>CM032229.1:74257500-75457500 GCA_019009955.1 Riptortus pedestris
AACAATTTTCTATACATTATTATTCCTTACAATACTGTTGGGCCATTGATCCTTATATGTGTGTGTATATATATATATATATATATATATATATATATATGTATATTCACTAACACACACTCAAGCACACACATCACGTTTACACAAACATGCGTATACACACGTTTGTTACCTCTCCTCCGGCACAATTTTTGTTTGGGTGTATAGGTGTTTCATGTAAAGTTAAAAATGAAGTTCGTTATTAGCTCAAATCGGAACAACGAGAGAGGAGGGTTAGAGTGGAAGAATCTCAAAAATTCAAATTATATGTTATTATGAGGCTATTTGAACAATTGTATATAACCAATCTTGTTGTAAATTAAATATCCTATACATTTTTTCTGTATCTCGAATATTATCAAAGATATTTGCCAGTTTTATATATATATATATCTTAACGGACTAGTGGTGAAAATTTTGGTTTGACCATTACCAACTTGATATTTAATTGTTTTATGTAAGAAGAAAGATTAAGTTCATTAATGACTGAATTCGGATCAGTGGGAGGGGGGGGTTAGCTGTTATATTATGAAACACTTTATTTGAAGCCTAAATGGCTATTTGTTCTCATTTAAATTTTACGTTGAGATAAATGCAAATAGGTGATGCACATGGGAAATCTGCTTAGTTAATGCCGGCCCTGCGTTACGGACTTTTTAATTTTCTGCCTATAATTAACCCTCACATCACATCATGTCATATTAACAATAAGTTGTTATATCATAAACAACTTCATTTGAAGGTTAAAAAAGAAATATTGTTTTCATGGAACTTTTACTTTATGAGATACGTGCAAATATTTTCAATGTGACATCATCATTTAAGATTTTATATTCTAAAAAACATGATTTTTATTTGATCAAATACTAGACTAAATATTTAACTATTTCATGAAAAGCTAAAGATTATATTAGTTAATAACTGTAATCAACCTTGGGGAAAAATGTTTAGAGAGAGAAATAATTGAAAATTAAAAATATCTCGGATACTATAAGTCGGATCAAAAACTTTTATATAACCAATTTGTTGGAATATTAATTTTCTACAACCATCGTTTTTACATGTTTTGTCTGACTTAAATATTAACAGTGTTATTTGTATTTTTTTGGTTTCGGCCTTTTGTTAAACTCCACTTCAGTCACTAATCATCTCAGGTCCGTCAAACATTTTAATTCCTGTTTACCATGGCTGAAGGGAGGAATAGAGAATGTATAGTGAGATGATATAAATAGCATATCACATTTCAGTGTGTTGGAAATCTCCAAAGTTTACACAGAACTTGTATGACAGACTAAAAACACTAAGTTATTATAAGGATACTAGAATGGTTCCCTGTAACTTTCGGCAGTCAGTCTAAATACAGATAAGATCGGAGAAATATGATTCCAAGCTAAAATAATTAGGGACCAACAAAAATTTGCTATTTATGCTGCTTCTGCATGATAGACTTTTTGTATTATTAAAATTAACATCCACTTCATTCTACTAAGGCTAATGAGAACAGGGTTCTGTAGGTTACAACACCATATCTTAGCCAATGTCAAACTGAGAATAATTATTTATTCAAACTATTAAGAAATAAATTTCCTTCTGATTAAGAATGGAAGTTGTGAAGGACTCAAATAATTATTTTTAAGTGAGACTTCGACCATATACAATTTACTGTAATTATTTTGTATGCTAATTCTTTATTTGTGTAATATAAGAAAAAGAAAAATTAAAGTTTAGACCTCATAGGGGTCCCATTGTGGTGGTTTTTCTAAATATCTTGGAGAAGGGTGAGCAAGTTCGCTGATTCTGACTTCACGCTCTTCAGGTGACAATGGTTCAGTTGTTCTTTTCTATAACAGATATACATTCATGTACTATTTTTCCTTTCAAATATAAACCACATGCATTTAATTAATTATTTAGTGTACCCATTTAGGAATAGGAGGTGGAGGGGGAATTTTCTTAGGAACTGCTCTTAAAGCTAGCCATTCTGTTCGGAACGCCATGTTTAGACCTTTCGTTTTTTTATGTTTAGCCACTTTTTGAAATCTTTTAGACCTTTACAAAAAAAAATTATAATTATCTTGTGGTTATACAGAATAATTTATTTTATGTTATTTGTATACTAAAATATATAAGATGCTGTAATTGTGTGAACAGCATATGTATCACACACACACACACACACACATGGATGCACGCAAGCACAACATATACATACTTATATACCATGTAAAACTTTAAATTCAAGTCTCTTTTTTAAAGGGTTGAGAAATAAAGCATGAAACAAGAAATTGTGTTACCTTTTAGACATTCCAGGACTTGGGAAATCTGTAAATACAGCCCCTGCATGACGGCTTTTTAATTTACAGCCCTTAGTAGAACTTACTCTTACTCATAAGTGTCTTGCAATTACCGAATACATCATGGAATAATGCATCTTTGGATTTTTTGTTTATTCTGAGAGGGAAATATGTAATTCAAAGTTATTTATTATAGCCATATCACATTATCTGTGTCAACGTGACATTACTTTTTCAATTGGTTTTTCAAAGTTTTTTATATTTTATCTTAGTTATATAGTCTCATAGTTAACCTAAGAAATTCTTATGTCAATGATTTGAAGTAATCCAACAAATTCTTAATAATTAAATATTTATTTAAAAGCCAGTCAGCTAGATTGTATTAAGATGAGAAGTACTATTCATACTGGTTTTATTAAGAGAGAAAGAACATTTTGTATGTGATAAAGTGGAGCTGATTAATATTAACAAAAAATAAATAAATTATTTATTAACGTATTAAGGCTGATTGGGACAGGTTTTCTACAGGTTACCACCCTTTTCTAGCCAGGGTGGGACTAAGGATTTTATTTAATGAATTCCATCACTAAATAAAACGCCTTTGCTCAGGCGGGAATCAACTCCCCACTCTAGGTTTAACATGTGAAATTAAAGGCAAAACTTTAACACACATGCCTAACCTGAGCCCTGTTCAATTTCTGTTAATGTTATTTAACAGAAATTGAACAGGGCTCAGGTTCAATTTGTGTTAATTAATATTAACAGAAATTGAACTAAGCTAATTCAATTTTTCTAATTTGGTTTTCTGGCAGGTGGAAGTGAATTATATTGCAGGCTGATAGTGACCAAACTTCCACAAAGATTTATTAAAGTGGCAGGGCACTTTTGACCCAGTGCATCATCAGAGCCACACGTCCTGGATATTGACTTGGAGGGACCTGTGATCAGACGGGTGTATCATCGTCAGTGACCTAACGTCCTGGGTTTTGACTTGGAGGGACCTATGATCAAACGGTGTAAATAAATCTTTATTGTGGAAGTTTGGCCGTTCCCAGTACTGCAATTTTTGTTTTTATTGGAAACCATTTTTATTTCAATTCTTGAATAATGGGTAATAGAGGTAGTCTAGGGTGAATGGGCAGTTATTACATCTTCAATGAAACAGTTACTTACGATTTAGTTTTTTTCTTTTTCTTAACAACATGTTCTCTGTGTTTTGATAACTCCAGTATCCTTGCGGTTGGAACATACATTAAATTGTGTTCTTGCACATAGTGCTCAGGTGGAGGCCTATAATAAAAAGTAAATCATTGATTGTGACTTTTATCAAGTACTTTTTATGTATTATATATTTTGCTGGAAGAATGTAAACATTTTTCTTACACACTGTAACTTTTTAATTAAAGGAAGGAGAAATCCAACTTTATATGAAGAAGCCTTATATAGAGATCAACACAGACTTGAATATACCCCCAAGTAGAAGCAGAGGCTTTTGTCTTTTTGGCGAGTACACATTTTCTACTTGTATATATAAATACAGGAAAATACACACACTCACATGCATGACCGCACAGCACTCACGCACACATGCACACACCTAGGCAGGATCGATGTGTATTTGAAGAAATTTTTTCAAAAAATGTGTCATGATTCCAACCTGAATAGCTGATCTTTAAGGGAAATCTGCTATAACAAGTTTTTTACAAATTCAACATCATAATGTACATCAAAATTTTGCAGTGTCCACTTAAAATCTGAAAAAGGTAAATGCCCTTCAAACTTAATATAAATGATATTTTCAATAATTTTCTGATGAGTCATTACCTCAACCATAAAATGATTTTACACAAAAGACCAGGAAAGGCAAAGGGCTGCCCCATACCTTTGATGGACATGCCTTTGTTATGTCACTCTAACAATTGTAGCTAAATCTTTATTTAACCCCTCATTTGAATTACAATGCTGGGATAACAACTAGATGTCAACCAACGAAGTTCCTGCATTTATCATGTAGTTTAAGAAAATTTTAAAATGGAACTCATTTCCTATCAGTTGTGAGGCCAGTGTGGTACCACATCTTTTTAGCTTCACCTATTTCATAATAGTAAAGAACATTATAAAATTAAATATTGCAAACACACGCACACACATGCAGGTATCTATGTGTTCATGCATCCATAAATTGCATACAAACAAGTGCACACTCATACAAACACACACCCCACATATAAATGCTTTAATAAATTTCTTGTTTGCTTAATGATTCATATATCACTCATCATTAGAAGCTAACTGAAGCATATTTAATAGTCATAGCCTTTCATGTGAGAAATTGTATAAATGATAGTTCTACAGTCACTTATAAATGGGCTACTCAATAATTTGCTTCAATCAGCTTAAACTTTTCATAGATCTACGCAAATCAGCTTTAAGTGCAATAACTTGTGGTTACATACTGAGTTGTATATTTTTCTGAGTATTTGCCTGGTGGGACTCTACTAAGGAGACGAAGTCTCTTGCTGGCATTGTGATTCAGAGTTGCATGCTCTATTTGAATGGGTAAAGTCCGCTAGAATAACAATTTTATCTTATTTATTTTTTCCATTGAGCCGTATTATGACAAATATTTTATCCTTAATTATAAATGATCTCTAAATAATTGGTTTCCAGTCTAGAAAAGATGACTGGTCATCTTGAGAGTATGGGCCCTATAAAGTTATCTAACCCACCTAAGTGAAGTATTAATTTTTTTTCTAGTTTATATTTGTTTGGGATCCTTTGTCATTTATACTCCCTTCCATTTATTTATTTTTAAGAAAATGGTCACATCTACAAAAAACATGAATATGAGTTTAAATTGTTAAGTGCAGGTGTGTAACCAGCATTTTGATTCCTGTTGTGATGACATGTATGTGATGACTGTAAAATGCTTATCAATTCATCTCCTGAAGGATTCTCCCAAGTGCACTTTCTGATGCTGTTACTGTCATGATGAGGTGGTTTGTCTGCACCCATGTGCAGACTGTTTTTCTCAGTTTCAGATTATGGTTGTAATAAGACCATATAATTACTAAAGGAGCAAAACAGACTGTCATATTTTTGCTAATATGCATATTAAAAAAAATTATAAATATAAAAAAGTATGTTTTTGTTCAAAGAAAACTAAAGCAGATACTGATAACGACTCTGAGCCTTTCTTTAAGAGACAAATGTTGATTTTAAAAATAATGTCTCTCATAAATTCACCATTAAATACCTTTATTCACTCTATGCTGAGAAGGATTTAAATTAGTACTTATAGGAAATTAATTATTACCAAGATTTAAAGCTATGGCTTACATAGAATAGAGGATAGTTGAGTTCACAGAGTTCTTTCAGAAGCTACTGTTTTCATTTTGTATCTCCTGGTTGGTGGTACTGTTTTCATTTAGTGGAAAATGACATTCTGGGCCTCCCTCTTCCTATATGCCTAGTAAGCTTCCCCTCCCTTTATCCATTGGCTTGATGAGATTTTTAAGGTTCAATTACTTCATTTATAACTGTCACATTTTATTTCTTTTGAGCCCAATTTGTTATGGCAATTCTGTCACAAAAGATTATATTCTTCTTTGTGAAGAGTCCAACTTTCACTCCATGCAAATAACTTAGAAAATAAATTTCTAATGTGTATATCATGGTTAAAATAAAGTTCCTGTTTTGGAAATCCTGCTTATCTAGTGGTATCAACTTCAGATCTATTGAAACTGGCTTCAGTGGTGATGTTTTTCAAGCAATCACTTTCTGCTTCACTTTTTCAAATACAGTATTTCTAGTTTTTATATTATATTTCCTCAAGTAACAAATATAGACATTAAAAAAACAACAAAAAAGTGTGCACTTAAATTTCTTCAGAGTAAACTGGGTACAGAGATTTAGGTCGGGACAGGCACAATCTGGAGCTTAAGAACGATCAATAAATTAATAATGGCTCTTATAAGGAAAATCTTTAGTGAACTTTGAATTTAACAGCTAAAACAATCCCATTATTCAGGAATTTGGAAAAAAAACCCAAATGATAAAAACAGTTAAGTTTTCATTCCTGAATTCAGAAATACTCATTTCTAGCATTCCATTGGTTACAGTAATAGTATTAAAGTTCAAACTGTTTAATATATAAAAAAAGTTACTTACATAGTATTTTGGATTAGGATCTTGTTCTAATCTTCTAAGTGCAGGCTTAGCTAGCATTAGCAAATGAACTCTTCTTGTCATATCAGCCCATGCTTTATTAAAGCCTTGCCTTCCATGGTAATTTTGAGGTTTAATGATTGGCATTGCTACTGTCTAGATAATTTTTGTTTCTCTTATTGTTTTTTTTGGTTTCTTTGTTTTAATAAACCTGTAAAGGTTAAATTAGTCTATTAATTATTCACTTGTAATTTTGGAATAGGATATATTCAATTATAGGACTACATTTAATGAAAAATACTTAACAAGCTTGTTAGGTATATGTAATTTTAGATTATTTAAAAATTATTTTTTAAAGAACACAGATATTTTCCCTAAATAATATTAATATGCCCGAATCCTTTGGCTTTTAATAAAACATTTTAAGCCACAGAATCAGAGGAAGGCAGAGTCAAAATATCATATGGGATATTTAGTAAGCAAGTAATAAAAGAGAATTTTCTTGCCAGCACCAGACTAATCCAAGGTTCACATTTATGAGTCCAGACATCACTAAAATTTTAATTACATGTATAAAATATAAATGTGCCATTAAAATAAGCCCCCCCCCTGATTGAGTAAATATATTTTAAATCTACAAGCTGTAGTGGCATTATTTTTTTTTTTTTTTTTTTTTTTATTTTGGAGCGTTCGCAGCGAGGCGATATTGCTCATAAAAAACAACAAAAACAATTTATATAAACAAAATACAAAATAAAAATAGAAACAAGAAAAAATTAAATAATACAAAATAAGAACACAAACAAATAACAAAACTCGACTAAATAACAGAACGCAACAATATAACGAAACACAACTAAATAAAACTCAACTAAATAATAGAACGAAATCAAATAACCAAACAACGAAAAACAACAATAAACACAAAATAACAAATAAAATAAATAAATAAAAACAAAACATTAAGTTCAAAAACAAAAACTGTAAAGACTAATAAAATTACGTGAACAATTATATAATTTCAATGGATAAAAACTAAACTAAAATCAAATAAATATAAATTAGTATGTAAATAAAATTAAGATTTCTAACACCTAAAATATTTACAATCATATGCTCTCACTTTCTTTATCACACATTCAAACATGCATACACACTCACTCTCGCATGCACACGTACACACACGCGTGCAGGCACATACACTCACACGCACGCACACACAAACACACGCGAAAATACACACACACACACACACACACACACACACACACACACACGCACGCACATAACACACATAAACATACAGTAAAACGGTTTAGCTGGAATTTAAAATATTTAATTTAAGAAGGATTAAAAGGATTTTAAAATGTAATCTAAATTTGTGAGTATATGTTAATATCATGTAAATGTTGGAGTATTATGGGTATGTGTGGGCTACCTTCTGTAAGTAAGTCGTGTAAGTCATGAGGGATCTTTAGATGGTCACGTCTTTTGCAGTCTGTTAGTATGTGTTTTATTGTAAGCGAAACATTACACACATTGCAGTTAGGCATTCTTTTCTTTTGAAATAGGTAACCATGGGTAAGGAAAGAATGACCTATACGTAGTCTCGTAAGGACTACTTCGTCTCTCCGTGTAAATACCTCAAATTTGTCACTCCATGTCTTAACTGTAGTTTTAATTTGTCTCAGTTTGTTGTCTGTTAGTAACCAGTCATGTTGCCATTCTTGGAGTATGTTAGTTTTACTGTAGTTTTGTAGGTCGTCCGATGTTATTTTTTTAATGTCAGTATTGGTGTTTTTTGTCGTTAGTTTTGCGAGCATATCAACTTCAGTGCTTCGTCCAATATTCTGATGTCCTGGTAGCCACACCAATGTTATGTGATTTTGTTGATTTTGAATGTGTTCAAAAATGTTTGTTATAATAGGATGAGTGGAATATATGTTTTTTAAAGAGAGTAAAGAACTTAGAGAGTCCGAAAATAAAATTATTTGGCGATTTTGAACATTTTGGAGGTTTTCTAGAGATAGGAGTATAGCGTGTAGTTCAGCTGAGTAAATACTTGATGTGCAGTTTAATCTTTTGGCATATGTGTGGTCGTCAATGAGTGCAGTAGCTGCTGTTCCAAAGTCAGTCTTGGATCCGTCCGTGAATGTGTATAGTGCGTTTGGGTTATTTGCAGTAATGGAGTTAAATGCAGTCATGTAAAATTTTGAAGAAAGGGGATCATTTTTATTAAATTTTGTTAAGGTTAAATCAATATATAAGTTATTTACTCTCCAAGGAGGAAGTGATAGTAAAGTATTGTTGTACATAGGAGTCTGTAAAATGTTTGAGTCTGCGGAATTTTCTAATGTGCGTATAAGAAGTGGTTTGTGTTTACATTTTTTCTTTATGAATTTGTTGAAATGTGGTGTATTGTTTAAGAATGTGTGGATGCAAGGTGTGTCTAAAGCTTTACATTTTAAAATAAATTTTAAATTGATTATACAAAGTGTGGCATTAAATAAGTGTTATATTAAAGTTTATGTAAATTGATCGCTATGTAATAAAATAACAAATCTCTTTACATAGGTACTGTCTGCACAACAAAAGAAATTCGAAGAACAAAATTTTCTAAAATCTAAGTATGTTTCCTGAATGAAAATCACTATGATTTAAATAGTTTACATTGCAAATTATGGAGTTTGGAAAATGCAAATTATTTATAAAGGTGATAATTTACAGTTATTAAATACCTAAAAATTGTTAACATCCATTTTTATTTATATTAATAAGATTCTAAGGTTTGTCTAATTTTCTATTTAAATTCGACAACCGTACATTCTTTTTACATTTCAGACCATTCTAAGAAGAAAGATATCAAAAGTGAAAATTCTTGTACAAACAACTTTGTGGAACATACGAATTATAAAAATCTTGTGTCTGTCTGTGTGCCCACCTCTAATTTAGAGAACATTTTGTGTTTGGAATTAACATTATGGTTCTATATGTTATTCACACTTACAAATCTTGAAGTTATGACTTCTGATTTAAAGGCCATAGACTTCATTCTATGAAAATTCCTCAATAGAATAGACAATAAAAAAAATTGTGTATATACTATGTATATGAATATCGTTAAGATCGACTGCCAAGACTGTGGGGCACTTGGAACCCAATACAGATATTTGTCAATATCTTTCTTAATATTGATTTTATAAAAAAAAATAAAAATTAAAGGAAGAGTTGTGTTTAAAATCCATTTCCCAGTTAAAAGTTACTTAGTTTTATGCATTTAAAATTTTCATCTCCGACTTTCGGTTACTAAATGGAATTCATTGGTGTTGTCTAGACAAATTGTGAATTTTTTTGAATGTGTAGCGGGAATATGAATATTGCCAACGTGGGCTATTTTGTACTGAACTTCCATCCACTAAAGGAGGAGGGGGGTTACTTGAGACTCAAATCTACTGTTCGTCAATATCTTCATTATTATTGATTTTGTCTGAAAAATGAGACGAATGAATTGTGATTCGAGTTTTTATTTTACTTTCCTAGAACGTTATTTATATTTATAAATTTCAAAACTCTGCTTTCCAACTTTTACTCACCAATTTATTTTCCATAAAAATGACTAAAATGATTATAACATTTTTAGTGTATCCATTAAACAATGCTTATGTATTCATATTTATTTAAGGAAAGTAATTTGCTATCTTTTGATATATTATTCTCTTCCACCAATGATAGGATAGGAGGGGGGGGTGGTATAATTTTAACTAGATTTTTCCAAACAATAACCATTTTCATTCCAACCAACAAAGACGGGTTCCAAAACTTGCTAATTAGGTACTTCCGATTTCAGTAACATGTCATACTTGCTTCAACGGTATTATAACAGAATGCCTGAACAAAATCCATACTTTTTCCCCTAATACTAAGATAACAGAATCGCTTTATTTTCAAAGGAAACAAGATTTGATCCCATCAACAATAATAAATTCATCAATATTCATACAATATGTATTCTAATCTTAAGCTTAAAACTATAATATTGTTGACAATAAATGAATTATGTAGTGCTTCCGCTAATCCAATATTTCTATTTCGATGGAAAACCATGGTTATAATAATTCATTATCACAATGTAATTCATTTACTGATAACAGGAATTCTTAACATAAATTTGTCTAACTGTATATATATTATTAGTATATATATATATATATATATATATATATATATATATATATATATATATATATATATATACAATACAAAAGTGTTTGTTGAATTTATTTTCCTATTTTAATTAAATAAAGTATTAAATATATTAAAGAAGAAACTGATATTTCTGTTTAATTAATGTTTGGGAGAGAGGGGGGGGGGGCATGACAATATACTATGGTCTTCATTCAACCTGTTAATGACTGTTTATTTTACTGAAAGTGTATTAATCCATCAGGGTACTAAGTTGAATAAATTCATACATGGATACGCATTGATGACTATAACATAACGTCTATGTAAATTACTTGCTTTATAAATTACAATAAAGATGTATATAACAAAACTTACTCTAAATATAAAATTAAACATCTTTTGTCATGTGCACGTTTCCTGCCTCCCTAACAACCCCCACTCCTGTTCGTTCCTAAAAATGATAATAGTGCTTATTGTCAAAAATAGGAGTTTCGTTGATTTCGATTTAGTCTTTCGAGTCCTATAACATTGTTGACCCCTTCTAGAGTTTTTTGTGTATACATCATTTATACTTCGTTATACGGAAAAGTGCATATATCAAAAGTTACTTTAAATAACAAAATAAACAACTTTTGTTATGTGCATAATTACCGAAAAACCAATAGGAAACGAAATATCGCGATTTTTAATTCAAGACCTCCCTTACAACCCCACTCCTGTTCGTACCTCCAAATGTTAATATAGCTTTTAATCAGGGACATATTAATGCCAAATCACATACGGAGTTTCGTGTAATTCGGTTGAGTCTTTTGTGCCATATAAAATAGTTGACTTACTTAGGTAAAATAGTTGACGTATACTTCGGTATACGAGAAAAGAATATATTATAAACGTTACTCTAAATAACAAAATAAACAACTTTTGTTATGTGCATATTCCCCGAAAAACCAATAGAAGACGAAATATCGCTATTTTTAATTTCAGGCTTCCCTTATAACCCCCACTCCTGTTCGTCTCAGAGAATATTAATATAGCCAGAAACCTAACCTGTTTTAGTAGTAATATACATACATTAAGGGAAATCAGCTATGGTTGTACTCATGATGCCATTTTCGAAAAATTTTCTCAAATGCCCATTGATCCTACCTAGGAGATGACGAATATGAGGCCCATTCAAAATTATTATTATTACACAAATACTTGTCTGTTACCGCTCTAGCGGTCACAATTTTTTTCTTATCGTTACCAAACTCGATATATAAGCGCTTCATATTGATCTTTATATCTAAAGATCAAGTTCGTTAATGGCTGAAATCGATCTAGGGCGAGTGGGAAGTGGGGGAAATTGGAAATATCTTCGCTATAACCAAATTGTATACCTATAACCAATCGTATTGAAAATGGAATTACCCATATATGTTGTATAAATATTTTCTCTATCATGAATATTGACGTGTGTTATTAGGATTTTTTAGTTTTCGGCGTCCATAAATCCTCACTACTACCCATGTCATATTAACAATAAGCTATTATATCATGAACGACTTTAGTTTTAGCCTAAATATCATATATTGCTTATAAAGAAACCTTTATTTTTTGGAGAGACATGCAAAATTTAGTAGTAACGTCATCAATTAAGATTTTACCATCTTGACTCGAAAATATTTATTTAATGGATACCTTACTCGATATTTAGCCGTTTCATGCAATTCTTAAGTCGTTGATGGTTGAAACCAGGCTAGGAATAAGGAGGTTTTAGAGAGGGAGGGTATTCAAAATATATTCGTTATAAAGAGTCAGATCGGAAAATATTATAGGACCAATCTTGTTAAACTATTGATGGTCTTCAATTGATGATCTAAGCATTTTTTCGTAACCCAAGTATTTAGAGAATGTTTCTTACTTTTTTTATAAGCCTTCAGACAACCCCCCCCCCACTTTACTTCTACTCATCGATTTTTTTACATCGAAATAGAGAATATGTGGAGGGATGAGGTCACTTGGAAAATTTACATAGTCCGCTGCTTGACGGACTTTACGGCCTTCAGTAAACCTCCAATCCTACTCATCTTATATTAACGATAAGCAGTTATATCATGATGAACCACTTCATTCCAAGGTTAAATACCAAAAATTGTTTTCAATGAACTTTTACTTTGTGAGATTATATTCAAAAACAAAGACATTACCAATTAAGATTTTACGTTTTTTGCTCGAAAATGTTTATTTAATCTTTACCATAATCGATATTCATAATCCGTTAATGGTTAAGATTAGACTAGGGTGGGGAGGTGGAGATTAAAAAAATCTCCGTTATTATGTATCGATCGAAAAATGTATGTCGAAAAACTATTGTAAAAACTATTGATGTTCTACAATTCCTGTCTTTACATTTTTTCTCAACTCAAATATTAAGAGAGTTATTCACACTTTCTTGTTTTCAGCCTTTAGTAAAACCCGACTCCTGTTCATCAGATTTTAAAAAAAGAGAGTGAGATCTTCACATAGAAATAGAGACTAGATCAAAAGTATGTTATACTAGCACGTGGGAAATCTGGGTAGTTGCCGCAGTCCATGCGTGACGGACATCTTATCTGTGAAAAACACTTGACTTAAATTCACTGGTAAGACTAGTCTGCTAGTTAATAGGCCTGTATACATCTGCCCTACAAAACTGACGGAAAAACTGTGTAAATTTGGTCTAATACTTTTTCGGATGGGAAGATATGTATGTTTTCGAACAAGAAAGTTCCTGTAATGTAAATAGCTGTAAATCTCATCTCTCATGTTTTCCTGAAATAATTTTTGAATTATTGATTCACCTCGGATTTACTTTTTCATAGAATATTTACGTTGGCCTTAAAACAATAATGCCTTATGCGTTGTAGTTATACCTAAAAACTTACTTCAATTGTGGGGCAATTTCGAAACCCAAACTACTTCGTGTATAACAAATAAATAAATTATAATCCAGATAATTTAGAACTATGACTGATGAAGATCTAACCTATAATACTATTAAAACATGCTGCACCATCTGTTTCTACTAATTTATTTCGTTATATTAATTATTATTATTATTTATTAACGTCCACTTTTTGCAACTCAGGCTAATTGGGACGGGTTATCTACAGGCTTTTCGTTTCAGTTCTGTTGTCTGTTCCAAATTTGTTTTCTAATTCTGTTTTGTGTTCCATTTTTGTTTTTGTGTTCCATTTCTGTTTTGTGTTCAATTTCTATTTTTCGTGTTAAATTTCTGTTATTTTCGTTTAAATTTTTTTTTTTCGTTTTTTTTTTTTTTTTTTTTTTTAATTTTATACAGTTTTTTTTCTGAGCAACATCACCACAGCTGCGAAGCTCCAAATAAATATTGGACTTTAGATATTATTTAATGAATTTCATCACTAAATAATTTCCTTTGCCCAGGCGGGAATTGAACTCGCCACTCTAGGTTTACCGTGTGAGATTAAGGTCAACGCTTTAACTCACATGGCTAACCTGAGCCCCATTTTTTAGCAGATTTTTGGATATTTGATGAAGGGTGTAAATCGCTCCAAATTGTGTGACTCCAAACAAACAAACAAATAAATAATTATTTAATATTACTTGGCAGTCCTAGATTCGTGGGTTCGATTTTGTCAATAGAAATTTATTTAGTGACGATCTGACTTAATAAACCTTATTAATTTAGCAAGAAAAGACCTATAATTGGTGAGATTTTCTTCAATATAAGTATTTCAGTTAACCTTTTTCGTATAGGATCTAGGTATGGTGAAAAATAGCTTATGAGTGGTTTAGTTTGTATGAATATAGAAAATGGCAACTTATATTTCATAATATGGTCAAAACAAAGGTCCCTACTCAGTCATTTGAAAATTATCTTGCAACCTACTGTAATAAGCTGAATCGACTCGTATGATTTATTGCACATCCTATATACTGTGGTATTTTTGTATTTCAGCTTCTATAATTATACTATATGAGCTAGAATAGAAATGACTTGGTCCTGGATAGCTATTACAAGTACTTCGTTTTCTGAGAATAGTTCTCTCGACTTAAGCCATACCACAGATATTTCTTTATCTATTACCGATTACGTGTGGCCCACTATAATAAGTATCGTGGAGCTCTTTGCTCTGCAACTCTGAATGAAATCCTAAATTAAGCTCTAGACCATTATTGACTTTCAGCTTGAAGGGTGTATATTCTTCGTCCAGTTTAGTAATTTCTTTAAAGATGAGGATCTAACTTGATCTGATATAGTTTTAGATTTATCTCCTGCCAATGACATAAATTCTTCATATTAATGAGACCTTGAACTCCATCTTTTCAGGGTATATACAGTCTTGCCATTGAAGAAGTCGGATGATGTATTCGTGCTTTAGTCATTTCAATTCTGACGAATCGACCCAATTCATCCAATGAGGCATCTGACCAACTACTTATTCCGAAACTATAACGCAAGGAAGGGATAGCCCAAGAGTTTACAGCTTTTATTTTATACCCTCCTTTTAAATAATTATTAAGTACGAGTATAAGGCGCAAACGTCTAATACAAATACTTTTAAGCTCCTCTTTTCAATACTTTCATGCTATTTTAATATACTAATTCGTTCCGAGGTATTTATAAGATTCTGTTCCTTCAAGTTTTCAAATGCAGCTTGTGTTGGATGTCATATTTTGTACTAACATTGGACTAGCTCTTGTAATCTACAAAACTGCACATTTTCTGAGGTCTAAGGACAATCTAATTCTATTACTGAAATCCTCTCCAATGATGATGATATTTTGAAATTGACATGGATTCTTTGCGTCAAGTTTACAGTCATTCATATAAAGAAACATCTTTCTCGACGTAACATACTCATTGGATTCAGTGTCAGGCAAAACCACAATGGGCTTAGGCTGTCTCCCTGATAAATTCCTCTTTTTACTTTAATTAATTCGTTTGTTGGAATATTTTCCAAGTATTCATAATCCGAGAATGGAGTTCTGTTACATTTGAATGGATTTTATACAGCTTTAAGGGTTTTCTGTAAACCACGAACAATGGAGATAGAAAAGTAGGCTTTTCTATAATCTAGTCACGTCTTCGAGAGGATTTGATTTGAGTAAATATGTGATTCAATGAATGAGCCTGACGTGTAATTCTTTACCTGTGAAATTAAAGTCAGACTTTCAAAGGCCAGGTCAGGCTTTAACTGACATCGCTAACCTGAGCTCCTATAAGAAGTTAGACAAATTTATATTTAGAATTTCTGTTATCAGGAAATTAATTGATTGATGGTTTCCGGTCAATATATAAATATTGGATTATTAGAAGCACTAAATAATCAATTTATTGCATTCAAATTAGTCATATTTATAGTTTTAAGCATGAAGCGTGGAATCTCTAGTCACTCGTCTATATAAATAGATTGCATCATTTTAGCATCCTGAGAAAAAATATGATAATATTTTATTTAGACATTCTGTTTTAATAACATAGAAGAATGTAAGAGGTGTTGTCGGAATTAATTAGAAACTTTCTAACTAGTCTTTGTAAATTTAAATAAAAATATTTTCCCGAGTAAAATTAAGGTTACTCCAATCCCTACTCCTCTCCAATGGCAGAGGAGCATAATGTACCCCCGTTGACAATATATCCCTGATACTTATTCAAAAATATCTACAATTTATCTAGGCAAGTCTATTGAAACAGTAATAAATCGTATTTCGTCTGTTTTAGCTGTTACCTTCCCAATTTACATTTGTTTGATAATAATACTACTTACACCTTACGCATACCAGATGCACAATTCTTCTAAGCTGTGACTGTTGTGGAACATATTCCTAACTCTTTTCGGGAGGAATCGAATACTGAAAATTAATTAAATAAGTAATAAGTTCCTAGAGAACGACAAATGTGAGTTTTGAAACCATTATCATGATTACACTATGTGCCCTGTAACTAGTCCGATTAAATCTCCAAATGGAAACAAAGCCCTTGTCTAAAACACATCCTCATATTTTGTCCTCTTGAATAATTAATTCTTTTTATGTACAGTTCCAAATTTTTAAAAATATTTTAACACCTTTCTGTTCAATGATACCCACTGACCAACTCGAAAAGGCACATAATCAGAACTTATTTGGATGAAAACACAATACTAAACCTAAACTTGTAATAGTTGTTACACTAGGTTAGATTATTAACTGTAAAACGACGTGAAATTAAAGGAGTGTTTCCCAGTGCTTTGAAAAAAAAATCTATACTATGCACTTATTTTAAGGGTGCAAGAAGAGTGCTGGCGTAACTCAGTGCTTGCACTCTGGAATAAAGTACTTAGGAGTGCCAGGTTAAATTCGGGAATCAAAAGTTATCGTGTGTGTCCGATTGTTAGACTTCTATCCGTTCTCCCGGGGTATATTCATCGCCAGGCAATTGAGTAGCTATTTCAATGAAGTTGAAGCTAACTATAGTTTCTAATGCTACAAAAATGGCTGGGATTGTGTAAATTGAACCTCTTAGACCACTCTTTCTGGGCTTGTCCAATTTTTAAAAAAAATAGTATCCAAACAAAATGTTTTGTGATCGAGGATGCCGCACGAAGCCTGTTGGAGGAAACTCTTTTTTCTGGTTAGAATTAAATTCGGATTTACTACTACTTTAAATATTTACATCGCATTAAATATTCATTTTAAAGACTTAAAATATTTGTTCAACATAGTAAGGATGTGGCTTTTCAGTCTTTGCTTCCAAATTCGTTGAAATCTAGATATTTGATGTTGGTGCTTTCATTATTTAGTTTGAGGTTTCTCTTTTAATTTTAAATGCCACCGAATTGCCAGCCTGTATGTAAGGCTGAAACTACATAGTCAGGGTGGAATGTCAGGTTAAATGCCACACCACCAACACAATGTTAAATGTCAAATCCTGCTAACCTTTTCCTTTTATCACCATTATCTCTTGAATTATCCTTTCAGTATTTCTCACTCAATCCAAGAAACAGCGACAGAGGAAAAACGAACAACGTCCCTGAACTTTATAGTTACTGTTCTATGTGGTTTAGGCTGCTAAGGGTCCCCAATTACTGTTATCAATTTAATATGAATAGTTTTTTTTTTTAAATTAAAAAGTCCTTCACGCAGGGGCTACGTATGACACGCTACTGATCTCCTTCTCTTTTCCTAAAATCCGATGAGTAGAAGTGGGGGTTTACTGAAGGATGTAAACAAAAAAGTAAGAATAACTTTCTTTATATTTTTTTTCTATTATTAATTATTAACGTCCACTTTTTGTAACTAAGGCTAATTGGGACGGGTTATCTACAGGTTACCACCCTCTTCTAGCCAGGGTGGGACTTAGGATGTTATTTAATGAATTTCGTCATTAAATAATTTCCTTTGCCCAGGCGAGAATCGAACTCGCCACTCTAGGTTTACCATGTGAGATTACACCTAGACTGGCGAGTTCGATTCTCGCCTGGGCAAAGGAAATTATTTACTGACGAAATTCATTAAATAACATCCTAAGTCCCACCCTGGCTAGAAGAGGGTGGTAACCTGTAGATAACCCGTCCCAATTAGCCTTAGTTGCAAAAAGTGGACGTTAATAAATAATAATAAAAAAAATATAAAGAAATAACTTTCTTTACATTTGAGTAGAGAAAAAAATGTATAGAACAGGAATTGTAGAACATCAATAGCTTAATAAGATTGGTTTTATAACATCTTTCGATACGACTCATAATAACGGAGATACATGGAATTTTGAATCTCATCCACCCCCTTCTCCTCCTCCTCTTAACCACCCTCACTCTGGGCGAATTTTAGCCATTAACGGCTATGAACTCTATATATGAATATCGATTATGGTACAGATCAAATAAATATTTTCTAGCAAAGAACGTAATCTCACAAAATAAAAAGTTCATTGAAAACAATATTTGGTATTTAACCTTGGAATGAAGCGGTTTATGACATAACAGCTTATCCTTAATAAGATATGAGTAGGAGTGGAGGCTTACTGAAGGCCGTAGAGTCCGTCAAGCAGGGGCTGCGCAAACTAAGCTGATTTGCTTTACTGTCAAGTGCTAGTATAGCGCACTTTTGATCTCATCTCACAAAACATTCCCTATTTCTATGTAAAAACCCGATGAGCGTAAGAGGGGAGGGGGTTACTAAGGGCTGAAAAAAAAAAAAAATTGAACGAATGAAGAAATGTAGAGGAAAATTAATTTTATTTATTGAAGCTTACTTCAATTTAAATTAATAAATTTACCTCATCGCCATTCGTTAAATTGAAATATAAATCAAAATGCTTACATGTTTTATATAATTGCAGTTTAAGTAACTACTTATAATATTTTTAGCAAACAACGGAAGGATAATGAGGTCAAAACACCTCCATTCTTAATGCAGCCCAAATCCCCAGTCCCGGTTTTTAGCAAATATTCCTTGAGGGATATGTTGCCGTTAATCGTATGCCAAGACCCAGGCTCCGGTTAAAGGTAAATTTCCATTTTAACAGATTTAGTTTTTTTTTTTTTTTTTTTTTTTTTTTTTTTTTAAAGAATCCTACAAGTTTGTTATAAATAAAATGTTTTGATCGATGCATAAGAACGATGGTATTCTCGATTTCTGTCTATCTTTATTAATTATTTGTTGGTAACCAAACTGCATATACCATACAATTGCACTAAAAAGTTAAAATATTGTTTATTTAAGTTAAAAATTGTAGTTAAAAAACCTTTGTATTTAGCGAATTTCTTTTCTGAACTATTTAAACAGTCAAATGATGTAATGGAGTGGAGAGAGAGAGAAGGACAGAAAGAGAGAGAGGAAGTGATGGGGGAGAGTAGAGTGAGGGCAGAGGGAGAAAGAGTGAGAGGGAGAGGGAGTAGAGAGGAAGAGGGAGAGAGAGTGAGAGTGAGAGAGGGAGAGGGAGAGCAGAGGGAGAGAGAGTGAGAGGGGGTAAAGAGGGAGAGAGAGGGAGGGAGAGCAGAGTGAGAGAGAGTGAGAGGGGGTGGGAGAACGAGAGGGAGAGCAAAGTGAGAGGGGGTAGAGAGGGAGAGCAGAGGGAGAGAGAGTGAGAGTGGGGTGAGAGGGAGAGGGAGAGCAGGGGGAGAGAGAGGGGGAGAGAGGGAGAGGGGGAGAGAGGGAGAGCAGAGGGAGAGAGAGTAAGAGGGGGAGAGAGGGAGAGGGGGAGGAGAGAGCGCGATTTATAAGAAGAGAGTAAAAGAGAGAGAGAGAGGGAGAGGGAGGGAGAGAGAGATTTAGGTAAACAGGGTAGAGACAGAGGCGGCGAGGGGCGCGGCCGATCAATTCGCCCAAGGCCACAGCCCCACCTTCCGTTCTTCTGTTTACATCCCCTCTTCCTCAGCTGTGTCTCCTTCTTACACCATCTCTCCTTTTAACTTTCATTCTCTAATTCACTGACTCCCTTATTACATTTCTCTTTCAACCTTTTCTTTTCCACTTTATTTGATACTTCATTTTTGTGAATGCTCCTACCTCACCTAGATACTTCTCTAGACTTGTGCTTGATTTTAGCATCCTAGGTTTCCCATCTTCGATAAACATTATTAAGTTTCAGAAATATGGTGTTAGTCATTTTTTATCGTCTTTTTACAAAAGTATTCATAAAAACAAATTCAAGAAATAAAAGGAACTAGTGCTAAAATAGTTATTATTTTATTTTTCTGGGGGGAATGGCTTCATCATTTTGATTGAATTTCAACAACTTCTTCATTGGCATTACTCTTTAATGGCTAATACGACTAATGGCTTAAACGAGAGTCCTGTGAGTGTTAGACTAGGTAGTAAGTACTCTGCCTGTGGTGAAGGTATAATACACATGATGTGTTGCTGTTGGTGATTTGGACTGGCATCGGGGCTCTACAAGTACCGAGCCTGGATGAATGAGGAAGCAATGCATGTGCATGATGCATATACATCTGGATAAAAGTCCTTCAGGCACGGGCTGGACTAACAAACAGATTTCAGACAAACAGTGCTGGTATGACACACTACCGATCTCATATTATCATATATTCTGTATTTCTAAATAAAAATCAATGGATAGAGGTGGGGATTTACTGAAAACTAAAAACAAACAAAACACGAATAATTCACTTAATGTTTTAGTCACGAAAAAATATGTATTTGAAAAATATTGTAAGATAATCAATAGTTTGACAAAATTGGTCTTAAGTCTATTCTGGTGTAATATAAGGTAAACGAGGCACTTCCCTGGAGTGATGTGGATATAGACTTTCTTGGCTAGTCTTTTAGCAGATTTCCCTTGAGGGAAATCAGCTATTGAGGTCGTACTCATGACGCGATCTTCAACATTTTCTTGAAATGTCCATCGATCCTACCCAGGAGATGACGAAAATGAGGTCCTTATATAGGATGTAAATTATGTAGGTATATATATATATATATATATATATATATATATATATATATATATATATATAAATTTATCTGTTAACGCTCTAGCGGTCGCGTTTTTTGCTCGATCGTTACCAAACTCGGTATTTAAACGTTTCATGTAAAAATAAAGATTAGTTTCGTTAATGGCTGAAATCAGACCAGTGAGAGGGGGGTTTAGAGGGGAGGACTTTCGAAAATTCCAAATATCTCTGTTACTATACGTCGTATCGAACGATTGTCTAGAATTAGTCGTATTGCAAATTAAATTTACTATAAATATTGTTATATACGTTTATTCTCTATCTTGAATATTAACCGAGATATTTGCATTTGTGTTAAGTGTGTGCGGATAACGGGCTAGATGTGATGGCTAACTTCGGGTCTAGTCTTAAGTTTCCGTATTGTATAACTTCACGTGGTTTACGCAGCCCCTGTGTGACGGACTTTTTTAGTGTCTTGGTTACCGCAGTCTGGAGCTCGTCTCGCAAGTGACTTGTGAAAAACACCTAAATACATTTTCCGTGCTCGCTTCGATCCTCAGGCCACCGTGACTGCACGACTGTTATCCACAGTCAGGTCCTACACTCCTACAATTCATAACAGTATGACCCAGGGGAGGTTATCCGAGTGGCGTTATTCCGGCTACATTTGCTGGAGGTAGTAGAAGAGTTGAACCCCTCCGATGATGTACGTCATATGTTTAATTTTTTAAAAAATTCATACATACAAATATTTTTAGTCAAAAGTTAAGTTCCTCCCAATCTTAACAAGACAATTACACATTCCAGCTACTACCTAGACACGGGACTCTTTACAAGCTTGAGAAATGAAGGAGCCCGCCCATGCTGTGGGTGTGGGGAATAAGACGATGTAATAGAGGACTTAGTCCTGAAATGTATGACATTTGTAGCAGCAAGACTCAGGCTCATAAGACAAGTCTACAATGATAACCCAACTTTAAATGACACGGTTACTACACAAAAATTCTTTGCAGCAATTAAGATTTTTATAGATGCATGGAGGAATATAAAAGATGTAAATATTCTGTAAATGGCTGGGAGGAGGTCTAAGGTGTTCACACTCACTATGTGGGTGTTAGTGCGTCACGGACTAACTGTTTGATCGAATTCATAATTTAAAGATTATAAATTCGACGAACCACTGGTATGGTGGTGCCCTGAGGTACAGCGGGTTGAAGAGAGGATACAAAATAAATTAAAAAAATAGAATATAAAAGATGAGGAACAATATATAAAGTTTTGGTCCAGTGCAACGAATAACCGCCGCCAATTAATTAAGAGCAATTTGTGGTTATTGGAAAAGAAGAATACTTATTAAAATGGCAGCTACGTCAACAAAGAACACCTAGCAAAGGTAAGAAAAGTCCGTCACGCAGGGGCTGCGTAAACTAAGCAGATTTCCCACGTGAAGTTTTACAATAGAGAAATCCGCCTAATAACAACAGTAGTAGTAAGGAATCTCTATACCTATTCACAAGGGACGAATAGTTACCGAAACGGCCCGCACTAGCTCTCGGCGGAGAGTCCCGAACATAGCCGACTCCTGCCGACCATACACATGCATACAAATGCAAATATCTCTGTTAATATTCAAGATAGAGAATAAATGTTTATAACAATATTTATAGTAAATTTAATTTGCAATAAGATTGATTCTTTACAATTTTTCAATCCGATGCATAATAACGGAGATATTTCGAATTTTCAAAATTCCCCCTCTAAACCCCCCCTCCCACTGGTCCGATTTCAGCCATTAACAAACTTGATCTTTCTTTTTACGTAAAACGCTTAAATATGAAGTTTGGTAACGATCAAACAAAAATTGCGACCGCTAGAGCGTTAACAGACATATATATATATATAATTTTGAACGGACCTCATTTTCGTCATCTCCTGGGTAGGATCGATGGACATTTGAGGAACTTTTGCAAAACTCGCGTCATAAGTACGACCTCAATAGCTGATTTCCCTTAAGGGAAATCTGCTAATAAAAGTTGGTAAAGGCGAATCTTAGGTCAGCAAATCATTTCATTTGGGGGGGGGGGGTACTAGCGGCGACTCTGGGATAGAATGCAATGAAGTCTACGGGGTGATTCAGTCTGCTAGGTCCTTTGGGACATTCCTGGATTCCATTACAGAAAAGCTGGTGGGAGGGAGATCTCACTGGAAGATAGTCTGGGGGATGGCCTCTGTTGTATGAAGCCTGTCAAGTCTACGACACAACACTCTCCACGGCCTCCTCAGATAACGCAGTATCAACGCATAATTGACCCCTTACTCTGATCGCTAATCCCAGTATAAGCAGCTAAAGATGGCTATAATGCCAACCGAAATGAAAATTATATTTTTTACATGTTCATGTAAACGTGCTGGGTGTTCGTAAATGCTGAACGAAGGGGGACATCAAAGGTGACAAAAAGTTTAAGGTAAAATCTTGCAATCAGCTAATTTAAGTGGAAGAAGTACATATATTTAAATTTGAAGGTGTTCATTTTCAAGTGGGGCTCAGGTTAGCTATGGCGATGACCTTAATCTCACATGGTAAACCTAGAGTTGCGATTTCGATTCTCGCCTGGGCAAAGGAAATTATTTAGTGACGGAATTCATTAAATAACATCCTCAGTCCCACCCTGGCTAGAAAAGGGTGGTAACCTGTAGATACCCATCCCAATTAACCTATGTTGCAAAAAGTGGGCATTAATAAATAATAATAATTTTCAAGTAATAGCAGTATTTTGTGTACTGTGTAGCTGATCCATTGTTCACGTTGCATGATTTTCCATTGTAAACTTTTAGCAGATTTCAATCATGACGCAATTTTCGAAGAAATTTCCCAAATATCCATTGGACCCAACACACACACAAACACGGTCACTCACCATGTTATTCTTTAACTACAATGAAAATTCATAATCCTCTTGACTATTCAAAACGCCCAAACACAAAATCGATATATAAGCGTCTCTTGTAAAATTAAAGATCGAGTTCGTTAACAGCTAAAATCAAACCCGGGGGAGGGGGGATTTCTAGATTCAAAATATCCGTTATTGTACTTGGGATTATTTAGATTTAGATTTAAATTCCTATATATTTCATTATATTACCGTCTCTATTATTAGCCTAGATATTTAGATTTTATCACTTTTGCGCCAAAAGTAATCACGCTCTCCTTACCTTGTCATATTAAGAATAAACTGCTATATAATGACCAACTTTATTCCAAGCTTACATACCAAAATTGTTCTCAAGAGACCTTTATTACATATTTATGCGAGGTCCATGCAAATTCGTTGAGTGATGACGTTGTAAATTAAAATTTTATGATCTAATTCGAATATGTTTATTTGGCCCATACTCGATATTTTACCTTTTTGTCAACACTAATCGTATTTGTTATTGGCTGAAAGCATACATGGAATAGTGAGTGTCTATAAGGGGATTCGAAAATTCACAATACATTCTTTATTTTGAGGCAGATCATAAAATGTTATAGAAACAAACTTGTTAAACTATTGATGGTCTATGAATTTTTTTCGTAACTAATACTAATCCAGTTATTCGTATTTGTTTTACTTTTAAATACGTTGAAGGTCATGTTTGGGCATTCTGTGCTCTTACGAGATTTGGTGCTTCTGTTCACAGGGGCATGGATTGGTTTGGGATTCAAATTTCTGATATCTTAAGCTACTGGCGAGCTGACTGACCATTCCTTGGTTTTGGAAAATCCTACTTTGATATCATATTTTCAGCTTAGGGTTGAAACATATAAAGAATTTGAACATAAAGCATAAAGTATGGATTGTTTAGGATCATTTTTTAGGGGACGGTAATGATTAATTATTCATAAATTTTATTGTGTTACTATTTGCCTATTTAAATGATAGAAGTTACAAGTTCATTTATAAATAAAAAATATTGCCATGATACCTTCTCATATTGATTACTTTTCATAAGTGTTTCATAGTTCCGAATCCTTTATATTTTTCCTCCTGACGCTCATGATATGGCTGCAATATCACATTTATTCCCTACTTGCTAATTTGCTCTGTCTTGATCCATCCTGTAGTAACTGTCTTAGCAGGCGCAGTGTTGTGAACAAAAACCCAGTTGAACTGAACATGTAGGTTAAGAATTCTTATCTTTTCTATCTATAGTGTGTGTGAGTGAGAGTGCGTGCATGAGTGCGGATGAAGAACAAGTTTTGACAGAACTCTTCTTCCTTGTGGCTAGCAAGTTAGCGAATACTTCTACTTTTTACCCCGTTACCCCACTTCTAAATCTATAATCAGTGTAAGCAATAGAACTAGGAAGACTTGCCTGCAAAAGGTGGAGCTAAGAGATACAATACAAAAACGGCAATGGAAGTATTGGGACAAAGGGAAGTGATGGAAAGAAACAAGAAATGTAGTCTATAAGCAAGGAATGCACAAATAAACCTACAGTTCGAATACAGCAGTTTTATTGTATGTAATAAACTGACATAAAACGGAGCTCTACATGTGAATAAGTACTAACTCCAAGTAGATTCTGGTGTATGTATTATTAATTTTCTCCATTCGATACTGTTCCTGAATAGTCATGAAATTTTTAGCAGATGTCCCTTAAGGGAAATCAGCTATTGAGGGTGTACTCATGACGGAATTTTCTTCAAATGTCCATCGATCCTACCTAGTAGATGACGAAAATGAGGTCCGTTTAAAACTGTATATGTATATATATATATATATATATATATATATATATATATATATATATATATATATTTGTCTGTTACCGCTCTAGCGGTCGCAATTTTTGTTTGATCGTTACCAAAATCGATATTTAGTCGTTTTATGTAAAAAGAAAGATCAAGTTCTTTAACGGCTGAAATCGGACCACGGGGAGGGGGGGTTTAGGGGGGAGGACTTTCAAAAATTCGAAATATCTCCGTTACTATTCGTCGGATTGAACAGAATCAATCTTATTACAAATTAAATTTACTATAAATATTGTTATATACATTTATTCTCTACCTTGAATATTGAACAGACGAAGTGACTTCCGCCAAAAGCTAGTTCGGCCGTTTCATGAACTGCTCGGCTCTCGTGAAATTTCTCTATTGTAAAACTTCACGTGGGAAATCTGCTTAGTTTACGCAGCCTCTGCTTGCAGGACTTTTTTAGTTATGTATGTAATTTACACGAAGTACTTTCTAAAATTAGTATTCTTAATAATGGGTGCGATGATCAATTCACTGCTAGTCCTTAAAATAATGTTACCGTTGACGGGCTCGGTTTGGCTTTTAGAACGATGGAGATTCTTATTGTTATATGATAACTAATAATGGCGAATAGTATCATGATTATCGTTTATATGGCACACGATACAGTGAGTATTCGTTAGAATCTGATTTCCGTTTCTTCTTCAAGATTCTACAATAGTTAATCGTTTCTTAGAAAGCTCATTGGAAGTGAGCTACAAATGCAAAACATAGATTACACTATCTCAGATGGGAAACAGATCTGTGTTCATGCAATGAAGCAATGAATAACATATACATTCTAAATAATACTTAGGTCGGGTATCTATATTGTGTTTTAGCAGATTTCCCATAAGGGAACCACGCCCAGGGGATGAAAAGTCTGTCATGCAGGGGCTGCGCAAACTAAGCAGATTTCCCACGTGCTGGTATGAGACACTAGTGAATAAGAAAGTACTAATAACTGGCTTTATAATTGAGTTAAGAAAAAATGTATAGAACATCAACTGTAGAACGTCAGATGCTTAACAAAGCTTCTCCTGTAAACATTTTACTATCAGACTAATAATAACGGAGATATTTGGAATTTTCAAATTCTCCCCTCTCTATTCCAGGTCCGATTTCAGCCATTAACTAATATGATCTTTAGTGTTGAATAAAACGGTTACATATCGAGTATGGTATAGGTCAAATGAACATTTTCGAGAAAAGAAAGTAAAACCTAAATTGATTACATCACGCAAGAATTTGCATGTGTCTCATATAATAAAGGTCCCATGGAAAAAATCTTTATTCATGTTTAAAATAAAGAGGTTGATATTATAAGAGCTTGTTACTTAGGACATGGGTAGGAGTGGTGGTTCACTGAAGGCATAAAAATTCCGAATATCTCGGTTAATATTAATTTTAAGAGAAAATATGTGTATAACAACATTTATAGACAATTAAGTTTACAATAAGATTAGTTCTGTACACGTTTTGCATCCGACGTATAATAACGCAAAAATTTCGAATATTTGACATTCTTCTCTTCTAAGCCTCCGCTCCCCCCGGTTCGATTTAAGCAGTTAACGAACTTAATCTTTAGTTTGGCATGAAACGCTTCTATATCAAACGATAAAACAATAATTGCGACTGCTAGAGTGGTAACAGACAAACATATATATATATATATATATATATATATAAAATGTTGAAGGAACCTCATTTTCGTCATCCGTAGGTAGCATGGATGCACATTTTTCGAAAATCGCGATGAGTACAGCTGATTTTCCATTACGGCTAAAATGAGGTCCGTTCGAAACTGAAAAATAAACTTATCTGTTACTACT
The DNA here is from genome assembly GCA_019009955.1 of Riptortus pedestris. Lineage (NCBI taxonomy): Eukaryota > Metazoa > Arthropoda > Insecta > Hemiptera > Alydidae > Riptortus > Riptortus pedestris. The sequence goes on from CM032229.1 coordinate 74,285,195, forward strand.
CTAGCGATCACAATTTTTCTCGCATAGTTACAAAACTGGAAATATAATCGTTTTATGTAATACTTAAAGATAAGTTCATTAACGGCTGAAATTGGACCGGGGATGGGGATTTAGAGCTGGAGAATATCAAAATTCAAAATATATACGTTACTGTCAGTGGGATTGAAAATCATCTATAACCAATATTATTGGAAATCTAATTTTCTATAAATGCTATTCTACACGTTTCTTCTATCTGGAATATTAACAGACGAGTTTGAATTTTTTTATTTTCAGGCTTCAGTAAACACTTTTAGTCATTCTCCTTAAACCATAAGGCAATATTTCATGGAACATCTTAATCAAAGTTTAAATATCAAATATATTTTACATCAGCTCTTTACTAGATGACATACATGTAAATACGTTGTGTGATTGAATCATCTCTTATGATTATATTTCTTGACTCAAAAATGATTATATTTTCTTTACCATAAGAAACTAAAACATCGTTTTTGAATTGAGGAGATGAATTATAATTTTCTTCGGTACCACATTTTTATCATGAAACTATCGAGCCAGCTGATTAACCAGTCATTTCTGACGAGATCCGAGAGCTTGAGGAGCCAGCCAGGAAGCGCGTATAGCCAGGGCTGGTATCTTAGGGAGTTTGTTTCTTTTCACGAGAGTATATCAGGGAGGGACCGAATATGTCCATATAACGTGGGAGGTTGCCAGGTCTGCTACAGTGACTGGAGAGCAGGAAAAAAAGTCCGTCCCGCAGGGGATGCGTAAACTAAGCAGATTTCCCAAGTGAAGTTTTACAATAGATAAGTCTACATACTGGTAACACTAGCGCAAATATTAAGTGAATAAATACAAACTGTAATAAGATATCTTTCAGTTAGAAATTAATAACTCCACAACGAAAAGCGCCTGAATTGTAAACATACAGGCCAGCCAACCTGAATTCTACACCGGAAAGGAAAACCACTAATGAAATATAACACATTAATTTTATTGAAAACTATTTACTATAACTAATGCTGTAATTTGAAATGAGTCAGAATAATTTTAATCTCAATTACATAAATTTTAGTAATCCAAGAATAAAAGATTGATATTAATACCAACGCCTTAACTCAAGTGCCTAATCTGAGTCCCCGTATATCTAGTAAAACCTTATTTCCCACCAAAACTTGACCATAACCACCAACAATAATTTGTGTTTCATAGTTAAATGTGTAATGCTACATAGACATTTTATTAGTCTATAAATATGGGGTGATTTTTAATCCTTTCGACAATCCGACCCTCGCTTCAATTTCTCCTTGTGCTAAAACGAAGCTTCTTCCAAGGATGCTGGATGGAAGAGAAACCAATTTATCTGGATGGATGAACTAAGCCAATTTCCTTTAACAAAATATTTTCTTAAAGACCTCGGACACTAACTTCCTGCCCTATGTGCTCTGAAATTTCACTCTTTCATAATAAACGTGTTGAGTAAAATAGTTCTTGTTTTTCATCCTGATAAAATGAATGAGTTTCGAGCTTTTGCATTAATATAAACTGTGAATATTAAAGCGTTCTGGTGGATCTTAGGGAGTACAAAAATAACAAGCCATTGGAAAAAACTAGCATTAATTTACTAAAGTCATCACGCAGGGTCTGCTTAAACTAAGATTCCCCGGTGATCTGACACCATCTATTCAACATTTATACAGTAATAAGAAACCTGTGTAAACAGGTCTTGAAATTAGAGGCTCAGGTGTGCCAAGTAAAAATTGTACATGAGGTGGGTTGGAGTAGAAGTTTACTGAAGGCTGAAAATTAAAAAAATGCAAATATCTTGGTTAATATTCGAGTTTGAGAAAAACGTTTCAGGCGTCCTCTCTAAAGCTCACTTCTGGTCGTTCCTGAGAATGTTTATATAGTCAAAGAAGTGTAGGTGTTAATTGGAATTAGTTCTATACAGTTACTCCAGTTCGGCCTAAGAATAGTAAAATACACGATAGGCTAAGCTGGGTTACCCCTAAAACACTTACCAAGTTTCAACAAATTCGTACATTCGTTTAAGCGAAAAGGATACAAAAGAATTCCTGAAAATTGTTGGAAAATTTTCAATTCGACGTGGAACCAAAGAGTAGCGTAATATGTTCAGAAATAAAAATCAATCTACCAACAGAGAATACAATTTCATCTACACACACACACACACACACACACACACACACGCGCGCGCGAGCACACACATAAAATTGAAAGATTGAAAGTAACATATTGAATCGGTAAACCTTCAAATTAACTGTATTTTCACACACATTGTTTCATGGCATATTCATTGTTAAGACTTCCGAAGTAGAATGAAAAAGCTGAAATTTCAAGCAGGAGATAGATAGCTCATTGAAAAGAATTTAGTTTCTGGTATTAGATCACAAACTTCATTAGATAACTCTCTTAAAATAGTTAAAAGCATACCTTTTGTTTGGAATATCGATCCTGGACATTCTCCAGCAAATTCTGAGGTAGTGTAATAAATAATTGTTCACTTTTTTAGATATTCTCATTTTATTTTATATACAATATATCTATTTTAACAATGCACTTTTCAACAAACAAAACCATGTGCTGTTATTCACTTTAAAAAAGTTTTAAAAATATTTTACTAACATCTATTTCGCATCACTTACACTTGTAAATATCTTTTTATTTATATATATATATATTTTATATTCATTCCTTATTATTTTTATAATGAAGCAATATACACATCCATATAACATCACTACACAATATTAAAGGACCAGCCTTCAATAATGTACTTTGTTTTATTAATCTATCAAACATAACAACTTTCTTTCATTAACTATATACTATATCATTACGAAAATGATAAAGGCCAAAAATAATTAAGCAAACAGGCTCTATCTTACGACAAATCGTTTAGTTTAACAGCCAACGATATCTCACGTACCACAAAAACAAAAATCAAATCTTGCTCAAGAGCACTTTACACTTATGTTGGTGGTTATTTTTAAACTCAGAAGTATTGAATTAATGAAATTAGGTTAAAATGAACTTTCCTTTTACAAGAAGGAAATAAATCATAAGGAAAACTCTGCCAGCGGTATTAAATAATATTAATAATTGAGAAACCAATATAAAGAAAGAAATAAAATGTAGAAATCACTGTATATAAATTATACAACATAATAGAAAATACAATTCCCATCTATATTCATTCTACTTCCATTATATTTCTAACATCTACCACCATTACCACATAGACCATGATAAGTAGATAATATTAGTACACTAATGTCATTTGCTTTTCTGAACTTTATTTCTTTTTGCCGTTCCTGTAAAGTATATGTCTACACATTTTTCTTTTAAATTGACCTTAAATTGTTAAAGAAATCGTTGTTGAGAAATGTAGGCCTGGTTTTAATACTTTAGACAGTAAGAGTTTTATGAACAGAACTATCAATAACAATTTATCAGCCTGGCAATTGTAATTTTCAAATTCTTTTTAATTATGTGAAGTGTTTGATATTTTTGTTTTACGTGTTTTAAGAATACATAAAGAGGTCATTTCATATCTAAAAGAAAAAAGTGATTTATTTTTAAAAACTTTTAGATTACAGGAAACATTTCTTTGACTTCATCCAAATCTGGATAGTAGAAATGGTAAAATTATGTATCTGCAATGTAAAAGGGAAATTGAAAAAAAATATTCACTCTTTTTTTTTAATTTCACATGTCCTGATCATTGTTTTTTTTTCATTGAGAACATATTCTATTCCCGTAATAACTAAAAAAGATAACTGTTCTTGTAAAGAAATCAGAATCGTTCAAATTAAATGAATTTGGGAAACTGTACCAATTCATAACAAAAAAAAAAGCTTATCTTTTTATATATTTTGAACTTAAAAATCTCTCATTCAGTGAGTTTAACCAATATTATTTGAATTACATGAACAATTTGGAATTAATTGGGTAAGGATTATTGGGGAGAAGTGCCTTTTATCTAGGTAGGTTCTTCAAGTGATTAGCTATGTGTAGTGACCCCCTTAAACGATCTTAAACAGAAAATAAAATAATTTGACTTTTGTAACAACACCATTTTTTATTATAAAACAATTAGACATATTTAAGCTCAGAGAGTTTGATTGATAATTGAAGAAAAGAATACTGGGTTGTTCTTCAAGCTAAAAGATCCATCTATGGACTGTTCGAAGTTCATTATCCAAGCAAATTGCACATTATCATTGTAATGGTATACTGAAATGACTTAATGTACCATATATATTTATTCAATAGTTCCTACTTATATTTAACAAACAACCACTGCCTCTTCCCATTAAACAAACATATTTCAAAGCCTGCTCCCAAATATAATTGAGCAATTTTATCGGATGATTATATGAGATCGACTAATACAATAGAGTACAAATATGACAAAAGCACTAGTCGTTACATATTTGTATAAATATTCAAACACTTTCCAGGGCTTCAGAAGACATGGAATATGTTTATTTTTTAAATTTTCTTATAAATACATAACTTATTGGCAAGTGAATTTCTGGTCGAAATCACGCTATTATATTATATTTGTTCACATTACATTAAACCCTTTTTCCATTCAATTGACCATTGAATGAACAGGGCCTCTCGACCCCTATATAAATAAAAGATTGCAATACCAATGAGTACGTACGAGTTACAATAAGGTAGCTTTCTTATCTCTTACTACGTTACTTCTACAACTTAGTCAGCCACTTATTGATATTATGTTTAAAGAACTAATAGTTAACAATAGCATCTTTTTGAAAATAACATGGATTAATGTTTCGAAATTATAACCAGAAACACATGACTTTATGATTAATAAATTAAAATCTAGATATTTTCAATAATTTTATATATAAAATAGAATATTTTATTTTAAAATATTCTCATATAGAATATTGTAATTAATACATTAGGTGTGCACTATAGTCTATTAAAAACACATAATATTGTCATGTGAACAGTACACTCTTTCGTACATATTCAAAAAACACCAACTAGCACCCATTTTTAAATATTACACAAATAGAATGTACTATGTCATTTTTATATATACAATTTTCTAGTATAAAATATATATATATGTATATGTTCGTGTGCTTAATAAATAACATATATAATTATTTCATTATAGTGTACAAGATGTTTAAGCACACATGTTATTTGCAAAGAGTATATAAAAACATTTTCATTGCAAAATTTAATTCAGCAAAAATCCATTGGGTGATAACCCGTTAGTGTTCGTAGTTTTAAAAAATAATCAATGCAAAGCCATAAAAGGTATACAAATATTATAAACCAATGTCAGTCATCGATAAGTGCTTTCATCAAAAAGGTCATAAGTGCATTTACTATCCAGTTATAAATAATAATTGGTGTGCGAATCATTTCATATTGTATGTAAGCGAAATACCCGTTCTGAAGAGCATTAAGTTCCGCTTGAAATTGACCAATAGTAAATGAAATGATTAAACAATTTTTTTAAGTTATCACAAATGGACATGAATTAATAAGAACTATGAAAAAGTGTATTAGTCACATGAAACGAAATGCGATGAATTTTTTAAAATAAAATTCGTCATATATGACGTACCCTTAGATCCCCATCTGAGGATCCATACCAAGTCGCAAGGGGTAATAATACCCCTTAAGAAATTCAATTGTGACAATCAACTTACTTAATGCCATATTATATATATGTATAAAATTAGTAACATGTCAATAAAAATCTAACATGTCGGGCTTATATTTAAAATATATGGAGGGATACCAAGATTCCTTAGTTTAACACGTAAAGTATATAAGTGGAATCGTGTCTATTTGCAGAGATTGTGATATTAAGATCATACCAGTGTGCCTTCCTGTATATGTTTTTATTCTTGCTCTTTGCAATATTCACATTTACTGTAAACCACTTATTCAAGTTGCTTACTAACGCGAATCTTATCGAAAATTTTAGTAATTATTCACCAAATATCTTTTACATCCGTATAATCGTGTAAATTTATTTTTAGATTCATAAACATTTATTTGTTTATTATTATAAATCAAAAATATGTGATTATAATTGTTCCTAGCGTTGTAAAAGTCTAGTTAGTAATTTTTAACTTTATAATTATTTAAAATATTGCTAATTCGAATGCTGCCGAGCTATTTCATGCCTTTATACCTGTTCTCAACTCCAGTCGTCTTCTCGTTAGCAGGAAATTGCTTGGCAAGCAAACAAACCGCAGATAGGATGAAAAATAAACGTTTATTTCTTCATATTTGGTTTGATAAAGTGTAAACTAAAATCTCCCGATGGAGAGTCCTAATTTTCACTGATACAAACATGGGTGAGAAGGACGTGTAGTGGTTGTCCTCTTGCCTCCTGCATTAGACAATCTAGCGATAAATATGGCACAAGGAATGGAAACTACGTTCGTGAGCCACCCCCTTGTAGCTCGATAACTATAGTACGCATATGCCGACATGAGATGAAAACTACAATATTATGTACACTATAGTCTTACACCGGCGATATGGTTTCCAATTCAGCAAGGAGGAATTATACATATACCCACTTTCAGATGTATTGTTTCCAAATTTTCTGAGGGGAAGCTATCTTAACCGGCACAAAGACTTTATAGCAAGAGACGTTTCTTATTAGCTTCATTATTGATTGTTATGTCTTTAAATGTGAAGAATGCGTGTGATTTCCTCTATTAATCTTCTAATTTTCGTAAGATTATTAATGAAGAAAAAAAATATGTGAAATTGAAAACTGCCAGTATGAATAAGTTCTATTTTAAAACAACAATTCACATTTTAATGTCCAATATGAATACAATTGCGGAGGACGGAAAATAAATATTTAATGTTAAGATAATTAGAAGAGAAGGCATTCTGATTTGACCTTTATTAAAAGATATTCACAGTATGGAAGACATATCATACCCAGTTATTTCTTAAATGCTTGAGGTGTATAATGAAAAAAAAAAATATTAACGTGATCAATTTCACTAGGGAAGCCACATGTGAGCATAAAAATAATATACAAACAATAAATATTTTATATACACATCCTTACAAGTTCCACTAAGTGGCATAATTTATTCAATAAATCAGGTAAATTTTCTGGTTTATGTATGCATTAGTATGTATTATTTGGTTATATAGTGTCATGCACAGTATCGACATTGAGTTTAGCTATTATAACACAGCGACGAACGAAAAACATCAAACAGTTTCATTTTCATGTATTATTCTTAGGTTTATTGGCGCGCCCAAGAGGTATTTGCAATCATTCGAGTACATATTTTATTACTATACCATTCCAAAGTTTTTTCATATTCTAAACATTAATCGATTTAAGGAAGTTTTATAACTTAACTCTTCAAGGGCCACAAGTTGGTTTTGGTAATGGAAGCAAACTTGATTAGACTTTTTTCACTTCCTACCTTTTTTACTTTAGCTTATAGTCCAACTTTTTTATTGACGTAGTTTTTTTTTTCAACGTAAATAGCAGTTCATTTTCGTAGAACTTCATGAATCTAAAGACTCAGAGAATGTACATTTTTCAGTGAATACGAATTTAGTTATGTAATTTATTTGCTATCTTACTGTATTTATAGCTCAACTCAATGTTGTATGTACGCATATACACACACACATATGTGTGTGTGTATTAGTTTATAATGGTTTATTAGTTTGTATATTCTGAGTTGAATCCTGGTAGCCCATTGCCAGTTGTGTAGTGGTTATTTTATCAGTGAATTTGTTTTCTGGATGATAGCCAAGGTACTGGATGTATATCTACAAGTAACCATCCACTTATCTTCCATTTCCTGTGTACAGCCTCCATTCTTCCAACGGCTCAAATCAGACTGGAATTATTCATCGACTGTTGTGGCCTATTACACGTCCCAAAGCTAAGTCAAACTTCTTTAAAATTCCTTAACTGAGCTCGAATTTCAGGACTTTGGAAGTAACTTTTTATTAACAATAATTTATTTTTATTATAATAATAATTATTAGTACGCGATTGCTTTAATGGAAACGAATGTAGGAATTCAAATGTAGAATTCGTTTGACATATTGTGTAATTTTAGAACGTAAGAATCTAGAATTTTTAGGATGTAAAATACTATACTAGTTGATATAATCTTTTGGGACCATTAAATAGAAATTTAACCATTTTATTGAACGGAGTGAGGTATAAAAGTAATGCAGGAACACCTTGAAAAAGCTGTCTTCTTACTCGTTAATGACTTACAACCTCTCGAGTTGTAAGTATTGTATGGTTAAAATTTTGTTTTAATATTTTTTGTATTTCTTCCTCCTGTTAATGCAGAAAAATGTTCAGGAGGGAGCTGAAGGCTCTTTCCATGAAATGTTCCGAGGGATTAAAACGTAAAGTTCACAAGGTAATATACGCACGAGCAATGAGATTGCCACATTTCTGTTGGTTCCCATTTCCATTATCAGCGGGTAGAGCAATGACGAATTTTACAAGACATGGAACCGTTGGAAGACTTACATTGAGGCTTATCACCCTTACTAATGATATCAATAATTTAATTGTTTTGATTTTATCGAATTTCAAAACCAATCCACAGTCTGGCTTTACATTCGTAATAAAATAGGGTAAATTTTGACTTCTTTTTTTTTTTAATTTAAAAAACTTCATTCTTAACTTTCTTTTTTTTTTGAATATACTTAGTTTATTGATGATATACATTCATATATTTAGTTATGGATAAATGCATTGTTTTCAGTGGATATTTAATAGAAGCCCCGAATTTAGTCTGCCGATGGGGGCTGGGGGCGGTGAGAAGTGAAGAAGTTTTTCAGTCGATAGATTGCGCGAGACGGTGGCTATAGGTCGGATGACTGTGACGTCACTATTAGATGACTGTCTACAGTCTCTTCCCTATGTCAGAGTGGCCTGCTTACGTCACCTGGGGAGGTCATCCTCTCCACCCGGGTGCTGATCGAACAGTCGCTGAAACACAAAAATAAAAAATATTAATTACCACTGAATAACAATAACAGAAAAAATAATGCAGCAAGTGTATTTATGAGTGTGTGATTAATTTATTTTAATTACTTGCAAAAAAAATAACAAAATAAATAAATTTAAAAAAAGTACATACATTAAAAATAAAAGTATTTTAATATTTGCTAATTATAATGACAGTTGAAAATATGTACTTGTAAGGGAGAAAATATATGTTTATGTAATATGATATATAAAGAAAAGGTGTACAAAAAGGATAAGTAAGTATATTGCCAGTATTAAAAAATGTACAATAATTATTAATTATTGGCCAAATATAAAGGGAGTTAAAAAATATTAAGCCAGTAGAAAGAAGTGTAAATAGGTACAACGTAACTCTTGTTACTAGTACACATCTTTAAATATAAATAAATAAAAATGTATTTATAGAAAATTAGTTTAAATTTAATATCCTTAGGGTATGACAAGAGCGGTATTTACAATATATTAGTTGATATTATTTAAGACTTAGAGTAAAACATGGGGACATGTAAACAGTATTATACTACTATAAAGGACATAATAAACTAAATGTTGATTGCCCTTATCATAGTAATCTTAATCCTAAACAATAACAGAAGAGATTGGCTTAAAAATACTTGCATATAGCCCATAAAAAATGTTTAAGAATGAAATTATTCGGCTAATATTAACTTGAATTAATCACTAAATAATTGAATGTTCAGTAGTATATTTTATATATTTTTTATCTTTAATCAAAGAAAAGGAAAGTATCAAAACACTGGAATTGAATTGATGTGAATTCTATATCTGTGAAATGTAGTGAACTACATGACAGGGAGACATGATTCATGAAGAAGCTTGAATTTCAGAAAATCTATAATTTGAAATACACTGTCATATGCATACTTCCAAAAACTGGTTTCACGGAACCTCTGCAGGGGACAACTGTGTATTTGTTCTTTAATCTTTATTTTAAGTACACAGATATATATATATATATATATATATATATATATATATATATATATATATATATATATATTTATATACTATTTCCCTCCTGACTCTTAGAGTACGAGAACTTAACCATTTTTTTTTATTTTATAATTTTAATAAATTAACATCCGCTTTATCTGATAAATCCCGAGATAGGGTCTAATGTGTCAGTTCCGCTTCTTTTTCTTTGCCTGTCTGTTGCTGCCTCCACTGTAGTCTTCCATGACCTATCACCTATGTGGGGTCTTCTGCAACGTGGAACATTGAAGAGCAAACAAGATATAATACTTGACCACATATTCATATAACCATTAAATCCTATTATATTTCAATTCTAGTATTTGCCTGAGTTTATAAAAGAAAATTCCAAAATGGCCTGTAACTGCATCTGGTTCTAAGTAGCATTGGTTATCTACTAACAACTCTTTTCGAGCCAGGTTGGATCCAAGGACTTTATTTAGTTTTTTCAATGTCGAAATTCTAAATAAAATAAATAAACTTCTGTTGCTACTCTCCCCAAAATAAAGTAGGTATATACACAAAAATTAAGCTATAGGATAAGTATCTACTCGGCAGAGTCGAATGTGATCAATTTATTCCTAACAAATTTAAAGGACATTCAATATCCATAGATTCATTTTCATTTTCATTAATTCCTAAAACGTTTTTACAAACCTTGGAACCAGTGGGTTTATGTGCGTTGCGTGCGCCGGTGTTAACGACCTCCCCAGTGCGAAAGGGGATGAGCTTTTCATTACTAAAAGGAATGGTCTCTAAAGAGGTGGAATTAAGGCCACGAAACAAGTACGACAATTCTGAAATAAAGGCAACCAAGCGTAGAGGGCTGGGTATATTGGGCCCTTCACGTAAAAAGTTGAAGAATATTTTCGCTGTGTTATGAGTTCTTCAAGTTGCATTTGTTATTCCTCTTTTTTTATGTTTAATTTTGTTTCCAAATCAGATGCGCAACATCGTCAAAGTTGCCAAGATCTTAAAATGAAATATGTAAATTTAGTCTTTCTGGCGTTAAGTAAATCGCTATTGTTCGTGAGAGAAATGAATCCACAACGCAATGTTATACTATACTAGTACATCTTAAATGTTGAAGCTGCTTATATAAAACATTAGATTAGACCTCCAACTTGTAACGCGGAGAAAGTCCGTTGCATTTGGCGTATCACAGCAACTTCAACCAGTCACCAATTGGGTTCTATTATCTTCAGCATATATTCTAATGCAACAGGTGCTTGGTACTATAAATAATATGAGGCAAGGGATGCGAAACTGCTCCAGCTAGACTGTGAACCTAAATGGGTTGTCTCTGAAAATGGTAATGGACTATTTCAGACACCTCCGAGCGACGCCGGAAAGATTATACAATTTCAGCTTTAATCAATATGACACAGTATAGTGACTGAATTCAATATGCAAGAGGTTTAAGCTGCAAACTGAATATCCTGGCGGAATTGTCTGAAGTAACAGGCTCATCATTTTTCATTTCGACTAAACTTAACATTATAAAGAAAAATGAAGGAATGATTTCCCAACGTTGCGAGGGTGGGTTGGAAATAATTCGCTTTGAGTTATAGTCGAGTTTCATATAACTTCTTCATATGTCAACCCTGCCATTTCTCATATTCATGCTTTCTCATTCGTTTAATGGCTTTTAAAATATTCTTACACAATAGAGCCGTTTTATTTAATAACCGTCGTAAACGAAATTGTTGACACTTTTGAAAAGCAATATTTTATGATTTAAGCTTTCGAAATAAAGAAGAGATTCGAAATAGTTTTAGGATAAAAGCTATTCCTATAGGTCGCAAAAATGATGTCATTGAAAATTGCTTAAATAGATATATTGTTACGTTTATTACAGAATCAGTATTAAAAGTTGTTTATTAGGGATCTTATGGATTGCTAAATTATTTTTTGTGTTACCGGTGTTAACGACCTCCCCAGTGCGAAAGGGGATGAGCTATTCATTACTAAAAGGAATGGTCCCTGAAGAGATGGCATTAAGGCCAAGAAACAAGTATTGCAATTCTGAAAAAAGTCTGCATAGAGGGCTGGGTATATTGGCCCTTGGCGTAAAAAGTGGTAAACGAAATTGTTGACACTTTTGAAAAGCAATATTTTATAATTTAAGCTTTCGGAATAAAAAAGAGATTCGAAATAGTATTAGGATAAATGCTATTCCCGTAGGTCACAAAAATGATGTCATTGAAAATTGTTACGTTTATTACAAAATCAGTATTAAGCGTTGTTTATTGGAGATCTTTTGGATTGCAAAATTTAGCAAACACAAGCTTATTATATATAAGCTATATACGCCCACATGTAGTACGTGTGTGCCCTTTACCGGAAAACCATTTCGAATGCAAAATTGTTTCCCCTCTTTTGAAATTTGTGGATCTTAGTTAATTAGCCAGCAAAATCACAAGTGTAAGAAGGGGGTAGGGGTTTATGTTTTTATACTAAATTGCGTTCCTATTCATAGAAAATGGGGGAATTTAAGATTTTTCGTTTTTGTTTCCCCCCTTTTAACTCTCTCTTAGAAATGCCCTTAGAACATAGAAAAAGTGACCAGCAAACTACATATATTATACTAATTGTCTGGAAAATTTAAACTATCTATTCATTAGAATCGACACATGTACTAAGCTCTGTTCCCTTTCGCCAAATTCTTTTCATTCTCAACAGTTGGTCTCTCTGAGGCTCTTCAATTATTTTTCCGAGTAGAGCTATGCCTTTGCTAAATATCTCTGCCTTTTATAAACTAAAAAGCCAGAGAGTTAAAATTAATGACGTGGTTTAGTAAAAAAGAAAATATTGTAAAAGAGAAGAGAAATAAAATCTGGCTTGAAAATACAAAAGGCAAATGAAAGTCTCTTTCCTGAATGGTGTTGACAATTAATTAATAATGCGACCCACAAGCTTTTCCTCAAGTCTTTGCCTCCACTTTATTCAAATAAATTTTATTTTACTTTCTTCATTATTAACTTTGACCAAGAAGCGGTTTATGTTACACGTTTTATCCATTATGATCTTTATTTTGGATTCGTGAGTGATCTATTTTTAAAAAAGTCTGCCAAGCAGTGGTTGCTTAACTAAGCAGATTTCCCATGTGCTGGGGTGGCACACTGCTGATCTCATTTCACAATGTATTCTCTATTTTAAAATAAAACGAGTAGTATTTTATAGTGGGATGAGTAGAAGTGGGGGTTTACTGAAAGCTGAAAACGAGGAAGTTCGAATAACTCGCTTATCAATAGTAGACCATCAATAGTTTGACAAGATTTATTCTATAACATATTTCAATCCGAATCATAGTAAGGGAAATTTTTTTAATTCCCCTCCTTCAAAACTTCCTCCCCCTAAACCCTCCCCCCTCCTCCCTGGTCCGATTTCGGCCATTAACGAATATGATCTTTAGTGTTGACAGAATCGGTTAAATGTAGAGTACGGTATTGATCAAATAAACAATTTCAAGGTTGAGAAATAAAATCGTACTTGATGACGTCATTAATCAACGTATTTGAATGCAAGATTTAATATTCAAGCTTGGAATGAAGCGTTTCACGGAATAATCACTTCTTGTTAAAGTGCATTTACTAATAGTGGGGGTTTACTGAAGGCTGAATTATTTTTTAAAAAAAGGCAAATATCTTGGTTAATGATCATAATAGGGACAAAGCATTCATAACAACATTTATAGGGCATTAAATTTGCGATATTATTGGTTTTATACAGTTTTTCGATCCGATGTAGAATAACGGTGATATTTTGAATTTTATAAATCTCCCATCTAAATTTCACATCCCCCTGTCCGTTTTAAGTTGTTAACGAACTTGATCTATAGTTTTTACATGAAATGCCTCTTTATCGATCAGGAGCAATAAAAAAGGCCTTGTCCTCTACTAGTGTTTTAATTTAAACAAGGAGAACTTTCAGAATCAGCGCTCCATTATCAGTGCCTGGTGAGAGAAGTGTAGCCTAGACCAAAGCAGTCGGGCACTCTGGTCCGGCCCAGGGGAGTTACCGTTGCGGGAAGCAGATTTCCCCTGTTTTGGAATGTGATTGGAATGAATATAGAGTAGCGAGCTCATCTCAAGATATATTCTACTTCTAAGGGGCTCAGGTTGGCCGTGCGAGTTAAGGCGTTGGTCTATATCTCGCGTGGTAAACCTAGAGTGCCTATTCCCGCCCTGGGCAGTAGAGATTTAAATAAACTGATAAACTTAAGACGGACTCATTAAATAAACTCCTTAGGCCCACCTTGGCTAGAAAAGGGTGGTAACCTTTAGATAACCCGTCCCGATTAGCATAAAGTGGACGTAAATAATTAATATATTATAATATATTCTACTTCTAAGTTAAAATCAGATGTGTCGGATGGTTTATTGAAGGCAGAAAAAAAGAAAGTATGAACAACTCGCTTAATATTTAAGTTACGAAAAAATGTATATAACAACAATTGCAGACAATCACAATTTAAACAATAGTTTAACAAGATTAGTTCAATAACATTCTTTATTCTCACAATAACGGAAAATTTCGAATACCCCCTCTAACTTCCGTTCCTCCTCCAATTTCACCCATTAATTAATATGACCTTTAGTTAGTTGAATAAAACTGTTGAGAAGGTAAAATCTTAAATTATGACATCCCCACGCTACGTATTTCCATCTCTCACAGTTAAAGTCCAATGAAAACAATATTTGGTATTTAAGCTTTCGATAAAGTGATCGATGATATAACAGCTTAATATGACATAAGTAGGAGTGGGAATTTATAGCGGGCTGAAAACTAGAACGTGCAAATATCTCGGTTAATATTCATAATGTGAAAATACATATATACCAATATTTATGGATAATTAAATTTCCAATAATATTGGCTCTATACCAGTTTCGATCTGACGTATAATAATGGTGATATTTCGAATTATCAATGTCCCCCTCGTCTAAAGCCCCCTCCTCATTGTCCGATTTCAGCCGTTAACGAACTTGATTTTTACTTTACATAAAACGCTTATATATGGTAATGTTACGACAAACATTGTGACCGCTAGAGTGGCTTCATTTTCGTCATCTCGAAGGTAGGATCGATGGACATTTGAGGAATTTTTTTCCATGAAATAGGAAACGAAATATCTCTATCTCGTTCATTCCTAAAACGTTAATATATGTTATAACCACAGAGGAATTATGTTGTCACATACGGAGTTCCTTTGAATTCGATGTAGTCGTTTGTGCACATTTGCAGAAAAACCAATAGGAAAGGAAATATCATGACTTTTCATTTCAGGTCTCCCTTATTACACCTAAAATCTAAGTTGATTAAGGAGTAATACACGTACTAGTTTCATAATATTCGGTTCAATCGTTTAGTGTTCAAAAGGTAGCAAACAAATATACACAAAGCCAAAGCTCGTTGATATCGATTTAATTGTAGGTGAAAAGAAAAAGTATGGTGAAATTTTAAGAAAAGAATCATTGTACAGAAAAAGGTTACAATTTGATATAAATAAGATAAATCGTAACCTAAAACACACATACACGTGTGTATGTATATATTTTTCAAATGATCTTGATCGATTAGAAGATTTTTTAGGAAATCAAGTCATGATTACAACTTTAATAGCTGATTTCCTGTATCAAACTATCCACGTTTGAATAGTTTATGCACTCATCTTGAACAATAATGTTCTATGTATTGTGGATATCAAATATTTCTTCAGTAGCAACATTTTATTTGATCCTGGGTTTTTTTATGGTTCATAATATTAAGAGATGTTTATAAGATGTTTCCAGAAGGCGCTTGGCATAAAACCTGACGACGCCAGAGGCGGAACTGAACAGCTGTTACCGCTCTAAATGCTGTAGGGGAGTAAGGTCAGGCGCTTTACGAGTCGTAGGCAAAATCCTTTACATTTGTCAGCCTCACCTGTTGGGGCTAAAATATACTTCCAGCGATATACTACAAATCCCGTTTTTACCAAAGAAACACAGATACCTTTTTCCTCACAATACTAAGTTGTACCAGATTTAAGCATTGAGTAAAACAAATCTATTTAATTGAAATAAGCAATCAATTTTAGATAATTTTCAATTAGAAAATGTATTGCTCTGTACTGTGGCAGTGAGGCCCCCATTAGTAGTCCAAGCTTCGGAACCAATTATCTTTTAATTTTGAAACCTCTAGATGATAAATTACCTATCACTGCAGCTTTTGAGGTTGCACTTGTGTCATTGAACTCAAGGACACTCCTCATGTAATTTAGTGTTAACACCTCACTGATTATAAGCTATATTAAAATGTCTAGGTACCAACAGGAGCGGGGTGCTATAAGGGAAGTCTGAAATGAAAAATAACCGTATTTCGTTTTCTATTGGTCTTTCGGTCAATATGAAGATAACAAAAGTTGTTTATTTTGATATCTAAAGTCATATTTGTTATATACACTTTTATCTTACAACAAAGTATAATTGAGATACTCGCTAAAAACTCTAGCTGGAGTCATCAATGTTGCAAAACTATAGTGGGAGTCAACAAACGTGCACATAACAAAAGATGTTTATTTTGTTATATAGAGTAAATTTTGTTACATACACTTATGCCGTATAACGAAGAATAAACGAGATATACGCTAAAAACTATAGCATGACTCAACAATTTTATTTTATTAGTACTCGCTTAAGTGTTTATAGAACAGCATACTATGAAAAATGATGATATACTTAAGTATTCTTATGGTTTAAAAATTAGAATAACTAAAGTTGCTATAATTTAAACTAAATAATTGTACAAACGTTGTAAGATAACACAGTCGGTTCCTGGCAGGCCGCCTTTGATCCGGCCGACTAGGGTCTTCTTCTGACGGGAAGAGGTAGGTGATCCTTAATAATTGAAAGTAAATATGATGTTCGTTTTAAATTGCAGCTAAACATTTAATGACGCGTTAAATCAGTAGAAACTATGTACTCATTAAACTTTACGTGATAATTTTTTTTACATTTTTTATTTGCTCTTTTAGTGATGTTATTGACTCTCTCAGAAATATTTCGTTAAATATCATAAACTGTTTAAGAAAAACAATGTTAAAGGGGATTGAAAGTGCTGGAGAGGAGTACTGATTTACGCCTGCTAATATGTTACACATAACATAAGTAAGTAGAACTATGAACTCAAAATTTCTTCTTCGGTTATGTATATTGTAAACAGTGAGGAGGGATTGATCAAGAATTCATTTATACATTTTTTTTTTATTCTTTGAGACTAAGAAATTCGATGAGTTTGCTATAGTCACTAGGATAAATAGGAAGATAAAGAATTAATGACTTGAGACAGGAACTGTAAAAATATTGTGAATAGTAAAGTCATAAGAAGTTACAATAATTATTCAGACTCCCCGGACAATGGAGTCATTATTTCTCGAGCGAAGGGGTACCTTAGCTAGCATATATATATATATATATACCGAGGGACGAAAGTCTCCACCAGAAGTTATGACAACAAAACTGAAAAGGAAGATATATTTCGTGAGATTGGAAAACCACCATATTATTGCCAGTGGAGGAGAAAGCCCAGTCATCTTAGTGAGCTCACGAGTCCATACATATATCCTTAGCTTATTCAAATTGGGACTAATACAGTGAACCATCCATTAGTTCTACAAATTTATAAATATTTATTTATTTTTACTGCTATTTGGTCAAATATTTATATGAAACAATAATCACCTAGAGATAATTATATAATCGACCCATTTCTCGAAAGATATCTTTGACTTAGCTTTACGGGTTTTCTATATCATTCCGTTCATTTAAACAGGGAAGTGAAATTCACTTAAGTCAGTTGAATGAAAACAAAAATATGATGACCCTCATTTGATTTTTTGAAGGGCTGTCATCATTTTTATTTTTCTTTATTTTTTTGTTTACATAACGGAATTAACAATATTTCATCTGAATTATATGAAAAAGCTTCCAACATAATTTTTAGACTTCTTTAGAAGAGAGAATTTTGTTTTAATTTAATTGTTTTCATATTTATGACAATGCATGATTCTCAATGTTTTTTAAATTGGTTTTATATCTTCTTTCTACAAGATCAAGACCATTAACTTTTAGGCTACAAAACTGTGGAGCTTCTGGATAAGGAACAGACCCATGAATTACTTTACAACTGCCTATTATTTCGATTATATACTTGCTTCATAAATTCATCGCATGGTTCATAAACACTCTTGTTGAAAACATTTTGAGGTATAGTTTGTTTAGTTATAACTGGAATATTATCGAACTCTTTGTCAAATTCAAGAGAGCTTTGAAATGCTATTGGAAGTCAAGTCCTTCGTGTTAGCAGCATATTTGTCGAGTGGTTATTTTGGATGATATAATAAAACGTCAAAGCTCCCTTCAAATATATAGACTTCCTCAGAACATTCATCCAAAAATTTGTCTCGCGATTTCAATTTAGTTTACGACATAAAATGCTGTTATTCATAATTCAAATTTATAGATTGTTTTTTAAATTTAATTGTTATTATTTTAATTTTAACACAATCTCTGCCCATTTCGACGTGGTAATAGAACGAATAATATACACCATAAATAATTTGGAAAAGTGGAGCCATGAACGTTTGGTGGAGAGGAAAGGAAGGGTTTACACCACTAAAACGAAAACTATCTTTTTCACTAATGCACATATAAAACTGCCACCTTTATATCTGTATCAATATATAATAACTGTAACAGACACAATCAAATTCTTAGGAGTTAATTTCGATAAATAGATGTCCTGACTACCTCATATTAGAATGCTATATCAAAAATCCCTTAATATACTGCGAGTTATTACAAACAGAAAATGGCGAGAAGATCGAGGCGTGCAGTCATGCCATATTGTTTCCTTATTAGTAAGACGTTATGTAAACAAAACTAGAAGTTCAAGATGGGCATGAATTTTGAGTGGCATAAAAACTAAATGAAAATCGCAAGAGTAGGACTAGATTTTTAAACCTTTCGATATCAGTTTTGAAAAGAACAGGGAATGTGAATTTTGTACAAAACTCGTTCACATTGGCTCTCTGCGACATATTTACAACCCGATGCGTGAATGACAATGATAAGCATCACATCGTAGGCAATAACAAAAGGAAATCCCAATACCGATTCACTGTTTGGAGACGGAAAATTAGTCAATTATCCACAGATATTAACTAAAGATTTCATGAATTGCTATATAACTGCAAACAACACATTATTATTCTTATTTAGTAGAATATGGGAAACCTCGACTTAATCTGAAACAGACCAGAATTCATAATATTCCCAACACTAAAGATTTTATATATATATATATATATATATATATATATATATGATATAATACGTTCTGTGTATTAGAGAATTACTAAGAGGAAGTTTAATTAAGAACCTTTACTCGTATAAAACGTAATTTATGCTACATTGTTGAGAAACCTTAGGATACCAAAACCAAATTAGAAATTTTAATCTTATAGACGAAAATTATTAAGCCTTGCTTGTTGAAAGAGGCTGAAAATGAAAGTTCCTGGTTGGTTAAAAGAAATATTTTGCAGTTTGTAGACGTTCTTCGTAGAATATGTTGGAGAGCAAACATTGACTGGGCAAGGTACCATTTCTAGAGGGAGGATATCAAGAGCTGGCTATATTGCTGGATGAGGGAAATGTGTTGCCGATATTGGGAAAACCATCATATTCTCTAAGGTAAATAATCCATGCTTCCAGTGGCGAGGCTCGCTACTAACTCCCGATTGCCCACAACTCCCCAGCCTTCCCCAACCCGACTTATTTCACCTCTGGGATTATCCCTCTTAGCTACAAGGATTTCCTGACCCCCCCCCCTCCTCTTCAAAGGCATACCACAATTTTCTTTTTATTTTATAAAATAATAATTTTTGTTTTTAGAGCATTATTTTAGCAGAATAGAATCAATTATTTTTTATCTTAGGAGGAAATTTTTATATATAAGGAAAGACAAAACAGAATAATTCTTCATTTTAGAGGTGCTGAACGGTGAAGGAAGTTGAACATTGCTAAGGATTAATGCAGAACAAAGCCTCGTTCCTTCACAATGATTTATTTTAAGAGACAGTGCGCTTTCTCATCACAGAGCGCGCGCTTCATCATCAGTGGTGCCCTTGTCCGATGCAAGGATTCCTTGTTACTCCACAGAATAATTCTGTCATTGGAGGTCTGGTTACTCATGTTCAAGAATGATAACATCATACCAGCACAGATGACAACATTTTCACATTGTAATCTCCGCTTCTAAGATGATTGATTATATAACATTTTTCGACTCACCATAAAGAAAATTGTCCACAGGCGAAACGGCAATTAATGCTTTGCCAGTACACGTCTGTGTGTTAGTGTTTGGTTGGGTGTGCGCGCGTTGCGGAGTGTGTGTATATATACATATATATATATATATATATATATATATATATATATATATATATTATATACCTATAGAGAAATGTATAAGAATTCATGACTGACTTCTGGGTAGGTTTACAAAATCCGTGACGTGGCTATTGCCTCAAATAAGTGATTTTTCCTTAAAGGTAAGAAATTAGGTGGAAAAAATAAGATTCTCTTACTTTAACGTGCTAAGCAAAACAATGAATACTAGGTTTTCTTAATTTTATAAAATTTATGAAATTTGTTATTTGTTCTGTAAGTCACGTACTTACGGTTTAAAATGAAGCAAGGTTTTACAATATGTATTTAGCTGAAGGAGAAATCGTGTGTCTAATTGTAACGTTATATTTTTGACGTAATACAACCTATTTGCTGACCTAAATGCCGCGTTATATAAAAAATGTCAATGTGATATATGGTTCTAACTTACTTCTCTGAGTTCATTCCATATATCTCTTCCTCTACTCCTCCCATCACTCCTGTCTTTCTCTCTCTCCGTCACTCTCTCTCTTCTCTCTCTCTCTTCTCTCTTTCTCTCTCTCTCACTCTCTCTCTCTCTCTCTCCTCACTGTCTCTCACTTTCACTATCCCTCTCTTTTATTTATTTATACCTATATTATTATTTTGTGTCCATCTATTTACATTCATTTTTGTCGTCATTAATAAACCGCTCTCGTTAAGTATCTTGTATCAAGCCCTATCACTCATGTTATTTTATTTGTTATATTTTGTTTAATATAAATTGTCTAAATCAGTTTAAACTACTAGCCGACATTAGCCAATTTATAGATGATATTTTTAAGTATTTAAGAAATAATGGATTATTTGATGAGGTATAAAAGCTGTTATTTACCATTATGAATGTTATATATGTAAGTGGAATATAAGTTTTGCCTCCTTCCAGTTTAACTATTTATAGTTTTTCTTTTGCTTTTTTTCCTCATGTTGTAAATATACTAACAATTTATATTTAGTTTTGTCCATTCTATTTTATTTGTAAATTTGCATATATTTAGCTGTGAAGAAATTTTAATATTTATTTAATTTTGTAAAATTATATTCTAACATGTTAAAAGATGAATCGCCATTGTAGCGGCATGGTTCTATTTATTTTGTACATTTGTAAAATTCAGCCTTGTAAAAATTTTAATATTTATTTACTTTTGTAAAATTATATACAAACATGTTAAAAGATGGATCGCCATTGTAGGGGCATCTCAAATAAATAATAATAAAAATAATAATAACAGACAAATGTGTAGACCTACTAGGAATATCTACTAGGTATTTTATGTTCCTCCTTCAGTTATAACCTTCATAATGAATTCATTTGAATTAGTTATAGAAAATATTGTCTCTATTCTTTTTTTCTTTTTGTTTAATTTTGGAGTTTATATTTCGATATATAAACTTCGTGGAGAGATCGTTCTTGAAATTATATATATATATTAAAGGCTTTGAATTTTTAATATACCCTTCAATGAAGGAGGATCTTAGCTACATGATATGGAGGTATATCTGCCCATTGCATGTGTTTGACTTGCATAGAATACTTTATTAATAATTTATATATTAAAATAAATTATTAATAAATTGAGTTATATAAATTTATTTTAATTAATTTAAAGTTAACGTTCGTATTATAAAACTAAGACTAATCAGGACGAGCCATCTACAGTCCCCCACTCCAGCTGCTTAAATTTAATTAAGGGATGAAAATGACGGGGAGATAATAAAAAGGGACTAAGTACTTTTTATCCTTCAGAGGGAAATAATGAAACAAAAATATGCATAAATGCAGTTCATAAATTAAATTATACAAAAATGAATCAACAACTTCAAAACTAGCTCACCACATATACATCAGTTAACCAATGCTGTCAATAATTCAGAAAAATCGATACTATGAGAACTTCTAAAAAAACAGAACCAGATTATAAAAGAAGAACAAAACGAGCTAATCTCTCAGCTTAAAGAAGAGATAAACTAATTTCCAACCTTCAAAATAATCGGATTAATAAGAAAGAAAGGACTCTATTCCCAAGTCAAAATAATCTAACCGCAATTGGGAAGAAGCCTACCAAGAAGCCTAGATAATAATAAATTTTAATATCAGAGGGTATAATAATATATATAAACACAAAAACATGATAATAATAAAAATGACATTATGATATTATTATTATTATTGATATTATAATCCCATTTTTAATTTACATATTCCTTCCTATTTTTCTATTTCTCTCATAACTGTTTAAATTAATTTTAATACTTTAACTTAATTTTAAAGTCCCTCTTGGAATAAATAAATAAAAAGTAGTTATATCAATTAACCAGAATGTTAGATATTTTTCAATTTATTTTTATATAATTCTCCCATCTGGTTGCATTTGCTAAATAGTAGTCTCTCAACAGGTCGCTGATTACATAACATTCTAGAATGTATAGGTTTCTTTGCATCTGATTTCGCTGCATTATCTGATATTACATTTTCTAAAGCTCTAGAACGCTCTTTAATCAATTGGAATTGTGTAGTGAGGTACGTCTGTTGTAATAAAGCATTTGTTTAATTAATACTCATGTATACATTGCCATGTTTACGTACATACATAAAAATGCGCGTACAATAAACATAAGAATGGTGAATCTGTCTTGTAACAACTCTGGATACTCTAGCTGAAAATTAAAAGAACAGCTTTTTTTACTTTGGTTTTCATTCATGCGGAGAAAATCAGTCGGGAAAGGTATCCTTCTAATTGGCCGTCTCGAAAAGGCTGAATTAGAGCCAGCTTGTCTACCTCGGTGGTCGGTGCTACTACAAAGGAGCGAATTGCCTTTGTGAGAAAACGCGGGAATGACGGAGCCCTCTCCCGCCTGTTCCCTTGACAACGCGTCCTCTCCCACCCCCTTGTTAGCTCCATTCACAAAACATCGATTGAGTTTTAGTTGGTCTGGCCACCGCTAGGAGTCGTGCCGGTCTCCCCGATACACATTGATCGAGAGAATGAGCACTCGTAGTGTCTGTCGTGTCACTTCCCGTCCCGCCTTCGGCCAGACAGGTAGTAGGCGTTGTAACTGGGTCGAACAATTCACAAGTACCTACGGAATTCTTGTCTCCCTTCTACGAAGTCCTACTACCAACTCCTATTTATTTTGTACACGAAAGGAACCCCACTACTCCCAATAACGTTTTTATAAGAAAAAGTATTTGGTACATATAAAACCTGGTATCCATAATTTAAATGTCGTAGAATTAATTTAGACCATTGTATAAGTAAAGGAAGGGCGTAGAATATTGACCTAGGAGGTTACAGATATTTACTATATCCAGTGAGTGCGGTGCCTTGACACCTATCTTAAAATAAATATAGTTTTGAAATATAAAAATAGCATTAACTTATAATTAACTCTAAATAATGTTATTCAATCCCGTTCAGTCATTCTCATGTAATAATAGATGGGCCATAGAAGGCTGTGTAAAGACAAAATAACTGAATACCAAATTTTAAATGTATTTTGTTACATATTTCTTTTTTCTGGTAGGACAAATAATTCCAAGGGTGAAAAGATCTAAGTAAATCATCACTCGTGGAATAATCAAATACTGTTAGCTAAGGCTAGTTCCTTTCTACAAATTAAAAAAAAAAAATTAATGCCATTAATTAATGTGAAATACTGTTTGGAGAATGAAAATTCATATTTCAAAACAACTTTTTAATACTGAGAATACATTGTAAACCCTTCCCTTAAGGGAAATCAGCTATTGAGGTCGTATTCATGACGCGATTTTTGAAAAATGTCTTCAAATATCCATCGATCCTAGGGGGGGGGGCTTTCGAAAATTCGAAATATCTCCGTTACTATACGTCGAATCGAAAAATTGCACAGAGACAATCTTATTGCAAATTAAATTTACTATAAATATTGTTATATACATTTATTCTCTATCTTGAATATTAACAGAGATATTTGCATTTTTATAAAGTGACGAGCTATGGTTCCTTCGATTCGTTCCCGCCGAAAGCTAGTTCGGCCATTTCCGTCACTCGTATGGAGATTTCTCTATTTTATAACTTTACGTTGGAAATCTGCTTAGTTTATGCAGCCCCTGCGGGACGGACTTTTCTAAACTTTTATCGAGCCCTCTGAAACGTTGACAGACTTAATGCTTAATCAGTGCTAGCTAAAGCCTCAATAATAGCTTGAATGACGTGCACAGAATCACAAACACTCGCGGATGGCTTTCCAGCATTCCACGTGGAACTCTACTACCTACTTTTCTCAGCCAACCAACACATCATTCCAAGTTGGCATTCCGTCACTATCTACTTTTGGAAAGGATAGATTCAACTACGTACTCTCAAGCTCTTTTCCTGGTGTAGATTTGCGGTTAAGAATTTCTTTTAGTTAGTTTATCAGCAATCCTTGTGAGAGGCACTATGCTTCTTACATGCATGGACTCCTCTTTCATATTGGATGCGGGAAAATTACAGGAAATACCTTATTACCTGTTTTCCATTCCTCTTTATTGTATTTTACATCGAGAGGCGATTGAGTAAATCTTTCAATAAAGTAGTATAACATTTTTTTTATAATGCAACCAATATTATTTTATGGTCCATTTCCTCCAATTAAATATCGTAAATTTTATTTTAAAAGAGTTGTATAATTCTTTTTAGGGGGCTCAGGTTGGCCATGCGGGTTAAGGCGTTGACCTTTATCTCGCAAGGTACACCTAGAGTGGCGAGCTCGATTCTTGCCTGGGCAAAAGAAATTATTGAGTTACGAAATTCATTAAATAACATCCTAAAATCCCACCCTGGCTAGAAAAGGGTGGTAAACTGTAGATAGCCCGTCCCAATTAGCCTAATTTTCAAAAAGTGGACGTTAATAAATACTAATAAAACTAAACTATATAATTCTTCTCATAACTGAATGAATTGCTGTTCGCGGGTTGTTTAGATTAGCGTTTCTTATAATAATTGAGTGAATAAATAATGTTTACAAGTTTATGAAAAATTCACCTAAATCTATCACAATAAAATGAAACGTACGATATTTTTATTTTATATTTTCTTAAATTAAATTTTACAGTTTTGTCAAATTTTCGTTAAATAATTCCCCTTGACGTATTCTATAGCTGTGGTTTTGATTGACACATAAAGGTGTCATTCTGTCAAGCCAATGAGGCATCAATGCTTGATCGATCTGTCACTGTCAGATGTCATTGAGAAAATAGACTAAAAAAGTTCAATGTGTGAATGAAATTGATATTGCTTTATAGATTTGATGTATTCATTTTCCTTAAATTTATAATTATAAATACTTAACTCATTAAGTTAAATACGTTAAAAAAAGGACGGGAACCGGCCAATTAACGACTTTTCTACGCAATACTTATCCCAAATAGAGTCTGTTAATTAGAAACACTGGCAAATATCAAATCGGCCCGATTTAATATCACGATGTATTTTTGATATTTATTAGCCAAAGATTCTTACATATTGCGCACATATTGATTTGTGACATTTTCATCTTAATACAAAATAATATATTAGAAAAAAATAAGTTGATGTTGGTTGAGATTTAGTGAAATTTCGATTGAAAAGAATACCCAAACAGAATTGGACCTCAAATTTGAAAATCATAATTCATATTTGAAATTATAACCCTTCCTTTTCTATCTTTTCATCCATCCATCAAAAAAAATAATCTTAATACATATATTTTGGATTTCTTCTTTTTGAAGGATAACTAAAATCTATGTGTACAAAAACATAAAAGTCCGACACACAGGGGCTGCGTAAACTAAGCAGATTTCCCGCGAGAATTTTACAATAGATAAATCTACGTATTGATATAGTTAAAATCACAGTGAATATTATATACATAAATACAAATGATATTGAGAAATCTTTCAGCCAATTTACATTCTGTAACCTCTACAACAGAAGCGTCTAAATTCTAAACAAACAGGTCAGCCAACCTCCCAGAGATGAATACTTAGACAGAAATATTCTTGACGGGAAAGAAAAACAATTACTGAAATATATCTGAATACTTATACTATATATAACCCTTTATATATAGTTTGGAAACTATTTACTATATTCACTACTGTAATTTATAATGACTCAGAATAATTTTTATCTGAATCACTCTAATTTTAGTAATCCAAGAACTAAAGACACCACATAAATCAGACGTGGCTAAAACAAGATAAATCTTATTTGTAATAACCTTTTTTTTATATATATATTAAAAACATACGGTATTTTCTATGACGAGGATACCTGCGCCTTCTTTATAGCGAACGACTCACTTACAAGCGAGTCCCCGCTGCACACACCTTCACACACACACACACACACACACGTATATATATATATATATATATATACAAGTTTTGGAATTTAGCAGTCAATCTCCAAAATTGAAGATGTTGTTATTTAGGAACGGTGGAAAGAAATCCAAGGATGATATAGGTATTTTGAAGGTAGCAAAATAGAAATAGTGACTGAAAACAAATATCTAGATTAACCTAACACGTTTCTTAGGATTCAAATTAACACCTAGCTTATCATTAAACAATCATTTTAATAGTAAAGTAATATCCTCCAAGTATGCATCAAAGGTCACGTTGCGTATGGACACAAATGCATGTATGCTGTTATTAATCACAGCTTAACAGTTCCAGTAATTTGCTTTTTAATTTTCCTCTTATAGTGTTATGAGCACTCAAAACACACACCAGAAAGAAAAGAAATTGTAATATTTCCCGTTTCATTAAACTCTCTTGAAGAAAAAAAAGACATTTTTGAGACATATCTATAAGAACATACACGGTAAAATCAGCAAGTCAGAATTCCGAAAGCATTGAAGCCGAGAGGCCTGCAAAAACACCAACAGAACTAAAACAAACTGACTCGTAAGAATTAAGACAACAAGGCATATATTCACTAAGAAAGGACTATATTTACAATGAATGGCAACGAATATGGTACTCAGAGACAGACAATAAATTAAGAGTGTTAAAGGGTTCTGTGAATAGCCTACCAGCGGAAGGAACTCAGGAAGAGAGGAGATACTTCTAACGCAGTTAAGAATAGGTCATTAGCAACTAACACACAGCTATCTCATGGTCAGGCATAAAACACTTTCTATTTCTTCTTTCTACAGCACACAACTAACAGTAAAACATTTACTAATGACTCGGTAGTCAGTCTTAAGAAGCGGTCTTAAGAACTGCTAATAACATCCTAAACGAAAGAGTTATGGACAGAGGGAAGCGAATATATTAAACTTGTTTTTAGTTATTTAAGTCACGCAAACTATTTGGAAAAATAAAACCAGACTTACCATCATTAGGATATTACATTACAATAAACATATTTGGTTTGTGTGGATCCCCTAAGCTGCGGAACCCTTTATATATATATATATATATATATATATATATATATATATATATGTATATATATATATATATATATATATATATATATATATATATATGTGTGTGTGTGTGTGTGTGTGTGTGAGTTCATAAATTTTATTTTGAGTGTTATTGATGCATCTCTGAAGGCCAGTTAGTTTATACGTGAGCGATTTTAACCAGTTTTACCTAGACGAACCTCGCGTGACCAAAGAGCCCTCGCCAATGGTAATTGCTATCCCAGGACCCACATCAAAGAGTTGCCTTATGCCTCCGATATTTTTGATCCACTAGAAATAGTCCCAATTACTTGAGGAAACAAGCAATTTTAATCAATTGGAGTGGCCTCCATGTTTACATATAACATTAAGTAGTAGGACAGAAAACTACGAGTGAACTATGCCAAATAATACATAATACCAAAATAAGTAGTGGATGGCGTTGAATACGATATAAGGAATAATAACCTCGTAGTTCATCATATTAGGTATTCAATATTTATCATTAACTTTTCTTAAAGCTTTTATTGATCATTTAATATGCTTGACGTTATTATTAGCTTGAAAGGCACAGAAACCGAGAAAACATTATGCAAATGAAATTAAATCATTTAAAAGTGCATCATTTAACTAACTGTTTGTATGCATGCAGAGACATATACACACACAAAACTAGAATGATTCCTGTCGTTCAGTGCGTTTGTGTGTGTTGTGCAGGTACATGTATATATCTATAAACATCTCCTGCAGAAACAAAACCTCCCTTGATGAAATAAAAATTCATAGAAGTATTCGAGACAGGAAAGATATATTTTTTTTTACAGAAGTTGATGGGTGATCGCTGAGTACAGTTGGCAAACTGTACCTTCTTTATGAGGGTATCATCGAATGTAGTGTAGTTAGTACTAGTTAGTTCTTAGTAGAAATCGCTCAAGCAAGCCCAAGCATCCCAAATGCACACAATTTCTAAGGGACATGGACTGACAGGTCATTATTTAACAATATTTATAATTCAAGACAATGACAAATGTACTTGCGACTTACAGACAACACAAACGTTTTTACATATACTTTATGACTGTTCAACATTTAATCAAAATAGATCAAATTTAATAATGAACATAGTTTTAAAAGGAAGTTATTGGCCAGAACCACCTCAAATTATATTTAACAAATATTATAAAGAACTTATAAAGTTTATCAAAAGTATAGATATGGATGTAGCAAAAATACATTAGAATGTAAAGTTGATTGTGAGGAATGGGAATTATAATTCAATATATTTATCTTACATAGACTAGCAAATTAAACATCGGTTGAGTTTAACTTTAATTGATTTGTTTTTATTTTATTTATTGATTTATTTTTTAATTTCATTTATTAATTTTATTTGTAATCATCTTACTTATTTTATTTTATTATTATGTTTTTATATTATATTTGAGTAGATAGTTGATTAACGTGTATATATTATAAAATAAAAATGTATTTATGCATAATCATACATGTAATATGCCACGTGGCAGTGGAACATGTATTCAAATAAATAACTCCTCATAGGGTTACTATGAAGAGAGAAAAAAAAAAGCAAGCCCAACAATCTTCCAGTAACTAACGTCTTCATCGACAGATTTGCCAACGGTGTTATGTGTACTTGGAGAACCAGTCACCTATGTTACTTCTTTGATATGTCGAGCGTCCATATTCTTTGCTCGTATTGCATTGTGATTAGTCGGTTGAATTAGAAATTCCTTCATAATTTTGGCATTATTTATTTTAAAATCAATGCCCAACGACCTAAATAAATAACTAAATGGCAAAAACAAACATTAATTGGTTTGTGCTTGTACTTTGCAATTTAGATTAAACGACAGTTAAATAAATAAAAGTCCGTCACGCAGGCGCTGCGTAAACTAAGCAAATTTCCCACGTGAAGTTTTACAATAGAGAAATCTGCCTAATAACAACTGTAGTAGTAAGAAAACCTCTAAACCTAAAACATTATTTAGGGCGTAATAACCCAGTAGTTTCTAGCCTCCCAAAACAGGTAACCTAACCTCTATACCTATTCACGAGGGACGAATAGTTATGGAAACGGCCGCCAGAGCACTCGGCGGAAAGTCCGAACATAGCCTACTCGTGACCACGCGCAGAATACAAATGCAAATATCTCGGTTAATATTCAAGATAGATAATAAATGTAAATAACAATATTTATAGTAAATTTAATTTGCAATAAGATTGAGTCTGTACAATTTTTCGGTCCGACGTATAGTAAAGGAAATATTTCGAATTTTCGAAAATCCTCCCCTCTAAAGCCCCCACCTCCCACTGGTCCGATTTCAGCCGTTAACGAACTTGATCTTTCTTTTTACATAAAACGACTAAATATCGAATTTGGTGACGATCAAACAAACTTTGCGACCGCTAAAACGGTAACAGACAAATATATATATATATCTATATATATATATATATAAATAGATATATATATACAGTTTAGAACGGACATCATTTTCGTCATCTCCTAGGTAGGATCGATGGACATTTGAAGAAAAATTTCGAAAATTCCGTCATGAGTACAACCTCAATAGCTGATTTCCCTTAAGGGAAATCTGCTAAAATGGGAGTTGTTCAATAATTGTATTAGATATGGTGAAACCTTCAAAGTGACCATACCAACTGCTTGAGCGCCTACAAACAGAGCGACACCAGACCCGCAACGCAATTGAGGAGAGCTCCTTCTATAAGCTGGCTTCCTGGTGTAAAAACGAACTTAGTTGATGTTTCACCTCATCCTTTCGCTGCTTTCGGTGGCAGCTAGCTTTCTCAAGGCACTCCAATAAGCTCCTTTCTTTTCCTGATATCCTAGTCGGATTTCTTCAATTTCAAATCGTAAGTAATTCCTAACGTCTTAAGAATTCTTGAGATGGATTGACATCGCCGTGCTTGGTTCCTCCGGCTCCCGCTCCGGCTGCCTTTCTTATGACGTCATATGAATTTCAGTGTTTTGGTTGGGGGTAGGAGATTTGGAAACTTTCCCCTTCCCCTCGCTACTTCTAACCATCTCACCCCACCTATCTCAGCTTGAGATTCCTCTGTTACAGCAGCAGGATTGCTGCTCCTGGAGCTTACTTAATGGATTGGGCTTTATTAGCTGATTTCTCTTAAGGTAAGTCTGCTATTGAGGCTGTATTGATGACGTGATTATTAAAAAACCCATCTACCTAGGTGATGACAAAATGAGAACATTTTACATACTTGTATTTTACCTTTTTTTGACCTCTACCAAACTCGATATTTAATCATTGCATGTAATGAAGAAGAAAGATCAAGTTTGTTAACTAACTGCCGATATCGGCCCAGGGGAGGGAGGGTTAGAGGGGGATTTGAAAATTCGAAATATCTTCATTATTGTGAGTCGGATCCAAATATTATTTAGAACCAATCTTGTTGGAAATCCAACATTTTCTTTATACAATGCTTTTTATCTCGAATATTAACCATTATAATTGCATTTCTTGTCTAGCCTTTAGTAAACCCCCACTCCTAAATCCGCAGTAGCATCAACAGAAGGATGCTAGCTTCAAAATACCTCCGACGCAAGTAACTTTTGAAGTAGGATCTTGGTGGTTATGCTCAAATATTTAACTACTATGCTTTAACCATATGACTATAAATTGTGAGAATGATTTTGTCAACTTTTTAAATGTATATTTGTACGACAAACTGTAGATTTTGAACTTTTTCAACATAATTTTTGTGCAATTCAATGTAATCAATGAATATTTGTATCCATCTCCGCAATACTCAAGTTAATATAGTTCGGCCACTAATTCTAATATCAAAGATTATGACGACATTTAACTAAATTAAGGTTTGAGCAAGAGGTTTTGAAAGTTATCTTGTGTTTCCAAGAAGGCGGTACAATGTTGAAAGTTACTAAGTAACTACTACCAAGTTCACTACTCCATAACCAAAGTATTCGGCTGGAATGTACTTACCTTGGGAGTACAGTTATAACAGAAACTTTCAAACTATGAATATAACTTAACGACTTGGGTATTCGGAATACTTGATTATTCTTCTTAAACTATTAATTATACTTCCATAGACTCATTCCTGAAGCACTTATTTGTTTGGTTCAAAACGTGAAACATTAATTACTAAATTCTGTTATAGATGTTCGTCTGCTTTGCGAAGAGTGACAAGAAGGCCTTTTGGAGCTGTTCTTAATGTTTCAAGTGCAATGCTTCAGTTTGGAATATACTTCGTGGTGTTTTGTAAACAAGTTGACTCTGGTTTAGCATGGTGAATCAGGTTCTTGTGGCACTTAGTGAAAATTACGGCTATTACTGACATGACAAATTAATGTGCCATTCGGACGTGTCATTCATTAATAGAGATCAAGGGGTTCTGCTCGTTTCCTTGAAGACCAGAAAGAAACAGATTTCTCAAAAAATATCAAACCATCTAATGCCTTTTTTTCTACAGTTCGGAAATATAACTTGTAATATAATCGTAAAATAATTGAAACAAGACAATTTTGATTCTACTTCAAAAATGATTAAACATTTGTGGTCTAGAAGACGGTGTCTTTAGAAGTATAATCTCTTTTAAATTTTTAAACAGTTGTTAACAATATTGTAACTATCCTTCATTCCGTGTTGTAAGATTGTTTTTGTATGAATATGTAGATGTAATACAATTAATGCTGCAAAAATATTTATAATCATTAGAACATCAAGTAGACCATAAATTAAAATGTATCTACTACAATAGAGAATAAAAATAAATACATTTTTGCAACTAAGGCTAAATGGGACGGGTTATCTATAGGTTACCACCTTCTTTTAGCCTGGGTGGGACTAAGGATTTTTTTTTTAATGAATTCCGTCACTAAATAAATTTCTTTAACCAGGCGGGAATCGACCTCACTACTCTAGGTATACCATGTGAAATTAAGGTCAACGCTTTTACTCTAAACTGCCACCTCCCTCCTATACAAAAAATTATATCCAAGGAATCAATCATCTAAAAGATCGATTAGGGCAGTGTTAGTACTATTCTGCTACTTAAACATGCATAAAAGCTAGGACAGGAATATAATAGATTAAGAATCATCTATCAATAGTTCAGTGGGAATTTCTACCTGGACCATGAACACTCCCCATAATGTTGGCTTACGCCTAGGCACACATCAGATTCTCGTACAACCCGAATAGGGCTCATCTTGCTAGAGATTAGAGTCTTCGAGGCGTTATTTCCTCCAAGTACTTAGGAATGTATTCAGCCAAAAGTAATTAATTAAAGAACTCAGAATTTTATTTTTTTAAAGCAATGCCACCCCTAATTGACTTAGCGACCTTTTTTTACATTCACCAAAACCAAATCGTTTTAACAATTAATCAAGAGAGGATAGGATTTTAAGTAAAAAGTGGATATTAGAATGTAGAGTACATAAACATCTTCTTTAGGTACTGAGCAACATCGCCTAGTTGCGGAGCTCTTCAAATAAATAAATAAATAAAATAAACTTCTTCATGATTAGGTTCATCCTGACTATGCCAACTACATTTGATGTGGGAGAGTTTGTTTTGACTCCCGCTATATTTCAAGTCCCAAAAAGTTTGGTCATTCATTGGTTATTTTTTCCGGAGAAATATTTATTTGTTATTGACAATATTTAGTATAGCCTTTGTCTAAAATCATAAACATTGCATTGGTTAACATATACTTTAATCTTAAATGAGAATGAATCTATTCAAAAGGTTCATAACATGAGTTATAAATGAGTTTTTATAGTTCTAACTTCCTGATTTTAGATTAGGCTTTTATAATTGAGTTGAGCCCATATAATTTGGACATTTTCATGAAATGATAATACCTGAATGTATCTTTCCTAGGTTCGAATAAAAAAGGTATGCGTTCTTGTTTTAACTTTATAGTAACAGTGTAGATGTGAATAATAAATATTAAAGGGCATGCGGGTTCTTAAATAAACTATTTTTCTATGCGTACCACCTCGCCTGTATTGTGGTTATTTCCTGGATTATTCTTAGAAAAAAACTAATTCCGTCTTCATTTATTTTCTAGGTTAGCTTCTTTTTATTAGATCAACTAATTTGTAGTACTGACTGAAAGAGGCTTGCGAATTAAGCAGCAATAGTTCGTTGTGAATAAAATGCTTATTTTGCTTTTTAATACTGATTTCAAAACCTTCGTTTATCAATTGTCCCCACACATTACCAAGAAGAGCCATCTTTACGGACATTTGGTCAAATTTGCATGTCAAAAGATGAACGGAATATATTTGTTAACGTTCACTTAGTCAGGTTAACGTTCAGTTAGCCAGGGTTCTATTGCATCAGTTCGTAACTAGATAAATTCCTATTGCCTTGGTGAGAATAGAGCTCATGACTACAGGTTTCCCATGTGAGATTAAGACCTTAACTCACATCACTAAACTGAGATCCCGATGGACGAAATAAATATTGCGATTGAGGGGTTGTTGACGAGAATGCAACCGTACGGGTTATATCTGATTTTAAAGAACAACAAGCCTTCGATCCATTCGTCTCAACTTAAGAGATTATGCTCTCTCACTTGTGTAAAGTTTCTCATTTTATCATATTTCTCATAAGGGAAAATTGAAGTTTTAGTCGAAATATTTCTGCAAATATCCATCGATCCTACCTAGTAGACGACGACAATGAGGTCCGTTCAAAGCTATATACATGTTGTAAAGGACGTAATTTTTGTTTGATCGTTACCAAACTAGAGGTGAAAATAGAGATCAAGTTATTTGTATTTTTTTAATTTTCATACTTGTGTAAACCTCTACTCCTCTTAATCTCATATTAACAAGACATTGATGCATCATAAAACGTTTAAGTCCTAGTGTAATTATCAAATATGATTTTTAATAAA
Organism: Riptortus pedestris; assembly: GCA_019009955.1. Classification (NCBI taxonomy): domain Eukaryota; kingdom Metazoa; phylum Arthropoda; class Insecta; order Hemiptera; family Alydidae; genus Riptortus; species Riptortus pedestris. The sequence goes on from CM032229.1 coordinate 74,320,073, forward strand.
CCTTTACTATGTTAGAGACATGCAGATATGTTCCATGTGACGTCAAAAAAATTTTCCATGGAGACCTCACTATTTACTCGATTTTGAAAATTTGAAATATCTCCGTTACTATAAGTCAGAAAAGGTGTATAGAATGAGTCTTATTGCAAATTAAATTTACTATGAATAGTGTTATATACGTTTATTCTCTATCTTGAACATTAATAATATATATGCATTTTTCAGTTTTCAGCCTTCAGTAAACCCCCACTTCTATTCGTGTTACATAAACAATACTCTATTAGCCACATTATTCGAAGCTTAAATACCAAATATTGTTTTCCAGAGACCTTTATTATATGAGATAGATGCTAATATGTACTTGTGACCCTCCCCCCCCCCCGCCCCGTCATAAATTCTTGGACCTCTAAAATTTGATTGATTGAGATCAAAATTATTCTGATTCATTATAAATTACAGTACTAGGTATAGTACAATGTGTTCGAAAAAATGAATATGTTATTTTCTGATATGTTTCAGTTGTTGTTTTTCTTTCCGCTGAGCCGTTGGGAGACCTGTTTGTTTAAATTTGAGGCACTTCCCGCCGGCAGGAGAAAGATTTATTATTACCGTTTGCATTTATTCATTTAATATTCTCGGTGGGGTTGTGTTAGCAGTATGTAGGTTTATCTATTATTAATCTTTACGAGGGAAATCTGCTTAGTTTAAACAGCCCCTGCGTGACGGACTTTTTTGTTGTATCCGAGCTTTGAACTAGTTACTTATTCGTGCATTGTAGTCAATTATTATTTTCATTTTGTAAATTATCAGCATACGTTTTACATATTGCTACCCTCCGTTGTCCCTATTTTCGAAATTATGTCTTTCAACTTCTTTCTGTTTCCAGCCATCATCATCTTGTTGCTGAAATTTCGTATCCCTTTCTTGCCATCTTCAGTACTATTTTATTTACTCAGGGGAACATTTTTTTCTCCGTCCCTACACAATGGAGAAATGTGAAAAGAAATGTCTTCCAAGGCCAGAGAGGTTTGCATATTACCAGTATTTTAATTTAGTTATCAATAAATTAGGAAAGTATAATATTTCTATTTCAGCCACTAATTAAGTAAACAGGGGAAATAATTCCTCTGGCAAATGGCCATTTGAGGGTTCTTTAAAGCGAACAGGACGAGGCCCTCAGGGAAATTACTGAACAATGCAAACAACGATTCATAATTTTATTATATGAGGGGGAACAACCCCCCATTGTTTTAAGCCATTCAAGCGTACTACTAATTAGTTGTTTGATTTTAATTTGTCTCAATTTCCGAAAATTCTTCATTCATTATTACGGCTTTTAAAAAATACATTTTGGATACTCCACTTTATTTCGCGTAGTAATAACACTGGTCGACAAAAATGAACTTTTTTTCTTTCACAAGAACTAAAATAACATTTTCTGTAGTATTTTTCGTGCTGCATTCAAATATAACTTTAGGTTTTCTCCATCGGGCAGGGGTTTGTGTGATATTCACTTGAGTTTCTGTAATATTCGAAAAAATCGATCTAACTCAAAATTATAACTACTCATTCTGACTTATCTAGAAAGTGGTAGATAGTGATTTTCGGGCATATTTTGCACCTGGAACATCTCTTTTCTTGATCCAACAGTAGTCATCATTAGAACTTCACTTGCCTTGGTACCTCTACGTTTATTGAAGTGGATTCCACCCTTTGAGTCTGGAAGTTAAACCTTCAGCTTGTTTAGACGGATTTAAATTCCGAATCTTGTCATTAAGGTCTTTCAGATTAGGAAAGTACGGTTATGATGAACAGGTGTAAGCGTCATATGTAGGATCATTTTTATTGATAATTGAAGCATTTTGAGTTTCAGTTAGGTCAGATTCAAAGTGTACACCTTGTATCTGCATATAGTGGTACAACTGTTCATTGTGTAAGACAGATCTTATTGCCGATTGCAAATTCGGATACTTAACTGTATGTTGCGTTTAGATGTGATTCATTTAATATTTGTCAAACTGATAACAATCACTTAAATGATCCTTCGGTTCCCTCCAAATCATGGGACTTGCAAATGGCATACGATGTGTACCATTTTTCCACTTAGTCTGCAATCTAACACTCGAAACAAAGCTTGTATTGAGGGCCCAGCTCTTATCAAAATCATCGGCCTGACAGCCAAAGTAAAGTTAAATTTCGCCTCTGAGACTTGAAGGTCAGCCACACTTTCTTGGCATGATGAAAAAACGAAGCACTAAAAAACTACATACAAAATACACATCCAAAAAGGAAGGAAATATTTCATTACTGAACACACTTAGTCAGCTCAATACTGACACATCCCAATGCCAGATGAACAGATCTGAGCATGTCCAAACATGGATGAACCTACACAGCCTTGTTTTATGCTGCTGTAGCATGATATTACAAATAAATCTCCTTTAATACAGCTTGGATAAAATCGCTACATATGTGGTAAAGTTTCCTCTGACAGGTAAAAAACCCGCTAAAATCATATTTTAAAAAGGACCAGTCACAAAAAAAACAGTGCCTGATGGAAAAATTCTTACTATATATCTGAAATCAGTATGAACCAATGCACTAGATTCAATAATCAGATTTCTTTTGAAGAAAACCTTGTTGACCAGTGTAATCAATAATTTCTTTTCCCTACAATGTGCTCTAAATATATAAAACAATAATTAAAATGATTTTGTTTAATGCATCATCAGCTTTATTTGATTTTTATTTGCACGTTTACATATAATTTAATAATATACGGGGGTCCTCCGGCCTGAGTTTCAACAGGTAAATCGACTCTCAAATATAATTTTCCTAGACATTAAAAATGTAGGAAGGACAGTTTTGAGATGACCGTTTCACCTTTTAATAGTTTTCCTCAAGGATGGTAATTTAATATTTATAAAAATTTGACCGAAATGTAACCAAATCTAGTTGCAGTCTCTTCAACGCCAATGTGACCGACAACCACATAAAATATCACTTGAAAAAAAATCTTATTTCGTTTCCTTCTGCGTACGTTTTATTTACACTCATCTTATTTTAATTTTATGTTTGTTAAAATTATTTTGGAGGAGTAGGTATAATTATACTTGTTTATATTAAATCCTTATGAAATGTCATTTTCGCTTGATAAGCGTTCTGGAGAATGATTACATCATTTCTGGGTGCTACAGTCCTTAAAGCTTGCGATTCTCATTTGGACTTGTCTAATTACGAATGCTGAACTCCAGAGAAGTTTCAACTTCATAAATTAAAATATTTTTCTTGCTAATTGAAAGCAAATCTAAAAAAATTAAAATAAATCACGAATTTTTATTTTTATAAATAAAGGTTTGAAAAACTCACGGTGGTATTGTTTTAGGGAGAGAAGAGAATTGCAGACATTATTCTATTTTGCCGCCGGACACTGTTTTGGCATTGTCTGAATGTAGAACAGGCGGGCTTTGTATCCTGAGGGGTGGGAAGCTCAACCTTGCTGTTCAAGCATTGATCTGCCTACGGTCAGAGTTGGAAATTTATTCCTCAGGCTCAGTCTTAGGCACCATCTGTCTTTCTAAGAGATCCTCTTGTTATAAAGGATAATAAATATGGGAGATCTCAAAGGGGGTTAACCACCGAGAAAAATAGAAAAGAGTTTTTTTGCTTTTTACCCTCTGCTTGCCTCCTCCTGAAAAATTATTGAAAAGTTTGGAGATATATATTCATTTATTTATATATTATATATTTTGCCGCAAATATAATTATTTTTTTCCTTATATCCTTGAAAGGGAAATGTGAAAGTAAGTTATAAACCTCGACAAAAAAGTCCATCATGTGGTGCTATATGAACTAAGATTTTTGACGTGCAATTGAACACTAGATATTCTTGGTATCACTTGTAAAACAAGATCGAATCAGTATGAACTATACTTTCTAAAAACGATAGTTGCTGTTAAAGATATTTAGTCCATTATATATGACCAGTTCTAGTATTACCATGTTTGAAGTGATTTTTCACATTTTTGAGCGATGAACTCTGATAAGGCTCTTTCTGTGTCCCTAACCTGATTACAGGGTTTATCATTAAGAGACTAAGAACAGAATAAATGGGAGTCTGTTGAGATAAAAGAATAGGATAGCCACGGGAGTATATTCCTGATAAATTGCAGGAAAACACATACAAGGTTAATCACACACGGTAGTGTGCGTTATCGTGACGAAAAAAATGCCCTTGCGATCAAACAATGCTGAATGCTAATCCTCAACATTTTACCGTATTGTCCTAACACTGTTGATTTAATAGTCTCCTTGGATGGAAGAACCTCAATATCAAGTACTACTTTTGAATCCTACTATGGAAATCTTCAAATAAGCAATATTGATAAGAAACTCTGATGAGAATGCTTGAAACCATATTTAGCCTTAATATTCGTTTGAAATAAAGTATTTCAAAATACATCTTTGTCAGAGGTCAATGACGTATTCATATTGGTTATGGCGACAACATGTTGTCTCTGTATCATTCTATACTGTAACATCCTATAGCCTTCAGAATTCCAAAATAATGACAATGAATTAGTCCATTGTAATCGAAAATATATTTTTTCCAGGTCAGCTGGAAAAGATAGTATGTTGGACACTATCCCTCTCTTGGCTTTGCCGTTTTCGGAGTAATCAAAATCTTAGATGTATACAAGTGTTAAGATCAAAAAGAAAAAGAAACCCTTTATTGATGGTCTGGTTGCATGCTTTCATAAATAACATTCATTCAGTCATAAAATATATCACCATTAGGGGGCTTGATTCCATATTATACTCTGTCCGACACGAGATCATTCAAGCCGGTCTAGAGGTCGTTCACCCACCGTTGTTCGTGCAGGTAATAAAAGATAAAATCAAGGACTTCATATGCTGAATCTGCGGTCGCCTAATCTCCTTACCTTTTCAATGTACGAGGGAATGTTCGAGAAATGTCTTGAATTTCCGTCGAATCTAAGGTGGAACGTACATTTGAATAGGTGAAACTAGATCCTCAAGCTATTTCTGAAAGACGTGCGAGAACGGGACGAGTTTTCCTTTCTACGGAAATATCATTTTTCTCGATGTAATATTTTATTCTATCGATAGATTAAGAGATATTTTAAGACACTTGAAGCGAGAAATTTTGACTTGAAGATGGTTTAATTTGGGTAACTCTTCATAGTTTAAATTAAACATGAGTGGAATTTCGAAAATTCAAAATATCTTTGTTACTGTACGTCGGGTCAAAAAATTATATAGAACCAATTTTGCTTAACTATTGATACACTGCAATTGTTGTTTTAAATATGTGTTCAGTATATTAACATATTATATTAATATTTGTATATTAACTGAAATGTTTGCATTTTTTTTAGTTTTCAGCTTTCATTAAAACCTTATTTCTAGTCATTTCAAATTATTAATAAGCTGTTAAATATGTTCTGAACTACTTAATTGGAAGCTAAAATACCAAATGTTGTTTCCATTGATCTTTTACTTGATGAGAACTTGTAAATACGCAGTGATGACGATATCTACTAAGATTTTATGTTCTTTACTCGAAAGTGTTTATTTGATCTATACCGTAATCAATATTTACCTGTTCAATACAACTACGAAGTGTATACACTTTAATGGCTGAAATCTGTCCAGGAATAGGGGTGGGTTTAGAGGAGGGTAGAATACCAAAGATTTCCTTTATTATGAGTCACACCGACTAATGTTAAAGATCCAATCTTGTTAATCTATTGATGCTCGACAATTGTTGTTGTAATTATTTTTGCGTGACTCAAATATTAAACGAGTTATTCGTTCTTTCTTGTTTTCAGTCTTCATTTAACCCATTCTATTCATCTGATTTATACTAGACGGAAATAGAATATTTATGGGGAGAAGAGATTAATTATTGTGTCATACTAACACGTGGTGAATCTGCTTAGTTTACGCAGCAGCTGCGTGACAGACTTTTAATTTAGCCTACATATTGCTTCCTCATAATGCAGAGTAGGTTGATTAAGTACTCTCCTTCCATCCTGACGCAGACTTGACATTCATGGGATTTACATAAGCCAATCACTAACAACTACTTCACTACTCCCATTATCCCCTAATTCCACTGAGCAGAACTAATCAGAGTTCCAGGAATGATGAACCAATTTAGTCATTTGTGCATACTACTATCTATTTTTTTCTTTATTAATTATCCATTTATACAATATTTTAAACTTAAGCTAGAAATATAGTGTTCAATAATTTATTAGCTACAGACAAAACAGCATGAGCAGGAGTGGGGGTTTAAAGGTTGAAAGCCGAAAAAGGAAGAAAAATATAAATAAATCCGTTACTTTTTGAGTTAGGCAATATGTATACGGCCAAAATTGACTTGACGTCATGAACCAGACCCCCTTAACGTCATAAACCAGACCCCCTAGCTATTGAGGTTATACTCATGACGCGATTTTCGAAAAATTTTCTCAAATGTCTATTGATTCTACTACCCCCAGGAGATGACGAAAATGAGGTCCGTTCAAAATTACTGTTACCGCTCTGCCAGATGTAATTTCGTCGCAATTTTCGTTTGATCTAAACTCAAATTTTAAACGTTTTATGTAAAACAAAAGATCAAGGTTATTAATGGCTGAACTTGGACCAGAGGGATGGGGGGGGGAGTTTAGAAGAGGGAATTTTCAAAATTAAAAAGTATCCTAATCACATTGCACATTTAATTTTTGTAAATGTTGATACATACGTATTTTCTATGTACATGAATATTAACCGAGATATTTACCTTTTGTAACCCCCCCCCCACTCATGACATATTAACAATAAGCTGTTACATCACGAGCCAGTTTATTCGAAGCTTAACTACCGAATAATGTCTTCACCTGTCTTGAACTTTTACTGTCTGACATAAATGCAAATACGTGATGTGATGATGTAATTAATTATTTTTCCAAACATGACTAGAAAATGTTTCTTTGATCCATGCTCAATGTATAACCTTTTCATTCAACTCTCTCCATATTCCTTAATGACGGAAATCAGACCCGGAATAGGGGGGGGGTTCTGTGGGATGGGGAATTCGAAAATTCAATTTATCCCCTTTATTATGATTCGTATTGAAAAATGAGACAGGACCAATCTTGTTAAACCATTGATGCTCTTCAATTGTTGTTATATTAGGTTTTTTTTGTGGAGGAATTCGTGCTTTCTTCATTTCAGCCTTCTGTAAAGGTTCTTTCCATCATTCCACCATTTCCCATCAACTTCCGATGTCCTTATCCAACCCAGGCCACCATACTCTTTCTCTAGCCATTGCTTTCATTTTTACTACTCCCATATGAGTCTCATGCAAATTACGCAAAACATAAGTTCGCAAACCCCACATGATGCAGCCTTCGTGAACTGTTGGTTGATCTTTTTTACTCTCGTACACTTTAAATTCTGGTGTAGTACCAGTGGGCCAACCTTCGACAATGTATTTACTAACTTCACTTAGGACCTGATCGGTTGCTGTCTCTTGTTCAATCTCCCTTGCTGTACCAGAATTTTCTCAATGATTTCATTGTATAATACTGGTAGAACCTACATACAGCATACAACCTGCTGATACTCATAGTCTTCATTATCAAATTCTTTTCCTTCAATGGATAAACGACTTAACCCAACAACTTTCCATCATTTTACCACTTCCAATTTTACCACTCCCACTTTTACTTATCGGATTTTTACTTAAAAATATATGGTGAGAGGAGATTAGTTTGTGTGCTATATCAATTCGTGGGGAATATACTTAGCTTACTCAGCCCCAGCAAGTCGGATTTTTTTCAATTTGATGCATTATTACGGAGATATATTTTACCCCTTTTCTTAAACCTCACTTCTGCTAACACACACGCGCGCGCACACGCACATACACACAGTCACACACACGCGCGCATACACACACTCACACACACACAAATATATATATATATATATATATATATATATATATATATATATCATATGCTAGGATTTGAGTCATTATTTCATATTTAAATCATTTTTTTTTTTAAATCGCGTCTTAAGTAGCTGATTTTCCTTAAGAATCACCAACAATGAGGTACGCACTCAATGCGGTGTGACCCCAATTGAACCCATTCCATCTCACAAAATGTCCCTGTTTTATTCCAGAATCTTTCTCTTTCCCTTCTTCTACTTTCTCACCTCATTTCAATCATTCCTATCCTTCTGAACTGATCCATAGATCCATGATACAATGAGTGAAAATTGTCTCGAGTTCTTCCAACCACCCTTTCAGTCACTAAAATCCTTAGCCTAGTGTGTCTTGTCTCCCAGGTGGGTGAGAAGAGGGAAGTTCCCTCCCCAGGATTCCTGGAATTATTTCTCAAGCATTGCATTTAGATCCTTCAGGGTGTGATTTTCGACAGACACATCAAACGGCTTCCTGGCAATTTTTCCGGTGTCCTGAAGCCTAACCATTCTAATTTTTCTCTTCTGAAGAACTTCAGAGGTTACTTCATTCAAAAAGGCAACTCTCTTTATCTGCAAGCCTAAGTGCAAAAATTCCGTCATGGTGAGACTTAATCTCCAGAAGGAGGGTTTGTTGAAGGCTGAAACCGAAAAATACAAATAACTCAGTTAATATTCGAATTAGAGAAGAAAATATATAGAACGACAATTGCAGCAGACTACTTTATTATTAAATTTAAATTTATATAATGTTTCGATTTGGAGCATTATAACGGAGAAACCTATACCTGATTATGTATTTTACGCGTTCTTTAAACCCCCATCTCTTCTATCTATATGATTTCGTTCAGTAACGAATATTCAGAGAGAGGTTTTACACAAAAGCGTTAAATGTTGATGAATTGAAAACTAAAAAGTAAAATGTTAATGATATCACCCCTAACATATTTGGATGTATCTCACATAGGAAAGATCTGATGATAATATGATATTTAGGGTTATAGTTTCATGATATATTGGCATTATGCTAATGTGTTATGATTAGAATTGGTAGGAAACAGAATAGGTAAAAATACGTTGGTTATAATTCTATTAAGAAAAGAAAATGTATAGAATAGCAATTATAGATCATTAAATCTTTAAAAAGATTGGTAATATGAAATTGACAATTTCATTGGTAATTTGAAATGAACAACAATGGAGTTATTTAGATTTTATTGATTACATCCTTGTTATTTTTCACTAGTCTTGGTCCGATATCAGCCATTGTTGTTCATTGGTCTTTAGTTTTACCTAAAACATTTAAATCTCAAGAGGACCACAATTTTATCATCTCCATGGTAGTATGGATGGACATATGAAGACATTTTTCGAAATATGTACAACTTCAATAGCTCATTCCCATAAGGAAACTGTGCTAAAAAAGAAGAAGAGAGAACTTATTATTATATAGAATGCTTATATTTTGAGCCTACTTTCTTCAGAACTTTACCTTCATTAGACAAAATGGTTTTCTGGAGTGAGGAAAACACTGAAACACATTGGGATAAGATGACAGTGCTTTTATGGGTATACCGCACTGGGGTGAGAGTGGGAGGGGACTAAGATCGATATTTGAACACCAATTTAGTGTGGGGAATTCGATTATCATCCAAGTGGAAAATTTGGCCAAGCCAAATGGAGAGGTGGGAATGAACCCCATGCCACCACTTGACCGTAATGGTCGCTTTTCCTGTCTGCTCTGCACTTTCGTATAATGAAATTCCGATGGCTGTAAATAAATGTTATATTTAGAAAATAATTTTTGTCGTAAATGACGCCATCGTTTCAGCAAACAGAGGTGGTCATCTTTGTATTAGGAACGGTTACTTTTAGCAATGTCCGTCTAGCAGGGTCAGCGTAAACTAAGCACATTTCTCACTTACTTGTATAATACCCTAATAATGTAATCTCGCCATTTATTTTCTATTTCTGAGTAAACATTTGATGAGTAGTAGTTGGAGTTTACTGAAGCCTAAAAACTAGAAACTGCAAATAACTCTATTAATATTTGAGATACGAAAAAATGTGAGTAACCATAACTGAAGTGCATCAATAGTTTAACAAGGTCTATTACATTTTTAGATCCTGCTGAAAGTAACGGAGATATTTTGAGATTACGAACCCCACCCCTCTAACTTTCTGGTATGACTTCAGCCATTAACGAATGAGAACATTAGATTTTTTCTAGGGAAGCTGGGTGTTAGACGAACGAATCAATATGGATGTACACAGTATGCCTGTTTTCCTCTAAAATAGAGGAGGGTTTACCGGGAGAGAATTTTGAAAATTCGAAATTTCTCCGTTATTATACGTCAGATCGAAAACGTGTATAGAACTAATCTTATTGTAAATTTAGTTGTCTATAAATGTTGTTATATTCATATTTTCTTTAAGGTTAATATTGTAGTGAAGACTACATAATATAGATGGAAAGACCAGGACCGTTGGCACCAAAGACTGTTCTCGGCGATACCCGTCTGGAATTTAGGCTTGTCTGGGCTCTTCTCTTTTGATCTCGCCGGTAGTTTATAAAAGCAGCCCAGCTCGCTCAAGAGTTAGTTTGTTCTCAATTCTCTTTAAGTGAATAACAGTTCGTTAATTTCAGCTTTCCTGTACAGTGCATTTTAGTTTCAGTGCGGTGCTGTGTTTATGTAAAAAAACAGTGTAGTGCCGTGTTATTTAAAGAATAGTGTAGGGCCGTGATTATGTAAAGAACAGTGCAGTGCCGTGTTCTTTTTGAAGATTAGTGCAATGCCATGTTCTTTTTGAAGATCAGTGCAGTGCCAAGTTTTTGTGAACTTCAGTGAATGTGAGTTATTCTACTGTGCAATAAGAAGTGAAGTTATCAGTGCATACTATAAATAATAGTTAAGAATAATTAAACAAGTGTGTAGTGTACCGTTAAATAATTTGTGAAGTGATATAAATTCTAAAGCTTCTGAGCTTAATTTTGCAATCCCAAAGAACGAGATACTTGAAATTTTAGTTTTCAGCCTTCAGTAAACCCCCACTGTTTACTGACCCAATAACAATAAGCTGTTATGACATGAACCTCTTTATTCTAAGCTTAAATACCAAATATTGTTCTAATGGACCTTTAATATTCAAGATATATGTAAATTCGTTGTGCGATCACATTATCAACTAAGGTTTTACATTGTTATCTCGAAAATCTTTATTTGATCTATACCATACTGTATATTTAAGTGTTTTATTCAACTCTAAAGACCGTATTTGTGTTTGACAGAAATCGGAACAGGAACGGGGGGCGTTTAGAGAGGGAGGGGAATCCGAAAATTAAAAATATCTCCGTTATTATGAGTCAGATCGTTGAATGTTATAGAATCGATCTCGTTAAACCATTTAAGTTCTACTATTTTTGCACAGTGCATTTTTTTTGTAACTGAAGTACTATCAGAGGTATCATACTTTCATATTTTCAGCTTTCAGTCCCACCTCCCACCACCTTCAACTCATCGGATTTTTTTCTTGGAAATAGAGAATATGTGGTGAGATGAGATCGGAAGTGTGCTATAACAGCACGTGGGAAATCTGCTTAGTTTACGCAGCCCCTGCGTGACGGTCTTTTTAAATGTTGACTAGCTAAATAATGGCAGTTCCCTTTGCTCTAATATTTATTTCTATTTGGATCTATTTTTGACCGTTAACTTGTATTTTAATTTGGTTTTTCTTTCTTTTTTACCTTAAGGAAGTTATATTTAATTAATACAATGTTGGTTCTATGGAATCATGGTTTTCATAGGTTTTGCTTACGTCAACAGGCACTAAAGATGGAGCTGTTGCTCTGAAAATGCACTTTGTCTGAATAAACCCATTGTAGAGGAAAACGAGCGTACTGTGTACACCCAGATGAACTGGAATTAATCTGATAAATGATCTGCCTCATGGGAATTTTACTTAGAATTTGAAAATACGTGGGGAGAAGAGGACAATAGTGCGCCTACCAACCCGTGGGAAATCTGCTTAGTTTACGCAGATTCTACATGACTGAGTATTTCGTCATCTTGTTAAGAAATTTTTAAAAATCGGGTCAATCAAACTCAATAGCTGATTTCCTTAAGGGAAATCTGCAAAAACTAATTAGTGTTAAACTGATGAATGAAAATATACAAAATATTTATATTTTTTGAGCTCTAAAGGTTTTATTTTGATTCCTCGTGATATATGATGTAATGTATTAATAAAATAACTTTGACAAAACTATGCTCATTCATCAAAGGGTAAGAAACTTAATTAGTGCTTAATATTTTGTTTGTAAATTATTGAAAACTTCTATCTTGTTTGAGCTTTATTTTTATCTGCTTGTACAGCCACATAATGTTTTTTTTAATTCGCAGGGTGATTAGTAGTAAAAGAAGAGATTAATGGGATTCGAAAGTACATATATTTTAAAATTATGTTATGTTTGGACTATACTCTTATGGTCTTCATCATTAGGCAGATTTTCACGAGCAGATTTCTCGAATTCTGCTGATGAATATCAAGTCCAGAAAATTTGAAAAGTACTTGAGGAGTTTCAGAATCAAACTCGAGGTGCTGGATGGTGAAGAGTGCAGATCATAAAAAAAACTTCAATCCTTCACATTGGTTTAGACGTTTAAACCATTGTGCCATTAAGGCCCTTTTCTGAGACTCTCATTTAAAAATAATACTATGCCCAATTTTAATGTAAAAAAGAGGTAAATCCGAATTCCTCAAAACCTTTTTTAGTTAAAAATCATCAAATTCTCTTTATATGAATTTATTTAAATATTTCTAAATAACGAAAGTAAAATTAAAAAAAAAAAGTGTATATAATACTTTTTTTGGAAAATAAACTTATCAATTATATATGCTCAATTATTATATAGTTTTTCAAGTTTGATTCAATGTTATTTTGTTGACAAGTAGGTTTTTTACTATTATAATTTTATTTTGCTCATGTTTAATAATTTTTAAGTAAAAAATACTCATTGTTCATCGAATTTGAAGAAGATTTTTTTTTCACATTTTGAGAAGTTATAAACACGTAATTAATTAAAGACATTCTGAAAATATGTGATTACCATAAAGCTTCAAAAACTAATATCCATAATTTAAATGGAACTTCTATAAACGAAGAAGACTTAACTTCTGAAAAATGTGAAATCCGTGGCCATTCCTCTGGATTAGGCTGATCTGAAGTTGGTAGTGAGCTGGCTTAGAGAACTTTATAAGTCCTCTTCCTAACACGATATCACTGAGGCTATAATCTAACTTGGCTGGCATTCTAAACTAGCTTGCAGTTATTCCACTTAACTTTCTTGATGACGGTAGACTTTGTAACGTGATCGGATCTAAGATGGATTGGGTCAAAGAGAATTTAAGAAATGAGCTTTCCTTGACATTTTTTTCCGAGGATTTTGGGAGTCAGGGAAAGTTTCGGTCAGATTTCTCATTCCTTATTTTTTATACGGTATGATATTGTATTCACCATTTAATTCTATGTATCTAAGCTTTTTTAGAGTTAATAATTTCTAAGTGTTATTTGCTTTACTCAATTGACATATTTTCTTAATTAATATTAAAACCAAAAAGATTGTAAGGATATGTTATTGAGTTCGTTGGCGGTTATGTTATTTTAATTCATTTTTACGTATTCTTGGAGCTTTGCAACTCCTCAAATATAAATAAAATCAGTAATAAATCGAACTTTTGAAGATGAGACGTTGATGGGAAGGTTTGTGAATTAACAAAAAGAAATTTCATGAGAATCTCCTTAATTTAGTGCAGATTGATTTATTATCATTTCGAAGGCACAGGAAAATAGAGAAATGGATTAAATACAGCTAGGATTCCCCAGTCTTTTCTGCAAGTCCATCTCACGTCAATCTCTCCCTGCCCCCCCCCTTCGGTAGACGTTTTTTTGAAAGCCTGTCTGGTTCAATGATTGGTTACTCAATCAGCCGTTAGTTTGAAAAGAATTAACGATTAGAAGAGAAATAGGCTAGACGACGATTCCACAAGTTTACAAAACTACATTCCTTACTTTATGCACTCATTCCTCTGAATTCTAGATGTAGACACGTCAATATATCTAGCTTAAACCATCTCAGCGATTATTGGACAAGGGTTCTGTGGAAAACAAGAAATGATCAAATGATAATAAGAAATCTGCTAAAATTTATTCTATCTAATATTGGTATAATGCCGGCTAATTAGAAAATAGCCGAAAGGATAAAACCTATGTGGGTCGTGGTTAAAAAGGGATCACACCAATTCCAAATAGTTGATTCAGACACACACTCTCATAGTTTTTAAAATTTATTCAAAATATATTTACCATCCTGACTTATCTTGGCCCATCAAAGTATTAGTATAAATTCAGTCTTTTTTCAAAGCATTGAAAAAAAAGTATTAGGAAAAAAGTTATTTAAAGCAAAAAGAACAACAATATCTATGAGAAATCACAAACCAATCAAGGTTAATTGTTGGCTGGATCTGTTGGCAGGAATCAACTTTTCTAAATCATTTTTAATTTTTCACTTTTCATAAACTTAGAGTTTATGGTCTCATCTCAACTTTCATTGTATAGATAATGTCCAAGGAAAGAGTTGGTTCCTGTAAGAAAGTTGATTGTATGAACGGCTAAATGTTTACATGATATAGAATTTATTGCATTATTGCACATTAGGTACTGGTTTGATAAAGTAGTATATTCAACCCATGGGTGGAGGAAAGGACTTAGAGAATGCTAGCATGTGGTAACTACCTTGAGGCAGTCATGATGTTGATTGCAGGTTGGCTGGATGTTTCTTCTTAGAGTCTTCTATTAGGTCTCTGCCCATGGGGCTTAACCAATGATATGGAACATCAGCACGTGTAGAAAGTAGGCTAATGTTGCCTAATTAGGTCTACATATGAAGTGATCCAAAAAAAATTAAATTTGTTGCTTGACCATTTTCATTTTTTGATATGTTGCTACTACTCAAATGGGAACAGATTTTTAAATACTTTTATCTTACAACGTTTATATAGCGGCGGCCATTTTTGTTTAGATAAATGCAGCTGTTTTTTGCTTTGAAGACGCTAGCGTTAAATTGATACCTCTGTACTGCATCATTAGGCAACATTGAAACTGAGATAATTTTTTTCAGAACTTTCTCCTCTACAATACCGTTTTTTTTTGTCTATGATGCCCTAATTGTAAAGTTTACCAGTCAAAATAGCCTCCAAAGTTAGGGGTTGAAAATTGAGAAATTTCGCTTTTTTGAAATTAAAAAACTAGGAAGGAGTAACATAGAGCAGATATCATCAAGTACTCGATCAAGAGAAAAAGTTATGAGATTAAATGAAGGAAGGATTAGCATTTTCCCCAATTTTCAAAAATTCATAACTTGACCAATCAAATATAAATTTTGAAATTTTTACTAGGACTACATAATCTGTAAAAAACATGATTTTATATCCAGTCCTGTCGGAGATATTCAATCACAAACTCTAGAGAAATCACCTTAGCTAGGTCACTTCTTCATAGTTTGTTCATTTCTAAAAAATAAAATTTCTCAATTTTCAACTCCTAATTTGTAGACTGCTGAGTATGAAGGCTGTACACCTCCACACAGCCGCTAGGGGGGTCTAGGAGGAACTTCTCTGACCACTTATGGGTCCATTTAACGTTATTACGGCTAATCGGAATGGACTATTCACTGGTTATTACCCTTTCCTGGATGTATTTATGGAGTGATTTTTGATGAATATCTTCAAATGTTCATCGTTACTACTCCTATATAAAATCCTTAGTCTCACTCTGGCTAGAAAAGGGTGGTAACCTGTAGATAACCCGTCCCAATCAGCCTTAGTTGCAAAAAAGTGGACGTTAATAAATAATAATAATAATAAAACTACTCCTATATATGAATACCGTGATGATAATATCCTATTATTGTTCTACTATACATGTAACACTACTGCAAGTCAAGTTATTTGTAAATTTTGGTTTAAGCTCCAGAAACCCTTGCTCCAACACTTGAGATTTTCAATTAAAATTATTATATATCTTCAAACTTACTATACGAATACATAGTGAGACATATACGCCACCGAATCCTAAGCAAATGGCAAACAGAACGGATGAAAGTATCAACAACCTCCGAAGTAACAAAAGTACAATTATGGAGTGGACATGGAGCGATAGGAGTACTAGACGGGAGGAAGTTGTTCTTACCAGACTCAGGATCGGCCACACTAGTGACAAGGACACACATCCTTATATGGCAATACTGCTACAAATTTCTAACAATAAAACACTTACTAACAGACTGTGTTCAACGAAAAGTCCTTGACATGCCCCACGAATGAATGACCTATTAACTGACAGCAGCCAATATATTAGACCAATACTAACATATCTAAAGCATATAAACATTTACCTATACATATAGAATAAAAAATACAGTAGGTCTACAGCATACTTATGAAGATTTAAAAGGGACAATTTTCATTATATTCTATTAAGCAAAGTACGGATAGGAGAAAATCTCAGATATTTAAGGAATATTTTCCACACTATAAAAATAAAGGACAATATTAAGGTTTACATGAAGGGATAAATATATTATTCTAAATAGAGATCATGCCAATTATTATGATGTGGGTCATAAATAAATAAACAGTCATGTGACGCTTAATTTTCAAATCTTGTTTAGATGCAGTCCTTATTAAAAGAACGTTAGCCAATAGAATGTAAAGGACATTGGAGGACGTGAAAAATAATCCAAGTTTACACAGACCAGCTCATAATAAATATAACTCATCCAAAATAAATTAACTATGACAATATTTAACACCAAGTTCAATAAATGTTGAAAATAATATCTAAAAATAAGTTTAACTCACATATTCGGAAAAAAAATAATAATGTACACAGACTTAAATAAAGAAAAGTCCGTCACGCAGGGGCTGCGTAAACTAAGCAGATTTCCCATGTGAAGTTTAACAATAGAGAAATCTGCATACTGGTAACACAATACCACCGTGATTAAATACAAACTGTAATGAGAAATCTTTCAGTTAATTAAAATAAATTCCCAACTGAAACGGCTTCTGAATTGTAAGAATAATTTATATTTTAATATCTCAAATTATAGTAGTCCAAGAACTAAAGAAGGGGGGGGGATGAACAGAACGTATTTGCATAAATCTCATAAAGTAACGAAGGTAAGGTAAGGTTAGGAACGACAGGAAAGGTTAGAAGAAGCTTCCACCTGAGCCGAGAAGTTACAAAAATGGCCGACCTAATCCGAACTATACCCGACCACAGACTTCATAAAAATGCAAATATCTCGGTTAATATTCAAGATAGAGAATAAATGTATATAACAATATTTATAGTAAATTTAATTTGCAATAAGATTAGTTGATTACTATACAATGTTTCGATCCGATGCATAATAACGGAGATATTTTGAATTTTCAAAAATCCCCCCCTCCCTCTAGTACGATTTCAGCCATTAAGGAACTTGATCTGTCTTTGTACATAAAACGGTTCAATATCGAGTTTCGTAACGATCAAAAAAAAATTGCGACCGCTAGAGTGTTAACAGACAAATATATATATATATATATATATATATATATATATATATAGATATATATACATAGATTTGAACGGACCCCATTTTCGTCATCTCCTGGGTAGGATCGATGGACATTTGAAGAAATTTTTCGAAAATCGCGTCAAGAGTACGACCTCAATAGCTGATTTCCCTTAAGGGAAATCTGCTAAAAAATAGTATAATTACATTGAGAAAGAAAAGTTAGAAGAGAAATATCACCTTCATAAAAAGGATAAAGATGTTTAATCTGGCCATGAAAACATCTCTTTTAGATAGCAGAGTAACCTTAGCTCAAAAAAGAAATTTAATTATTTTGAATAACATAAACAAATTGTTTAGTAAATATATATATATATATATATATATATATATAATTTTATCCTTGCATCATTTTCGCAATCCGCTAATATACAATGAAATATCTTTCCCTAGGCCTGAGCATCATTTTTTCCATCCGGGCTCTACCGAGGATGGTACTCGGAATTAATAGTAGGCTGTGATAACCTTCTGACGTTATCAGTGTTTCACTCCACTGTGCATTAAGGATGTCTATTGGAGAATTCTCATAGGAAATGTACTTAAGTAATATAGCAGCTGCCTGACGGATTTATTTTACGTCACATCCAGCGAGACTGATATAGTTTGAAATTATTAAATAAAGGAGAAAAAAGATTTGTTCTGGGAAAAGATTGCTTGAGATTTGTTGGTTGTTTTGAGCTTTGTGACCAAAGGAACGCAGTACAGAACTTTTTTGACTGCTATCTTGGACATGAGAAATGCAGATCTTTCTGAAGGTCTAGTTACATTATTATTGTTACTTGGGTGATATTTTACAATAATCTATTCTCAATTTTTCATTATTTAAATTAGTGCCGGCCCTTAGATCAAAAGCTTCACTCTGATTCTCTTATTACAATTACGCTTGTAGAAGACCAAGAGCAGGGAGTAATCCATTAATCTCATATCTGATGGAGGAGTGCTACAGCTTAGGTCAGAACTTTCATAATGGGATATACTCGGGAAGTAGGGTATCTGGAGGGGTTATACCCCAGGAGGTAAGGTTGCTTTAAGGGATCTACCCTTGGAAAGTAGGGAGACTATGGCCCGAAGGGGTTGCAAACCCTTTAATCTTACCACTTCCATCCTCCCATCTCAGACAAATGTTCGCACGAAACTGTCTTTCATCTACTACAGGAATGAGCGAGTCTTCAGTGAATAGAAATGGCTTAATTCCAATTAAAGAGCTATGGATCAAGTGTGCCACCTTCTTTCACATTTTGACAATATGGTGGGGACTGGTTGAAGCCAAAAGTATGCCAAAAATGGTAATTTGTTTTCACACACACACAAACACACACACACACACACACACACACACACGAAAACATTATCTCTCTCACACATACTTGTGCGTTGTTCAAAAATGAGACTACTGAGTCTCATTTTTGAACATACAAACAAATGAAATTGAATATTTTATAGTTAATTTAATACATCGCGCTCCAACAAAATGAAAATTTAGTAATTTAGGGGCAAAAGTAAGATATGACCATCAATTAGTTATGGCTGAATGTTGTAGGAATCAGGTTGCACAATATTTAAAACGTTTACCTTATAAAATGGGACCAACACACATTACAAAATTCAAGAGAAAACCAAAAAAATGTTGGCCTAAAATCTTGGATCTCTTCTCAAATGTTGGAAGAGATCTTGTATAAAAAGTAACTAGTTTCCATAAAACCCTGGACACCTAATGAGATTCTCAAACTAGGATACATTGAAGAAGATATATATATATATATATATATATTGTTAAGTTTATTGCAAAATCAGTAATATAGGTTGTTTATTAGACTTCTATTGGATTGCAAAATTAAACACACAGAAGTTTCAGAGTTTTTATCACTGCACAATTGATTTAACATTGCACTACACACTTGGTTAATTATTCTTAACTACTACTCACAGTATGCACTGATAGCTTCACTGTTGTTGTTATTAAGTCACTCACGATGACTGAAGTTCACAAAAACACGGCACTGCACTGATCTTGGCGAAGTTAACGGCGATGCACAGTCTTAAACAGGGCACTATACTGTTCTTTACAGAGTCACGGAACAACACTTTTCTTCAAATAAAACCCTTTACCGCACTGCAACTAAGTCGCATTGTTGCACTGAACGCACTGTTTATCACTTGAAGACAGTTGAGAACAAAAAAAAAAACAACTCACTCGGGACTCTTATATAGCTTGTCGGAAAACATCAAAAGCTAAGGCCGAGGCGCGTCCAGAACGTTCGTTAATTATTAGTAGTTATTATATGTTGAATTGAAAAATGTTATTGGCCGTTTTTAGTTCGAAATGTTTTCGTTATTATTAATATTATTTGAAATAATATTGTAAATTGAATTGTCTAATATAATAAATGTTATATAATTTCTCTAAGGTTAATATTAACCGAGATATTTGGAATTTTTAGTTTTCAGCTTTCAGTAAACCCCCACTCCTACTCATGTCTTAATAAAAATAATTTGTTATATCATGAAACACTTTATTTGAAGCTTAAGCACTATTCACACTAGTCAATGGATAAAAATATCTCCGTCATTATGAGTCGAATCGAAATAGGCACTACCATGTTTAGCTATTGATGCAATGAATGTTTTTCCTATCTCAAATATTAAAGGAATTATTCGTACTTTCTTGTTTTACCCGCCAGTATATCTCTATTTAAGGTGAGCTGACATCAGCAGTGTAAAATATCAGAATGTGGGGAATCTGTTAGTTTATATAGCGCCTGAGGACTGGCATTTTTTTCCCCCGCCCTTATAAACTCTGCGGAGATAATGATTTTCCTTTTTTCGAGGGCCATTGTATTTTACCGCTGAAAACCTCTAAGTACAATGAGTTAATAAAAAAGAGAAACATGAATCAATAGATGGTCGTTGTACTATCGTTGAATCAAAATAATAAAAATCAGATAATATTCGATTTTGACGTAAATATAAAAAAAAACAACGTGAAGGGGGGATATAAATAATGCGATGGGTAAGTGTGTTGTGTCAAAATGAGTTTTTTCTTTGTTTGATATGCTTTTTAAATCTCGAGAACCTATGAGGGAATAGGTCTAATCAGTGAAATCCTCCATCAGTCCACAAGTTGCTTTCTGAAATCTAACTAGCATGCCTTCCTTTATGTAACATCCTCAAAAAGGACTATTTAATTTGTTTTAAATGGTTCTGGTTGAATGGTTGTTTAATAAAATACTTGAATCTCTTAGGCATATATATATATATGTGTGTGTGTGCGTGTGTGTCTGTGTGTGTGTGAGTGTGTGTATCTATGATCACAATTCATGGGAATGCCTAAGGACAAGACTAATGTTTTTACTAATGGAAAGCGAGAGGAAACCACCAGATCTTAAAAATTATGTAGTTCGAGACTTGCAAATTTAAATTCATTGATTATTAGAATTACTCTCAAAATAGGAAAAATGTAAGGCACAGGAATAATGAAGCAATGAAAATTTAGAATTGGACTAGTAAAGACGCCCGCCCATTCGTGAACCTCTGACATTTCAGTTTGTATCCGTCAGTGAATGGGGGAAGAAAATGGGTTCAATTAGTTAGCCCAAGAAGCAGAAAGGGCATGGAGATAGATGGGGTCTAGGAGGACAAAGAGGATCCAGAGATGCCTCATCGTATATTTCCCCCTTTTTTCCCCCCTACCCGTTAGGGAAGAGTTTCTCGAACGACGCACATTAAAAAAGAACGGCCCAGAACTCCATTTTCATTTATCAGTATGCAAAACGCAACTGTATGTTAAACTACTTGGAGATCATGAATATGTAACGTTCTCGATTTATTTTTATTAATTGGCTTTATCTTAGTACTTTTATTTATTTGTTTATAAATTAACGAACTTATTATTATCAGTTTCGCAAGATAATTCATACTGTATGTATTGTCCTACGAGCTCTTCTAATAATTGTTAATAATATTAGCCCATGGATTGTGTCGAACTATCTACTCGGCATTACTGTTCTTGCAGAAGCAGGACCTCTACCATCTTAGCATCTTATACCATTCCTAGTGTTCTGTAGTAAGGATCCTCATATTACGATTTCCAAGCTGCTGCAAGTTGTTTTTAAGGATACCAGCATTTCAAGAAGCCTGCTTAGCTATGTCCTATGGAAGTGCCTTAAACAGTAGAATCTGTCTATCTTAAAAGAAAAGATAATATCGGGTGCTCCCTACGTTTCCATCCGTTTATCGTTGCTTCTTTGCCTTTTTTCCCGCGTGTACTATTAATTTACCTCCGAGAACAGAGGGGGCCTCCGCTTTTTCCTGGTGATAGTCCACGTTCTAATGTCCTAAATAACTTTTGCTCTAATGTTGATTTTGTAAATACATTTACCTAGCTTTTCCCAAGGGATAGAATTATCTGATTCCTTTAGGCTATTTCTTATACATCTGCTTATCTTCAGTAACTATCTCACCGAGGTATTTAAATGTTATAAAAATAGGAAAAGTGAACTCGACTGGGCCCTCAGTCTCCCCGATCTTTGCTGTTTTGCATATTTATTCTATGCTCTAGATTTTGCGCTGTCTTGCGAACTAGAGGGGTGAAGTCGATTCCCGCCTGGGCAATAGGAATTTATTTAGTGGCGAACCCAATAAATAAAATCCTTAGGCTAGAAAGGGGCGATAAACAGCAGTAGATAACACCCCAATTAGCCCTAGTAGCAAAAAGTGGGGGTTAATAAATAATAATAATAAAACTCTTCCTGAGCACTGGTTAATACATTGATATTTCAATCAAGTGATATTCCGGTGACCAATACATTGCTAAGATGCACCATGTGCTCTGTTATCACTCTTTTATAGCCAGAATGGGTATAAGGATTTTATTTAATAAGCTCGTTTGTAATTAAAACCATTTTGAATTTTGTGGGAATCTAATCTATGATCCTAGTTTACCAAATGTATTAAGACTAACGCCTTAACTCACATTGTCTGAGCTCTAGGAAATATTTTTAAACGCATCAACATCTGTTGTAATTAATTCTATTAATATACTTTCATATAGGACTTTTGGAACTTACATGTACTTTCAGTCGTTCACAAAAATTTTAAATGGTATAAACCGACTTAAGTCTCAACAAATAAATGCTTTTAAAACTCCGAAGACCTATAAAGATAATTAGTTGATTAGGGTAATTGTTAATTGTTTTACGAAATATATTTGTATATTTTTCAAAAAGGGGCTAGGCAGGAAGTGGGACCTAATCAGCAATGTGGCTAGTAGTAGTGTTTCAAAGGGTAGAAACCACATAATATGTATATTTTAGATAGGAGAGGTATTTTGTAAATCTGAAATAATATCTGTTGGTATAGGTGAGTTAGAGGGTGTTAGTTGGTTCGACAGCCAATAAGAGGGTTTGTCAGTTGACGAATTGGCTCCGCCTCCAGGCAGATAAACTGACGAAGAGTAATGGCCTACCCTAGGTGGTGTACTTCAAATAGCTTTCCAAACCCATCTCTCCTTCTCTTACATATTATTCACAACTCCCAATTTCAAGATTAGGTTTCCTTATCGAAAATAAATCACTCTCCCCTCATGCCTTGATTTTTCTCTTCCATAGAATCCAATTATGGAGTGCAGAATGGACTGGAGCTTGATCCTTAGCATTGTTGTCGAAAAGAAAAACTTGATGGAGTCCTAAAAGTAGGAAATCTTTATACAAAATCAGCCCTCTGAAGTTTATTTAATACAAAGTGGCTAATAGAGTCAACGTCTTTGTTGAAATAAACCTGAAATGTAAGGTTTTTTTTTAGCTCATGAGATGATTTAAAATTTGAAGATAATCTTAAAAATACGTCAGGGCTCTGAGTTTCCATGTGTGTTCATTAATTTATTTATGTTCTTTTTATGGTGCTACGGCTGATTGGATCCGTCAACTGGTTATCACCCATTACTGAGCAGGCTGGGACTAAGGATTTTATCCAATGAGATCATTATAAATAATTCCCTAAATTGTATACTTATAAGTACTTGAGAAAAATTTTCTCTTAAGATTTTCAATTTTGTTGTCTTGTAAAAAGAAATTGATCCCACGGAATTTAAATAGAAGATCACACAAACCTTAGTGTTTTATTGTTATTTAAAAGTGTCGTACTTTTTAATATATTCCATTCGCGAAATTAATATTGTTTTGTAAGCTTTAAAACAATGATCAGTCGATACAATCTAGCCATAATTAAAAGTACGTTTACGAATATTAAAGATTTATAACTCTCCGGAGTTCGGTGCCTATGTACTATATAATAAATAAATAAATAAAATAAAGATTTAGTACAATGAAACTCATAGAAATGGATCTCTACGAACCTTATTATTACTCAGAAATCAATGAAAACGTAAATAATTGTTTAGAATTTTAATGTATGAATATTTTTATCATTCAATATTATTATTATTCAAAATTATATTATGCTGTTAAAACCTTACTAAAAACACAAAATTGTTTTTCTACAAAAGTAAACATGACAAATTTTTCAGTGTGACTCCTTACAATATAAAGTTGGGAGCTTTAGGAAGTGTTATATAATGTCCCATATGAGAATGTAGCACACAAACAGGTTTGGGTTATGGACGACTGGTGATAAATCTTTATTACGTACGGGAGACCACACTGTACCTAGTAGGACAGATTGGCAACATTGTTACGTCGTAACCCTCGCTATACTTCATATATTTGATATATATCATTTATCTACGACTGACGTTCATGAAGGGCCATGTCTCTGCTATTCCTAATTCATTTAGTACTATAGGATAAATTAATATTTATTGAAATAAATAGTGGAAATAGTAAACTTTTAAATCGAAATTGTTAGTGTTTATTTTTTATCAAAATTATTAATTTTAAAACAGAAATTGTAAGTTAACCTGTTCAAAAATAGTTCGTTCGCTCATTATTTTCAATGTTGGCCTGAAATTAGCTATTACAACCGTACTCATGGCGCGATTTTCCAAAAACGTCCTTAAATGTCCATCGATCCCACCTAGGACATGACGAAAATGAGGTCCGTTCAAAAGTATATATACATGTCTGTTAACGCTCTAGCGGTCGCAATTTTGGTTTGATAGTTACCAAACCTGATATTTAAATGTTTTATGTAAAAAAAGAGAGCATGTACGTTTATGGCTGAAATCGAACCAGTGGAAGGGAGCTGGAGTTTAAAAGGCGGAATTTAAAAAACTTGAAATATCTCCTTGATTATGAGCCGGATCGAAAAATTAAATAGAACCAATGTTATTGCAAACTAAATTTTCTACAAATGTTGTTATGCATGTTTTTCACTATCATGAATATTAACCGAGGTATTAGGATTTTTCAGGGAGTAAACACCCACTCCTACCTATTTCATACTAACAATAAGCTGTTATATTATGAACCAAATTAGTTAAAGCTTAAATATTGCCTTCTTTGAACTTTTAATGTGTCAGATACATTAAAATATGTAGTGTGATGAAGTCATCAATTAAGATTTTCCGGTCTTGACTTGTGTATGATTACTAGATCTATACGATACTCAATATTTTACGGTTTTATTCAACTCTATTGTTCATATTCTTTAATGGCTGAAATCGGACCAGTAGTGGGGGAAGAGGTTTAGAGGAGGAGGTTCGAAATTTAAAAATAACTCCTTTATTATGAGTCCGTAGGAAAAATGATATGGAACCCATCTTGTCAAAATATTGATACTACACAATAGTTGATCTATACATTTATTCGTAACTCATTTATTAAGAGGGTTATTTGTATTTTATTGTGTCAACCTTCAGTAAGCCCCTAATTCTACTCGTCAAATTTTTATATGAGGAGGAATATGCGTTGTCCCAGACCCGTTTTTAGATAGAGCGTCTTATAATGGACTGGTCATTGAACTTTCAAAATAACAACTTCTGGATAAAATGCCTAATAACATTCGCTTCATAATAAGCTACTTCAAAGTTTGTCATGATCACTATGATAAATTTCTTCCTCAGATAATGGACATTGTCAGTAAGTTACTGATCGGGACTAACTTTGTTCTCAGCATATTATTATTGTTCTCAGCAGTATATTAACACCCTAATTACCATAAATTTAAAGTATCTGACTTAAAAACAAGTTATGAGTGGCCGAAAATTGATATGGACATTTGTGAATTTTGATCGGAAATTACTGAATTGATTAGGAAATCATATAATGATATATGATTTACCATATTATTATTGATATATCATATAATGGTATATGATATGGATTTACAATCCAAACAATTCGGTGTGATTATGCACTTTTAGTAATTTAAATTAAAATAAATAAAAAGAATGGACTTATTTGAAAAAAGAGAGAGAGCATATAATCATTCGAATAAATGGGATTCTAACCTCGCCCTTTTTATAGATCACTTTGAAATACCTAAACTTACAATAGCAGTGACATTATGAGGATTTCTACTCAAAAACTACATTAATTCTAGTGTAGAACCTCCACAGCTGATCAAATAATTTATCACGTTGTTAGAACCTTGTAACACTACTACTCCAATATGATGTTTGAAGATGGCACCGATTGTCTTTTTATATCCATTTTTTTCTAGCTTTCCAGTTCTACAGTGGGACATTTTACAGAAAAGAAACCAAATACAGGAAAGTCCGTTACGCAGGGGCTGTGTAAACTAAGCAGATTTTCCTCGTGATGTTTAGTAATAGATAATGCATAAATACAAAAGATAATAAGAAATCTCCCGACGAAAAGCACCAGAAAAGTAAACAAACAGGTGTGCCAACTTCTCAGAGGAAAGAGAAACAATTACTGAAATATATCAGAATATAACATTTTAATTTTATTGAACACTATTTACTATATCTAGTTCTGTGATTTATAATGGATGAGAATAATTTTTATCTCAATCAATCGAATTTTAGTAGTCCAAGAACTTAAGAAGGGTGGGAGGTCACGATAACATATTTGCATTTATCTCGTATAATATTTATTTATTTTATTTATTTATTATGTATCGTATAATAAAGGCCTCTTGAAAATGTATGGTATTTAAGCCTCAAATAATTTGTTTATTACATAACAGAGTATTTTTTATGTAACATGAGTAGAAGTGGGGGTTTGCTGAAGGCTTAAAAACTGAAAATTGCAAATATCTCGGTAAATATTCAAGATACAGAATATAATATTTATAGTAAATGTAATTTGCAATACGATTGGTTCTATACAAGTTTTCAATACGACGTGTAGAAACGGAGATAATTCGAATTTTCAAAAATCTCCCATCTTAACCCCTTCCCCCCACCCACTGGTCCCATTTCAATCATTAACGGACTTGATCTTTTTTTTTTTTTACATAAAACGACTAAATATCGAGGTTGGTAACGATCAAAAGAAAATTGCGACCGCTAGAGCGTTAACAAATATATATATATAATTTTGAACGGACTTCATTTTTGTCATCTCCTGGGTAGGATCGATTCGACATTTGAAAATTTTTTCAAAAATCGCGTCATGAGTACGACCTCAATAGCCGATTTAAAAATTGCTAAAAAAAACCCTGATATATTGGGAATTTATCGATTGAAAATATTTTTATTGGTGGTTTAACAAGAATGAAAGGATCAGGAATTCCAAAACATCAATTGGCTAGTACAAACGGTAATAAATAGAACTGAAAAGCAAATATTTCATGTTATTGTTTTGGCTGTCACTTCCAAGAAAGATAAAGAGCTGCGAAATAGAACTGTTCTCTTTTCTTATTCCCGTTCTATTTATTATAAGAAATCTCATCGCGTTGGTATATTCATTTTGCTATTCAATATTTTACACTCATTTCCCAATTTACGTGTCAGATTGAACCATTCATTGTGATCCCAAAGAAGTCCATTTTCTTGTAATGTCTTTATCCCGAAAATTCTTCTTTCTTGTCCCTAAGAACCCCATTCAATTTGGTTTACACTTTAACTAACCTACATTCCCTAAAAATGAAGACGACAATTAACGCTTAAATGGCAAAGAAAGTTTCGTCAAATAACTTGGCAGCCTAACTCCCTGCGAACAAAGTTATAAAGTCTGTTAGTTATAAGTATAAGAAGTCAAACCTTTTTAAGCTTTGTGAAGTAGTCAAAGATAGTTAAATATTGTGAGGGAGTCAAACATGTTTAATCATTGTGTAGAAGATTGTCTTCTTATTAAACTAGACGTTACGTAAGACCCTTCTCTATCAATACTAACAAAGAGAATTATAGTCTTTTGTTTTTGAAAATTTCACTTAAGGAAAACCTTTTTGAAATTTTCACCAATCCTATCTAGCAAATGATGAAAAGAGCTCTTCAAATAAAATATTTTTCTGTTAACTCTCTAAGCGGCCGTAATTTTCATTCAATGGCTTAGAAACTTAACATTTAAGTGTTTCATGCAAAACTAAAGATTTTATAAAGGAATAACTACGTTTTATACATTTTTCTGGAAAACTCGTAAATTAACGGAGTGATTTGAGTTTTTTTTTGCAGTTTCAGCCATCAGTAACATCTCTATTAATGTATTAAATTACATATGAAGCTCTGAAAAAATTTCGTATTTTTAACTAGAAATAGTTAGTTGAATAACCATATGCCGTTGAATGACACATATATGCGTTATGTATGTCTGCGTATAGAAAATATGCCTAATTTACAGCTTCTGTGTTTGACGGTCTTCCATAATACTTTAGGATGAGTATGCCTAAGTCCTTGATTGTTAATTCTTAAAATACTTTGGAGTTGCAATCTATATACTTTCTTTTTTTTTGGAGGGGGAAGGGGAGAGAAGAGGAAAGAAGCTCTGGGAACAAAGAAAAAGAAAAACTTCACTTGGGATTTTCACTAAGGGTTGTTTGTGGCTTCGGATTAGTTTGAGAACAACCCGACCAGAATAACTAGCTCACTTTGCTGTTTGTTTTTAATTAAAATGAAAACAAAAATTGTAAAATTGTAAAAAAGTCATATTTCATTCCTGTAAATAATAGCCTTTAGTTACAACTATTCGAGATATTAATAATATTCCACATATTGCAGGTGATTGACAAATAGTGATTTAGATTGAAGATGTAACTTTCACTGAGTGCGTTAGTTTTTTTTTTGCTCCCTGCTCCTCGACTACTACAATTGCTCTAAGAAAGGGAACCAATGGTATCCGAAACTGTCAGCCTAAAACTACTATCAATTATAACCAACGCCTAACCAACAACTGATAGATTAAAGTTTTGATATTTAAAAAAATAAAATGTTCAACAACCATCACGATAGAGGAAGGGAAATAAACATCTGTATTTCCGAGATACTGTAGTATAAAAAAAATAACAGAAATACAAACAGTGACTTACATTACACTTACTTTTCATGAATTTGTGGAATAACTTTTAGCTGAAGTTAATGCATACCTAAAAAAGTAAAAAATATATTAATATCCCTTGATGTTGAAGTATATTGGTAGTACAAAGTGAATGTTAAAGAAAAATAATTTATCTGTATTAGCGAGGATAGTTGTCCTTTTGTATATAAGATTAATTTAATTCACATAATAAAATAGAATGAGGTTAAGGAAGAACGTATAGAATGGCGAAGAAATCATATTTCTGTGGAACGAATAAATAAATCTTTTTCTATGGAGCCCATCCGTGCACCACTCGGAACATTCTGCTACGCATTACTTCAGCGTAGTTAGCCATCCCATTTACTTCAAATTACATATAAATATTCAACGAAAGACAAATATTAATTAGCTTTAATGTAGTTTTACATAAAATAGGAATTACTTTATTTAAATTAAGTATTTATCGAACTGCTCTCATATGCATGAAGATAAAGTACTAATTTCAGGACCATGAAAAACAAATATCTCGGTATTATTCTTGTTCAGACTAATATTTATAGAAAATTCTGATAAATACAATTTTTTGATCTGACCCATAATGACGGAGATATTTTGAATTTTTTATTTTCCCCTCTAACCCCAACCCCCATCTCGGTTCAATTCAGCCAGTAACGAACGTGATCTTTAGTTGCGCATGAAACACTTATATATCGAGTTTGGTGGTCCAACAAAAACTGCGACCGCTAGAGCGGTAACAGAAATGTTTAAATATATATATATATATATATATATATATATGTCGGTTATATCGTTGTATGTAAATAATTAAAAAGTCCTTCACGCAGGGGCTGCGTAAACTAAGCAGATTTCCCTCGTGAAGTTTAGTAATAGATAAAACTACATACTGCTAACACAACACCACCGTGAATATTAAGTGAATATATACAAACGGAAAAAAGAAATGTTTCAGTCAATTTCAATAACCTGTCGACAGGAAGCGTTTGGAATGTAAACAAACAGATCTGCCAGCCTCACACCGGAAGGAAAAACAATTACTGAAATATATCAGAATATAAAATATTCATTTTATCAAGAACTATTTACTATATATAGTACTGTAATTAATAATGAGTGAGAATAATTGTTATCCCAATCAATCAAATTTTAGTAATCCAAGACCTTAACCTCCCCTCTAAACCCCCTTTTCCCCTTTTCCGATTTCAGCTGATAACGAACTTGATCTTTCTTTTTACACAAAACGACTAAATATCGAGTTTCATAACGATTAAACAATAATTGCGACCGCTAGAGCGGTAACATATATATATATACAGTTTTGAACGGAACTCATTTTCGTCATCTCCTAGGTAGGATCGATGAAGATTTGAAGAAACATTTCGAAAATCACGTCATGAGTACAACCTCAATAGCTGGTTTCCCTCAAGGGAAATCTGCTAAAAGAAAGATCAAATTCATTAATGGCTGAAATTGGAGTAGTGGGAGGGGGGGGGGGTTAGTAGACGAAAATTCGAACTATCTCCGTTACTATCGGATCAAAAAATTGTATAGAATCAATCTTATTTTAAATGATATGTACTATAAATGTTGTATTTATTCACTATCTTGACCGAGATATTCTCTACTATTAACCGAGATATTTCCGTTTTTCAGGTTTTAGCCTTCAGCAAACCCCCACTCTTACACATGTCACAGAAACAATAGTCTGTTGTATACTAAACCACTATATTCGAAGCTTAAATACTAAATATTCAAGAAATATTTATTATACGAGATACATGCAAATATGCACCCCTGACCCCTCCTAGATGCTAGGCTGCATCTAATAATTTTATTTAATGCGTTTTTGTCCTGTATTTTATATTTCTTCTTCAGGAGCATTGGGATTTTCCCTACTCTCAGTTTTGTATGATAATAATAATAATAATAATAATACAACACATGTATAGTGATGCTCATTCTAACTTAAAAGTGAGTTATTTAAATAAAAGAAAGGACTGAATAGGGACTAACGCGTTTATTAATTCAATCCGGCAAATAATGTCATTAAATCCACCAAAGTGAATATGTTTACATAGACATCATTCGCATATTTATTTGACAGTTCGTTTATGATTGTATTACTCTCAAAAGAGTTTCAAGTCGTCAGGAACTTTGAAAGTTCATGTAATTCCAGTGAAAAGTAGTTTCCAATTGGTTGGTAGGTTGAGAATGAGAGGGTGACTGGTGCATGGAGTTATTAGGATATGAACCTCGAGCCGGCCTAGAGATGAAATGTGTTTTGGCCTGCCTCTTGGAGGCCTAACTCCTCTCAACTCTTGACAACTTCAGCCTCCTTCAAACTCTACTCACTCAAATGAGATAACTTTCTATACGTTCACTGCCCCGCCCTTTTCATTAATAATAACTTTGCCAAGTGCCCTTCTCCTTTGCGCCCCTTATCAAAGGTTCTTGTGTATGTAATTTCGCGAATGCTGGAATGAATGTTATTGTGCTTTCATTTTTTTTAATATCGTGAAGATTTAATTACATTCCAAAACCTTTTCTGTGTAGACGTGTTTACATTGTCATATTAATAAATAGTCATTCCTAATATTCCCTTGGGAGTTCGGGTACGGCTGGTCCCCGCGGGATGTTAGACCATTACGCCCTCGTCTAGGGGAGACCTGCAAGTTGAAACAAACCCGTAAAAAGGGAGTACAGACTCACACAAAATATATAGACAATTAAATTTGTACTAAGATTGGTTCTATACCATTTTTCGATTTGACGTATAATAACGAAGATATGTCGAATATTCGAATTTTCGCCCGATTTCAGCTGTTAAGGAACTTGATCATTAATTTTACATAAAACGTTTAAATGCCGAGTTTGGAAACGATTAAACAACTGTGCGAACTGTAGAACGGTGACGGACAAATACACACACACACACACATATATATATATATATATCAGACATCGTCGTTAGACATTCTAGAAATTCTTCTAGCGCTCAGTGCTTTGTGATAAGTTGTAATGTGAATGAGGTATAACCTCGTGAACATAGTATATTAAATATAATGATAATTATATGCTGTCAATGAACATTGCAACTTTTCCAATGGGAGAGGGAGGGGCAAAAAAGGGAAGGAAGAAGTGATAGAGAGAGAGAGAGAGAGAGAGAGAGAGAGAGAGAGAGAGAGAGAGAGAGAGAGAGAGAGAGAGAGAGAGAGAGAGAGAGAGAGAGAGAGAGAGAGAGAGAGAGAGAGAGAGAGAGAGAGAGAGAGAGAGAGAGAGAGAGAGAGAGAGAGAGAGAGAGAGAGAGAGAGAGAGATAGAGAGAGAGGAGAGGAGAGAGAGAGAGAGAGAGAGAGAGAGAGAGAGAGAGAGAAAGAGAGAGAGAGAGAGAGAGAGAGAGAGAGAGAGAGAGAAGAGAGAGAGAGAGAGAGAGAGAGAGAGAGAGAGAGAGAAGAGAGAGAGAGAGAGAGAGAGAGAGAGAGAGAGAGAGAGGGAGGGAGAGAGAGAGAGAGAGAGGTGTCATTGTAGGCAGAGGACAGGAGATAGAGAAGGCAAGCATTGAGTAAGTGAGGTGCGCGCTGTGAAAGGGATAGATAGCCCCCTCCGCCCCGCTACCGGCTGATAGTAACCGTGACCCAGTTATATCACTCCCCTCTTCCTCTTCCATCACCACCTCTCTTTTAGCAGATTTCCCCTAAGGGAAATCAGCTATTGAGGTCGTACTCATGACGCGATTTTCGAAAAATTTCTTCAAATGTCCATCGATCCTACCCAGGAAATGACGAAAATGAGGTCTGTTCAAAATTACACACACACACACACATATATATATATATATGTATGTTAACTCTCTAGCGGTCGCAATGTTTGTGTTATCGTTACCAAAATTTAATCGTTTTATGTAAAAAGAAAGATCAATTTCGTTAATGGCTTTAATCGGACCAGGGGGAGGGGGACTTTTGAAAATTCGAAATATCTCCGTTATTATGCGTCGGATCGAACCCTTTTATAGAATCAATCTTATTGCAAATTAAATTTTCTCTAAATATTGTTCTATATATTTATTCTGTATCGTGAATATTATCCAAGATATTTGCATTTGTATTGTGTGTGTGGTCGGCAGAAAACGGCTATATTCGGGACTTTCCGCCGAAAGCTAGTTCGGCCGTTTCCGTAACTGTTCGTCTCTCGTGAATTGGTTTAGCTATTCGTTACTACTGCTGTTATAAGTAGGCAGATTTCTCTATTGTAAAACTTCATGTGGGAAACCTACTTAGTTTACGCAGCCCCTGCGTCACGGACTTTTTATCCTTCTCCTCCACCTATACCGTTTAGGGCTTTCCTATACAACTACAATTAATTCTTACTTATAGTCTGTGGTGAAAGGGAATAATAAGTGTTTACAGGGATTTGCAATTAAATCGTCCAAGTTCTTTAGTTAATCTTCTTATTCTGGACCCAATATTATTTATATATCCTTCAAATTTGATGGCAAGAGTCTCCAATAAAAAAATATTTTTTTATGTGAAAACTTTATTGAACCTGCCCAACATGTTCCGTGGCTTATTTGCCACCTTCTCAGGGGCTCTCCCTTTTAAAAAAATATATATAAAAAATGATTAATAGCAATTAAAAAAATCCCTTAATAATTTGGTTGCTACATATTGTATTAGAAGGTGCCTACATCTATAATATATTTATTAAATCTAATTAAAAATTGCTACTTACATTTCTGAAGTGCTCGTTTACCTTTTACATTACGTTGCGACTGTCCTCACAGAGGGGGGTAGATGATACTGAGAGGTTCCCGAGGTAGGTTAAGTCATCTGATTAAAAAGTCCGTCACGCAGGGGCTGCGTAAACTAAGCAGATTTCCCACGTGATGTTTTACAATAGAGAAATTTCACGAGAGCCGAGCAGTTAAGGAAACTGCCGAACTAGCTTTTGGCGGGAAAGTCACTCGTCCGTTAGCCGCCCAGATTTAATAAAAATGCAAATATCTCGGTTAATATTCAAGATAGAGAATAAATGTATATAACAATATTTATAGTAAATTTAAGTTGCAATACGATTTATTCTGTACAATTTTTAGATCTGACATATAATAACGAAGATATGTCGAATATTCGAAATTTCTCTCCTCCAATACCCCCTGCCCGATTTCAGCTGTTAAGGAACTTGATCATTAATTTTACATAAAACGTTTAAATGCCGAGTTTGGAAACGATTAAACAACTGTGCGAACTGTAGAACGGTGACGGACAAATATATATATATATATATATATATATATATATATATATATATATATATATATATATATATATATCAGTCATCGTCGTTAGACATTCTAGAAATTCTTCTAGCGCTCAGTGCTTTGTGATAAATTGTAATGTGAATGAGGTATAACCTCGTGAACATAGTATATTAAATATAATGATAATTATATGCCGTCAATGAACATTGCAACTTAGAGAATAAATGTATATAACAATATTTATAGTAAATTTAAGTTGCAATACGATTTATTCTGTACAATTTTTAGATCCGACGTATACTAACGGAGATATTTCTAATTTTAGAAAATCCTTCCCCTCTAAACCCCCCCTCCCACTGGTCCGATCTCAGCCGTTAATGAACTTGATCTTTCTTTTTACATAAAACGACTAAATATCGAGTTTGGTAACGATCAAACAAAAATTGCGACCCCTAGAGCGGTAACAGACAAATATATAGATAGATATATAGATATACGGCCTAACCACCCCTAACCACCCCGTATATATACAGTTTTGAACGGAGCTCATTTTCGTCATCTACTAGGTAGGATCGATGGACATCTGAAGAAAAATTTCGAAAATTCCGTCATGAGTACAACCTCAATAGCTGATTTCCCTTAATCTGCTAAAACCTATTATTTACAGGTCAATCATGAGCTCGAATTATTTCGCGTCATAATTTAAAATCGATTAATTTAAGATGTTTTATTGTTTACTGCCCTTTTTCTATTTTATATTATGTGAATGTTCTCTTTTATTTTCCGTTTAGCATTATTTCTTCCTTTATCAATTATTTGAACTTTTTCAAAATTGAACTTCTGTTTCCTGGAGATAGAATGATCAGTCGAAGCAGTTTTATTTTTATTATAGGCTATAATTTTTACGTATTTCTTTAACCTTTTATTCAGCAGCTGCGAGGATTCACCAATATAAGTTCCACTGCAAGTGATGCAGCTAAATTCTTATATATTATATTTAGATTTTGATTCAGTTACTTTATCTTAAATATTCGAGTTTAAGATTGACTTGTGAATAATCGATGTTTAGTCAGCTGACTTAACCTACCTTGGGAAACTGTCAGTACCATCTACCTCCTATGAGGACAGTCGCAACGTAATGTAAAGGGTAAACGAGCAGTTAAGAAATGTAAGTAGCAATTTATAATTAGATTTAATAAATATATCATAGATGTAGGCACCTACTAATACAATATATAGCAAACGAATTATTTAGAGATGTGTTAAATTAATGTTATTAATGATGTTTTATAAAAGGGATAGCCCCTGAAGGGGTGGCAAATAAGCCACGATACATGTAGGGCAGGTTTAATGAAGTTTGCATCGAAAAATAGTGTATATTATTGGAGACCCTTGCCATCAAATATGAAGAATACTTCAGTTAATATTTATTACACTAAACGCTTTCAACAGACTTACTTTCCTCTTCCAGAGTACAGCCATATTATCGTTCATAAGCACAACATATATATAACAATATGGACGTAAAAATATTTATTAATATAACCATTAGTAATAAATTCAAATAAAGCGTGAATAATTTCCAGATAATTAACAAAATTATATTCATGCTCAGACAAATCATTCGCTCAATTTAAAAACTAATGTTTAAAGTATTCCATTTACAAAAGACCGTCACGCAGGGGCTGCGTAAACTAAGCAGATTTTCCTCGTGATGTATAAATATAGATAAATCTACATACTGGTAACACAACATCACCACATAACAGAGTATTGTATATGTAACGTGTAGAAAAGGGGTTTTGCTGAAGGCACACTCTTAATAAAAATGCAAGTATCCTGGTTAATATTCAAGATAGAGAATAAATGTATATAACAATATTTATAGGACATTTAATTTGCAATAAGATTAGTTCTATACAACTTTTTGATCCGACGTATAGTATCGCAGATCTTTCGAATTTTCGAATATCCCCCTCTTTATTTAATCCCCCTCTAACTGGTCCGATTTCAGCCATTAACGAACTTGATCTGTCTTTTTACATAAAACGTTTAAATATCGAGTTCGGTAACGCTCAAACAAAAATTGCGACGGCTAGAGCGTAATTGCAATAAATATATATGTGTGCGTGCGTGCGTACGTGTGTGTGTGTGTGTGTGTGTGTGTGTGTGTGAGTATATATATAGTTTTGAAGGGTCCTCATTTTCGTCATCTCCTGGGTAGGATCGATTGACAATTGAAGAAATATTTTGTAAATCGCGTCATGAATATGACCTCAAGAGCTGATATCCCTTAAGGGAAATTTGCTAAAAACGGAATGAAAATAAATCTGATAATGGAAAGTATTTCAAAAATTATCATTATAGAAAGGGAACGACACTCAAATTCGAGTCGACAGCTCTACATATTTCACTCTTCTATTCTTTAGTCCACATCCCTCGGAAGGATTCAATAATTGGATTCTTATTTCCCGGTTTTCTGCTGCAGCTGTCAGGGTTTCTTCCCCGATGTAGTTAGGGTATGCATGTCTTCGGTTACAGTATACATCGGTTCCCCAAGCAACGCAGTCTAAGCTATTCAAAATCTGCGAGATCGCATGAAGAAGTGGGCCGAAGAATCGTCGCAAAATTTGCTAAAAAGTGGGTGAATCCCTGACCACTTGAGCAAAAAGCCGGGAAATAATCAAATTATTGATGTTACACTATTTAAATATCCTCTTTTGGAGAACTCGTTCATAAAACTAGTAGTAACCCTTGTCCGGTTTGTGGATCCATTTTCAGGAATAATAAGCAACTGTGTCTGCAATAATAATAAACAACTTTTATTTCTGCTGACTTGTTTTCAGAGGCTTCGCTGCCACCATCAGGTTCTTAATATAGAAGAGTGGTGAGCAGTTCATAATCCCCGCCTTAAATAAGAGTATCATGATGGTCGCAGGGTTATTAAGCTCCATTCACATTATTTCTGGAATACATAGGAAGTTGAATCTACTGCTCGTATTGCTACTCGGATGGCGGACAGGCTTGGCTCTGGAATAATGTGTTTTATTTTATTTTAATTCTCCAGAATACATAATTTATTTATCCGTTCATGTGATGTGTATTCCTATGCTTTATGAAGTTTCAAGATAACTACGGACAACTCCAATCTTTTTAGTATGAACATTAGACTGTTTACATTTATATTTTTTAAAATTTGACATTTCTGATTGACCGTGGATATTCCAGGAATCGAATATTTCCATTTTAACTTTCTTCACACTTGTTTCATATTAGTCATAACCATTCACTTCCAAAGTGAAAAAAAAAACAGAACACGAACTAACGTTGGATTTGTTCTACATATCTAGGTAAACAAGAGGTAAATTAACTAATATTTAATTTTAAAATATTTTTTAGCCGATTTTATAGTGTAATGTCCACTCACAATTTTTTTTTACTCCCATTACTTTGACTTCACTCCTTCAACGAACACTGTTCCTCAATGTTGATAACATGTTAAATATTCTGATTTTAGTAATTTTAGGATAATATTAGAGCGCTTGTAGCCTAATTCATCAAAAGGGACATGAATTTAATTGATTTATATTATGGACTTTTTATTTCAAAGAAATGTCTTCGAAAAAACACCTCAAACTCTTAAAATTAAAATTTCAGATTTTCTTTGCCAGAGGTTACTATACACTCTCCCAGATAAGAGGGGCTTTTCGGTTTTCCTGTTAAAGATTTTTTGTTGGTGATCTTGAACATTTGAAGAGCTAATTGTAGGGAGTAGAAATTCTTCATCTTTTTCTGTGACCGTCCTGGCTTTTATAATTGCTTTCACACGAATACGTACCATTGCTATCACTTCAGTGTTTAGACAAGTTACAACTAGGAAACGTGAACAGTGCATGTGATAAATGGTATTAAGGCATTGGCAGACCCAAACCATCAGAGACTTCTACTCCTTTTCGAACTTACAAAAAGTCCTTCCAGCATTATCTTTGTCAATCTGATAAATCTTACTAATCATTCTCAATTACTGTATAGCCTCCAGAAACCTTTGTCAGTTCACACTGACATATACCTGGCGGTCGATAATGAAGAGCTGATGCAGATCAACATCATCAGCTTTCTTTTAGTCTTATACAGATGAGAGCAGTGATAGATCTTCCTTGGGAGAAATGGTTTCTGGTCCTCCTCCTGTATCTTCCTCGACGTTCATATTTTATTACATGTACGTTGAATTGCCTTTACACACATATATATATATATATATATATATATATATATATATATATGAACGTTATAGGCATCTTACCCTTCTATCCCCGGGGGGGGGGGTTTATCAGGTCCGTTTATCTCATAAATGACCTGATTCCTCATTGTGGGGTCTTCTGCATACTTCTAAAATTCTGAAGGGATTTTGTAATAACTTTCTGAGGCTTTTGTTTGTCAGAAACTAGACAATTGCCTCGATATCGTCTCTATCAGCACCCATCTTTCTTAATCTCAAGGTTGTACTGGTTTATCTGAAGGTGAGCTTATTGACTTTTTTATTTAGCGAACCCTTAAAAGATCTGGGCCGAGATGACCTCTATTTGATCATTTTTTAGGAGAAGGTTCCCTCATACGTCTAGAATAAGTCAGTCAGCTGACCGAATCCGTCTCCACGTCTGAATATGAATTTCCTTTCAGAAATCCGTCCCTAACGTGCCCTTTAGCCCATTTAGTTTCCTTGGTTCAATTACTCTTTAAGTAATTCTAGGATACACCATTTATTCGGCTACTCTCCCTTCTTTGAAGGAGCATTTATTTTTTTATCATTCTTTGATTGCTTACCCATGTTACCCTCTACTGCCAAACTTAATTAA
Source organism: Riptortus pedestris (assembly GCA_019009955.1). Classification (NCBI taxonomy): domain Eukaryota; kingdom Metazoa; phylum Arthropoda; class Insecta; order Hemiptera; family Alydidae; genus Riptortus; species Riptortus pedestris. The sequence continues at coordinate 74,359,253 of CM032229.1, forward strand.
AGGATTGTATATAACACTCCATCCAAATTTATAATGTAGTGGTTATGATGTCACCAAGCAATTATTAATGATAATAAATAAATATAGATCTTTTACAATATTAATTATTTATGTATAGATTCATATTTTGTTGAAAAATGCAATTTCCTTAGCAATGAATTGACGTATTCTACTGACGTAGTTGAATCTGAGTAATAACATTCCTCCAAGCGGCAGATTGATCTGAGGCGGTCGTTAAGGCAACCAGGCTCAAGGCGGTGGCAAACTCCTGACCTTAATAAGATCCACCAAATAGGATAGAGTCTGGAGGACGTCAATAATGAGGTCGTTACCGTCTCTCGCATAGCTCAAGCTCTGTTTATTGGTATTTCCACACTCCTAGCTAACAGATTCAATTGGAAAACATGTGTTATTGTTTAATAAAAGTAGTCTAATTATCCTTGTATGAAATTAATGGTATACCTTATTGATGTAAAATAGCTTAGTGGAAATGAGAGGTTATGTATTCACTTCTATACAGCTAATTTTCCTAATCGACCCAATGTTCTTAATGGTTGGTGCTCTGCAATCGGCAAGCATTAAATTCGAACATTGCTTCATACCAACAGCCCAAAATAAAGTACCCTCCTTACTGACATCTCCTCAACAATGAAAGCAAATGTCTATTTATGATGGTAGGGAATAAAATAAATTTTAAAGAACGTATTGTGAATGAATTCATAGTATATTTTAGTTTCATGGTGTCTGACACTAACTGAGTGTAGTAACAGTTATTTATTGGCTAAAATCCAATTAGCTTCCTTGGAGTACCCAAACGTCTTCTTACTTCAAAAAACTCCTCCCCTTAATATAAAAAAAATCTTTAATCTCGTACCTAACTAAGTTTTAATTTAGTCTATTTATCCGTCCGTCATTGAAAAGTTCGTTGAGTGTGTATCCAGTTTTAGTTCATGATAAATATATTAAATGAAAACAGAATTGAAACGTTCTGTTCGATTGACTAAGTTCGAAGCATTAAGTTAGTTAGGCTTTAGGGAAGTTGGCTTTAGAGCTAATATCTGTATCCAGACTTAGGAAACTGCTCTAGATTGCTAGAGATATCAATAAGTCCTTTCAATGTGGCAGTTTGGAGTCCACATGGTGCCTTGGGAAGTTATCGAATTACTTCGGCCAATGTGTTGATTCCATAACCATTCATATTAACTAACCAATTAACTGAAAGCAGCTGTTATGTCACAAATCATTTTACCAATTTACTAACTCCCCAAAGTTATATTTTCAATATCTCTGTATTAGTACCTGTCTAATTTATTTTAGTGACATTTTCAAAACTTTTTTTTTAATGAAGATAAAGCCATTTTCTTCTCAATGTTCAAAACATAATTAGATGCCTATTTTTTCCTTCAATCCCAAATTTCGATCTTGGAAAGCTGACCAAGCTGCAAATTATTTTGGTTTTTAGTCATTTTTATTAGAACTATCATTTCTTATTAATATTATGCATTCCAAATAAAGACACATTAGCTTTGACGTGACCGCCGAGGGGGTTAGGTCGAATCTTTTTATTAGTGTATTTATTACTCCTGAAAAGACGTCATACAGGACGTGAAACGTGTAAAGGAAAATAACACTGGATCACTGGATGCTGTTTTTCAACTATTGACCTTAGGCCATTTTTACAACAACGAAGATTGAATTGATTTCAAGAATTGAAGATTGACATTTCGGCGATAGTGTGTTTCCTCTTTTCCTATCAAAGAAGCTGCTCAGGTGAGATTAGTTGCGTGAAAACTATCTAAGTAATTGATATCACCAGATTTTCCAAAATGTTTCTCACAAACATTATTTAAAAATAAGTTATCTAAAATATCTCTCTGTTATCTATATATATAAAAATGAATGTTTGTCTGTACGTCCTTAATATAATCGTAAACGGCTGAACCGAATTTTATGAAACTTGGTATGTATATTACTACTAACCCAACTGAGGTTTTAGGCTATATTAATATTCTCTGAGACGAACAAGAGTGGGGGTTTTAAGGGAGGCTTGACATTAAAAATAGCGATATTTCGTTTCCTATTGGTTTTTCGGTGCACATAACCAAAGTTGTTTATTTTGTTATTGCGAGTAAATTATGTTATATACACTTTTGTCGTATACCGAAGTATAAATGACTAATACTCTAAAAAGTATAGTGGGAGTCAACAATTTTATATGGCACAAAAGGCTTAACCGAACTGAACGAAACTCTATATGCGATTTGTTATTAACACCCCCCTGATTATAAGCTATATTACAATTTCCGAGGAAATCACGATATTTCGTAATCTATTCATTTTTCGTCAAACGTGCATATAACTAAAGTTGTTTGTTTTGTGATTTAAAGTAACTTTTGTTATATGCACTCGGAGGGCTCGGATTGCAGAATTCTTTCTATGATTATGAATATTATGGTTAATGGAACGATAATCTATGATTATGTTATATATAAAAAAGGATACATGTACTGAAAACGGGATATAAAATATTGTGTTTTATAGACTTAAGTACATAACCAATACTCTTATTACTAACATATCTCCAGCCCGCCGGACTCGGGTGTAAGTCTTAGGCATTGAGAATGGGAAAATTTAAAACTGTTAACATTGTTTCCTTAGACGAAATAACTAATTGTATGTTAAGGAGTTAAATAAGTAAGTTTCTTAATTAAGTCGAATCAAGACATAACATAGATCAACGGTTGTTCTAAGTTTTCAGCTGATTATATCGTATTAAATTTACATTTAGGAAAAATTTTATGAATGACATTTTGAACTTCCTTTTCTTTTTTTATGTTAAAAACCTAGGGGATCATAGTATCCTATTATAACCGTTATTTATAACACCACCGAGTGCTAATGTTATACATAAAGTTTCCTGCCCATTATATCTGAGACATTTTTTAGCAGGAACCAGTTTAGGGAATGTATTTTGAAGTTTATATTTTGTTCCCCTAGCTCTGCTTAAAGAAAATTATTTGGTGAAAATGTTGACGGAAAACCATAGAAATTCACCCGAGGGAAATCGGCCAAAAAAAAAAGGGAATGGTGCAGACAGAATTAACCTTCAAGAAGCTTGGAACTCGGAAAATAGAATCTTTGGTAGTCATTATGATTCTATTTAACTAATAAGATCGTCCCAGCAAGATGGTATTGTTAGCCAAAATGAATATAATGGAGAGTCGTTTTTTATAAAAAAACCATGAACTAAAGAAAACACATGAGAAATTGAGTCATGGAAAATTCGCAAGAATCCACCACAGAGCATCATCATAAAACTTTGACGTAAGAAGAGGTATTTTTCTACTAGCTGAGATCTATCCGAAATCGCAGGAATGGTCTTTATTCAGCGATTCTTCTGAGTATAATTAAAAACATTGCAGAAAGTGTATTGGGAAACTCTCCATCTTAATTAGAATTAAGATAGCATGTTGACAATGCGAGATATCGACCGGATGATTTAAAAAATAAATAAAACCAAATCACCAAAATGTGATCTACTATTTCGAGCGAAGAAATGATCTCAGGCAAATAATGAATATCTAAGTCCCATTGTGAAGCAAAATGAAAAAGTGTATGTTCCGGTTCGGCCTGAGGTTCCAGAGCTCTAGTGGAATGAAGAAAGAGGCCCAACCAGCAAAAACTGTCTCCGCAAACTCCTCCAACCATTTTCGTTAATTAATTTAATTCTGAGTCTCACCTCGTCAGAAATTGAGGCAGCGGATCCACTCAGTTTACCCACTGAAGAAAGGGAAATTAGACCTCCAATGTTCTATATTAACTCGAGAGTTCATTTCTCCTAAAACGAGTACAATTTATAGCTGTATCCATTCAAATATTTAGTATTTATAGCATGAATTCATCTATTTAACTTTCTTGAATATTACTCCGACATTTTAGAGTTTTGGAGAAGTATGGCATACTACTAGCTACCGAACAATAATACTCGCCTAGCATAAACTTATGTTCTAATACAATTCGAAACAAAGTTATTGATGATACTGATTATCTAAGTAAAAGAATTACTTTAATAATATTATCCTAATGTAACTCTCAAAGATGGAATGGACTTAATAATCTTCTTCATGGTCTTACATCCATATATAGAATTATCAGGATGTAATATAATTTAGATGAAAATATGGAAAAAATATAGATGAAAATATTGTTTCAAGGCTTTCTAGAGATTTACTAGATTTTTGGCCACCTATCTTATTCAAGTGAACGTTTTTACTCTTTCATTTTCTATCTGCTCCAGGGACTGTCTCTACTGGGATTCCAAAAACAAATCGAGCACAAATGGCAATCCTTTGTATTTAGGGATTAAGCGAAAAAGGCAGAGGACTGGAAATATTGTGGACAGCAACATCTCGGGTAGAGGTGGTAGTTGTTAATGAAGTTAGAAAAAAGCATGAATTTGTGGCAACAGAGATGGAATCATACTGATAAAGGATCACACCTAAAATTATATATACCAGTTTTAAAAACCAATATCCCACTATCCCAACATACATATTATCTCACACAAATACTAACAGGACACGGTAATACAAACTCTTACTTATACAGATTCAAACTTACTGACTCAAATACTTGTAAATGCGACAGTTACACTGAACAAACATTCACCCACCTGATTTATGAATGTAGACTGACTCAAAACATACGAAGACAGTTAAAGACTTTTATTCCCGGATGGCCTATTAGTCCTGATATTTTATTTTCAAAACACATACATTTATTAAAAGAAATATCCTACAATATCCTTAAGCTGAGAGAGGAAAAAATAATATAAAATTAATATTATGTAATTTTTATTGGTTATATAATTGTACTATTTAATATTTTTTGTTTATTTTATCAAGTTTTTGTAAATTTTTATAATCTTATTTACATTTAATATGTATATATATTATTATATAAAAAATGTTAGAATTTTGACAAAATGCACATATAATGCAAATATGCATGGGATGTGCAGAAAATAAAATCCCTCCACATAGGGTTACTATGTAGAGGAAATAAATAAAAAAAAAACACAGGGGGTGATGGCCTCTTGAAAAGAGGTTTGGAGGTAGGTTTACGAACGAAGGTAGATGTTGATGCTTTTTAAGAGGAAGAAGAAGAATTTATACTGAATTTATCATTTTTCAAAGTATTAAGCCTTCTGCAGGAAGGATAATGTTGAAGGCACCCTGGTAAATTGTTCGAAAATGGTGCAAAGTAAGCTGATTAATTTCTTTGACATTGTAGTGGATTATTTTTTTATTTTTTAAAGAGTGGAAATGTGCGTAGTTATTTACAAAATTATGGTTACACAAGGGAGCATGAAACGCTTCAGGCCAGGAATAAATTATAAATATTAGATATTTATATTAATAAACAGGTAGCTATTAATGTGAACAAAGTAATTTGGATACTTAATATGTCACATTATGTAATTGCCAGGTACCAATATATATATATATATATATATATATATATATATATATATAAAAAAACAATTCTTGTCTATCTATATGTGCGGTTTAAAAAGTGTATTTTAAGGATCTTGTTTTTATAGAGAGTTGTGAAGGAGTGACGAAAAAGTCGGGACAAAGGATAAGAAAATAGGTTGTTCAAAGAGTGGGAAAAGCTTTGGCGTTGTTAAAGACCCTGGTGGTAATACAAAACTGAAACAACCTCTTCTATGTTGTCATCGTTATGTGAAGGCGGTTCAAAAGAAGGAGAAGTAAAAAGAATTTAGCTCAAAGAACGCTAATACGGGGGAAATAGGAAATAAAAATTTTCGTTTTTGCACGCTTTTCAACAAATGTAAATATTTATGTTGTTTTGAATTTGCCATCAGTAGGAAATTTTATTTTCTTGAATGAAAAATCATGGCTTTACATAAAATGTCGTTAATACTCTTTTAGTTTCATCATTTTGGGGAGATTCTAATTAGGATGAATTAACAGATTTGGGTCTTTAGACAATAGGTATATTAATTATTATTGAAGAAAAATATAATGAAGTTAATACATTTTATTAGATTAATGTTCTCTTTCATTTAAAAACGAAAATCTTCAAAAACCTTGTATGTATATATATATATATATATATATATATATATATATATATATATATATAAATACATATACATACATACATATATATAATTTTGAATGGAACATATTTTCATCATCTACTAGGTAGGATCGATGGACATTTGAAGACATTTTTCAAAGCTCGCGACAAAGCTTGGCTCTGAAGATGGTGGTATGAACCACGCCTCGATTGATTGTCCTTCAATCCTAGCAAAAACAACTATTATGAATGTTAAAACACATCAAAATCTTTCAAGCTTTCTTTAATTGATTGAGTAACAATTATCCGGCAGATGAGAAGTTCAATTTCGATGTCATTGTCTGTAGAATGATATGAAATGAAAGCATAATTAATAAAAATCGGATATAAATTCATTTTCAGAAATACCTTTGACTTGTATTTTTATAGAAGATTTTTCTTCTTTGATAAAATACCAATTATAATGTATATTTCCTCTTGATCCCAATTACTACCTCCTTGGGTTCTCTTTTATAATGAAAGAGGCTTTTGAGCCACCAAGAATTGTTATTCTCAATAAATGTTTAAATAAAAATTCTTCTTTTTTTCCACTAATACCCTTTTTATCCAAAGAAGAATCTCATCACATAAATATTATTTATTAACGTCCACCTTTTGCAACAGAGGCTAATCGGGACGGTTTATCTACAGGTTACCACCCTTTTCTAGCCAGGGTGGGATTTTAGGACGTTATTTAATGAATTTCGTCACTAAATAATTTCCTTTGCCCAGGCAAGAATCGAACTCGCCACTCTAGGTTTACCATGTGAGATAAAGGTCAACGCTTTAACTCACATGGCTAACCTGAGCCCCTATCACATAAATAGAATTATAAAATGAAATCGTGAAGGGACTAGTTAGTTTTTATACATTTTTTGTTATTCTATTTTCAGTTATTTTTAATTTTATTTCAAGACTTATTACAACATTATTATTCTAACAATAATTATATATGATCCATACATTAATCTTGCTCATAAAATAGTTTCTCATTTAATAAAGATCACATGATAAAGTTATCATTTAACGGCTTCTCTTCAAATATAAGCACTGACACATGTATATTTGCAAATGAGATTTAATTTAATGTTTTGTTCTATTTTAGAAATATCAATATTTATGCTTTAAAAATACCTGTATTAAGTCTATATACTTTGTAGGTAGACTCCTAGCTTAGGGTTGCTAGAAATTGAAATTGAAACAAAATTCATAATTATTAATGAATTTAAGGTATAAATGAACTAATGTAATTTAATAAATTATCGTCAGCCTTGTTTGAATAGAATTATAATAAAAGGAGATGGAATTGTGGTTGAGAGGGGAAAACAATGAGATATTGAGAGAGAGACTAAAAGAGATATGACCCATGAGTTTTTAATCCACCAACATTTTCATTGCTCTAAAGTTACTGGAATTAAAATAGCCGGGTAAGTTTTCCTTGGTCAAACACAATAACCTAGTGCGAAAAAAATTGCACAAATTCAATTTTTTATTTTCCTTTTTCCCTGTTTAGCTTTGGGAAAATCGTTTGACGAAATGAAAAAAAAAATGTGAAAGAATGATGTTTACCTTATGTATAAACTAAATTCCTATGAGTTTAAAATGATGTCCTGTTAACAAAAATGTCTTTTTTGAATACAGAGACCCTTTGTTCCCTTAAATATATTGGGACTAATATTTTAATGTATTACAGTGAAAAAAAAATGTGCCACTACTAATTCTTCATGGCCCTTTTTTTATTTACAATTTTGTATTGCTTAATTATATATAATGCTGAGTTTATTCAATATGATTACGAACAGAGAGAGCCCTGTTTGATAAGAAAGAATGAGTCTAAGGCGTAGAAGACCCTACATAGGGATATTAAAACATTAATTATCTTATATTAGACATGCCAATGTATTTTACTAAAAATAAATAAAATTCCGATAGTTGGATCTCTCTTATCATCCAAAGGTGTTTCCAGTAAAGCTAGTTATGGCCTACTAGCCTATCATGGGGACAGTACACAGTGAAACAGATAATTGAATGATTCATTCTTGAACATATATTTGGAATTATGTGAGCAAATATAAAAAAGAGAAATGGTTGAAACATTATTTATGAGAGTAATAGTGTCCTGATATCCTATTCATAAGGTTTATGACGATTGAGCTAATTTATGCGTTTATGTATATCATTTTCAATCCACTTACTAACACAAATCGAATTTTCAATCGCCTTCAGAAATTTAAAGACTGAATGTAGATGTTCCGGCAAGTCGTTGGACATAGTTATTTAGTCTGGTCCTCTTTGTATTTTTAATTCGGTGGATGGAGCAGGTGGTAAGAACTGCATCAGGGAGTCATGACCCTTGTCCTTCACAGCTGTCCTTCTGGTTGCCTAGCAACCGGTCTTATCTCTCTGTCCTTTTTTTTTCTCTCTCACCTCAGTCTTGTTACACATGACGGGCCCCCACTTTATTTTCTACAGCCCACTTTCCTTCCACACACTCATCCAATTGTCTTTTCTTTCCTTCCAACCTTTATCTTATTTCATTCCTGAACTTATTTTAAAAGGACAGACTGAACCTAAGTTTCTTATAATTGACTTCTTGATATTGCTAATTAACGAAGGTAATAATATTAGAAAAATTGTGGCTTAGTATTCGTGGGCTATAGTTATAAAAACAAGCCTACCTTGGGGAGAAACAATTTAACAAAAAGAAATCTTCAAATAACTATAGATAAATATATATGAAAAAGAAAATATTATTATAAATCAGTTTTACCTCTGAAGCATTTACACTGAGGGAAAAAGTACTGAAGGGTTAGGAAGAGAGGAAAGGGAAGAAAGACAAGATCTAAGGGAATAAGGAAACTCACCCTCCACAGGAATAACTCGTTGAAGAAGTAAGAACTGAACAATTTCAGCCTGTAACATCGAAGGGAAACGGATTCCAACAGAGAACGAGATAAAGCCTCTGCCAGCAACTCCAGCAAAAACAGCAAAACTGTCTGTCCTCTCTCAAATGATGTCTGTATAGGAATGAGAGGTTTAGCTACCGGCCGGTATGTTGCGCAAAGTCAACGAAGTTCCTGTTTCGCAACCCGCCGCCAAAGTCAAATCATACTGCAAATAACAAGGAATCTATTTGATTGCCACTTTCAAATAATTATCCTACCTATTGATATAAATAAACAATATTTTAATTAGTAAATCGCCATTAGATGAACACCATTAGAAGTAGTTATTATTATTAGCACTACACACGTTGCCCTCATGTACGTGGTTCTTATCTCTAGAACGTACATAATAGATACGTCTTTATAAACGTTATAGCAACATCTCCCAATCGCCACTGTCGGGAAATAGAAATAGATTCATAAAGAAAAAAAAACAAAATCGTTTTAGCTGAAACGGAAATACATTTTAAAAAGCTAAAATGTCTCTTGTCTGATCTTTAATCACTTACTTTCTACCACTTTGTACACCTGCTCATTGTCAAAAATTATGTATAAAAATAAATAAATGACATGTGATAATATCCTTAAATAAAAAAGTCCGTCACGCAGGGAATGCGTAAACTAAGCAGATTTCCAACGTGAAGTTTTACAACAGAGAAATTAGCCTACTGATAACAGTAGTAGTAAAGAGTATCTAAACCAATTTCACGAGAGCCGAACAGTTACGTAAACGGCCGAACTAGCTTTCGCCCGAATAGAACCGACTTCAGTCAATCTCATCTCTGTTATCCGCACTCACTTAATAAAAATGCCAATATCTCGGTTAATATTCAACATAGAGAATACATTTATATTTCAATATTTATAGTAAATTTAATTTGCAATAAGATTGGTTCTTCACAATTTTCCGATCCGACGCATAATAATGGAGATATTTGGATTTTTCGAAAATCCCCCTCTAAACTCTCCCTCCCACTGGTCCGATTTCAGCCATTAACGAACTTGATCTGTCTTTTTGTATAAAACGTTTAAATATCGAGTTTGGTAACGATCAAGCAAAAATTGCGACCGCTAGAGCGTTAACAGACAAATATATATATATATATATATATATATATATATATATATATATATAATTTTGAACGGACCTCATTTTCGTCATCTCCTGGGTAGGATCGATGGACTTTTCAAATTTTTTTTTCCAAAATCGCGTCATGAGTACGACCTCAATAGCTGATTTCCCTTAAGGGAAATCTGCTAATATAGAATTAATGAAAATAACGGCTCTCGCGTTGAGTCATTCATGGAGTTCCCTTTCCATGTCTCCCTCAGGAACATATACATTTACGATAGTGATGCCTGAAATTCGGTCAGTGATGGGACTAAAACTCAAATAGTGTTTTCTTCTTTGTAATTGAATGGGCTTCTGAATGGCTGTTATTTATATTGTGAACGCCTTCATTACCAACGTTTGGAAAGCTCTTATTATAAGCCTAGGACATTCCACGACGCAAGAAGGAATTCTAAATTTAAACCCGAAGTCGTCACATTATTTACAGAATTAATTATGAAGCTAGTTAATTTACAATTTACCAAAAACAATCCATTTTCTTATTCATATGATATTTATTTAGACAGCTCATTAAATATTAATTATAAAGTGTTATTTTGTAGTCTATTCGATTAACCTACCTAATAATAGACATTAGGTAGCATAATAAAGGTTATTTAATTTGTGTTGTGAAAAAGTAGTATAACAGGAAATTTATGTAAAATTATTAGCTTTGGCAATAAAGTGAACATATTTCGATTGTGTTTTACAATGTGCCATGAGTTTGTATCGAAGGTAGAACAATGATTGTGGCGAGTAAAGCGTCAAGTAGTCATATTGTTTAATTAATCCTATTCCCCAACCATTTACACCATCGTTTCGTCTTTAGTCACTTTAGAATTTATCAAGAATTTAATTCCACTACCACTGTAATGTTGTTTCTTCACATAATTCCTTATTTAGTTTACATAATAGATTCACTAGATGTTTATCTAGTGGCATTTTTTAAGTAAAATTTCATTTATAAATGAGCTATTGAGATTGTCTCATGACTCATTTTAAGATGTCCACCATTCGAGCCAGTAGACGACAAAAGAGACGAATATTCTAATTTATATATAAGTATGACTTCTTTTATGCTCTTGCAGTCACAATTTTTAATTGATCTGAATTGAATTTAACGTTCGAACTTCCGTATAAACCGGAGTGGTGTAGGAGAAGTATAGGACGAAAATAAATTACTTTTATTATGCGTTGGATATTTATGCTACAGACTAAATCTTTTTCAAGGATTTAATTTAAACATTTTTAGCGGCTAAAATGTTAAAGGAGTTATTTGATTTTTTTATTTTTCAGCTGTAAGTAAACCCCCATTCCGACTTAGAATTTTTGCTATTACGTACCTGCAGCCAATGCGAAACTGTGCTTTATCAAAACCCCAATCGGAACCTCGTTGTTTTCTTACTAGGCATAAGCGAGCACCTTTCTATAGAGATCCTACAGGAGAGGAGGCATCGTGACCGATTGCTGAGTAAGTCTGCATGGGACCAATTATTCGTTGCAACGTGACGTGTGCACCATTAAAACAGACATTCACTAAGGCAGTATTGTTATTTATTTCTTTATTGATTGTATGCCTTCGGCACTACACTCAACCAGATCCACCAGGCCCGTATGTTTTACACTCTTTCTTGACGCTCCTCTAGTGAACTTCGTTTTGTCCCTAGAAGATTCATGCTAGCCGAAATTTATTGAAAATGGGGAATCAGATGAAGTGACTAAAATGAAATATAAGTAAGAAGAAAACAAAACTGGGTTAGCATTTGGTCTTCATTGGCGAAAGCTCAATTCGATACCAGTTCTGATAAGATTCCGGAAACTCCAGACAATGCCTTTGCTTTCACATACTCAGTTTCAGATTGTAAGCGAATCGCTTTTGGGGAACCTTTCCTCTGATAGTTTTGATATTCAAAAGTATGGTAAGTTTGGTTTCGACGCTGCTCCAGCTTTTGGACCACTCCAGCCCGGAGATGCGAGAAGTGGTTATGGATAGAAGCTTACACCGGAAATGTATTACCAATTAGTTACCGAAATATACCCAACATAAATATTAAAGACACACTAAGACAACTATACGGAATACCGCAAAACACAGCAGCCATATTTACAGTATTTAAGTAACGTATAACAATGTAAAAAGCAATGAATTACTAACTGAATTACTGATTCGGTGTGGCCCATAAGTCGTTATTTTTTATATAAATAAATCAATATTATTCCAGGGGTATCCACCTCTGTTATATCTGCTAAGAGGCTTATACATGTGTAGTGTATCGTGCTATATGAAGCCTTGTAGTAACTCTATTCACGCACAGCATAAGTTTTCTCTTGTCTATTTGATACAATTAGAAATCATAGCCATCCATTTTCCCCACAGGAATGTAATGTTGTTAAGTTCAAGTTTGGCAAATTGATTCTCTAGTAATAATTATGTTTTTTTATTCTTATTATGTTGATAAATATTTTAAAAAAAATAAAAATGCACATAAGAAAACCAAGGATAGCCTTACCAAATATCACCTTATAAGCACCTATGTATAGCAGTATGAGTTTACAGATTTCATAAAATACGCGTGAAATATAGGAGGGTTGCATATCCATATAGACTCCTTCTATTTACAGGGATTTAAATAATTGAAATTTAAATTTGAACACAATATAATACTTGGCGACCAAAACATTAATGGGCTCTTATAAATGAGTATAGGACCGTAATACATTTAAAGAATTATTCCTTCAGTAAAATGGCACGTGACAAATGTTTGACTATGGAGGACCACAGTGACGAACAGTTCTCGTGTGAAGACTGTTTTAATAAATTAAATTAAAAGTACGTCACGCAGGGGCTGCGTAAACTAAGCAGATTTCCCATGTAAAGTTATACAATAGAGACATCTCCATACGAGTGCCGAACAGTTACGGAAACGGCAGAACTAGCTTTCAGCGGGAACGAATAGATGCGACCACAGTTCGTCCGTTACACTTAATAAGCATACAAATATTCAAAATAGAGAATAAATGTATATAACAATATTTATAGTAAATTTAATTTGCAATAAGATAGGTTCTATTCAATTTTTCAATCCGACGTATAGTAACGGAGATGTTTCGAATCTTCGAAGTTCCCCCTTCTAAACCCCCCTCCCACCGGTCCGATTTCAGCCGTTAACGAACTTGATCTTTCTATTTACAAAGAAGATTAAATACCGAGTTTGGTAACGATCTAACAAAAATTGTGACCGCTAGAGCGGTAACGGACAAGTATAAATATACTCGGATATATATACATATATATATATATATATATATATATATATATATATATATACACAGTTTTGAACGGAACTCATTTTCGTCATCTCCTAGGTAGGATCTGATGGACATTTGAAATTTTTTTTCCAAAATCGCGTCATGAGTACGGCATCAATAGCTGATTTTCCTTGATGAAAATCAGCTAAAATACGGAGAATGAATTCGGTTCTTCTCTGTCTTTTGTTCTTTTTAATAATCATTATCAAACGTTGCTTTTCTTTTCATTTTTAGAGCAAGAATGAAGAAATAGTTTAAATTTAATTGAAATAACAATTTTACAAAGCACAGAGTCTCATTTATTTGCTATTCAGAAGAATAGCAATATATATATATATATATATATATATATATATATATATATATATATATATGTGTGTGTGTGTGTGTGTGTTTTTTGGGTTGTTGTGATTGTGTGCGTATGTATATTTAATAAAAAACATCCGTAACCATATTACTGAACTTATCATTAAGTAATCTAATATATTTATATTTACAACCACTTCACACATTTAATTTTAAAGATTTTTGAAATAATAGACCTGGCGTAGGATTTAAACAAGGAGATTTAAGTTGTTCCTCCTGGGTTTATATAGAGCAGAATGCTAATAATGATTTAAATAAACGTAGTATCTCTTCATTTTCAGATTCGTTTCCAGTGAAGAATTAGCTCAGCAGGTTTAAGAATAAACCCTTATTTCTGGGAGAGCCTTCACAAATCTTAAGCCTTATTTCTCCCACCGGTTGAAAGGAGCAGGGCAAGAGTTAATTAAGAAAACAAGGAAAAGGTTGTTTCAATCAGCACCCCTAACTTTTTCTGAATTTCTTCCCAAATAATCTTTCTTCTCAGTTCTTGAATAATTTATAAAGCTTTGATTTTGTTTATTTATCTTGTTTTATGAACTTATCATTATTATATGGGTTTACTTATTAAGCAAACAAGTCATTTTGTAGGGAAAATCATTAGGGCTTATTACGGAGTTTAAACGAGTAAGTTCTTCATTTTACATTTACGTTTAGATTAGACATAAACTAGGACTACCTGTTACATGCCAAAGTCTCACGTAGTTTATTCCCTTTGTAGCGAGGCAATGCAACTCCAATGCTGGACATTAGAGGAATGAAAAAATTGTTTACAAGATTTTACATCTTCAACACTTTTCTTCATTCCGTACAACCTTTTAATGAAGAAGGGACACTCCATGTCCAAAACTATAATGAAATCCGAGAAAAATAATATTGGGGAAATTATTTGTTTAATAAGAATGATATACACTTATATAAAATATTGTTAATCGTCGTTTGAAAGAGTTTTCTCGCGTTGAATGTCACTTTTAGTTCATTTACTAAGTTGGTAAGTTGGTGCTAAATTTACTTATGACGTTGAAAACAGTCAGCACACAGTGATTGAATACGACAAGAAATATTTGTTAATTTGCTAGAGGCTTGCAAAAGTCCATGGGTAAAGGAGGTTGGGGGGGAGGATCGAAGTTTTAATATCTCGATTTTTAAGAATCGGGTCGAAAAAGTTTATATGTCCAATCTTATTGTAAATATTATTCCCTAAATTTGTTATTCCGTTCATTGTTCCTGAATCATGAAACATTATCCGAGATATTTGCATTTTTTAGTAATCATCTCAGTGAACTCCCACTTCTACTCAATTTTCACTTCGATTTTCACCTTGAGTAATTGAGACCTTAAACATCTCATGTTTTGCTAGTATTTCGATTTCTATTTATATAGGTTTCTTATTAAGGGAGAAATATAGAATAGACTGTTTTAGAGATCATCAGAACATCATATACCAGCTGAGATATTTGTTTAGTTTACTCTGCCTGACGGTCTTTTTTATTAACTGGTTATTTTATAATATATTTTTGAGTTACAAGTTTTTCTGTATTTAAAGTTGTTTTTTAATTTTCTCTTGTAATATTTTTTGTACTCGTGATTATATTCACTAGCGAACGCCTCACGATAAATAAACTGCTGGATGTAAATTTATTGTGGGTTGAAATGACTTGTAAAGCCCATCCATCTGGTAATGGAACTCACTTTCTTTATGTTAGGAATATTATAAAGTTATCTGGCGATCCTGAATTTTGCATTTTATGTTCGATAAATTTTCGTCTTCACTTAACTTCAAATATTCCCGGTTATATTTAGATCGCAAGGCTTGCCAGATATATTACATAAGCCTTTGCTGAAGCCACCACTCAGTTACAAAGTTGCTTACGTATTCATCTTAAACGCCCATTTCATTTTACTATCGGCTAAGCCCGCAATCCCGGACCGTCATGCGGGTACGCTCGTCAAAATAACTCCTGCTGGAATATGAGCCTATTTCCGTTAAGGGATTTAGATATTAAGGTTGTACTCATAAGATTTTCAAAATTTTTCCTCAAATATAAATATATATATATATATATATATATGTATGTGTGTGTGTGTGTGGGTGTGTGTATATATATATATATATATATATATATGCATACATACACGCAATGTTTGTTTTATCGTCACCAATGTCGATAATTAATCGTTTTATGTATAAAGTTCGTTATGGGAGAAATCGGACCAGTGGGAGGAAAGGGGGTTAGAGGAGAGGAATTTCAAAAATTAGAAATACATCCCTTAAATTTGGATCGAAAAATTGTAAATAACCAATCATCTTGCAAATTAAATTTATAAATGTTGTTATATGCACTCTTTCAATTTTAAGATTCAAGAGTTTAAGTCAATTAAGAGTTTTAATTTCTCAGCCACCCTTCATTGTCATCGCACGTTATTAATAATCAAACCATATCATGAACCGTCTTATTTCAAGCTGAAATCCCAAATATTGTGTTCAACAAATCATTTCTAGATGAAATAAATGCAAATTACATTCTGATGAAATTGAAGTGATTGAGATGTAAATTATTCTGGTTCATAATAAATTGCAGCACTAGATGTAGTAAATACTTTTCAATAGTATTAATATATTAAATTCAGATATATTTCTGATTTTTTTTCTTTCCGGTCAAAAATATTTTTATCTTACAGCTCTCAGAGGTTGGCAATTCAGACGCTTTCCGTTCTGGAGGTTATTAAAATGTAAATTGACTAAAATATTTCTCATTATCATTAATATTTGTTCACATAATGTGTTGAGTGTAAAAGTATGTAATTTATCTATTGTAAACCTTCACGTGGGACATGTGCTTAGTATACGCCGCCCCTGTGTAATGGAATTTTTTCTTTATCTACCCCGGCTATATGCTCAGAGTTAATTCATTTGCTTAAGAGAAAAACTTTACTGTTTTATATGTTTATGGCTTAATAAATTCGAAGTTCAATTATGTGTGTTTATCCAATGATGGCCGGTTTTGGTTTTGAATGTCATTCATTATTTAGAATAATTCTTCCACTTATACTGAATTCCCCACTTTAACCCTCTAAGCCATTTACTGAATTTTTCATGAATTTTTGTCTGAATATGGGAAACCTTGCACAACGATAAACGACACTCTCATGTATGTATGTATATACATTTAAATGCCTAATGTATTCCAAAAAAATATATTTTTCTTCTTTGTACAAAATTAATGAAGTACTGTTAATGCGAAAGATTACGACTT
The DNA here is from genome assembly GCA_019009955.1 of Riptortus pedestris. Classification (NCBI taxonomy): domain Eukaryota; kingdom Metazoa; phylum Arthropoda; class Insecta; order Hemiptera; family Alydidae; genus Riptortus; species Riptortus pedestris. Next base: position 74,376,382 of record CM032229.1, read on the forward strand.
TCTGATTTCAAAGGAATTATCCATTTTTACTGTTCTTGAACACTTTATGAATGGTTTTTGCGTAACGTCTGTGCGTATTTCGTATAACTCAAAGATGAGGATATATTTAGGACTACTGTACCGTCCATTTGTGCACCTTTCATTTTGATCTAACTGGTTTAATGGTGGACTGATTTTAGGGGTATTAAAAACAAGCAAATTTCTATGTACGTAACAGCAGTACAACATCTATTTATATAAATATATATATATATATATATATATATATATATATATATATATATATATATATAAAATTGTGTTGATGTTTTCGACCAGGTTATATTTATATATGGTGTTGTTTTTTTGGTGGTTTGGTCAATGTTGGTGACCCTGCTCAATGTTGGTGACCCTGCTCAATGTCCAGATCAGGGAGGGTTATTGTAACCAGTAACCATAGTGAAATATGTATAGTAGTTTTTAAGTATCTTTAGTCTTGGTAAGTAAAAATAGCATAAACACCTCCTGTTACAATCTAATTTAACAACAATGTGCAATATTATAAAGTAGCACCTGTATTTTTACAGCCCTGAAGAAGAAAAAATAAAATTCTCGAAATATCGGCATAAACTAAGATTTTTTCACGAACATAAATAACCATTTTTGTTAGACACAAAAACATCTATGGAGGTTTCATCCATGAGTTTCTAATGAAATAATTTTAAATGAACTGCTGTAAACCTATTTATATATATCATTTAGAAGGAGGATAATGCCCTCCTTTGAATTTTTTTTGGCTTGTTCATAGTTATGACAATGAATAGAAAATTAGTCAAAAAGATATTTGTTATGAGTGGTAATTAAATTAGAGTTTGGTGCGTGCTGACAGGAAGACGAATGGTGATTCTGTTGTTGGATGATTTGATTTACTCGTGGCTGTATTAAATAAAATAGAGAGACCTCCCCCCGCCTCGGGGATTACAGATTCACCTTACATATTCAAATCCAGCGAGGTAGGGCTAATCCATGGCACATTCTCCAACTAAGCCATGCATGGCTTTCCTACCTCTTTCCCAAGACTTTCCCATTTATTCTCTCTTTCCATATTCAACGCTCGTCACTTATATTCTCTATTAATGTTGAACGTAATTTGAAGAATAATATTACATAATAAATCAAATATGAATCCAACAAGTTGTAGAAAGTCTTAAATACTTTTACACATTTACTGAGTTTAGAATTGGGCATGAAGCTTCAGAGATAATAAACAGCCTCTATACATACAGAAGCTCAGAAATCTCCGGCATATAGATGTTGTTGCACTCCCTAAAGTGTGTGTCTAATTGATACAGTTACATACATGTATCTAATAACGGTACTTTTTTTTTGCTAGTCACTAGTATTTTTGCTTATGGCACTAACGATCAGGACAGTGATGTCTTGGTGTACAAACCACTACCTTTATATTGGAGAGTGTAGAACCTATTGCAGGTTAATCCTAGCCACGAATGAATTATTATCGAGTTCACTAAGAGTGACGTCAGCTTTATTAGCCTTATTTGTATCAATATAGGAACCGTTGTCAGGCTCTAAAGATTTATTTAGGTCCTCCTAAAATTCAGACCAAAGTAAGGTGTTAAATTTGTTTAGAATATTAGAAAATACAAATTTGTATAGTTGAATAATCATTATTCTTAGTGAAGTAGTTTTATTTTATTAAATACGTTTTTAAGCTGTACATATGGCATTTTCATTAAATGAGGCACAATTTTACAGAATGAACATTTTTGTGTATAAGTAAAAATAATGAGTACAGAGTGCAGTATTAGTATCATCACGATCTAAAAATAAAAGAAGAAGATAAATCACATCATATATCACCATATTTTTAAAAATAAAATACTTCAGAATTTTATTTAGTTCTTTGATTTTTTTGAATAATTATATTTCGGAAATTGTTCTCATTGTTTTTTTTTCAATGAGAATAAAATAAGAATAATAGGGCGTTTGAAACAGTGATATGAGGATACTGCTAGATGAATTATTTTATTCAATCTTGTGCCATGAATATTTTAAATTATTTTTGTTTGATCAATCATTAATAAAATGCAATTAATATTAAAAATAAAGTTAAAGTAGCGTGAATTTGTTTTGCTCAATAGAGATAGATAACCATAATCCTATAAATTAATAATCTATTCCTTTGAGGAGACTAACTCACATAATTGATTCTGGAGCTGGTTACGGTAATATACAAAAGGTCTTATCTCAAAACGGTAATGACTATCTGAATCTGACACCAAAGGCTTTTAATTGAACTATGGCGTTATCTTGCTCGTTTAATGGCGCCAAAAGCCAACTGCTCTAATTATTAGTGAACAAGGGAGTTCATACATGCTCCTGTCAGGTACCTGGTTTCGCTATTACTAGTTTATCCCGAAATACAAATTATGGAGTCCATGTATTGCACCTACACATAATTCATTACAGGCGAACATGTTTCGCTGGTATACATACAAATACTTTCTTCGTACACTTGACTATTCCTCATACAATTATTTTATATGACATTATTACATCAAATAACTTAGTTGACAGAGCATCCATTATTTAATCACAACGGGGTGTTATATTTTAGCAATCACCATTACAGCAATAAATATTTTAGAATGCGAATAGAATTAATAGAAAACGGTTTTTGATTTCCCACACTATTTTCTATTCTACTTAACTGGTGAGCGATGATCCAGAATAAAGACTTCGTCACATTTTTTTGTTCCTGATTATGTATTTAGTTCTTTTGTATTTCTGTAACTATGTAATTTATTCAATATAACGTAATTGCTTTCGAAAACTGAAGGGATCCATCATACTCAAGTTAGCAAACTTGGGTCTTTTTTACTTTACCCATACCAGTAAAGAAGTATTTTATTTATTTTTTATTATTTATTTTATTTATTGCTTACAAGGATTTTCCTTATAGCAAGGAGTTGGCCTTATATAATGAGGTTAGTTTTTCTATGTTAGTAGCTTATATATAAACATATTTTTACAAACTAGAATTGAGTATAACTGACAAGAATTTACTAATAGATAGGTATAACAGTACTAAATAAACAAAAAAAAAACTATTAAGAGAGAGAAGAAGAGAAATTTAATAATGTTAATTCAGAAAAGATTCGCGAAGTTTGAAACTATTTCTTAAATATTTAAAAATGTTTATATATACTTCTCTAGTTGCATTATTTAGAATATTGTGAAGTTGTGAATTATCTGCTGACTGTTTGATGAATGGTAAATACTGTTCTTTGAAAGGGTAGTAAATAGGGCAATGAAGCATTATATGATAAATGTCCTCATTCATATTTAAGTTACACAATGTGCAAATGTCTTTTGGATTAATATTATAGAATACATTTTTCATTGAAAACTTTATACAATAGTTGCTAGTTCATAGCTGTGCAATGGTTTTTACAATTTGGAATGGCAAACTTATTGTTAGAAGTTCCTGAGGTGAACCGGTAGTTGTGGAAATTGCCTTTTGTAACGAACTATAATTTAAAATTTGGAGTTTTTCAAAGTCTATAGAAAGTAATTTACTTTGGCATGCTTCTACTATTGAGCTAATGTGTAATTTAATTAAGTTTTTGTCTTGAGTAAGCCAGATGTCAATGAAATTTAAAGAGTTTAGTAGGTTTTTAATTTGAGATACCCAATTAAATCTGATAATATTTGTCGGAATCTGATCTAATAATAGGAGCCTATTATAGCAGATCCTAGGGAATCTTTCTCTGTCCATTGATAATATTTTACACAACCACTGAAGGGTTGATTTCATAATATGAGTTGACACAAAATCCGAGCCTGTTTCTTGTCTAATGATGTAGTTAGGAGTGTAAAGTAACAGCAATCATATAAAAATTGAAAAGACTAGTTGTTAGGTTGAAGTAATTCATTCAAACCATCTCATACAACTTAGTCGTGTTCTTAAATCAGAAGAAATAGCATATAATCATATTTCATAAAAAAAGAGGTCCAGTATTTAGATGCAATCAAAGAAGTTGCAGACAAGAAATCGGCTGTTACAAAGATACATGGTTCAGCAATTGTAAACTTACATTAAGGAAGTGTATTTTGTTGATACATGCCTGAGCGAATGGCTATGCAACGACGAAATTTACATTTAAAACTTGTTAAATACATTACTTCAAACAGATGTTCATTACGTATCATAACGTAAATCACTGTTTTAAAAATAAGTAACTGGTGTTGGCAAAGTAAAATAGACCCGCATACTTTATTATACCTTTGAATAGCTTATATTTGTTTTTACACGGTCGTAATATTATAATTAGGACCACTCCGTTAATATTGTTAGGGAAATTGGGCTTCTTGAAGTTCATCTATTCTCCTATAACACACGTTATGAAATTGACAAACTTCATTGAAAGCGAAGTATTTTTAAATTCGAGAATTTTTTGATTTACAGGGGGCTCCCGTTAGCCATGTGAGGTAAGATAGAACACCTCCAAAACTCCTGTACAAAACAACGAATTTCCTTATTTTCTGTTGGTTTTCCAATCGACAAAATCAGGGAATCTTTGATCATAGCCAATAAATACTTAATGAAAAATGCTTTGACAGGGTTATTGTCTGTCTGTTGTATGCATCGCGATAAGCAGGTCAAGGTCTTGTCTGATTGAATTAAAGCACCTCATTTATTATACTGCAGTGCGCCAAGAACTCCGACAATATCGGATACATAATTTGGCTCGAGGTTCTAGGACGGGCAATAAGTCTCTAGCTAAAGCGTCTTGGCCTTTCTAACTGGGAGTGATTAAGACGTTTGTTTTTCAATGTCATCCTTGCTGGGTCGAGTATTCCTCTCCATGGATCTTCATCGAAGTTATTTGTTTGCCCGGTTGGCTAAAAAATACCTTTTAATCGCCATATTTTTAGCACACGCCCTGCAATTCAGGACACTCCGTGGTATTGATTCATACCTATTTGAGAATTAAAAAATAAGTACGTGGTTTAAGAGGTCAAATAAATTTTTAATTGAATAATGATGAAAAGTATACTTCATTCTGTTTGGATGTGTCTTTCCAGGGAGGATGGCGAAATGTCCCCTAAAATGTGTATTATATGGCACTTTAACTACTTTATATAAATTAAGAGACTATGGTAAATACGGGATTTTCTAAGGCGAAATTTGAGAATACCATGTATTCGGAATTTACCCAATGCTCACAAATAACCCAATTTTTAACACTATTCTTTATGAAGGTTGAATATTTCACCATTTTTGATGACATAAAGCAACTCTATGTAGTGAGTTCGATTCCTCCGAGGGTAATTAGATTCATTTAGTGACAAACTCATTGAATGAAAACCTTTGTCCTTACAATAGGGTGGTAGCCTGTAGATAACCCGTCCCTATTAGCCGTGAGAGCATTAAGATGACGTGAACAAATTACACCTCGTTTTTTAAAGAAAAGAATAATCTATGGGGGTAAATGTGTTTTTATTGTATTAAATAAAAAAATATGGTATGGTATTTATGATCCGCTACACACTGTTAGAGCTAATGTAGACTGGTTACCGATAGTTTACTCTACCCCTTTCTAATCAGGAAGGGACTAAGGAATTTATTTAATAAGTTCGTCAGTTAATGAATTCCTGTCGCCCATAACGGAAATTTACCCCCTTTTCTAGGTCTACCCATTTATATGACAAAGCTAAGCACCGCAATAGATAAAATAAATACTCAATAAATATAGCAGACAATAGCATATATGCAGTGTAGAACAGATTGGCTGAAAGATAATCTTCTAAACAAGTCTACTAAGCTTAAATAGGATATGTGAAGACTTAGAAATATAAGTAATAAGATTTAGCAGAAGTGGTCTTCGTTCTGAACTGAAGTAAGCTTTCAATTAGATCAACCTTAGAATATAATGCTCATAGTCATAATACTTTTACATTATTTTAAAGTATTTTCTCAGTCGCCTTTATGATGTGATTTGTTTGGTAGTAAGTGCTAAACCCTAAGAGATAATATTAGAGTTACCTTATTGTACATATTCAAAATCAACACTATATCCCCCTGGTGCTCCCGTATTGCAAGTAAGATAATTGTTTTATTGAAATTAGCATATGGTAGCTCGATTAAATGGTATGTAAAACTCTGTAAACTAAGCTACTCTGGTATAAATTAATAATAACTTCAAGCCTGGAGGATGGAAAACGATATACTATCCATAGTTACAAAGTAGGCTGGCTAAACGAGAAATTATAAAATTTATTTCTCTCAATTCCATCGACATCTACAGATAGGTAGGTCTTAAGGCGATGAATATAGTCATATAGTCAACATTCGCTATTTTATACTTATAATAGGAATAATCTTAACCATTCCTTGACAATTATATAATGTAATTAATCAAACTCATGCACTTATTGGCAATCCGGGGCTCCTGCGGGAGGAGGGGGGAGTTAACATTGCTGCTTTTCAATATGTACAGAACGGTATTTCTAATATTATATCGGGGTTTGGACAGTTTATAGTAATAATATACAGTTACTATGAAAAATATACTCAATTTTCAACTATGAATGTTGGTGTATTACGAAGACAAATTATTTACGGGAGTTTACTATATATTTTTCACTTGATACTAAAACTTTACGGAGAGCAAGGAATATAATTTTTAAGAAATTAAATTATTTAATAATTTTGTTAGAATATATTAATCAAGTATTAATAATATTTTGTACTTATCATTAGAAAATCACAGGAATTTATTTTGCGACGAAATCAGTAAATAAATCCTAAGTCACATGCTGTGTAAATTGGATAGATACTTCTTCTCAGTGAGGCACAGAAGCATAAAAGTGTACGCTAATGAATTCAATTGCAATTTTAATGTATTGATCTTAAATATGAGTTCATATGCAATCCTTAGGATGCACTGCCAATGCTGTCATCTTAAGGATACTTAATATAAGCAAAGCTGAAACTAGGACAATCAAATGTATGCTGTTCGATGCACTTAGTGAAAGTGTACTCTTGTCTGAATCAGAAATATGGGGTCCTGGTTATTCGGATGTTATTGAGAAAGCTCAATTAAACTTCTTTAAATGGCTTATGTGCCTTCCTAAAACACTCCTAATGCTTATATTAGATTAGAATTTAACAAGAGGATGTTGAATTGGTGGAAGGCTCTACAAGAGAAGTTGGCTGAGGAATTATCTGCCAATTATTCAATGCTATTTAATCGGGTGAATGAACTAAAAGGGTATCTTGGGCGAATAGAAGAAAATTTGGTGGAATTGGAAAGGGCGGAAAATATTAATGGGAAAATAAAGAATTATTTAGAGGCATCGAGAACCATTTAATTTCGTTAGATATTGAAAGAGTTTTAAACAGCACATATAACCAGTACTTTAGCAGAATTAGCTCTCTTGGCAGAGGCGAGGAGTACCTGTACCAAAATGTGCCATTTTTAAAGACCGAAGTTATATCTAAAATCCTCTTATTAGGTACAAAAAATCAAAGATTGATAGTTGGCAGGACAATTTACACATTCAATCCAGAAAAGCCATGCCCCTTTGCGAAGATAGCCAAGAAACCGTTTCGCACTTCATCCTTAAATGCCCCATTTTAGCAGAGAGAAGAAACCACCTCCTGAAAAGTCTCAACATTCCACAGCAATCCATGGATAATATGTTTGACCTTATGGACAAGAATAAACTGCATATATGTTTTCATACTTGAAAGTTTTACTTCAGAGGGAAAAGAATGCAAACAATTTAATTATTAAAATAAAACTAATGTTTTTATTTTTTGTTATTTTTAAATGAATTCTCTGCTTATGTTTATATAAAGAAATGATAAAAGAAAAATGTAATCATGAACATGGGCTGAACCCTTGCTATGAAATTGTTAAATTTTAAAAGCAATAAAAATATTCATTCATTCATTCATATGCAATCCAACGTAATTTAGGGCATGGTTGCACTATAAGCCCCGTTAGTGTTGTAATGAGTTCATAACAAATACAACAATCATACCCATTAAAGTTTCGATCATTGACGCTCCTAATCGAGGGGTTCCTTATTCTCTAAAATTACATTTTAAATTTTTTTTATAATCTTGAATATATTTTATTTAAAATATATCTCTTAGTATTTCCTTACCTAATTTTTATGATTAATATGTAAAATATATCCTTAATTTAATACAACTTTTTGTCTTCTTAATAATTGCCTTGTATACCTGTTCACGTTGGGGGCGAAAATAAACAGATGTTTCAAGGAAGAAGAAAATGTTTATGTTTGTTTTGACCCATGGCTCCACTTTCAATCTGTATATATTCTTCTAGGCATAACAAATAACTATAGACGAGAACATCTGAAAACACATTTGCTAGGCAACTACACTTTAAAAATACAAAAGAGCACTTACCCTTGCAAAAACATTATATAAAGATATAAAAATCACACAAGCCAATTTCTAATTATCCAATATGATTTCAAATGAAAATTAATAAAAAATTGTTGAAGAATTTCGGAGAAGAACCAAAATGCGATACTAACATCAACTAGACAACATGTTCCGTCCTTCATACGTTTTTTATGTATTCTTATTGTAATATTGATCAAATATCTGGTTTACAAAAAAAAAAAAAATAGTCACCTTTAATCATTAAAATAGGATATAGGAACGAACATGATTGATCGCGAATTTATTAAAGCAAAAATCCGGGAAACGTCATTAATAATGTGTTAATGAATTCAATAGTTTAGCTGGAAATAACCGGAAGTTGTCTTCTTATGACAATAATTTGTGTTTATCAGGTTATAGTAAATATTGTTTTTATCAGGTTACACCAATTTTTGGATTTGTCAGGTTATAGCAAATTTAGTGTTTTTAATAGTAAGACTGACCAAGGGTTTGTGAAGGCTGTAGTAGGGCAATCTGATCATATAATCTGGGTTACAGAGGAGTCCACAAACACGCTAATAATAATAATTTCTTTGTTATCTACCCTAATTGGCAGTTGCGGAGGGCTGTTCTGGTCTTCACTATTCGAGTGGAGGAATCCGAGTTATGGTGATTCCACTTTTTAAATGTATACCTATTATTTTTGGTTTACCAAAATTTGTGGATCAAAAGTAACAGGTTTTTGTCTACGTTATAAATTACGTATACTTATGACACCATTATAATAATATATATTACATTTTGAATTTCTCATAGCTAAAAATGTTATAATATTTGGTGATCGCCTCTGCTTAAATATAAAATACTCAAGTAACCTTCATTATCTTTATCTTGCTCATTTCTTTTTTTTTTTTTTGTACGTAATATATTTTTTCACTGATGTCTTTAGAATTATTTGTCTTTTGTAGTCTATGTTAAACAGATTAATAATAATTTAATGTAACCATTATTTATGTCCAATAAAATAATATATATCATCAGCCTACTCAGGTCGAGGTACAAATATTGCATTTTCATAGCATCAATACTTTATCAGGTAAAATTTTTATGGTAACTCCTCGTAATGGGAATCCAAATCAGAAAGGATTTTCATCTTTTCCATATCGTGCTATAGCTAATTTATAACTTTGCTTAACAATAAAGCACCTAATGTTGTCTTAATAGTAACACACACACACACACACACACACACACACACACACATATATATATATATATATATATATATATATATATATATATATATATAAATATGACAATAAACGAATTCGAAGAAAGTCCGAAAAAGGAGGCTGTTTTATTTAGTTTCATTCTTAATGGAGAACAAATGATTCATTGTCATTATATTATAGTGCTTTAAATGGCAATAATATTTTTGAAGTCAAACAGAGTAATTAAAAACATATTGGGATATATAGATAATTTGAAGATGAAATAGCAAATTCAGCTGAAAAATGCCTCAGCTCTAAAACTATATTGAGACAAAATATTCCTCCTCTCCCAGTGCGTATGTTTTTGTGAAACAGTATTTGGACTTCAGAGTTTAGTTCCAAAAAAGAATATAATCAATAAATAGAAATATTTATAAGCAATTAAAAGGAAAGTTTGGTCATGACGATCGATCCTTTTTTAATAGCTATTAGTTTTGATGTCTGAATATTTAATATCCATGTGATATTTTGGCTATACAAGAAAAATGGAAAAAATCAAATATACTATATTAGTATAAAATACAGTGAGATAGTAGGTATATTTTTAGTGTCTAAGTGGTAACTTCCTTTAACGAGCTGGAGGAGTCCCTAACTGCTCTACAATTAGGAGTTATCTACCTTAGAAAGGCTTTTCCTGCGATTTCAAGCTAGTTTCAGAGCAGATAATGGAGCCCTACAGTACAATAGGACAATTAAGAACACTTATGTCTCCTTTCACAACACTGCCTCCAAAGAGAGGACTTAGGGCTGGGTTTTAGTTTAGTACTGGTTAGATCAGTTAAAATAATCTGTTTGCATTGAAACTTTTAATGGCGATACCCATTGGGTATTGCCAGCAAATTGAATAATAATGCTTAGGAATTTTGTTATACTATTCCCTTGGTAGCTGAGTAGTATCCAAAGCAGAGTCTGAGACATTTGTTTTTCTAACCTCGAGAGCTCAAATAAAAAATTGTTACTATTCGTAAATATAGGTTGAAAATGACAAACGTAAGTTTTATAGATTTGTATTAAAAAGGATGCCAAAGGAAGAGGTCTTATCCAAAATTGATTTTATTTTTAAGCATGTTCATTCATTTCATTTACAAATGAGTTAATTTTTCAGTCTCTTTTGTCCGATTCGTTATCAGTCTGCTGAAAGACAGGCGTTCTAACCTATTGATATAATTAATTCTTACCAGAAATTAACAAGATATTAATAACACTCATTAGAAAAAAAAAAAGTTGTATTTTCTTTCTAATTTTCAAAAATTAGTCCAAGAGTAAGTAGTTGTTTTTTTTTCTCTTATATTTCATTTAATATTTTCCTCAAAAATTTGAAATATCAGATATTCGCGACGAATCGGATAAAGTGTGAAAATATTTATAAGGGAGAAAATATATCCTCCATATTTGAGGTCTAATGACGTTACAAGAGGTTTTGTGGACTTCATTGTGATTCTATTTTTTTCTCTATATCTTCTTCACTAAACAGAGTGATTTTTCTGTCAATATGAATTTTTTATTTTATTGTTTCTGTTGCCCATAATAAATACATTATGTTTTCCCAAAATATGTGAACAAATTACTTTCAATTAAATAAATAAATTCCTAACTTTCTTCCTACTTACTCAGAAATGCATAGTACTGAGGGTCTTTTAAGTAATTAAATGTTATATAGAAGTCCTACAGTTAAAATGACCAAAGTCTTTGTGGTCATCCTTCACTTGCTCGATTGAGCAAAGACCAACCATGAGGAATTTCAAGAAATGAGCTTATATCATGCAAAAAAAACCATTCCGTTAATTTTTTGGCAATGAAAAACCATTGTTGCTCGAAGGGAAAGGTTCTCGATAATTACTGTTTCAAAGTTTTGTAAATATGCTTTTATTTAAACAAAGGCTGAATAATGGCATGCAATTAATATAGATAGTTCGAAATTAAAAACAAAAAAAGGTGGCTACAAAGATAAAGTCGTAATTTCTGCCGTTAAGCAACAAATTGGTATGGACATGCTCTTTATAACCAAATAAAACAAACTTGGCGCATTGGACAAAACATAATTATATCCAATTGCTTTCTCTATTTTCTAAGAGTCCAAGTCGGGTAGTGAGGAAAGGAATTCTTCAAAATACTATTAGAAAAAAAATGTCCTCTTTTGTCGCGGAAAAAAGTTACCGTGGCAAAATTAATTTTCAAAAGGAGCTTTATTAGGGAAAGGTAGTTGATATCTGGCAATTTAAAGGCCGAAAAAAAGTGGGGTAAATAAAGAGAAGAAGTTGGCTCGGGTTTTCGGGGGGAAATTTCGTTTCCCTGTGCGTAGCTTCCTTCTTTGGAAGTTCTCTCTTATTAGACCTTGGAGTCGGTTAGCAGCACGTTATCTGTCAGTCCAAGCATATGGACATGTGTGATAATGTTTGGAAACAGGAGTTCTACTAGAATTAGCTCTTGATATACAACCAACAAACTATTAACTGCAGCATAAAACACAATAATATTCGGTTTTACGCTACCTAAAAATGATACCCGCATATTCCTAAGGTTATTTCGGATTTATTAAGCCTGTAATGGTCGCTATACACCATTTTTGATATTATTTTGAAACTGAAAATACCATTGACTTATTGTTGTTAAAATTACTAGCCATTAACCTATTCCTTTACAATTAGTGAACGGATTCATCTGAGTTATTTAGTAATTAACTGTTATTGCCAGTGAAAAATTGTGGTTAGTGGTACGTTATAATTTTAACATTTTGTAGGGTATACTTTTAGTTATTTTTGATACAATACCTTACGATGTATTTATTAATAAAATATGAATATTCATAAATATTATTCACATACTATATCCTTACGATCTCATTTATTACAATTTTTATTGAAAAAAATATATTCAGGTACCTAAACTCATCAGATTCCCTACTTGTTGGAATAACACAATTTCTATCTCTATTTTTTCCTTAGATAAAATCCTATCTAAACAAGGCTAGAAATTAAAGCCGGGTATGAAATATTTAGTGTTATAATATCCTTAAATGAACAGCGCGTGATTAAGAGTGGAAGTTTACTGAAAGCTGATACCCTAGAATATGAATAATTCAAGGTATAAAAATGTACTAAAAACCGATTAACTTAATTTATCAACGAGATAGTTTTACTCCTCCTTGTCCGATTTCCGTCAATAACGTTCTTCATCTTTAATTTAACAAGAAATGTTGAATTATTGAGTTGTGATCTAACAAATCTGTCGCCGCAAGTATGGCATAGAACTGAAATCAGTATTGATGACATCATTTTTATTTATTTATATATTAACGTCCACTTTTTGCTACTATGGCTGATTGGGAAGGGTTTTCTACAGGTTACCACCCTTTTCTAGCCAGGTTGGGATTAAGGATTTTATTTAAAGAGTTTGTCACTAAATAAATTCTCCCACTCTCGGTTTACCATATGAGGTTAAGACGAACGCATTAGCTCAAACGTCTAACCTGAGTCACCTTGATGACATCATATATAAACAAATTCTCTACACCACCCGTAGGGTGTACCTAAAAAAAGTGTCTATGAGATTTTCAGTGGCATAATAGTGTTATGTAGAAATGATGTGGCTAGGAGTGCCGGTTTACGAAAGGCTGAAAAAGAAAATAATAAGATAAATTAGTTTGTTAAAATGTGAGTGAGAAAAAAAATGTGTAGTAAATTAATTGCTAGTTATTTTACATTTTTGGACCTACCTCATAAAACGGAGATGAAGATTTTTTTGTTTTATATCATTTTCAAATTCCGGCTCTACCTGGTCCGATTTCAGTCATTATCAAACTTAAACTTCAGTTTTACATAAATCGTTTAAATATTGAGTTTGGTAGTGGGCATACAAAGATTGCGACCGTTGGAGTGATAATGGTCCCCCTTCCTCCCTTTTTGAGGGTATCCGTTTGAAGCTAATCTCTATTTTATTTTTTTATTATTTATGTTAATTTTTCGGATGAGTTCATAGAATAATAATCTTTATTTTTATATAAATGTAAGTATATATATATATATATATATATATATATATATATATATATATATATATATAAAGAAAATCTTTGGGGATATGTGATAATTTTATTCTCTTTGAAAAAATTTCCCGTGGGCATTGCTTTGAAAATAGTAATAATTTTTAAGTGTAATACCTTAGCCAACACATACCTAAGATCTATGCATTATTCCAGCATTCTAGGTCAACAAGCATTTAAGTGGTTAGGAAATCATCCGATGAGTAGATGAGGGGGTTTACTGAAAGCTGAAAATAAGAAATTACGAATGACATGCTTAACAATTGAGCTACACAAAATGTATTGAAGAAAAATTTTAGAAATGAGGAGGAATTGAGGTAAGACAAGTTTTCTTTTTACTTAGGAGAAAATAAAAGAATATTCAATCTTATGAAAATCTTTCATCGAGTGGGTGGGAAGAAATCAAGAGAATTTCAGGGTTGGTTTTTAGAGAGATAGCTCAAAAAGCTCTAACAAGTCCCTAATTCTTGGAATTGAAAGAAAACAGAAATGTAAATGACTAGAGTAACAGAATTTTCCTTCTCTCTAATACTCCTAGTAGCTCTTAAACACAACAGACAAGGCCATTAAGTGGAAACTCAACTCAGGAGATACAGTTTCCATTTTCATTCTAACTAATTTCCATATTTGAGTAACGATAGAGAAAGCCTTCCTATACTAAAAATATCCTTCAAGAGATCTGCAAAATTGGAAAAGGGTCTGAAAGGGTTCCCAATAATTGCAGTAAAACTCTATTTGACGAATTTTCGATATTGATAGTATCAGTCGATTAAGTCTTCCGAGCCCATTTTTTCTAGCTCTAATGGTACATGCCCTACAGAAACGCAAAAATTAGAAGGTGTAGAGACAAAAACGAAAGTGTTAATGAAATTATAATTAACTTAACCCTTTAGTGTAAATTTTAGTTCTGTTTTATATTCTAACCTACTACTCTAATCTTATAGATTTTATTATTTTTAGAGCACTAATGATGGGCTTGAGAACCTGAACGTACTATATAGTTCTGAAGTAAAAGCACATGCGTTTTTTTTTTTAACTCCGAGCTTTAATAAAGAAGAAGTGTGGCGAACGAGTAGCATAGTTCTTATTCAAGAGATAAAGTATGGCAGTTGATAAGAGGAATAATCCTTCACAAGCAAAGACTTTTATCTGTACCTTACATAAATTCTTAGGTATATTTAATGGTTTCATTTCTAAAGAACGTGAAAAATAAAGGGTCATGGAAGAATTCCGAGTTTGACAATTAGAGATATTCAAATCGGACTATTGTTGATAAAAAAAAATATGTGATTCCTTTGGGAAATATTGTAGTTATATGTCTTCGACTGAAATTTACCCAGACTCCTTCAAGGGAATAAAGAAACAGGTGGAAGAAGAAATTCCCATAAGTATTCCTGAAACACATATTCAAACATGAATATTTCATTTTCTTTCTCTGAATTCTCTACCGCTCTTGACAACAAAACAGAAAAAGCTCCAGGTCCTGACGAAATTAGTACAAACATTCTGAAATATTTGCCAAATAGCAAATGATCCTCTTATAATTTTTTAACAAGATTTTGTCTTAAAGAAAATTCCCTATATTATGGCAACAATCCATTGTTATTCCAGTTCTTAAACCAGAAAACCCTTAGACAGATGCAGTAGTTATAGACCTATTTTATTAACCTGTAACGAATGTGAAATTTTGAAAGGTTAGTTATAAATTGCCTTAACTGGTTTTTAGAAGTAGGCAATGCTGTAAATCCTTTACAAAATGGTTTTCTATATGTTCAGTCGTCATTTTGATTTGAATTTCCCGCGCTCGCTGAGTTCACAAACCCGCCACTCATATGCAGATCACCAAGGCTGTGGCATACAGCGGAAACTACATTTGCAGCTCAAGAAGGCATCGGCTAGTTACAAGGATACAGTTAGTTGATCTTAGACGCTCGCTGGGGTCGTTTCTACGGCCAGTGGGGACTTGCCCCTCTCCCTCCGCTACAGATAACCGCTTCATAGATAACCGCTCAGTTGGAATTCACCCGTCATAGAGTTACAGTCAGTTTTTCTTCTCCCGCAAAGCTGCCATCCTGTGCGGATCACCGCAACCGGCTGGAAGTCGGATCTTCTACGGAACACAGAACATAGCATCGAAGGAGGACTCCACTTCTAGGAACGTTTTCGTTTCCCGCAGGTGCCTATTTTAATAATGCTAGCATTATTTGCGCAAAGTATCAAATGAGTACTCACACAATATAGGACCTATCGCAATATATATATATATATATATATATATATATATATATATATATATATATATATATATATTGCCGCTAAATTAGTTTATAAAGTAAAATTCTATCTGTACAACCTCTATTTATAACGTGTATTATATGTAATTTTAATCAATTCAATATACTTGATTCTTAGGAGAACTCAAATAGTTATTTGTGTTATTTCCCCTTATCTTTCCAATAGAAATACAAAATGGTTCAGTATAATGCTCTCTCTTATTCTCGCCATTAAAAGCTTCCCGCCAAAACATTTTGGTGCCGACATTTTCTATTATTACCGCAAAAGCTAACCCCACGCCCCAACACTATATGAAAGAGAAACTTTTGATAATCGTTTTATTTTGCAACGCATTACAAGCATTCCATAGAAAAAAAAGTTGTCTTTGCTGTATTTATAGACCTATCTAGTGCTTTTGGTAACATTTGGCGTCGGTCCATTCTTAATTATCTTATTAACTAAATGTGTTTTATAAAACTTTTTCTTGAGTTTAGGCATTTTAGAGTCTGAATTGGTTACAGTTTATCTAATGTCTATTACATTGAGAATGGAGTACTTCAAGGCAGCGTGCTCAGCCCACTTCTGTTTATAATAGGAATTAATGAGCTCCCTAAACTATTTGTCAATTACTTAAAGACATTGTTTTATGCCGACAATAGAGTGTTATACACTGTAACAACGCAGACTATGAAAAATGTCATGTAAGCATCCCTGGATATAACCACTAAGTAGTTTAATGGCATGGGCTTAAGCTAATAAGCTAATGTGCTGATTTTGATGAAGCACATTTAAATGTCAGATGAGATTGGTTATCCATTCTACATTATTTTAAAGTGCCTTCACAAATTAGTCATAATAATAACTACAATTATCCTTTGAAAAAAAAAAATCGGGAAATATGGGATGGACAATAAAGGCTGCGTATACCGGTGAATGGTCGAGATTACCAACTATAACGTGTAAGAAGCTGATATTTTATAGAAATATGACCCATTTAAAGTTGAGAAATAAAAATGATTTTAATAATCATTTGATGTTTTCATTTTTTGTTGACCTTCCGCCATAGACTAGTTAAGTATAGCTGATACTCTCGTTGACCTCCACGTCCTTGTCTTTATTACAAGGTCTTCTCAAATTAAATGTTTCTTCATCCTTTTTGCTGACGTTTCTTCTAGACATACTGACACATTTCAGAAGGCTTTCTCTGAGCCTGAGAGAATATATTCCTGAATAAGAAAGGAAATCTTCAGTCTCAGCGAAAATCTTGAGATGGCTGGAAGTGTCTCTAGTGAAACGTAGGCTAAGCGCAGGAATTCACGGCCAATGCCGGAAGACCTTAATTGTAATAACTATGTTCAGTAACCTATGAAGTCGACATGTTTGCCACTAAAAAGGTTATTTGTTAGAAGGCGTGAAGGGAAATCCATGTTCTTAATCCATGTGTGTCAGGAAATTGTTCAAATGAACAAAATACATTTGAGAATGGAAGTGAAAGAGAGAAAAAAACAGGGTTCAATGTGATGTGAACCGCAGAGAGCTCTATGTGACAAGAGGAAAAGCTGTCAAAGGAAATGTATGAATTGAGTAGATTGAGCTCGTTATCTCTGAAATGGTTTTCAGGAAAAGGATGTAAAAGGGACTGACTATACAGAAAGAACTAACGCTACTTTAATCACTTATAAAGCCTTTCACAAAAGCTAGTTCAGAAATAATATCAAGATCCATTAAATTATAGCAGAATTGGTCGCAAGTCTGTTTCGGCCATTGAGGAACATGCAGCTGTAATAAAAATAAAAACTAGCAGTTGTGCAGAGGTGGATTGATTTCTTCAAAGATTAAATTCTGTTTCCCTCAAGCCTCAATGTAAATAATAAGAATTGCATATATTATATTATATTATTTATTACATATTATAATATAGACGAGTGGGTCACTTGTTGAAATAAAAATGGGTTCCGACAAAACATAAAGATTGAATTAACATGTGCTCTGAACTTTGTTTTCATTCCATTCCGATAATGCCCTCCTCTTTACGCGTTTTGACAAATGCGTTTTGTTGTTGTTTAGGCACGTCTTTAAGTTAAGCTTTGTATCATTTTCTGTCTAAAAATAATGCATCACATAAGCAGTAATATTAAATATAACAATTCAATACAGCTGAAGCATGTTAATACCATGGTGGCTGGAAGTTGGGAGTATTAATTTTAATATTTATAGGACAAAACAACTTTCCACTTAATGCTGAAAAATATATTCTAATCATAATGTATTACATACTGTTAGAAGATTCAGATGTGGTATTCATTATGTGATTTTCAACAATTTTGTCAAATGATTAAAATGGCTAGAATAAGATTGTTCAAAGTTACTTATACATTTTTCCTGTTACGTTCCTTATATAGTATATATCACAGTACTAAAGATCCGTGTAAATATAAATACATACATGATGAAATTAGGAAACATTACATTTAATTACTCGTACTAACAAATCGTTTTAATTATTTTCGGGTAAAATTCAAAATGTGTGTTTCATATTTCTAGAAGGAAAAGCAATGAACAAAATCTACACCAATATAAGGTATTTTTGAGTTCACATTGTAGACCTTGGAGATACTCAGCTAACAACGTCCATTTCATTTATGAGGCTTACATATTATGTTGAAAGTAATAAACTTTCCCCAAACAAGGAGGACATGCGGAGTAGTACTAATATTGTAAAAAATAACTGTTCTTTAGAATATTAGAACTCAACGGTTTATCACTAAATAGTGCCTTCTTAATAATTTTATTTTAGTGTGACCAACGGAAGCATTAATAATAGTTAAATTTTAGAGAGCACGAAGTGAGGAAGGGGAGTGTAGAGTTACTGAAATAAAGGGAATTCCCATAAAAGTGAGACAATAGTCCCCGTTGAAGATTTGTTTGCTCGAGCTGGCAAATAAAGCTTACGTGGAATTAGGGAAATACAGCCTGGGAAACTCTTCAGGGGATTTTACTTTCTCCCATCTCCTTAGTTCACGAATGATAAAATTTACCATATTCTTCGCTTATTCCACAGTTTTAGAATACACAATAATACTCAAATATAAAATATACTTCATAGAAAGAATCTATATTTATTAAATCTTCACAGTTATGTTTACCCTACTTTCTGATGATAGATCCTTAGCAACATCAGCATAATTTGTTACAAGTAAGAAGTATTTAAAAAATATATATATATTTTTTATACTCTTTGATATATTTTACCCAATCATATAATTTTATTTATCACGTCTTGGTGTATGCGTCATATATTAAAACATATTGATTTATTCGATTCTTTTATTATAACTGTTTCTCCATAATTGTTTCGTGACTCCGATTGTCACTCCTTCAGGGGCCTTATTCTTTAGAGCTTGTGATACCTAAGGACTTTTCAGATGTGTCCTCAAACAATTTTATGATGTTACCGGCCATTGCAATAGAATAAATTCGTAATATATTGCAAAGTACAAAAAAACAAAACAAAAAAAACTTATAAGCCTTTCAAAATGTGGCCTAGGAACACGTAGGGCGAAATGGTTTAATAAATGAAAACTTATATTATCTGCACGGTGACAATGCCAGTCTTCTTTATTAAGACATAACATTTTCTCAATTCTGTTTAGATGTCGTTATTTAATACAAATAAAGTTCTATTTGGCTACTCGAAATCAAAAGTTTAAAAATACATTCTACACACAATTTATGCTTACGTGTTTTCCATAAAACCAATATTAACAAAATTATTTTGGAATGTATTTATCGACTTCAAAGTACATCCGTACTCCTAACTCGTGTCGCTTACGTACAAAAATAGCGCATATTGGTACTAGCAATTCTCTGAATTTATCTCAATTCTATAAGTTTACTATAATCTAACTACCAATTTATGAATTAGTCTTTTCCTGATTACGATAAACCCAATTTTAACAAAGATATTTACAAATATACGTTTGGTGTTCTAAGTAAACTCCAAAAGGGAAAATTTAGGATAATTGAATCAAACATCAGAATGTTCATTGAAATACTTCAGGATGTTTTTGAGTGATTGAGTATCAAATGGAGGAGGGGGCAGAAAATAATTTCAACTTAGATGTCTTTGTTTTGAGAATGACCTCAAATGGCGAATCTGCCCCTGGAAAATTTAAATAGGATTTCGGACATACCTTACCTTGGTATTGGCCCTTAAATTTTTTAAAATCATCACTTTTCTTAGTAAATGAATGTCCTAAAAAACATCCAATTTCATTTGCATTTACATCAGTTTAATTTAATTTAATCTTCAAATACTAGGTGGAAATATATAATGATTTTGAAAATACTGGACGGCAACATGCAGTTTTTGCAGTATATGCCAAACACACTTTTGTTTATCAGAGAAATATGTTCAGATTAAATTGATTTTGTTATTTTACGTAACTAACAATTCCCACTTAGGGTACCATTATATGTCCAGCAAAATGTTATAAACTTTCCAACCTTTTTAAAACCTTTAAATATCCAGTTTCATTCAATAAGCCTGGCATTGATGGCGTCACATATCTTCAAGAGAATTACAAATTATAATTTAAAAAAATAAATAAATGCTGTTTGAGGTCTATGCAAAAGGAAATCAGCTGAGTAGGCAGGCAGTGGAGTTAAATCATATTTCTTTACTGTAAATATTTTTTCATTTCGTGAGACATATTGCTTCTTTGGTGTCTTCCAATTCCCACTAAAACCTACTTCCAATTTGATTTAATTTTCCCTGTCTCATATAGGCCAATTTGCGTAGGATTGGCAGGAGTATTTAATTTAAAAGAACAAAGAATAAGGAAATGATAATATTTGTGTAAAGAAGGCTTATAGGAGAGCCGAATATTAAAGATTCAGGTATAAAAAGTCACTCTTAATGAAGGGGAGAGGAGGAAAGTTTACCTTAAGGGGAGTAAGAAACTCTCGGCATAAATTTTATGCTCCATTTTTCTTCTCGCCGTTCTACAGGAACGCCTCTTAAAATGATTACAATGATATATTCAATTCTTAATCAACTGAAATGTTTTTTTTAATTATTTATATATTCAGGGTTGGAGTAATACAATCTACGTATATTCCACGTGAAAATAGACAAACAATTTTTCTAATCTCACGACTATCATTTTGTTTTCTACCAAAGGTACTGGTTTTATAGGATTAAATGAAGCATCAAATTTTTTCTGTTTGGAATATACAAAATGAGTTACAGTACATAACTAGATCAAGAGAACCTTTGGCAGGAGATAATCTGCGAAGATTTGGAGAAAAGTAAAACTTCTGTCCTGTAGAGTCCTTTAGGGTAACTGATTAGATGTAGAAGAATGTAGAATATTTTGGTTCTGTAAAATAAAAATGCAAGTGGAATGTTTCTATATATATTGTCCCGTATAACGTAATCAGCCACTTATTTCTACCATTAATGACGAAGTTCTCTTCGCTACAAAATTTACATCATTCCTCAAGATCATTTTTGTGTTCTTTGAAAGAGTTCTGTATGCCACAGTGTAGGAAACGTCAATACCTCTAACTCGCCTCCACTTAAATTTCAAATAACTATCAAAAAGATGTTATGACTTATGATTGAACAAGTTTCACATTTTGGATGACTTGAAAATCCTATATTTCTAAAAACATTCATTCGAGTTACATTAAGTAACTAATCAAAGTTGCGTATTGTTATTTAGTTACGTTTTGTTATTTAGTTGAGTTTTATTATTTCATTGCGTTCTGTTATTTAGTTGAGTTTTATTTAGTTGCGTTCTGTTATTTAGTTGCGTTATTTTTTTTTTTTGCGTGCTGGTATTTAGTTGCCTTTTGTTATTTGTTTGCGTTCTTAGTTTGTATTCTTTAACTTTTTCTTGTTACTATTTTCAGTTTTGCATTATGTTTATATACATTTTTATATTTGTATGTTCTTTTTTGATGGGCCATATCGCCTCGCTGCGAACGCTCCAAAACAAAATAAATAAATAATCAAAGTTGCAATTCGACGGAATTTTTGGGTTTGTTTCAACGCAAACAACCGAGGCGTAATGGCTGCTGCAGTTTCATAGTTTTTGAACTGGTAATCAGAATAGTTGAATGCCGAAAACCTTCAAATAATGCCTTTATATAGGAGTAGAAAACTTTCAACCAGTTTTACTTTCTTGGGTGGGAAAAATTGTTTTTCCCACCCCTATGAAGATATCATTATCCACATTTACTCAAAAATGTATCTGAAAGAGTAAAGTTCTTCATTTCCTCAGTTTTAAATATTTTTGTATATATATATGTATATATATATATATATATATATATATATAGAGAGAGAGAGAGAGAGAGAGAGAGAGAGAGAATTCTCATTTAGAGTAATCCGCATTTGAGAATATTGTATGTACCACGACAACCTTTTTTGAGTTCCAAAGATTAAAATGCCTCTCACATGTAAGTAAAAGTGTAATAATGAGTTATACTTACATAATCGTTATTTATAAACGTTTGAAGATTTTCATGCGATGTTTCTTGTTTTAACATGTTGAGTAAATATATTCTATTTGAAGACACATAGGCTATGTTCAATAATCCTTTCAATACACAGTAACGCATCCTTAAAATTGATTTATGTCACAGACTATAATATAAAGCGATTAAGGGCTTAATTTCTGATTATGTTTCACTCAAACAGTGATGTAGGTTGAATAAATCCCATATCGGATTTTCACTGTACCTTACCTTATTTGTTTTCTTTATAACGATTTCAATTCCATGATGTATTACCCTTTATACTAATATATTGCAGTAAAGCTGAAATTATTGTAGATAAAACCTCGTGGATATTTATAGTAGTAGGGGTAAGAAAAAAGATAATATATATATATATATATATATATATATATATATATATATATATATATTTATAGATGAACTTAACTAAAGCTACCTGCTCGGGTGCTATACAGATAGATGGGTATCCAAAAACAATATTTCCATGATGATGGAGAGGGTAAGGAAATTTGAGGTATGATTCTCTAATAATGTAGATACATATAAATAATAATAAAGATCTAAATAAAATTTGTTATAATAGTTAGGTCCTATTGATTTTTTTTGTGAATTATTGTCCATTCTCAGTAACTAAGGCTGGCCGGGATGAATTATCATCCGTTTCTATCGAGAGTTGGCATTAGAATTTTCTTTATTTCATAGTTAATCCAACAGTAGTTGAATATTGTTTCCACTCACGAATCAAACGAGACGAAGAATTAAAATAAACACCTAACTTTCCATGGTTAACTCGGCCCCAGTTGCTTTTTTTCAACGGAGCCAAACATAATATCTATTGTAAATTTCACTTCTCTCTCAAATACCGCAAACTGCAGAGAATATTGTGTGCCATAATGTTGACTAGATCAATCTGCTTGCACAACGTCCTATTTCATTTATCGTTAATAACTTTCAAAGGCAGCAATTTCACTTTAGAGCTGAATACAAACTTGGAAAAAGTGGAAAGCCACTATTTGTGGAAAGCTATTTGGTTATTTCTTATAAGGACTCAGTTGAACCCCAAAAATAAAATAAAAAAAAAAAACTGATTTTATCTATACTTTACCATCATTCCCCTATCAATTGTGAATCCAGTTACACTCACAATGTTCTGTGTGTGAGCCCACCAATTTCCTAAATGGGAACTCATTCCTAGTTCTCCTTATTCAAAGAGTGTTGTACGTTATGGTGATCTATTGTTGTGTAAAATTTGATCACAAAACCATAGCTAGCTGGTGCTCTAAATATCTTAATGGTCTACAACGATAGAAAAAAAAAACTTCATTTAATATTCCTCAATGTATTACGATGATAGTATTACTTATAAAAAGTCCGCAGGCAGGTGTTGGGTAATCGAAGAAGATTTTCCAAGTGCTGGATTTGTACGTTGATGATGCCACCTTATATTCGATTTTCAGTTTCTCCACTAATTTTAATGTAATAACAATTTGAAATTTAATTTAGAAATGAGATGATTAGTGATAGAGTGCTAAAAAGTGAAAATCCCAATGCTGAAAAAAAACAGAAAAACTTTAATCTCAAAAAACGGTCTTTGTAATTTACTATAAACCTTCTCTCCTCCTGGTCCGATTACGAATGTTAACACATTTTTTTTAAAAATTTATATAAATCGTTTAAATACCGAATATAGAATCAACAATTAAATATTGATATCTCTAGAAAATTAGTCTTTAATAATGAAGTCACATGGACTATATTTGATAAAATTAAATTATTTATTAACGTCCACTTTTTGGAACTAAGGCTAATAGGGACGGGTCATCTACTGGTTACCATCCTTTTCTAGTAAGGGTGGGACAAAGGATTTTGTTTTGTGAATTCTGTAACTAAATAAACTCCTATTGCCCTGGGCAGGAATGGAACTCGCCGCTGAGGGTTTACCATATGAGATTTAGGTCAACGCTTTAACTCACATGCCTAACCTGAGCCACAAATATTTATATTAACAGTATAGATACTAAGATAAGAGTTTATATATATTTAGAGCTCATTGGTTATCTGTTTTCTTCTTAAAGTATAATGATTGCTAGAGGGAACTCCATAGTGTGGGGAATTTATTAGAGAAGGATGGTATACTAGCGACAGACTGGATGGGACTAATGAAGATTGAGGAGCAGTGCGGTGGCAAGGACCAAGGCCAGCACGTTACAGCAGCATGATAACACAGCTCTGCACGCAACCCCCTTATCGGCCACTGGAACATATCCTAAAAAAAGCCAATTAGTATTAGTACTAGCTGCATGGCTCTCTAATGTTCATAACTCTATTACTCTTATTCTGTTATTGGCTAATCGATTTTAGCAAATTTCCCTTAAGGGAATTAGGTATTGAGGTCGTACTCATGTGGCATTTTTCTAAATTGGCCATCGATCCTACCTAGTAGATGACGAAAATGAGGAGGTTCCGTTGAAAACTGTCTCTTGTATGTATATATATATATATATATATATATATATATATATATAGAGAGAGAGAGAGAGAGAGAGAGATCAATATATTTATATATTTGTCTGTTACCGCTCTAGCGGTCGCAATTTTTGTTTGATCGTTACCGTACTCGATATTTAGACAAAGAAAGATGAAGTTCGTTAACTGCAAAAATCGGACCAGGGGGACGGGGGGGGGGGTTAGAGGGGAGAATTTTGAAAATTCGAAATATCTCCGTTACTAGAAGTCGGGTCGAAAAATTGTATAGTGTCAATCTTATAAAATGTAATGTTCTATAAATGTTGTTCTGTACATTATTCTCTATCTTGAATATTAACCGAGATAATTGCATTTTTCAGTTTTCAGCCCTCACTCGCGTCAGTGTTCCACTTCTACTCGTGTTACATAAACAAGACTCTGTTATATAATAAACCACATTATTCAAAGGTTAAATACCAAATATTGTTTTTCAGAGACCTTTATTATTCGAGATAGATGCAAATATGTTCTGGTGACCCCCCCCCTTCTTAAGTTTTTGGACTTCTTATATTTGATTGATTGAGATAAAAATTATTCTGATTCATTATAAATTACATTACATGATATAGTAAATAGTTTTCAATCAAATTAATACGTTATATTCAGATATATTTCAGTAATTGTTTTTCTTTCCGGTAAGAAATTGGCAGAACTGATTGTTTACATTTCAGATGCTTTCCGTCGGGAGGTTTCTTATTATCGTTTGTATTTATTCACTTAATATTCACGGTGGTGTAGTGTTACCGGTAATTAGATTTATTTATTGTTAAACTTCACTCGGGAAATCTGCTTAGTTTACGCAGCCCCTGCGTGACGGACTTTTATAAATATGTAATTGACTAATTACCTAATTGCTGCAGAAGTCGACAAAACATGAACCTACCTTACTACCTGCACGAATTAATAAATAACAAAAGTACTGGACGCTTTGGTAGAATATTTCAAAACAAGAACGTCTATTCACACTTACATAATACTCACTCTTTTCCTCATTCCAGAGAAGTATAGTCATAAACGCTTAATGCCGGCACTAATGCAAAATTACATTTTGTATGACTTTGTGTGTGCATAGGTGTGTGTGCTTGAGTGTCTATGCGCATGCGAGTGTGTGTGTATGTATGATTGAGTGTCGATGCGCACGCGCCCGAGTATGTGTGTGTGTGTGTGTGTGTGTGTGTGCGAGATTATGAATGAATATGTATGGTTTTTAGAAACTTAAGTACATATTAATTTTTAATAACATATTTTAATATTTTCATTTTTAACGATTGGTATTATAAAACATCTTGTTTGAGATATGTTTTATTTTAGAAGATAATGCTACGCTTTATTAGTGTTAAAACACACCTTCAATTTTAAAAAAGTTGAAATAATTGATAAAAAAGAAATAATACAGAACGGGAAATAAAAGAGAACATAATAAAAAAATAGAAGAAGAGTAGTAAACAAAAAAAAACAGAAATCAAATACCTCTATCATATATTCTATAACATTTTATCTTTAATTAATCGACTTTAAATTATGAGTTCAAGATTGACTTATAAATAATCGGTTTTTAGTCACCTGACTTAACCTACCTCGGGAACCTCTCAGTACCATCTACCTCCTCTGTGAGGACAGTCGCAACGTAATGTAAAAGGTAAACGAGCACTTCAGAAATGTAAGTAGCAATTTATAATGGGATTTAATAAATATATCATAGATGTAGCCACCTACTAATACAATATACAGTAAAAGAATTATTAAGGGATGTGTTTTTGTTTATTATTATTTACGGCCACTTTATGCTACTATTGCTAATCGGGAAGGGCTGTCTACAGGTTACCACCCTAAGGGATGTGTTGAATTAATGTTATTAATAACGTTTATATATATATATATATATATATATATATATATATATATATATATATATATATATATATATATATATAAAAGGGATAGCGCCTGAAGAGGTGGCAAAATAAGCCACGAAAAATGTAAAAAAAGACCCTTGCCATAAAATATGAAGAATATATAAATAATATTGGGCCCAGAATAAGAAGAATAGTTTTTTTAATTGTCAGTGTTTAATTAGATCTTGTTAATTTTTATATTTTCTTTTTATTCCTTTGGCTTTTAACAAGCAATATCGCCTAGCAGCTACAGGAAATATATAAATCAATTACATTCATTAACTGGTTATTTGATTGCGGTTGTATATCGTTCCAATTGCGTGACGCCAAACCTACAAATAAATAATCCATTTTAAATGTTTACTTATGATTTTGTCCATGCTGAGCACTTTTACTGCTTTTTGGGGTTGGGGAGACGAAAAAGGGGGTAGAACTCTTTACCTTTCTTTTATTTATATAAAGTTTAATTTTACATTATTAAATGTAATCCAGGATTTCCAAACTGTTTAATACATAATACAATACGTAAGTATCAATTAAATTATTGATATTTTGGCTGGCAAAGTATTTTTCTACCACTTGCACCAAAACATTAGTGCTGGGGTGTAGTTGAGTGCTATTTTTGTTTTTGTTTCATCACAGTGACGAGTTCTCTCTGAGCACTATTTTATTTACTCTTTGTATAAATACATGTGCACCACAAAACGTGTTTTCATAACTTGTGTAATTACAAGTTGAACTAAATATTCGTGTTACTCGCTGGGGAAGTATGTCTGATGAGGACACAACATGACTTTCTTGAACTTCTATTTAAATTAATAAAACTAAATTCAATTAAAGATATTTCATTTGAAAGTGAGATACGATATCTCCGTCACGATGTATCGGATCGAGAAACGTAATGATTTATAGATATTTTAATGAAAAAGAAAGCGTCACTTAAAAATATCTCGGATCTCTGAGACGTACAGAGAAATTAGCAATTATTTATTTTATACCTCTCTTCTCTAAACTACAGCTCCCCTTTTTCCAAGAAACGGTCCCCAAATAGACGTTAAAGCAATCACAAATAGTAAATTTCAACATTCAAAGGCTAGCGGCTTTTGAGTTGAGCGAGATACGTAGGTAGACACGTACGGTGAAGTCTGGAAACCGAAAACTTTTGTGATTACAGTACTTTCTTTACTTCGAGAAATGATTAAAAGAATTTATATATATATATATATATATATATATATATATATATACATATACATACACATACACACGCACACACATTCTAATATAAATCCTGTTGATTCCATTCCAAATTAACACAACAGGAGGAGGCTGGTTGGAAGGATATTATTTCAGGCTGAGTAACTAGCCCCTCTTGGCGAAAGTCACGGAGGGTTCCCTGTCATCATTAGTCACTGAATACAAACTGTCAAGGGGAGGGATTTTGAATACAACCAACCGTTTTGTCACTGGTTCGTTTCTGAGGGACATTGGAACAGCTGAATACAAGACCTCTCTTTGTACTACTCTTATTTTTATGTAATCCTATAATTGATCCCTAGCATAGAATGATAAATTTAGAAAACATTTTATTTTTGTCTTCGCCATTTTGCGAAACAAAACGGAGAGAATGGGGGTCAAACAGACTTCATCCTCTCGATAATTATTTAAATTAATAATATTAAAAATATACATGTTCCAAAATTATGATAAAAAGTCCGTCACGCAGGTAAACTAAGCAGATTTCCCACGCGAAGGTTTACAATTGATAAATATAGATACTGGTAACACCACCGTGAACGTTAAGTAAATAAATACAAACGGTAGTGGGAAATCTTTCAGTTATAAGTTAATAACTCTACAACGGAAAGCGTATGAATTGTAAACAACCTGAATTCTAGATCAGAAAGACGAACCATTAATAAAATATATGTGAATATAACATATTAATTTCATTGAAAACTATTTGCTATAACTAGTAATTTGTAATGAATCACAATAAGTTTAATCTCAATTACATTAATTTTAGTAAACCACGAACTAAAGAAGGTGGGAGGCATATAACTCACAAAGTAAAAGTTCAATGAAAACAATATTCCCTATTTAACCTTGTAATGAAGTGGTTCATGATATAACAGCTTATTACAATTATAATATGAGTAGGAGTGGGGGTTTACTGAAAGCGGAAAACTATAAAATACAAATATCCGGTTAATTTTCATGATACAGAAAATATGTATAGAACAATATATATATATATATATATATATATATATATATATATATATATATATATATATATATAGATCGTTTAATTTGCTATTAGATTGGTTCTATACAATGTTTCGATCCGACGTTTAGAAACGGAGATATTTTGAATTTTCGAAAATCCTCCCCTCTAAACCTCCCATCCCACTGGCCCGATTTCAGCCATTATTTTTGAAAATCGCTTCATAAGTACGACCTCAATAGGGGGAAATTTGCTAAAAACAATGTTTGGTTTTTGTGAGCTTAGATAAGGAACAACGAATTATAAATGCCTTTAAGCAAGAGGAAGCATTAAAAAAATGGTCTTGCCTCTGTGACAACAGCACAGGAAGTAGTAGGTTTAGAAATGCAACGAGAGGGAGCGGAAATTGGGAGTGAAGAACTAGCCTCACTACCTACCTGATTGGTAATTCCAGCCAGAGTCCACTGGAGGACGATATCCCATAGGGCTGAAGAAAGAATATCAGATTCATAAAAACAGGGAGCACGATGAAGTAACATTTCTTCACTGGAGATCTTATAAATTCAGCCTTCTATCATAGAGAAGATGGATTCAGACCAACTAAGAGAGAAGGTGCATGTACATACATCCAAGCTAATGTTTTGGGACGCACATAGCTTGAGATGACGGATCGTATCAATAACACATCTCAATGGGGTATGACTAGTTGCCGGGAACAGTTGGGAGAGTGCCATTCATGTGCTGTTAGATAAACTGGAAACGTATGCTGGGATCACTAAATCCGAACTGTGTACGTGCTGAATCTTAAATAATTAATCAGGGACCGAATTTGGGGGTTCAAAATGCATTATATTTAAATGATCAATAA
The DNA here is from genome assembly GCA_019009955.1 of Riptortus pedestris. Taxonomy (NCBI): domain Eukaryota; kingdom Metazoa; phylum Arthropoda; class Insecta; order Hemiptera; family Alydidae; genus Riptortus; species Riptortus pedestris. Next base: position 74,406,435 of record CM032229.1, read on the forward strand.
ACATATAATGTGTGAAAGCGGACGTAGTCTGGTGGAACTCTCCATAGCTCTGAACTAGGAGCGCAATGGGGCGGGAAGGCAATGGTGCCTGCTAGGAAATGAGTTATATCTTGAATCGGCAGTGCGCCATTGAAGCCACAGCAGCACATGGAGGCCTTAAAGATCAATGTTTTATCTGCCACTATTCCATTTTTTAGGCTTGGTAACATTAGAAAAGTAGGGCAGAAGTTGACTGTGAGTGGGGTCACTGTTGAAGAAACGAGCAACATGGGTAGAGGGCTCGATTCTCCAAAACGAGTTTTAATGCGGTTAAATTAATGGCTAATAGGTTGTATGAAAGTATTGATTATAAGGATATGAGTAAACCTCAAAGGCGGGAAATTCGTAGCATTTGCCAGCCTGGTTGGAGGAGTCGTCCCTACCTAAGTACTTCTCGTGAAAAGCGTCGATGAAGGACTATAGCCACATACAGAATAAATAGTTGTCCCTATACTAAGAATAGTAGAATTATACTTGGCTCTGGAATAAATAGTTGGTCCCTAGACGAAAAGACTTCGAATCCGGCATAACAACACCATACGCTTTGTAATACAGGGTTTCACACGCAGAGAGTGGAGAACGTCTGTTTGCTACTCAAGGAGGAAGCCATTTAGTGTGGAATAGCAATGGAAGGTGGCGATTATCGATAGTCCCTGGCACAATGGCTGACATCTATCAGAGGAACATATAGAAATATGGCAGAATGGTGCTGAGGAGGTGGATGCCAAGATTCTACGTCGTCGGTCCTGCCGGTTACCCTGTCCTACAAAGGCAACTGGTACTACAAGTGCTGACGGGTCACTTCACTTAGGAGTGAGCAGAACGGAATATTATCCTTGTTCTTCGAGGATCCTGGAGAACCTACTCAGCTCTTGCCAAGTTCCCGACAAGACAACAGGTAAATAATCGGACTCGGTTAAGACCAAAACTATGTGTGTTTGTATGTGTGTGTGTACGCGCGCGAGCTCAAGTGCGTGTGTGCGTGTATTATCGCATATACATTTGAGAGAACCATATTCTCATATTAATTAATTTTGTAAATATTTTTTGGAAAACCCCTACATGAGTACAACCACAACAGCTGATTTTCCTTAATGGATATACGCTAAACATCAAAATAAATTTACATATAACTTCATGTAACAATCACGTTATATGAAGTTAAGATTAAATGTAAACGAATTATTTATAAAATAAATAAATTACATATGGTAATGTATTTCAAAAATGTTCTGCAATCTCTTCCGTCTGCATCCAATAGTATTTTTTATAATTTAGGCATGAGAAATCTTCTCCCGAGATTCAGGACGGTAGAGGAACCAATAGATCAGGAACAACAAAAAGGCCTCTACTTCTAGGACTAAGGTGGGGGATCACCCGGCTTCTTTGGCCCAGGCTACACTTCCCTAATCTGCTGGCACTGATGGTGGACCTCTGACTCTTAAAGTGCACAGACGGACAAGAGCTTTTTATTATTCCTGATGAGAAATTACAATGTTATCACGTTAGAAAAAAAATTAGCCCAAATTATTGATTCTAATGAGCCCTTAGGACGCAAAGAACTTACAAGTCAATCTTGAACTCGATTATTTTGCGTCATAATTTAAAATCAATTAATTTAAGGTTGAATAAAAGGTTAAAGCAACACGTAAAAAGTATAGACAATAATGAAAATAAAACTGCTTTGACGGATCATTCTATCTCCAGGAAACACACCTTTAATTTTGAAAAAGTTCAAATAAATGATAAATAAATAAATAATACTAAATGGAAAATAAAAGAGAACACATAATAAAAAATAGAAAAAGGGCAGTCAACAAAAAAAAACGTAAATCAAATACCTCAATCATATATTCTATAACATTTTATCTTAAATTAATCGATTGTAAATTATGACGCGAAGTAACGAGTTCAAGATTGACTTGTAAATAATCGATTTTAGTCAGCTGACTTAACCTACCTCGGGAACTTTTCAGTTCAATCTACCTCCTCTGTGGGACAGTAGCAACGTAATGTAAAAGGTAAACGAGCACTTCAGAAATGTAAGTGGCAATTTATACTTAGATTTATAAAATCCTTACTCCCATCCTGGCTAGAAAAGAGTGGTAACCTGTAGATACCCCTTCCCAATTAGCATTAGTTTCAAAAAGTGGACGTTATTAAATAATTTAAAAAAAATTATAATTAGATTTAATAAATATATCATAGATGTAGGCACCTACTATTACAATATGTAGCAAAGGAATTATTAAGGGATGTGTTAAACTACTGTTATTAATAATTTTATATATATATATATATATATATATATCTTTTAAAAGGGATAGCCCCTAAAGAGGTGTCAAATAAGCCACGAAACATGGAGACCCTTGCCATCAAATTCGGAGAATATGTATAGGATTAGGCCCATCAACACCAGATAAATAGCAATATTCATTTACAGCAATTATGTGGCTAAGCCGACGGTGAAAGTACAATGCATTTGTGTCATTACCAGGTAATATTCAGATATGCGTACATAAATAATTGTTGTGGATTGTTACTAGACCACAATGCTAATGGGAGTATTTATATATATGTATGGAATATCAGAAGGGGACTGGCTTCTTCTATCTCTCGTTCAACTTCAATATACTGAGGTTCAAAATCGGCACTTCTACTTTAAAGGCTCTGGCGTAAATGCTGCTGAGAACTGTGGAAGACATTATTATCATTTAGAACACAGGCCGCTTCTTTACCAACCTCAAAATTTTCTTATTGTACACTTTTCAGGATAAACTTGTTACAAATAACTCATTTTCTGCATTTAGCATTTTAAATAAAATCGATTTTAGTAAAACAACCATCATCAAGAGTACGTACAGAAATGGCGTTGTCTTTTAACTAACTGTGATAAAATAGCATTCATAGAATAAGAACTGTATTACTGAAAAGGATCCATGGAGTGAATTCATTTCCATTAGCAATTTATGTCAGAGAGATATTTGTGGCACTTGTAATTCCCTTCTCTCCTTCCAAGTCAAGGAGTCTGACGTCATTAGTCATTCCTAGTACTAACTGCCTGGAGGACAGACATTCAAATCCAACCATTTAGATACAATGAATATCTGCCTTGTAGCTAGATTCCAATGGGACGAGCAAATAAAAAGAAATAGCTTTCTGGAAAATTAATGTGACTGACTCAACTCTTTATGTCCATGAAGCTTTGATAGGGCTTAGAAAGATAGTTTAATATTTCTTCATTAAGTTAAGTCGTACTGTGAGTTATTCTTAAAGTCTGTACCCCACTGCGTAATGCATTACAATTATGTGTTTTTCGCTGTTATTTGGAGTCATAAGAGATTTAAAAATACATCGCATCAAAAAATATTATAGAAAAGAATTTATAGATCCTAAAAGTTCCTATTCAAACCTTCTCTTTCATTAATAACTACACAAAAAATGAACACTTTTCCTAATTTGAGCTTCTCTAAACACCCCTTCACCCTGAGTCGATTACGATCCTCCCAACTTGATACAACAAGGCAAATATGAAATTTCGATATTTTAATACCAATAGAGTCAAGAGCGATATATACGAGTATGTTCCTACGTCGTGCCGTAATTTGCCATGGTGAATTCAAGTAAGGTAAAAGCGGATAATTTCGTTGAAACTGGAAACCTGATTTTTTTATGCTAGTACTATATAATTAATATAGCTCTTCAATAGCTGGGGACAGTTTGAATGGAATTCTTCAGTAGCCGTTCCTATAGTTGAAAGGTAGAGTACTAGATTAGATATCCAGACACCCAGGTTCGGTCTCCAGACCCCCTCGGTGGATGCCAGAAATTATATCTGGCCTAACAATGTATTTTTCTCTAAAATATGTCAACAAACAAAGGGGGAAAACGTATTGAATTTACCACTGGGGCAGGTTATAGTCTATGTGAGAACATCAAAATTCTCTTATAAACTAAATTGAATTTGGACTAATACTCAAGAAATAATTCTTCAAGGGAAAATACATAAATTTTGGTATACCCCTCCTCCCCCCCCCAGAAATCCTTCTTAAGTATATTAGGATTTTGGTGCAGTAAAGATATATTTATGGCCCATGAATGAAGAAACAATATCAAGATTATGAAACCCAGAGGTCGTTTAAAAAAAAAGCAAGCCCTTCGAGATACTTCAAATATGATAGATATTTTGGGAGGAAGGATTCAGCCCCCGGCCATTACCATTCAGACGAGCAGCTCCTCCCATGAATTATGTACCAGACCCTAAAACTGTTTACGTGACCATTTCCGTAATCGATCAATGTGCTCTCGAATGCGAATGAGGTTGTGATATATGCCCATTGATTGACCCTTGTGTTTGACATGCATTTAATAATCTATCAATGAAACCTAGAATTATTTACACCAATTAGTTTGTACCTTGGGGTTACTTGTTGCCCCCGCTGCAATGAGCCAATACAGATATAACAAACCTAACATTGACTATATAGATATCAAATTCCGACTAATATTCTAATTAAACTAAGTTCTTGTTATTACTTCTTAACATCCGCTTTATAGAGGTATTACTACCCAGAAGAGGATATCTACAGGATAACAGCCTCTTCTACCCAGGTTAGGACTAAGGATTTTATTTATTATGTTTTTCACTAAGTACATTTCTATGGCTATTGGTTAGGAATCAACCCGATGGCTCTATATTATATTGCTTATAGAGGGTATATTTGTAGTTATATATATATATATATATATATATATATATAATATATAAAATTTCCATGTCACAATGTTAGTTAGCGTACTCATTTTACCAAATTTTATATGCCTATTCAGTAGGTGTGAGAATCGGCTACTATCTATTTTTCATATCCCTAAGTGATAAGGGTTGTTCACCCTTAACATTTTTTTTTTAATTTTTGGACGAAATTGTTTGTTTTTATTTTTTTATAATGTGGCATTAAAAAATACATACAACCCTAAATTTTTACTTTTTTATCACCAACCCCTATTTTTTTATAGCCATTTTAGTACTTTAATCATTATGATCCCGCTCGATAACTGATCAATTATAGTGTTTTAACTGTACTTCGATTAAAATTTCAATTTCCAATGACAATCAACAAATCCCAAGGCCAAACGATGTCTAATTATAGCTTAGATTTGAGAAGACCATGTTTTTCGCCCGGGCAATTGTACGTAGCATGCTCTCGAGTGGGTAAACCATCCAGTTTGTTTGTGCTCACTAAAGATGGGCTAACAAAAAATATTGTTCACGCTATAGCATTAAAAGATTGATGTTGTTTGTTAGTGTTACTGTCGTAATTAATATGTGATATGTAATTTTAAGAAACAAACTATAATAACTTAAAAATAATATTGTTTGGCGTTTGTTATTTTTATATTCCCTTATCGTTCATAGCGCTCCATGCCTATCTCACGCATATACCACATACACACTTACGAGTATAATAAGTAAGTTACTATTTGTCTACACTAGAATTTATCTAGAAACTAGAAATAATTTATATGGCAAAACAACGTTTGGCGGGTCATCTAGTATATATATAAATTTGGACGAATCTCATTTTCGTCATCTCCTGCATATGATCAATAGAAATTTCAAACATTTTTCAAGAGTAAAGCCACAATAGCTGGAGTTTCTTAAGGAAAGTCTACTATTACTAATAGATTTGAATGGGCAAGAGACAAAATCTCGGTGATGACAAAAATCATGCATCCACATAACTTCTTTACAAATTCCATTCATTTCATTTTGCATGTAATCTAGAAAATAAAATATGAATTGATGATGTCCCACCAGGAAGTGGGAGGTTGCAAAAGACTGGAGAATAAAAAATTACACATATCTCCGTTAATATTTGAGAAACAGAAAAATTGATAGACAACATTAATACGAAATTAAATTTTCAACAATATTGGTTATATAAAATATCTCGATACGTCTCATAATAGTGGATATGTTATTTATATATTTGAAATCTCTATGTCCGCTCTCCTACCTCGGATTAATTTACTTAGTTTTTAGTTTGCGAAGAACCTTTTATATCAAGTTTGGTGTTGATAAAACAAGTATTGCAACCGCAAGAGCGTTGATATTCCATGATTTTCACTCATGACATTCATATTTTTCTATATGTGATATATTGAAATATGTTATAATTTTACATTTTATTCTCTAAACGACACGATTTTGATTTGTTAAAAGCCATAGTAGATATTTAACGAATTCATGCTTCAACAATATTAGGCAGTTGGTGAAATTGTCATTTCGTTATTGAGTTGACTCGAAAAATCTTGTTTAACAAATGTTCTGGAAATTTTAATAATCCACTACCATTGTTTTATATTTGCATTTTCTCATTCGAATATTAGACGATTTTATTGTATTAATTTGGTTTCAGCCTTTAGTAAATCTCCACCCCTACTCATGCGATTTTCACGTTACGTACCCCAGTCCCTAAATATCTTACGCCCAACTTACATTTTAATTATTTAATAGGATGATGATATGAGATCCTTCCAGTAGGTAAGATATCCGCTTTGTTTACCCAGCATGTGCGTAACAGAATTATTTATTTTCTTTGTATTTTCGTGAAATACAATAGAAGCACACATAACAACTAACATTTGTGCTTCAAGTTTAGTTGAGAGCTCATAGGTCTTAGTAATGAAAATACTATAGTGCATAAATAAATTTAATTGGAAGGCTAAAACATTTCATTTTAATATTAAAATTGTTTATCATGACCATAATTCATAAAAGAGATTTAAACAATTTTATTTATTCATATTTCACAATTCATATTTTTTGTGTCGTAAATACAATCACAATTCAGTCAACATGATTAACTCGTTGCTTCTCGATTTGAAATTTAGGATTTTATTAATGTTTGGGGAAACCTAATCATTAAAATATGTAAAAAAAGCACTATTTCATTATTTAGAGTTTATTTCATTATACTATTTTCAAACCTACTAGCAAAATAGCAAACTGAAATTTTAAGTATCCCTTCTTAAATTTTATTCGATGTTTGCCTGATTTTTTTAACTTCAGAATAACCTCAAAAAAAGATTTCTTGTTTTGAGAAACATTGATGGTGTTTTTCGGAACCAGCTAACCTAAATAAAGAAGTCTATTACAATTTTTTTTTTACCTCGAAGGTGGAAAGAGGGTTCCTATTGCCGACAAGGATATAAATTGGACCTTAGAACATAAAATAACTCATCTCCTCCTTGGAGCATAATTCTAAAAGGTGGGTCGAAATGAGGGGATGCGGTGGAGGAAATATTGGAGGAATTATGAGTATGAAGGGTCGTTAAGGGAAAAGGGCCCTTTCATAGAGTAATGACAGATAACCTTAAAGGGGTTCAGCTGTTGGACCCTCCTGCCTTTCAACTCAGCATTCCAGTTATGAATTATGCATGGACCTCCTGAAGCTGTCTGACCATTCCTGAAAAGTGTCGTTTTTAGTTTAATGCTGAGAAAGAATGCCAAACACACACCCCACACAGTGGAACTACTCCACCATTCTAGACAGTGTTTCATTCTTGCTCTGTTTACCACCCCGATGAAATAACTGTAGAACCTGAACTCTCCCAATCAAATTTTGTCATCGAAAATTCCGGACCACTTGGAGCCCCTAGGAGTCCTTCTTCAGGTCATCTAGTCACCTTCACCTGGGCAGGAGTCTCCCTCTTTCCCTAACAGGTGTACCATTAATATTTTTCGGTCTTGTTTTTCCCAAAATATGATCTGACCAAATCCAACGTAAATTTGTAAATTGACGATGACTTATATTCCTATAAATGATGTTCAATACATTGTTTCGCTTAATATTAACATAGTTATTTGCATTTTATTAATTTTCAACATTAAGTAAACTCCAATTCCTACTCATGTCAAATTAACAAAAACATAATATATCTACAAACGCTTTATTCAAAGTTTAAATACCAAACATTTTTTTCATTGAGCTTGTACTTGGTGGAATATATGCAAATACACCTCTGGAGGGGCATCACTAAGGATTTTACGCCTTGAAGTACACGGTCTTTAGTAATTTGAACACCATTTCATCAGAACTAAATATTTTTTACGGTCTGGGAGGACGGGGTGGGACTTTAGAGGTGAACTTTCAAAATCTCTCCGATATTCTACGTGTCAGACCCAGAAATGAATAAATAAATCTTGTTGAAAATTCAATTTTCTACACCTAATGTTTTATGAAACTCAAATATTAGCCGTTATTTTTTTGCTTTCCGCTCTTAAAGTATTTATTATTGTAAACCCACAATAATACTCATACTATTTTCACTTTGAGTAACTGAACCACTAAAAATCTCATTTCCAACTTTCATTTCAATTCCTGTTTACTTTGGCTTCTTTGTATTGGCTCAGGCGAATATCTCTCCACAAGAACCTACCATGTTATGAAAAATAGTTGAAATCAAAAAACAAACTATGGTATATATAGTTTTAAGTACGCTTTTTCCTAAACTGACGGAACTATATGCATTCCGAAGTCGAAGTGCCGAGGCTATTAATAGGGCACTAATTATACACTAAATTACATGGAACAGAAAGAAAATCTGCCTGTAGCACCACATTAACAATTAAACACATTCTGACAGAGAGCAACGCCCACAAATATTATACATTTAATTGAAGTAACTGACAGAAGACACCCGACTCAAATAGACACTGTAAAATGTTATTGTTTTTTTTTTTTTGTCAATATTTCTGTGGCATGTCTCGTTTGCACAGATTTATAAAACCTGAACTTTCAACTACTTATCCCTGAAGATTTTCAACTTTATGTAGGGGATTTTCACCCTTCATCGATATTTGGAAAAGTTTCTCTCATGGTTTGCAACAGTCTTTGTGAACTGCCACTATATGGGAAAAAAATTCTTCAGTAAAATATTACAAACTCAGAAGAATCTGTAAAGGTCATTACAGCTCAAAATGCATTCAGAGGTTTAATTAAATTCACGGTGAAACAATTGGAAATTGAAAGTTGAATTATATTCACTTTAGATTTGGTGACTAGAATGGGATGACTCTAAAAGTATTCAAACTGGGCTATTTAATGCTGAACTTTATAAGGTGAGCTGAATTGAATACGACCACTTTTGTGTTTTTATATTATGGTTCAGATTACAAAAAAGACCAAGTACACTGGGGAATAAGGTGTAAGAATGGGGTTAAACGAATCGCAGGCCTAGCCATATAAATCGACTGGCAGGGATTAGCGGACCCGGCGTGCGAAGATTGGAATATTCATTCGCCCTGTTTCGGCAGAACAAAACCAAGTCCCATTGCGCCCAAAACACACCTGATAGGACTCTTCAGCTTTAATGGGCCTTCTATATCATCTGCATATTTTTCGGATAAAAATACCATTTTTAGAGAAAGATTTTTAATAATAGACTTCATTTTTTATATTTTTTCAAGAATTTTGAACTGCCTAATTAATAAGGGTAAAAAACTATTGAAAAAGAATATAATAATTCAATCAGTGAGAGAATAGAACATTTTCACGGTATAATGAATTAAAGCATACTTTTCTTGTGAAAAATTAATGATTTCTTAAAGCAAATTATGAAAATATCACACTTTTTATTAGTTTCATGGGTAACTATAGTTACCCATTCTTTAGGACTACTTATTCCTTGAAAAATTGAAAAGGATAAAATGAAAAATTACACCACCTATTGATCAGCATTGAGGAAATCCCTTCCCAGAGGGAGAAATTTTTGTTAGCTCTCTAGTTGGAGACCAAACCAATCTTTTCGTTTTCGTAAAGAGTCAGAACATGTCTTTCTGAAAACCATTTTTATAGTAAAAATTATAAATTCGTAAACATTTTTTCAAAAAAATATTTTTATTGGGAAATGCTGAGTGATACACAATATTATAATTTCATCGGCTAAGTATGAAATAGTAATCAGTTTAAAAATTGAAACTAATAGTAACCAGTATAGTTCAACTAATGGGTTGTCAATAGTGATATTTTTGTGTAAGGTGGATGTACAAATACTAATATACTCCCCCAATTTATAGGGAAGAGATGATAAATGAAGAAGTCAGTAGTTTTCTACCTAAAGGCTTAGCGTGATTATCCCAACAAGCTTAAAGCGTATAATTTTTAAGAAACGCCTTTCCCTCCTAATTTAGTTCCATGTCTATCAAAGCAAAATCAAGATAAATAGTTTTCATATATGCATCTCTATGATATTTCTTCGACTTTACAACCTGCTTCGAGGTTAAAAATGTATTTATTTCTTGTACTTCCATTATTTCACTTGATCTTGAAATCAAAATATTCTATATTATCGTAATTTTCTATATTATCCATTGAGATAATGTAGAAAAGTATGATGATGAAGAAATGGCTTGTTATCCCTCTCCTCCATTATTTTTTATTCCCTTCATTTTCTATTATCCCAGAGCCTATGAGCAATGGTCGTCCTTTTCATGGTGCAAAGTCGGAGATCTACATCTAGTCGTTATAATTATACCAAGATTGACATTTGATCATAATGACTAAGAAATCTGAGTCCTCGTCAATCAACGGGCCCTAAAAACGAAAGGAATCAAACCTATTGGAACACTAATTATGATTACAGTCAATGGCATAATGTAAAACTTTGTTTTACATTTGGAATATCTAAGATCATTCGGTAATATCTGCACATGTCTCGTTTGTTTTTTACCACTTTATTTGTAATAACTGGCATTCGTATGCATTATTTATGTTCACTGTATACGGAAAATAACTAACGTACGGTGATGGAGTACAATACAAACATCGGGTTTATGCAGAATAGATAAAGAGTTTGAATTAAGTCATGGCCGACTTTTCAAGGATTTTCTCCATTAATAAAGCAGCGGAAAGAAAAGCAAGCACGAACACAAGCCACGACTGGAGAAGCGGAATTTAATGTAAGATACCATATCTCTACTTCGTTTCATTACTCTGTACAGAAATGAATATAAATTCAGATCTCGAGAGATTCTGCAAGACTTAACTAGACCATATGAAACGCTAACTTTCTTTGTGCATTCATTTATTGCACTATCAAAGGCATAATAAATAACGATTATGCTTCATAGGGTAATTTATTAATAAACACGAGTGCTTGCGCTGACACAAACATGCACGCACACACGCACGCACACACACGCACAAGCCCCTGCCCCACAAAGATTTTGTCACTTTGATTGAAGGAGAAGATTCATTTATCGTTTCCAGGAGAATTATTTTCAGATCATTTTCGTATGTAAATGTGAAAATAATCTTATTTTATTTATCAATCCATTCCTATTTGTCATCTACCGTTTACACAACTTTCAGTTCACTTCATCATTAGATTAGTTGAAATTATATCAAAATTTCTTTATCCAATTTTGTTTTATTCAAAATATTATTCCTTTATTTTTCATCGGTGCTCTACGTCAATGGTTACTTAATTAAAGGGTTTTAATAGAGTTAATATATTTATTTGATATTCTTCCCAATCCGTTTTGTCCATTTATCAAATGCACTATTATGAAAACCTACAACCAACTTAAAATCATAGAATCCCTTCACATTCCGTATGTTTAAACAGTAAATTCTTTCTAATTTCAATTGAATCATAAAACAATGCTTGTCTGTGAATCTCAAGTAATATTTTTGTGTATTCAAAGCTCGATTTCACGAGGGTATTCATTTAATGATTGTTTGATATTAGATTTATTTAACCCTCTAATTGGAGGGGACATAGTGGATTAATTGCTAGAAGGAGAAGAAAGTGGAGAAGAATCCAATGGCTCCTTAAGAAAGCTTTAGTTGAGAGTGGTTTGGTTAACACTCATCGAAGTAAGAAATCCTAATCCTGTGTACGCTTTAGTGGTTCCACTTGAGCCTCTAGCCCTGATCATTTAAGTGATGTTATTCAAAACGATCTTATTGAAATGAAGATACTTGTAAAATGAAATATATATATATATATATATATATATATATATATATATATATATATATATATATATATATACTAGCTCAGATACCCGGCTTCGCCCGGGAATTCATCTGAGGATGAATGGTGATGGTATTTTTTAGCAGGCTTTACATTGCACAATATTTTGACATTTACCCGTCCCAGTTTTTAGGATTGATACCCATCTTTGCCGTGGATTTGCTAATAAAAGAATTATTTGTTCGATAAGGCTTCACAGTCTTCGATATTTTTATATTTCCCGTCTCTTATACATGTAAATATGGTGAATTTTTATTTAAGGCCTCCCTTTTAACCCCCCTCCCGTTCGAACCTAAAAATTTTAATATAACTTATAATCATGGAAGAATTAATACTAATTGACATACCGAGTTTTGTTAAGTTCGGTTCAGCCGTTAGTGCCCGCTAAAGTTTTAACGTATAACTCATTTATACATAGGTATACGACAAAAGTGTATATAACAAAAGTTACTCCAAATAACAAAATAAACAACTTTTGTTATGTTTATATTTGCGAAAAAACCAATAGGAAACGAAATATTGCTATTTTTAATTTCAGGCTTCCCTTATAACCCCCACTCCTGCCCGTCCATAGAAATGTTGGTATGGCTTATTATAATGAAGGCCTCACTGCTCATACACATACCGAGTTTTATATAGTTCGGTTGAGTCTTTTTTGGCAAATAATATTGTTGACTCCCGCTATAATTTTTAGCGTATAACGCATTTCAACTTCGGTATACGACAAAAGTGTATATAACAAAAGTTACTCTAAATAGCTAAATAAACAACTTTTGTTATGTGCATATTTACCGAAAAACCAATAGATAACGAAATATCGCTATTTTTAATTTCAGGCTTCCCTTATAACCCCCACTCCTGTTCATCTCAGAGAAAATTAATATAGCCTAAAGTCTAAGTTAGGTTAGTAGTAATATACATACCAAGTTTCATAGAATTCGGTTCAGCCGTTTATGCGTGAAAAGGTAACAAACAAACAAACAAACAAACATACACGAAAGAAACAAAATGCAGATATAGTGTCTATGACATGTGAAACGAAAATTTATCGTGAAATTTCGCGAAAAAAATCAATGTACAGACAGAGTTTACAATTTTTATATATATATATATATATATATATATATATATATATATATATATATATATACTAGCTAAGGTACCCGGCTTCGCTCGGGAAATCATTTAAGGCTGAATGATGATAGTATTTTTTTGGGCAAGGCTTCAATGTTTACAACTACACTTCCCGTCGGCGCGCATTGTTTTGCTGTGAGGGTCAGGCAGGCGACTTATAAATGATAAATTTTAAAATTGAAGAATAAATAAAAATGTGTTCCTAATCTATCCCTTGCCACTTTTAACTCACCTTTTTGAATACTTCAAACCATAATCATGGATAGTATTTATTACAATTAAATATCGTCTATAATGAAACTTATTTCCTGTCAAAAACCAATCCGAGCACATATAGTTTAAGCATAGTTTAGCACGTAAGGTTATATTCATAACAGTAGATCTCAGTGGTAATCACTTCCCTTAATGCCCAGCATTTCACAGGAAATTTGTAAACTCAATTAACTCTATTAGCCTCCGTCTATTTCCGCTCTCGCATTAGAGCTATCAACACTCTTCTCCTTAAATTATTAATTCAAAATATTACTGTAATAGTTTATCTACCTGATGGAATTAAATAATAGTTTTACCCTAAAAATAATTTCAATTATATTCAAAATTCAATGCCATCCCTGCAACTTAAGTAATACTTTAAACAATCATATCGAGTTTAAGAGCATTTTGTCTTTTGTCATAATGACATTAACGTTTAATTGTTATGATAGTACATATTTGTTTCAATAACATGAAGATATCGGAAATAAGATAGTATGTATATAACCAAAATCAAAGAGTTTGATTCCCTACTACTTCCCCCATCACTCCTTGAGGAAATTCAGCACGATTTTTTTTTTTTTTAAATAATACATTATACAAATTAAATAATGGAAATGCTCTTATAGTTTAAATTTCTATTGGAAATAAATAATAAAGTTATTTTCTAGGGAAAATAAATAAATGAGGCGAAGGTGGAGGGGGATTTATAATCTCACTAATCCGAATCATACTTAGTACTAAATAATCGAAATAGATAAGGCCAAAACATAACATCATTTGTCATAATATGCCTATATTAAAAACACTTAAGTGTTATAAACTTATTTAAATAAGTACTAATAAAATCGTCGACTCCCGCTATAGATTTAGCTTATATCCCGTATTTACTTCATTTTACGACATAAGTGAATGAAACAAAAGTTGCTCTAAATAACAAAGTAACAACTTTTATTATGTGCACCTTTGCCGAAAAACAAATAGAAAATGAAATATCGTGAATTTTTACTTCAGGCCTCCCTTATAACTCCCACTCCCGTTCGAACCTAAAAATTTTAATATAGCTTATAATCATGGAAGAATTAATGCTAATTGACATACCGAGTTTTGTTTTAAGTTCGGTTCAATCGTTAGCGCCCAATAAAATAGTTGACTCCCGCTTTAGTTTATAGTATATATCTCGTTTATACTTCGTTAAAAGTCAAAAATGAATATCACAAAAGTTACTCTAAATAACAAAATAAACAACTTTTGTTAGGTTCATATTTGCCGAAAAACGAATAGAAAACGAAATACCGCTATTTTAAATTCAGGCCTCCCCTACAACCCCCACTCCTGCCCGTCCCTAGAAATGTTAGTATGGCTTATTATAATGAAAGCGTTAGTGCTAATACACATACCAAGTTTTATTCATTTCGGTTGGGTCTTTCGTCTCAAATAAAATTGTTCACATTCGTTATAGGTTTTTGCGTATATCTCGTTTATAATTCAGTATACGAAAAAGTGTACATAACAAAAGTTACTCTAAATAACAAAAAAAAACAACTTTTGTTATGTTTATATTTGCCGAAAAACCAATATGAATCGAAATATCGCTATTTTTCATTTAAGGCTTCCCTTATAACCCCCACTCCTGTTCGTCTCAGAGGATATTAATATAGCCTAAAGTCTAAGTTGGGTTAGTAGTAATATACATACTAAGTTTCATAAAATTCGGTTCAGCCGTTTATGCGTGAAAAGGTAACAAACAAACAAACAAACAAACAAACATACACGAAAGAAACAAAATGCAGTTATGGTGTCTATGATATGTGAAACGAAAAGTTACCGTGAAATTTCGCGAAAAAAATCAATGTACAGACAGAGGTTACAATTTTATATATATATATAGATATATAAAATTGTAACCTCTGTCTGTACATTGATTTTTTTCGCGAAATTTCACGATAACTTTTCGTTTCACATGTCATAGATACCATATCTGCATTTTGTTTCTTTCGTGTATGTTTGTTTGTTTGTTTGTTTGTTTGTTTGTTTGTTTGTTTGTTTGTTACCTTTTCACGCATAAACGGCTGAACCGAATTTTATGAAACTTGGTATGTATATTACTACTAGGCCAACTTAGACTTTAGGCTATACTAATATTCTCTAAGACGAACAGGAGTGGGGGTTATAAGGGAGGCCTGAAATTAAAAATAGCGATATTTCGTTTCCTATTGTTTTTTCGGCAAATATGCACATAACAAAAGTTATTTATTTTATTATTTAGAGTAACTTTTGTTATGTACACTTTCGTCGTATACCTAAATATAAATGAGTTATACGCTAAATATTATAGCGGGAGTCATCAATTTTATTTGGCACAAAAGAATCAACCGAACTAAATAAAACTCGGTACGTGTATTAGGACTAAGGCCTTTATTATAACAAGCCATACCAACATTTCTAGAGACGGGCAGGAGTGGGGGTTGTAAGGGAGGCCAGAAAATAAATATAGCTGTATTTCGTTTCCTATTGTTTTTTTGGCAAATATAAACATAACAAAAGTTGTATATTTTGTTATTTAGAGTAACTTTTGTTATATACACTCTTTTCGTATACCGAATTATAAACGAGATATACGCTAAAACCTATAGCGGAAGTGAACAATTTTATTTGGGACAAAAGACCCAACCAAAATAAATAAAACTCGGTATGTGTATTAGCACTAACGCTTTCATTATAATAAGCCATACCAACATTTCTAGGGACGGGCAGGAGTGGGGGTTGTAAGGGATGCCTGAATTTAAAAATAGCGGTATTTCGTTTTCTATTCGTTTTTCGGCAAATATGAACATAACAAAAGTTGTTTATTTTGTTATTTAGAGTAACTTTTGTCATATTCATTTTTGTCTTTTAACAAAGTATAACTGAAATCTATGCATAATGCACAAGAGACGGGAAATATGACAACTTGGAGGACAGTGAAGACTTACATAAAAAATTAATTTTATTATTAACAAATGCCAAAAACGGGTATTAACCCTAAACACTGGGACGGGTAAATGTCAAAATATTTGCAAATTAAAGCCTTGCCAAAAAAATACCATCACCATTCAGCCTCAAATCAATTCCCGGGCGAAGCCGGGTATCTGAGCTAGTATATATATATTATTGTAACCTCTGTCTGTACATTGATTTTTTTCGCGAAATTTCACGATAACTTTTCGTTTCACATGTCATAGACACCATAACTGCATTTTGTTCCTTTCGTGTCTGTCTGTTTGTTTGTTTGTTTGTTACCTTTTCACGCATAAACGGCTGAACCGAATTCTATGAAACTTGGTATGTACATTACTACTAGCCCAACTTAGACTTTAGGCTATATTAATATTCTCTAAGACTAACAGGAGTGGGGGTCTGAAATTAAAAATAGCGATATTTCGTTTCCTATTGGTTTTTCGGCAAATATGCACATAACAAAGGTTATTTCTTTTATTATTTAGAGTAATTTTTTTTATATACACTTTCGCCTTATACCGAAGTATAAATGAGTTATACGCTAAAAATTATAGCTGGAATCAACAATTTTATTTGGCACAAAAAATAAACCGAACTTAACAAAGCTCGGAATGTGAATTAGCATTAATTCTTCCATGATTATAAGATATTTTAAAATTTATAGGTTCAAACGGGAGTGGGGGTTATGAGGGAGGCCTGAAATGAAAAATTGCGATATTTCGATTCCCATTGGGTTTTCAACGATTTTTGATAAAAATACCATCTCTTATAAAAATACCAAATCATTAGTCAGTCAACTATGATTTCCCGGGCATCGTCGGGTATATTAGCTAGATTGTATGCAGAAAATACGTACATTATCGATGACATTCAATAATAATAAGTGCTATCCATGATTATGATTTGAATTATTCACGGTGTGTCATATATATATATATATATATATATATATATATATATATATATATATATATATATATATATATATATATATATACACGACAAAAATTGTTCTGACCTCCTTCTAGGAATTCCAATTAAAACTTATCGGAATTAATAAAGTAGACATACTCCTGTGGGTGGGATCAGAATAGACACGAGGTCGTAGGAGGCGGCTAATTGGGTCCAACGAGGGATTTGGTATTGCTAACCCCAGTGGTAGTTGAGGTGGCAGACTTCACTCGAAGAGTGAACTTCACTATGACACACTTATTACCCCCACCCACCCCTATTCTATTCTATATTTCTCCCGAAAAAAAAGCCAAAGCACAGAGGACTTGAAGTTTAAAAAAAATGATTTATTAACGTCCACTTTTTTGCAACTAAGGATAATGGGACGGGTTATCTACACGTTACCACTCTTTTCTAGCCAGGGTGGCACCCAGGATTTTATTTAATGAATTCCTTCACTAAATAAATTCCTTTGTCCTGGCGGGAATCGAACTCACCACTGTAGGTTTGAAGTTTAAGATGAACAAGATGTTTCTTTATTTACAGTTGCTTTATGCGAAAAGAGCATATGTAGAAGAAGGTGTCACATGAAAGCTTAAAACTAACAAATGTCTCGGTTAATATCAAGGTTTGAGAAAACACATATAAAGGTGACTATTGTAAAAAATGAAATATTCAACTTCATTGGTTATGTAATATTTTTCGACCACCTATGTACATATTTCAATTTTTTTGTGTCACTACTAACTGGTCTCTTTTCAGCCATTAATGAACTTGGCATTTAGTTTTCAATGTAATGCTTAAATCGATCAAAATTTGCGTCCACCAGAGCGTTGACAAATTCATAAAAGTATATTTTTTTTATAATAATTCGTATGTTGCCGGATGTGGGACTGCAGATCTGTGAATCAAGCCTTCGTGCCAATTTCTTTCCTAAAGCACATCGTATTCCAAGCATGCTCGATGGGCATTTAAAGAAATTATTGCGAAATGCCGTAGTAAGTAAAGCCTCTGTAGTTGATTTGGAGAAACATGGCAGCCCTTAATTAGCCGTAATGTCAGATACCGAGAGTAATTCACATTTTTCCAGGAGGAATATAACGCAGGAGAAGCACATCCTTTTCTGCGAACTACGAAACCAATGCTATCGTATACCAGTGGTTTTGACGTCGAAGAACTCTATCTCTAGAGGCATCTATTCCTGTTTGGGGGATATTAAATTAAATATTTTAACGATTATTATGAAAGAAAAAAAGCTATAATGGATGAATTTGTTCTAGTAGGACTGGATTAGGGGAGTGTGTAAAATACAAAATATAGTATATTTCAGGTATACGTTGGATCGAAGTTTTATGAAAAAACTTATATAATAAAATTTAATATTGTAACGCACAATTAAAGTTGCTTAGTCCTATATCAACAATCTTTATTTTATTTTATTAGTATAATTAAATATGTTTTCATATGTTGTATAAAGTGGGATTGTCTGGCAACATATTAATTTTTGAAAATTGTTAGATACGTATAAGTACAAATAAGTAAGCCACGAATATATATATACATATATATATATATATATACATATATATATATATACATATATATATATATACATATATATATATATATATATATATATAAATTAAATAAGTAAATAAATAAAATAAATAAAAAATGCTGATCACGTACATCTATATATTACTATATATTGTTATATCATTATAAATTGTTAGAAATATAAGAATGAGTATGAATAAAGACCGTAGGATTAAAATTTAAAAAAAAAACTATTGTAAACTGTAGTAAACTAATGCATTCGACAGTTAAGCACATTGCCTACATTTGTTAAAACATGACACTAATATGCCAGAAAATTCAGTGTGCGTAACGTCAAAATAAATAATTATAGGACGGTGGTGAATAAGCTGAGTGCATAATAACTTGGCAGTTGATTGCCCAAATAAACCCTAATCCTAATCCTGTATACGTTTTGACTATTACATTTAACTTATATTTTTTTTATCGCAGTTAGACGGTTTAAGAATTTGTATTTAGTTTTTGTTATTAAATGACTGCTTTTAACGTACTGTCGGTCATGCTATGAATAC
Organism: Riptortus pedestris; assembly: GCA_019009955.1. NCBI lineage: Eukaryota > Metazoa > Arthropoda > Insecta > Hemiptera > Alydidae > Riptortus > Riptortus pedestris. The sequence continues at coordinate 74,425,961 of CM032229.1, forward strand.
AATATTTTTTGCATTCTTACCATTTATATTATGTCAGTTGGGACTGGATGATGCATAATAAATATTTCTAGAGGACAAGACCTACTTTCGACCTTGATCAATAAATTTATTTGTTTGAGAATACAACGTACTAACTTAAGTTTCCGAAGATTAACACCTTTGTCCACAAGGCTACGAGAGTACCGTCCTCTTAATATTTTTTTTGTTATCTCTAAAGTTTAATAATACAATGTTGACTGACATTATGTATATTTAGCCGAACTTGAGGCAAGCTAAATTAGCAGCCAGGATAAGAACTGTGGACATTGACAGGCTGACTGCACAATACATGAAACGAGTAATTAAAACACAAGTACTCAACGACTGGACAACCGACTGGCTACAAACTGACAACAAACTCCGAGAAATACTAGACAACCCAAACAAAGGAAAATCTCTGGAAAATCTTACCAGACGAGATCAAATGGTGTTGACTAGGCTAAGAATCAGTAATTCACTACTTCCACATTCATAGTTTATAAACCGAAAAGATGACCCACATGCACTTACTGTAACACAGTACTGACCATTAAACATCTCCTGACCGACTGCAGACTACGTGAACATCTGAACTAACCGAGCGACTTGTAAGAACTGTTAACAGAAGGTAGCCCACATATAAATACACTCTTAAATCACTTGAAGACACTAGACATTTACAAGAAACTTTAAACGACAACTAGCCCACTCATTTCTCTACGTTTTTATCTCAAATTATGTTACTAATTTATATTTGTGCTTTTTGTGAACAAGACTGAATAAGACATTTTTAAACTTCTAACTTAGACTTCCATCATCCTCAAGCCAGAATTTAATGGAGAATTATAGTTTTACATAGTTTTATTTTCATGCTTCCTTCGTTTTATTTTATTACTTAGTTTTATATATAGTTATATTTTATACTGTTTTAATAATTTTGAAAACATTTATCTTTATTTCTTTATTTTAACATTTTAATTTTTGGATTGAAAATAAGTTATACTGAGCGACATCGCCTAGTTGCGGAGCTCACCAAATAAATAATAAAATTCATGTTGAGCACCTCAGTCAACAGAATTGATTGGGGATTAGAGGCCAAGTGTAGAAAATACATTCATTTAGCCCTATTAGATAAAAAGAAAATATTGTTGGTCTAACAAGGTGGTAATGATTGTGCTAAGAGCTGAGTAGGGCTATTGAGAGGGAGCAACCAGTGGAGGGGCCTGGCAGAGGGCCATACAAGCCAGGAATAATTGCCCCAAGGAGCAAGCACATATGCTCCTCTAAATACCTTACACATTATATAAACTGAGAGAGGCAGGCCTTTACCACCTTCGCCGCTATACGCTAATCAATGTGTCTCTACATACTCGTATACATTTTAAAATCCATCCTCATTTATATAAAACAGTTTTAGCAAACTCTTTGTCCATATAATTACTTCAGTTCACTAGTACGTCTGTAATATTAATAAAGTCCGTCACGCAGGGGCTGCGTAAACTAAGCAGATTTCCCACGCAAAGGTTTACAATAGATAAATATACATACAGGTAACACTACCGTGAATGCTCAGTAAATGTACAAGGCTGAATTGTAAACAAACAGGCAAGCCAACCTCGTAGCGCTGCATCGATAGAAAGTTAAGACAAACAATTAATGAAACATATCTGAATATAACATATTAATTTTATTGAAAACAATTTACTAAAGCTAGTGGTGTAATTTGTAATGAATCAGAATCAGTTTTATCTCAATCACTCAAATTTTAGTAATCCAAAAACAAAAAAAGGGGGGGGTCAACAGAACGTATTTGCAATATTTGGTATTTACGCTTCAATTAATATCTTTTATTTTATAACAGAGCATTGTTTATGTAACACTGGTAGAAGAGGGGGTTTACAGAAGACTAAAAACTGAAAAATGCAAATATCTCGGTTAATATTCAAGATAGAGAATAAATGTATATACCATTATTTATAGTGCATTTAATTTGCAATAAGATTGATCCTATACACTTTTTCGATCCGACTTATAGTAACGGAGATATTTTGAATTTTCAAAATTCTCCCCCTCTAAACCCCCCCCCCCCTCCTTGTCCGATTTCAGCCGTTAACGAACTTGATCTTTCTTTTTACATAAAACGACTAAATATCGAGTTTGGTAACGATTAAACAAAAATTGCGACCGCTAGAGCGGTAACAGACAAATATATAGATAGATAAGATAGATTGATATATAATCTATCTATCTATCTATCTATCTATCTATCTATATATCTATCTATCTATATATATATATATATATATATATATATATATATATATATATATATATACAGTTTTGAACGGACCTCATTTTCATCATCTTTCAATCCTTCATATCTTTAAATAAATATATACTCGTATACTCTCAAGGCCCTTCTCATTACTGCTATAAAGGTTTTCGGGTGTTAACCTTGTTTTCATGTTCCGACGATATCAAGATGTAAGTATGAAGGACCAGGACCTTCATATTCATAATTCATAAAAAATTGGCCGCAAGGTGCATGTAGACATCCAGTTTCTTTTGTGACACGTGACTGAATAACAATGAATCCTAAAAGAGTTGTTACTATGTGGTTACTGTACCGTCGTATTAAGCGCCGTAGGATTAAGCGAAAGTGCTGGATTCATCCAATCAATCAAAACAGAGAAAACACGGGAACAATTCACACACTATTTAAAGAATTAAGACTTGATGAAAATAAGTTTTTTAACTTATAATTACTTCAGAATGTCAGTCAGCAAGCAGGCACGCACTAAAAACAGTAGTTAAAAGAAGCCTAAGGCTATTTGCACACACACCGATTTTGGACGGCCGATTTTTTACCGGCCGTCCAAATTCCAATAGTGAACCGCAGGCTGAAACGGGACCTGGCACACACGCCGACCGCTGACCGGCGCCGGTAAAATGCCGGTGAGCAGCCGGCCACTGCCACTGTACACGCCGGTGCCGGCGCCGTGCCGGCGACACAGTGGCGAATGTGACTAAATACAAACTTGCACACGCACCGATTTATTTCCGGCCGTCTCAGCAGTCCTCGCTACACCATCCTTCAGTGCAGTCGACTTCTTTTAACTACTGTTTTTAGTTTTTAGTGCGTGCCTGCTTGCTGACTGACATTCTGAAGTAGTTAAAAAACTTACTTTCATCAAGTCTTAATTCTTTAAATAATGTGTGAATTGTTCCCGTGTTTTCTCTGTTTTGATTGATTGGATGAATCCAGCACTTACGCTTAATCCTACGGCGCTTAATACGACGGTACAGTAACCACATAGTAACAACTCTTTTAGGATTCATTGTTATTCAGTCTCGTGTCACAAAAGAAACTGGATGTCTACATGCACCTTGCGGCCAATTTTTTACCGGCCGTCCAAAATCGGTGTGTCTGCAAGTACCTCATATCCGATAAAATATCGGCCGATTTTTTACCGGCCGTCCAAAATCGGTGTGTCTGCAAGTACCTCATATCCAATAAAATATCGGCCGATTTTTTACCGGCCGTCCAAAATCGGTGTGTCTGCAAGTACCTCATGTCCGATAAAATATCGGCCGATTTTTTACCGGCCGTCCAAAATCGGTGTGTCTGCAAGTACCCCATATCCGATAAAATATCGGCCGATTTTTTACCGGCCGTCCAAAATCGGTGTGTCTGCAAGTACCTCATGTCCGATAAAATATCGGCCGATTTTTTACCGGCCATCCAAAATCGGTGTGTCTGCAAGTACCACATATCCAATACAATAGCGGCCAATTTTTTACCGGCCGTCCAAAATCGGTGTGTCTGCAAGTACCTCATATCCAATAAAATATCGGCCGATTTTTTACCGGCCGTCCAAAATCGGTTTGTGTGCAAATAGCCTAACTTACATCTCGTCCACAGTCCGGCAGTGAGGTTGACCTGGACGGGGCCCATCAGCTGCTGTAGACAACTCATCCCTACTTGGATAACAGAGGTTGTACGTCACTCACTTTTTAAAAACTTTGATCACGGTTCCCTAGAGTCTACTTCGTGAGCGGCTAAAGATCTATATTGCCAACAAAAAAAAGTCCGTCACGCAGAGGCTGCGTAAACTAAGCAGATTTCCCGCGTGAAGTTTTACAATAGAGAAATTTCAAGAGAGTCGAACAGTTATAGAAACGGCCGAACTAGCTTTTGACGGAAACTCACGACTAGACCCGAAGTTTGCCGATATCATTTCGTCCGTTACAATTAATAAAAATGCAAATATCTCGGTTAATATTCAAGATAGAGAATAAATGTATCGAACAATATTTATAGTAAATTTAATTTGCAATCAGATTGGTTCTATACAACTTTTTTGATTCGACGTATGGTAGCGGAGATATTTCGAATTTTCGAAAATCCCCCTCTAAACCCCCCCCCCCTCCCACTGGTCCGATTCCAGCAATTAACGAACTTGATCTGTCTTTTTGCATAAAACGTTTAAATACTGAGTTTGGTAAAGATCAAATAAAAATTGTGACCGCTAGAGCGTTAACAGACAAATATATATAATTTTGAACCGACCTCATTTTCGTCATCTCTTGGGTCGATGGACATTTGAAGAAATTTTTTCAAAATTTTTTCGAAAATCGCGTCATGAATCGCTTAAGGGAAATCTGCTAAAAAAGGGCATCTGTGGTGTACGACAATAGCTCTCTTTCTACTGAATTCATTGATTTTAAGGGGTTATTGTGAGTTGATTGGTTTGTAATGGAACAGAGGGTGCAGGTGAATCAGTAACTGAGGGTACTGGGAGGGGTGAGAGGAGCAAAAGATGAAGGGAAGGGATAGAGGGAGAAGAGGTAAGAAAAAAAAGATAAAAGGTCCTCCCTTGGCCTTCCCAAACCGGGCCACTTATACCTGCCTCAGGTAGTGGGGAGGGCCGGGCCAGCCAATAAAGAATTGGAAACAGAATTCTGGAGTATCAGAGAAAGCTGGAAGCACCTCTTGTGAAAAGTCGTGAAAAACTGGAAGTCTTGTTCTTCGATGGAAGATAATTTAATAAATTTGTAGTTTGTGCAAATATATTTTGGGAATATTACAAGGAGTTAGATAACCAGTAGTGCAAAATAAGAAAAATATTTTCCAAAATTTTTTAACAGTGGAAATTTAATATATTTATATTTATTTCATTTTAACGTCCACTTTTTGCAACGAAGACTAATTAGGGCGTGTTATCTACAGGTTACCACCCTTTTCTAGCCAGGGTGGGACAAAAGATTTTATTTAATGAATTCCGTCACTAAATAAATTCCTTTGCCCAGGCGGAAATTGAACTCGCCACTGTGAAAATTTAAGTATTTACGAATGAAAATATTTGTTGAGAAGGTCAATCATATGATAACTAAAATACCATATGTCATGTTATTTGAAATTCTTTCTATGTTCAACAGATTGAAGTGGACAAGCTATTAACGTAAGCGATAAAGACGATGATAACGTTTCATTGTAATACCTCTAGATACCTCATATATGTGTATTTATATATATATATATATATATATATATATATATATATATATATATATATATATTTTAATGCCATAACTATTGAACAGATCAAGAAGAATTCTCTTTTAGCTGTTTGGTTTGAATCTTTCTGGCTTGTAGCGTAAGCCGAAGACGTTGAAGTTTTGTAAACTATCTTTTTTTCGGGCATATGCTTCGTTATTGCGTTTAGAAAAACTATTATATTTTTGACTGTAGACGGTATCTCTCTACGTTCTCATAAAATGACGTGCTTAGAAGAAAATATTGGCTACCAATAAAAAATCTTCCTACCAGCCTCACGAAGATAATGTATATGAACGTATCACATGAATAATTATTATTTATTTATTTTTATTTATTTAGGTGTGTTGCAATTTTAGAGATTCACACTTATTATATTATAAAGCTTAAAGTTGGTATAGCCATCTTATAACAAAAGAAAAATATGTTAAAATATCTACAGTCGTAGGTCGCAAGGCACGGTTACATTTTCTCCAGTGTATATTAATGATAGCAGAATCTAATTATTCTAGTTAAGGTTCGATAAACGTTTTAAATGTAGTTGGAAAGATGGTTACCATTCTGAATAATTATTATTATTATTATTATTTATTAACGTCCACTTTTTTGCAACTCAGGCTAATTGGGACGGGCTATCTACAGGTTACCACCCTTTTCTAGCCAGGGTGGGAATTAGGATGTTATTTAATGAATTTCGTCACTAAATAATTTCCTTTGCTCAGGCGGGAATTGAACTCGCCACTCTAGGTAGATCATGTGAGATTAAGGTCAAAGCTTTAACTCAGATGGCTAACCTGAGCCCCTCAAATGAATAAAACAATAATAACTTTATAAAAAAACAACTTTCTCTATGCCATGTGTATTGCATATGGTTAAATGCTAATAATTAAATTACTTTTACATTTTTGCGAGAGAAACATTTTTGCACCTGTAGTGGTAAAATTGGTAAACCGGGAGTCAAAACTTACTATGCTGAATATTTATTCATCAACATGGATTCTACTTTTGAGCAACTGAAATGAGGGCTACCGCCCTCGGGAAAATGTTTTCACTTCAAAAAGCAAACTCTCTAAATACGACGGCCCAAATTATCAAGGTGGCTATAATTGTCAACTAGCGGTCGTTAATTGATATAAGTAACACTAATGTCACCTAACGAATGGCTTCAAGACAAAAATTGTACGTGACGCTCGGAAGCTGAAAAATATAATTCTGGACACCATCCAGCATACCCATCCAAGTTAAACTCCCAAAAGGTGCGAAAAATTGATCTGTCAAATACAAAATAGTTAACTTCTTAATTATTTATTGGAATTGAACTAAGTCTTTCATATCATTAAAATAACGACTATTAAATGTCTGAAACATCATACGATTTTCAGAACACGTTTGAAACATCGTATCAAGAAAGCAACATAGTTACCAACATGTCAATAAATCCGCTGGTTATGTCTACTAGATTAAGGCGAAGGTAGTTGGTTGGCCAAATACCCCTGGAACGTGTAATTGACACGTTACATCTTAAACAGGAACCCGCTTATAGAGCTAATAAATTTGCGTCACTCCGACCATAACGACCAGGCGGCAAGGAATACTGATTACCTACTAAATAGTGCACGATGCTTATTCTAGGATTACCTAATTTAGGTTAACCACCTTGGAGATCTCCGACCACAGCTAAACCCCATGGCGACAATAAATTTAATGCAAAAGGAGGGCTGTTTGTATAATTTATCCATTTCAACTAAACCTTATTCTTCAACATTTTGTGTTAAATACAACTTACATTAAGGTTTTTTTTTATACGTGAATGCTTCGATATAATCAATCAAATAGCGCATTAATGATCTTAAATTACCTAATAAATGTCTGTCAATCAACTTCTTTTGTACGGGAACTATTACGAAAACTAATAAATCCTTCATTCATTCAGAACTCTTTTTACGCCCTACAGAAATGTCTACTATTCAAAAATCCATTGAAACCATGAAGATGTAATACTGTATAACGGGTAAGGTGAAAAATAAAGTTAGACACCGGTTTAGTTTGGTTGATAATCGAAGGATCCCTTTTTCGCAATCGAGAATAAGCACGTGAAATGAGATTATTAATTATCATAAGTGGATAAAATCAAGTTGTTTATTCTTCATTTAAATTCATAACAAATTGAAGAAGTAATTATAAAAATTCCAACGTAATAAAAGATTTAGGAAAACCATTGCTTAGGAAATATCTTACAGAAGTCATTATACAGATAACCGAGAAACAACGTCATACGTCATTATTATTAGCTTATATTTCATCTAAAAAAAAAAGAAATTCCACCATAGGGACTATTTATCTGTACTCATTCAATTCCTTTCAACCAGTTTAACAATATGAACCTACTCATTTTCCTCCTAGAGCTTTATATATATAAAGCTTCTTCTTTTGAAAATATTTTGACGAAATCTCAGATCTTATATTGATCTCTCAAAAAATATGCATACAGGTGGGATGGTGCCACGCATTAAATAAGAATATTATTAGGAGGGTTAACCCAAAACAGGGACTTAATCTTCCAAACTAATATATTTACTCAGTGAGGTGCTTTCCATGATCAGTGCCCCACTGCCAAATATGAATAAGCCAGAAGTGGTTTAAAAAATAGTATTAAACTACATATCAAAACCATACTAAGCACTCGAAATCTATTGAAACATAAGAATTTACCCTTATTTAGTACAATTGTAACTTAATACATTTGTTAAATACGTAGTTTTCTTAATGTATCTACCTGATTTTCAATAATAATTCATTAAAGTTCTAATCTGTCTCATGTATGTTTTTTTCCGATAGGACACTGATGATGGCACTCATAGATTGGAAAGTGAAATGTGATGATTCAAACTCTGTGAATAATGATGTAAAGGAAGCTATAAAATATAAAACATAAACAATTAAATGTGTAAGATGAGAAAAGATTTGTACCGTGCAGTCTTGTAGCACAGTGTAGTGAGAGCATACCTTTTAGCCAGCCCTGGCAGGGCCGAAATCTACTTGTATCCTCTCTCTTGTCCTTTAGTTTTCATGAGGTTTCTTCGTTTTCTTTTTCTTCTTCTTTGAGAGTTCCATCTCTTCGAGTGCCTTGTGTCGGTAATATGTCGGTTTTATTCTTCCTGCTGCGACTATTCCGTCAGTAGAATTCTCCGCGTAAACCCTTTTCAATAACAAAATTCATATTAGAATGATTTCTCAAGTTATTCTTCAGGCTGGATGTCCAGAGATTAATAGGCAAAATTAACATGAAATTGATTTTTACTTTTAGTATCCGTGGACATTGAACCTGAGAATGGCATGACTATCTCTATGTGCATTGCAAATCACACGGTGAAGCATACAACAAAACGTGCTAAACTCCACACTAAAAAGTAGGTAAACAGAACTCATTTATTTCTAGCTAGTAAAATAATGACTTTTAATTTCAGCGAGGAAGGTCGACTATGAGAAAATAAAAGCTTACAATAGTTGAAATAGGTTGAATGTCCATAAGACTCTCAATAAGAGAGTTGGAAACCAATAGTCGTGACCCTCGGTTGATGTCCATCAGCTGATAACAGTTAATAGCCATTGCCTCTTCCCTAAAATCGATTTGAAACTTGATTGCAGATTCATTCGACATTCTCTTTTTGCCAGATTGAGCTCTACTATTTGGTTTGAAGTAAAATGGATACTTCAATTATATTAATTATTTGTTCTGTTTTGTTTTTATGATGTCAGGCATTATTTTTTACCCGTGCTCTCGTCAATGCCGTCACCTTTATATAAGCTTGGAATGAAGGCCGCTTTGAGAGCTATTGTTGGATATATTAAAGACATCACGGATAATTTCCTATTGAATATTAAAAAGGTGAAAATAATATAAACGAAATGTTTATAAATCAAGTCCAGAACTGATACATCAAAATCAATAGAAAAATTACTTAAATTTAACCAATTAAAATATAAACAGTACTCTGGGTCCATCCTTTTGAGTTAAGTTAACACTTTTTATAAATAAGTTAGATTTAGCGAGGACATCAACGTTCTAATACTTAAGCACCAATATGAAAGAATGTAACATAGCGGTGTTTTAATTTTTATGTTTTGTTATCCTCTTGCGATGTTCAGCAATAAAATGTGCATTATTCAATTATTAGAAAATCTTATAAACTTACGAACATATAATTTAGGAAAGCATCGATAGCAATAAATTTATTGAATCGAAGTATTGCCAAGAAGAAAGGAGAACACTCCGCTTTTAAAGAGCTTCATGACGGAAAATGTTTCCTTTATAAATGTGATACCAATAAAAGAAAATGGCCTCCTTAACTTCAAGTAGTAGACCGAGTTAAACAACTTGTTAAACTTCTTACCAATCGACGAGACCCGGAAATTCAAACTTTACATAAAATTCTGAATGGAGTTTATAGGATGAAGCAGAGATAAATTTCTTGGGAAAAGTATATTTCTTTGATTTTTCACTGCTTATTTAATGGGTGTATTCATTTGTGCGAGAGTGCTTGCACATATATACTTTAACTTACTTTAGAACTTTTACATCCTTTAGAAGATGACTGAAGCAGTGCAGTATTATATAAACTCAGCCTCTTTTTAGAAAGCTGGATATAAAGGGATGGGGTACTCCTAAGAGAACATAAGTGCAGCTACTTTCACTTCAGCAACCAGTCAGATAAGAATTATCATTGAGGCGTTCAATAATCTCATAATAGAGTTTATTAGTCTGATATAAAAATCATAGGTTTATATATAACAAGCATCGAGACTAGATCAAGGACCAATATTAAGAAGACATATTATCATTTTTTTAAACTATTATGAAAACTAAGGTTTCAATTATTTAGAAGCCATGTTGCATTTTTGGGGATTTTCTTTACCTCCCATTGGTTCACAATGTCCAATGGCATGTGCAGGGGAGTGTGTATATAATGTAAAGTTAGTTATCAACAAAATCGATTTCAGAACTATCCACGGCTTTCCAATTTGAATTTAAAATGGTAATGCCTTCAATAATTCCTAGCTTTAGATATTTAGAATGGCTACCTGAATGTTATCCTAAGCCAGGCTAAATCTGAGAAAGATTGGAAGAAAAAAAAAGGCAGGCCAGAACAGCACTCGAGAATACTGCCGAAGGGCAGTAGAGAAGAATACAAGAAAGAGAACATAATTTAGAGATTGGTTTGGCTTTGCCTGATAGGTGGAGTAGCCTCAGCTAGATCCTGGATATGTCCCTTTCCAGAAGGGGCTTCTTTTTTCCTCAACCAATCCTGGACATGTCAACCAACCTACTACAAAATACACATATCTTTCAAGTATATCCTTAAAACCTTTTTTCACAGATAGCAATGTCTAGGCTTGTTCTGTACTCGAATTGAAAAATTAATATGTTTAATAGTATGTACTGTTATTTAATTACTTAGATATTGAATGAATTTTAGAAAACATAATATTGTATTGTATCATGTATTATATATCAAATACAAGACACATAGTAATTGTTATTATTTCATTATTCTATATTAATGATTTAATCAAAAATACTACTAATAATAATTGAAATACTTTCTAAACAGGCATGACAGACGGCTAAACTAATTGTTAAAATAATAAGAAAGGCTCTAAGTGCGCGTTAGGGCGTAGGCCTTATTGATACCTACTTACATACATACCTACAGCTGTAGTTAACTAATCTATGGCGGGAGTTCAACAAAAAATGAAAACTTCAAATGATTATTCAAATCATTTTTATTTCTCTACCAGTTTCGCTATGTCGCCTCATCAATAGAAGCTCTACTACACAAAGGAACTAAACTAATGGCTACATCTTTCTCTATGACCTTCCACTAGCAGAATGGCTTACATTAAATTATGGCGGGTCAAGTCAGCTGCTTTATATCGATACGTCAGGAAATAAAAATATATGGAGTTTTCCTAATGAAGAGTAGTCTAAATAGTTAATGAGAAATTTATAATTTGTTAACTATCACTTTAAAGTTCTAATAAGTTAAAAAAGAAAAGGGGCTCAGGTTAGCCATGTGAGTTAAAGCGTTGACATAAAACTCACATGGTAAACCTAGAGTGGTGAGTACGATTCTCGCCTGGGTAAAGGAAATTATTTAGTGACGGAATTCAATAAATAACATCCTAAGTCCCACCCTGACTTAAAAATGATGGTAACCTGTAGATAACCCGTCCCAATTAGCCTAAGTTGCAAAAAGTGGACGTTAATAAATAAATAAATAATAAAACTAAAATAAAATAAAATATATATATAATTCACTTGTTTTATTTCTGTTTTCTTATTGATCACCTTTTTTCTATTATTTATAATGTGCATATTCTCTTTTATACTCCTCTTCTTTAAATTTATTTATTTTTCTATTATACTTACATTTTCAAAATCAAATTTATGGTTGTATTTAATTGCGCGGTCCACTGGGGACGTTTTATTGTCATTATGATCAATGTTTGATCGTGAGTTGTTTGATTCTTCTTTTGAGTAATTGTGATAATTCCACTACACAATTTTTATTTGTAATCCATTCAGTTTATTTAGTAAACATTATATTTGGTGTCTGTTGATTGTTATTTATCTTTTATATGGCTAAAGCTATTTTTTACTCTTTGGACTAAGTGATTTGTCCAATATTTTTACATATCGATATAATCTTCCTGGCTAATTAAGTAAAGTTAAATAGGTCATACTTTCACACTAAAGCTGTAGGATTGATGCCAACGGGGCCATAGAAATGTATGTACTGATGAATTCAGATAATATAAAACTTTTTTCCTCTCTTGGTGAAAAAGGGTAGTAAGTAACCTTAGATACTCCGTCTGCCAGTGGTAGTAACGAAGTGGACGTTAAAAAATATCATCTACCTATTATTCCTTCATATCACTATCGTATAAGCTTGTCTTCTAACGTTACGATGCAGTCTCTGTCAAGAGGTTTGAATGTTTGATTTATTCGATTTATTTCTATTCGAAAAACAGTGATACCGAAAAGAAACATTAGTTTTATATTTATAAATATATTATACTTATTGCGAACTTTGTATAATAAATTAGGGCGATTTAGGTACCATCAGGTTACCGTATTAAAATTGTAGGAAATTTAATGATAATTATAATAATCCTAATTCTCTTTTTAAAAAATTGTATTTTTAAAATCTTTGCTCTTAGTATTATTCAAAATTGAGTAAATATTTTTTTCTTTTTTAGGACCTACTATTGGATCCAAGTTACATTTACATTTGCTTTATTCTCCAGTGTTGATACAACATTTATATGTATTCATGATGTGCAGTGTTAATAGCCCAGACTGTGTTAACATGAATATGTCTTCAAAGGTTCTAGAATAATGAACTTAAAATTTTATTTCACATGCTTATTTTTGAAATTGACGAAACTAAGAATTATTTAAGAAACGCCAGAAAGACTAAAGTCATCCTGATTTAGCTGAAGTCCCCTTAGGAAATGGGCTATTTACCTTAAGTCATAAAATACCTTTAGATTACAAAAACTATTAGTTCTAATTTGTATTGAAAATAGAAAATTTAAAATATCTCGAAAAATGTTATTGAACCAATTTTATTAAATTTTCTATAAATGTAGTTCTATACATTTTGTTTTAGTCTATGCAATACTAATCGATTATTTTATATTTCAGCAGATTTCCCTTAAGAGAAATCAGCTATTGAGGTCGTACTCATGACGCGATTTTCGAAACATTTACTCAAATGTCCATCGATCCTATCTAATAGATGAAGAAAATGAGGTCAATACAGCCATACTGGGTCAATGAATGAAAACTTCTTCTCTTCCTTAAAACATTAATTTGATTATATTCCCAGGTTAACCACAACATATTTTTAATTTAGAATATAATAAATTAAATTTAAATAATTTTTTTAATTAAAAATATGTTGTTAAAGATAAGTGGTATTTTTGTAAGTTATATAGTTTCATTGACTGTTTTGTTATAAGACCAATTATGTACATTTAAAAAAAAATAGTTTTAGACTTCTTAATTATAGTGCTTTACTCTTTGTAGCTCTGAGGGTGGGAACGTGATTCCCGTAAGCGCTATGCGTTTGTAAAAATAAATTGTGAGGACCCACAAAAGTGTTTCGAATTAACCTGATTCATCACCCTCACCATCAGCTGAAAATAAAAATTGATTAAAGTCCCGTTTATTTCCATTATTAAAGCTCAGTAGCACCTTATGAAGGGGTTCCTTTCTATCTATGATTAAAATTTCAATTTCTTTTGTAAATGTTGAACTCTCTATTTACATACATCCCTTATTATTATTTCCATACCTCACTTTTATGTCCACCATCTACTTGCTAAACCAGCATTGTCAATTTTTTACATTTTCCATCAACATTTAAAGTCAGCTTTCTAAATTGCATCAGTATACATCTATATTGGTTGTATAACAAACGGTCAATGATTAAGAGGAGTTAATTAGCCAATGTTGACTAACCAATTTCTCTATCAGTAGTTTGTGGTGATGAGTGATTGTTGTTCTTTGCATTTTTTTTTCATAATTCAAGTATTAAGCAAGTTAGTCGTACACTCTAATTCCTATGGTAACACCCCCCCCCTCACCGGTCATCTCATAGAAATAGGGAATATGTGATTAGATGAGATCACAAGTATGTTTTACCAGGACGCGGGAAATCTGCTTTGTTTACGCAGACCGAGCGTGACGGAAGGTAATATATAATAGAAATACTCATGATCTATGAACAATAGCCAATCAGCTTAGTCTTGAATATTATACGAAATACCAATTTGGCCTTAGTTTAATAAATTTCCATGAAGCCCCTTATGTAAAATTCTAATTGTCTTATTATTCACTCTGAATTCTTTTGCATCTTCAAAAGAGATATCAAAACTACCGACCTTCCAAAACTAGTGCCTGCCACTGTCACGGGAATATGTCAACAAATGACTTAATTTCGAAAATTCACTAACACATTTTCTGAAGATTTCATGAGACTATCCCAGAAAGCAGTACTACTAGCCACTGCTAGAATTCTTTGCTCATTTTCAAACTCCCATTAAAAAAATATCAATAAGACCTAAAAATAGATTAGTACTTATAGAGATTTGATACGGCTCACGCTATTATATTTAGTACAATTATATTTAGTAATCTCAGTGAAAATAAAGCTAATAATAGTAGAAACAAATACTCATTTTGTCCGCAAATATAAAAATTCATTATATCTAGCCAGTTTAATCTGTATGCTCAGGCGCAGCACCACTTTCGAATATGGCCTAGAACCCGTGAAAGCAAGAGGTTCCATTAAGGATTGTTCTTCTCTAGCTGAACCACGATATTTTCTGTTGCAAAAGCTCACTGGATCATAAAAAGTAAATTTAGACGATTCAATAATACTAAAATCTTACGTGTAAAGAGATGAACTCTTTTTTTCGCTTCTTTCTCTTTTATGAAAAAGCTCCTAAAATTGAGCGTTGAAAAGCTATATGACAAATGCTATTGGTGAGCGATACCATCGTCATCCACCCTCTGTTACCTTGCTCAGGTCAGCAGAGACCATAACATTTAAATGATAAATACCCTAACTTCTGTTAAGTATATTTTACAGTTAAAAGTTACTACTCCTTGTAGTATTCTACTAACTAAATTACTGGCCCAAATTAATGCAATTAAAGTATACTGATAAGGAAAAGTTGAAGTGTCTTCTAGGGTAGGTATCATGATACAGTTAGCACTTTTGGCTTCACGATCAGTTTTTCCGAATTCATCTTACGAATTAGAAATCTTTTCTTTTTTCACAACATTCAGCTAGCTTCAACCATATTTAGAATAGCAACTTTTTCATCGAACAAAGCATAGTTAGTCATGTTTTTGAATATAACAGTAAATATTCTCGTTGAAATATTATTATTAAAATGTTTTAATCTATAAAAATAACGCTCAAGATATCATTCGTCCGATTATTTAAAATTTTCACCACCCAAAATCCAATATTATTGGTGAATTATAACGGCTGATTCGGGGCATATCAATAATTAACAATTCTAAAGAATTTATGAACACACTAGATAGGTTCAAGAGAGGATGGGTTATTCTGTTGCAGTTCTGCTTCTGGAGTGTTGTCATCTATCCATAAATAATGACAATAAATTGCTGAAACAACATGAAGTTCTCCATATAGGAGTTGAAGGGTTTGTTTAAAAACAGGGTGAATCATCCCCTATTCGAGACTGGTATGCCATATAAAGATAGTAGACGTGGAGATCCTGAGGCTAGCGCTAACAGGTCCCCCATACTCCTTATAAATACCTCCCTTATACCCCTAGCCCTCATCCTTTATTCATTCCTCGGCAACCATTTAAAATTTGAATTATTTATAGCTGGCTTGGTAATATTTTATCTTCTCTGTTTCTGAATGCTCCCCTCCTATGACATGGACTAACTATTAGAATATTATATTTTTGTTCTGGATAAATATTAATTTATTTTCATTGTGTAGTAATTTTATTTAATGTGAAATATATAACTAGAGATATTGTTTTAGAAGCTAGTATATTACCATAATACTTAAAACAGTGAAACACATGCTGACAAGGTACATAATACTACCACACTAACTGCTAACCTCTGAACTTCTCCATATTCCTACTACATTTATTTCTTGAGATAAAAAAATATTTTGTATTCTTCATATTTTATGGCAAGGGCCACCAATAAAAACCATTTATTTCGGTGCAAACTTTATTGAAACTCCCCTAAATGTTTCGTGGCTTACTTGCCACCTCTTCAGGGGCTATCCCTTTTCAACCAAAAAAAATTATAACATTAATTTAACAAAATGCTTAAAATTTCTAAATATTGTTTTAATAGGTGACTACATCAATGCCATATTTATCAAATTTAATGATTGATTGCTACTTACATTTCTGAAGTGCTGAGAACAAGAAAAATATTTTGTAGAAAATACACTGCAATGTTAAACCTACAATTTATAATTTGTAACAATGAAAAAATTATTTCATTTTTTAGAGACGTGATATAATTTATCAAATTTACTGGCCATAGAAGATCCATCCTGGCCATGTAAGACCACTGATCTGAAATATCTCCCTTCTTATGCATCTCTAAAAAAGTTATAAATAAGTTCCGGGGAAGTGAATTTATTTTTTCACAAACTCACTGAATGAAATTCTTAGGTCTACTCTCGCTAGGAAAGGTGGTAACCTTTAGATAACAAGGTTCACAGTAGAATAAAGGGGACGTCAATGAATTATATTTGTTTTTTGCTATGATGAACACTAACAGTCCTAGTCATGATTCCTGAATACCTTGTAGTTTATATATCCTGTCTGTGTGCATAGATCCTGGCCCTAGGTATTTCTATGCTACCTACCGAAATTGTGTATTCGATGTAGGGAAATTCGATAAAAAAAAATAATTAAAAAAAAAAACAACTATTTAATACGTATATTTTCCTAAATCGCATGGAGATTAACATCAGTTATGAAATGATTGTTTTCGAACATCGAAAAGTGACATTTAATTACAGAGACTCCTTTAATTAATTTATTCCCATTAGTGAACAACTGGCACTCAATAACGAAGAGTAAAAGCTACAGTACATGTGTTCTATCGATTGGCTGGCCCACTTCCCTTTCAGAACGATCAAGGTCGCAGGTCTATTTATATCAATACTACTTCGTATTTAACCAAAATAACTTTACAATATTGAGTTAGGTTTTGTACGTACAGAACATTAGGAGTAGCTTTGATTTGTGACTATGAATTATCTGAGCCTCTAAACTATGGATTTGAAATCTATTTTTTAAAACTTGTTTTTCTAAAATTTGGATTTATCCAATTTCAAATGTTAAAAATTGTATTTTTCTTTCTTGTTAAATACCTGTTTTTCTATCAAGTGTTTACATGTCAAAATTCTTATTTCGTTAATTAGCCTTAGTAGCATTTAGTGAACGTTTATAAACAACATTTTTTTTAATTAATTATTTCTTTTAAGATGGGGATCAGGCTAGCCATGTGAGTTAATGCGTTGACCGTAATCTCACATGGCAAATCTAGAGTGGTGAGTTCGATTCTCACCTGGGCAATAGGAATTTATTTATTGGCTTAATTAGATTCACACATACGTCACCCGAAGCTAGTCAAAATGGTTTCGATGAGTGAAAAAAACGTTAATTCTGTTGAAATCTGAAAACCAGAACTTTAGCAATTAAAATATTTCCATAACATGCAGAACACTTGACCGTATGAATAGATGTTCCCTTCTAAGACCAATGTTAAGAATTTGAACTTTCACTCTGATGTTATGCTATACTTCCTTGAGGTTTTGATTCATTGCCATATTTTTCATTCTTCACTTCATCTTATGTGTCATTTCCCTTCTAGGCATTTCCAATGAATTTTTCGTTCATCCCGACCCTTTCCAATCCCGTGTTCAGATTTCAATTCTTACCCGTGATTCCTCTTTGTATAAGGGAAAGGTAGCAGAAGTTGATTAGGGGTCAGAGAAAGAATACCTCAAGCAATCAATGTATTAGAGTAAAATGGAACTTTGCATTTTTTGACCACCTAAAAGTCTACTTTAGATGGGTTTAATAAAAAGAGCTACGATACTGCATTTCAAAACCAACAATGTTTAATAGTAGTTTAGCTACATTTAACACAAACTGTTTCATCTTGAAAAAATTGATACGAGACATGAGCCCAGGTGAGGCTTGCTTAGAAAGAAATATTTGACGTAAATCACTCTTGGCTTAATTCATAGAATGCTGGTCTTCTTATCCACAGAACCCGAGGGTTCCAGCAGGTGGGAAATATGTTCGTAAAATTTGTATATATAAATATGCGCGTGTATGTGTGTGTATAACCTAAATTATTAATTATTCACTCACTGTATATTCCATCAAAAATATAGAGATTTATCTGCATACATTCTTAATGATCAAAGTTACCTATGTTGATAATAGGAATTTATTA
Source organism: Riptortus pedestris (assembly GCA_019009955.1). Lineage (NCBI taxonomy): Eukaryota > Metazoa > Arthropoda > Insecta > Hemiptera > Alydidae > Riptortus > Riptortus pedestris. The sequence goes on from CM032229.1 coordinate 74,444,584, forward strand.
ATTCAAAACGACCTATTCTTAGGAGATTGCTGTATAAAATAGGTAAGTGAAGAATAAATGTATAAATCAAAAAAGAAATGTAGTCTGCCAGCAATCAAGAAGACGATTTTAAAGGGATCTGCCATAAGAAGACGGGAGAGAGTGAGAGAGAGAAAGAGGGACATAAAATCTGTTGCTGTAGAATGTGGCTCGAAGAGCTTTGTGAAGTGCTAATTATGTTGAGCCCCTGAATCAGCTCAATGAGCCTGTTAGTCGTGATTGATTAACCTTCCAGCTTACAGATGACAAGGTAATTTAGAGTCAAAGAATGTATTAAACACCATTCATGTCTTCCTTTTCTCCATCTTTTTTGAAGCAAATATAAATGCGTTCCGTCCCTTTTTAACCTCAGCTAAGGAAATTACAGTTCACAAATTATTAAAAAAAAGTACAGGTCACGTATCCACTTTATCATTTTTAGAGAAGAAGGAACACACACGAAATACATACAAAACGTTATTCAAATAAAATAAAATTAAGGCGATTTGAATATTTAACTTCAGTCCTTACAATCTTGTAGGGTGACCAAAAAATTAATGCGTTTTTGATCATTTAAATTTTTGGTCATCAGAAACCACAGTTTTTGGCACAGAAATCGTTAACTTCTATTTAGAATTAGTGTAGTGCAGAAAAATAATAGTACCCCTCTCGCTGCTAATTTGCTTACTTGGTAAATTGAAAGTAAAAAAACAGCTCAGGATATTATGTTAGCACTACTTTTGAATGAGAAAGATGGGGGATTTATGTTATTTATAATGGCAGAATGTAAAAAAAAAAAATATTATTTCAGCAGAATATATGTCATTTGCCTTACTTACGACAGAGTATCCAGAAACCATGAAATGATTTAGTCTGACACTATCGGCAAGAAAGAGTTTCCAAATAAAAACTCGGAGTGGTGAGATTTCCGGGACATAACTTGTTTTATTTATTTATTTGTTGAGCTCCGCAACTAGGCGATGTCGCGATAACATGCTTCTAAGATCCGTAAGACTGGTTTGATTTGTCCTAAATGTTAAAAACACATTTACAGTATTGGATGTAAATACAAAAAAAAATTGAATTCATTATATGCTCACTCGATATACACAAGATTTCCATAGCTCTAGGTCATAGAAATTTTCGAAAGGAAATGGTAAAGACAAAGGCAATAAACAGGTAACCTATTTTTAAACTACTATTGGTTATTTTGTTATTCATTTTTAGTACCTGCGTTTAGTGTGTTTTAGAACTAAGCGTTGCCTGTTCTGGTTTTCGTGGTTAGGTTACCATTTTGACGCTGGTTCATATCGCTTCAATATGCAGATTTTCGATTTGGTTGTATTTAATTGGCATCATAGATAGTAACGCATTCGCCTATTACGAGAAAATAGTTAGTTTATTCAAAGACGATTTTCACCTTTAATCCAAATAAAAAAAAATCTTTTGAAGACTCTACCTACTTACATTATTTGAAATCAGTTTTCGGAGTAACTCTTCATCGGAAAGGTTAGAATTTCATTCATTAATTAATATCTGATCTCTCGTCCTTAGATTATCAGCTCATTCAATCAGTGGCTGTGTATAACTTGAGCCAAAGAGCCTAAGGATTTAAATGCCGTCGCAGTCAAAACTAAGTATTCATTTTTGAGGTGCTGGATAGTGAAAGAGGCAGATCACATATATGAATCATCGGAAAAGGGCACTACACTGTTTCACAGGTGTATTTATTATAAGCGGTAGAGCGATTTGTGACCCTAAGCCACAAGGAAGTCACAAGCTCTCTTCACAAGAAAGTTCACTGTGACTGGGCACTGATATTAGAGTGAGTGCTCCTAAAGTTGTCTGCCGCTCATTATAAATACCTATGAAGGAACGAGCCCTTTTTCATATATAGCCGACAGTAAATTTGCCCGAATTGAAGAAACTCTAGATCCACCAAACTACTGAAAAACTATAAGCATAGCACTAAAGGAGTTGCTGCCATGTACTAAAGAAGTTTTTTTTTATTTTTATGAAATAATGTTATCTCTATTTTTTTAAAAATGAATGCACGTATATATATCCGTCTCATATACGAAGTGGAGGACAAATATAAACTAACTGCTTATACATTATTTGTCGCTATCAACTGTCACTACATACCTACACTGTTTCACTCACATCAAATGGTGTAATTTAGGTGCCAAACGTGTAAGATTCCAAATCCAGAAAGAATTAACGTATCCTCACCTGTAACAAAAACAAATTTAAATTAGTATCATGTTATTTAAATGTTCTTTGTCAATAAAGAATATTAAACGAATATTTGGATAAATTGCATGTGAATAGAGTTGTTGTATAATTGAAATTAAATTCCCACGAACACAAATAGTGTTTGCTAAAACGTTATATAGTTCTGGTTCATAGCAACATCATGACTAATAACCTGAATTAATATAATAAGCCTTGCTTGACAATACGATTGGCCCAGCGATTGAAAGTTTTTTATTTTAATTTTAATATTATTATTAACTTTTTCGTCACATATGTAGTTAATTACCATTCAGTGTAAATACAGTTTGCTAAAGATAAACCAGTGAGATACAAAATATACCCACATGCTTTTTTAAGCATCTGCTGGGGAAAACCATTCAGACACTCCTTCAGTATATTTTAATTATTTTCTAATAACATTCGACAAATAACAGCAGTCAGGAGCTAGCAAACCATTAAAATGTTTTGAGGTTCTTCTCATATGCACAATATTTGTAATTCTAAGCTATAAATATATTATCTATTATTACACTTGGGGCCTTGTTCAAGTCCAAGATTCCAATACAATGATAATTAATACCAACAGTCGGACATCTAAACCACCGATAATCTTGCTCTGGCAAAAGAAAGTCTACGAAACATCAAAGTAAAGGTGGATTAAATGTTTTCTAGGGTTTAATGTATAGGACGTATTCCTTCCTCTCTTGCAATTTAAGTCACAGCAGAGTGCTGCTATTCCATCATTAATACATGTGTTTATACATAATATTTCAATAAACAAAAAAGAAAAAGCTTAATAGCTAAACAAAAACACACATGAAATCTTATATACATTTCACATCTAAGTACGTAAATATACATTTTGCCGTTATTGTTCTCTGAAGACCGTAATATACTATTGTTCACTCTCGAAGAATGAACGTAAATCAGAAGATTAATGATCTTATAAGTAAAATCATTGTTAGTACGTATGTAAATAACAAATATTTTCTTCGTGCAGAAAGTGGGCCCAAGCACAACGATCCAGGTTCATTTATGTACCTAATAGCATCTGTCATTCTTACTCATTTTTAAAACCACTGTTTCATATGTCCGAAACATGAACTTTATATACAAATTGCATGCGCATTTATATTAATAGTGATCATTGTTAATTCAAAAGTGTTCAGTAACATATAAAATGACAATGCAATTAAATGGAATAACTGTTAAAGTATATTAATACGGTGACACCTAGTGCTAATTCATTTACCAAGGTACTTTCCATTTGATTCATTCGTTTAGACCCCATAAACGTTTCTCCATTTGTTGCTTCCCGTTAATATCATGTTTATAGAAATGTGTCATATATGAATATACCAATTCATTTGTTATGTGCTTGTCCCTCCCTCATTGTGTGGACTAAATGCAAGCCAGATTTTTAGTTTCTCTAAAATTGTTGTGACACTAAGAACAAATTTATCAGTGAACTAATAATAAGCTATTATTTAATATAAACTCTTTAGAAGCTAATGAACATTGTTAACGCCCATTAGTACGTGACCACTAATATAAATCAATAAAACCACGGAGGGAATATAAAATCACTCATATTATTGAAGTCATGTTGGTGGAAATGGATCTGGCCCAGAGTCAGAAGCAGACCAATTTAAACCATTAGGAGACTAGAGACCCAATAATGGGCTCTGTGGCCACATCATTACCTACAGAGTTGAGCCAGAGAGCACGAAAACACGTTCTACTAACTTCTGCAGGGTCACCACTTTATACTACACTCTATATCACGACAGGATTTAAAATTGTTCAGACACTATAATTTCTAACTCTAAAATATATCCCGTAATACCTAAATACCTACGAAAATTCACTAGTAGCCTAGCTCCGGCATGACTTTTATTTTTAAGAATTTGTTCTGTAGAATACTCTGTACTAACCAATATTATTATAATATTGAATTGAACCAAGAGAATTTTAAACCTGCATTCATAATCTGAACAGGGCTTTGCAATGCCCTACTACATTAACCCACAATACACACAAACACACGCATCTGTATATATATTAAAGCGTTTCGTGTAAGAGTACTGGCCAGATTTTATTGAGATTAATTTTTATACTCATGTTCCTTGTACTCCCATTACGTTTAATTAAACAAAGTGTTGAACATCATTTAAAATCGTTTCATTTAAAAGAGATTTATGATTCCAATGCATCGACTCGACAAATCCCCCCCTTTCCCACTTTAGTCGATTTTAATGAAAAGGGCTACAATTAGACTAGGAGAGGGTGAGGGGCAGTTATACGTAATATTAAGCCCAAATATGAAAATTCAACGTTCTAATGCTCTTGTACGAAAAACATTCTTACTTACAGATGTCAGGTTTAAAATATTCAAAATGGGTTCAGGGAGCGTCAGAAGGGATAATTGTGACTGACAACGGGAAATATAATAATTCGTTTGCTTAGTACAAGGAAGTAGAAAGAAGTGGGTTCAGAAGAAAGGTTTTGAGGCGTAGTATGTTAGCTTCAACAATAGTATACTTTACAAAAAGAAAATTTACCAACAATTGTGTGATCAATATTAGCTGATATTCTCTTTATAAATGTATGAAATAAAATGAGAAAGAGGAGAAATCGAAATATTGGGAGAAAAAGCAAGTGAAGAGAGAGAGAGTAGATGAGGAGGTCACTAAAAGACCCGGTGGGAGTTAGGGTGAATATTTCAAACACGTCTTCCTGGGGGCCATCTCCTCTTTTCAACCTCCAACACCTTTCAGGCCTACCTCCAAAGACATATGAATATTAGATTTTTTTAACACCCATTAATTATTTATCCCTTGGATTACACTGTTTTACTCAATTATTGTTTATATATCATTACTTCCGAGAAGTTCTTAGACAGACTTACCCAATTTAGTGCAATCCAAATAACTATTCCATAGAAGCAAGATGCCTTAATCCCATTCTATTTCTTTACTTTCGAAAAGTGGATATTATTTACTAACATCCTTTTCAGGCAACTATGTCTAATCGAAACGGTTTATCATCTGTTTACCAACCTTTTCAAGTTAGTGTTAGACTAAAGGTTTTCGAGCGTTTGCCACTAAATCAATTCCTATTTGCCACCCCGGAATACAATCGCCTGACTCCAGATAGATTTTTTTTTTTTAAATTAAAATATTCAGCATTCCATATGTAATTATTATCTACTTTTGGAAAGCAAGATTATGACGTACAAGGTAAATCATAGACCCTGTATAAAATGCGGGGATATTATGCAATAGACCCAAGCCTGCATCCTATTAAAATCTCATGAATAAATAAGCCTCATCCACACTCACATAATCTTGTACTCATAAAATGATGCAGTTCACAAATTACTTTCCCTCCACCTCTCCTTTAGCGGCTCAAAATAAATCTATAATTCTAGAAAAATGGTTGCTAGCCTATATAAAATTCAATAAAATAAGTACCACCAAATAGAAAGCATTATAATACTGAAAAGAGAGAGTGAGGGTGTATTTTTTTAATTATTTCTAGAAGATATAGCTATAAAAATAGTATACTGTAGTTTATGAATGTTCGGTACTGGTAGCTGCAGTTAGCATTCTGAGTATGCTGTTGGCATTCTTATCAACTTAGTAAATCTAGAGTCATGAGGTTGAATTCAGCAATAGGAATGTATTTATTATTTATATGTGAATGTATTTATACTAAATGAAATCCTTATTCCCACCTTTGATACAAAAGGATGGTGACCCGTAGATTACCGTTCTTATAGTTAATATGTTAATAAATAATACAATAATATTTCTTTTAAAGATTTAGATTTAATAATTCAAAGTTTTAATTTATTTATTTTATAATAAGTAGATGACTAATGATGAACATGAGAGGATTTATTTCTCAAAAGCGATCTTTCTCATTTTAGATGGAACAATTACCATGATCAATTGAAACTTACCAGGAATTATGATTACAATTTTTCCTGAAGAATGGTGATATTTTTTATAAAATATTTGCCTTATATGTGCCTTTCTATAATAAATCAGATCCATAGGGGCAGATACGTAACGGCATCTGTTGCATGACTATAGGAGTAACGAACGACACGGAAGGAAACGTGAATTTTTATCCTTTTTGTTATCGGAAAGTTATACGGCTTTTGGAATGAATGAGGGATTTTCATCCGACTACTGCATCATTTAAACCATGAGTCAAGTAGCTCTATATATTCATTTTAATGAAAAATTATTCTGAAAAAAATAGCTTTGTATTTATATCATTAAAACTCTAAAGCTTGTCTGATTTTCTATTAAAATTCGGCGGGTTCACTTTTTTTTTAATATATATTTCAGACCATTCTTAAAACAATGGCACGAAAATTGAAAATCTTTCCTTTCTGCCTAGAACTAAATGATATTTTACGGTTAAATTTGAAAATACATAAAGCTAAGAAACTTTTTGGGACCTTAAAATGTATTCTAAACACAATTCTCTCTATTCATTTCCCCGACAAAATCAACATTATGGAAGATATTAACGAATATATGTTTTGACATTCAAGTTAACCCTCACTCTATAGGGTGTTAAGTATCAAAGTATGAGTTAAGTATAAAATGGCTCATATTAACAATACTCATTCCCTTAATATACAAAGAAATGTATTTCCCAATACAACTGAAGAATTTCCATGAAATAGGAATAAAGTTTTCGACACCCGGAAGGAGGAAGTTAAAATTTAAATATTTTTCATTTTTACGTTTTAAGGCTAAAATTGTTCTTCTAAACACAATTCATTTTTTTACGTTTTCCCTAAAAAATCAATGCTATTGGAGATATTGATATGTATTTTCAAGTTGAAGGAATCACCCCTACCCCTCCTATTTGAAAATTCGGAATCTCATATAGCGTGGGAACCTTGGGATAATTGACTTACAAATGTAAAAATCCATAGAAATCTTCCAGTGATCAAGTAACATCAGTTTTCCTGGTATTGTTCTTAGTATGGCCTGAAAAGTGAAAACAATTTATCCCAGTTGAATTTAAATAGAACATCTGACAAACCTAAAGTTTTAAGGTGCCCATTTAAATTTGATAGGACCTCATATTCTCTCTCCCAGGTCGATTGGCATGCAAAGACTTTTTTCGAAAATATTTTCATTTGTACAACCTTATTGGTTGATTTCCTTTAAGGAAAGTCAGCTAAAATTCAGACTATGGTTAAGAGTGTTGTTATATTTTTATTCGAAGTTTAACCAGTTTGTTATTTTTAAAGTATCAATAACCCGTATGGCTTCATCAGTTTTTTTTGTGCTAATCTCTCAAATGAATCCTACGATATGCATAACTGCAATATACTTAACAGGGCCTACCCATTACTTGAATTAAACTAAAACTACCGTTTCGTGTTTAAAACATGGAATGCATTAATTAAAGAGCATACCAAATTAGTTATCTGAATAAGAGCCCTACTGCATTAGTTTAGGCCACGGTCACTCGAGACCACTGTCCTTGCAATTGTGAGCCACGGAATATTGCATGATCTTCTCAATAATAGCTTCTACTTGTAATCAACTAAAGTACATTTTCAAAATGTTATTGCTAATTACATTAAGTAGTATTAAACAAAGCGTATACTTAGTTGGTAGTTACTTATCTGTTCTCTTCTCAGTACCCATCAGAAAAAGCTGCAAATATTAAGTGTATCTTTTTTTTTTTTTCAAGGGGCACGTTTTATTCTTGGTTCATTGTACTCTTCAGACTCTATAATTTCTGTATTCATTTATCAAGTATTTTATTTTATTTTTAGTCAACCAACAGTTATTGCTAATATGTATCATTCGCCAATATGTATTTTGCACCCATCTCTTATTTTTAAAAGCCCTCCAGCCAGGAACTGCAAAGCGAAACAAACTTTCCCCATTCTGGAATCTTACAGTCTATTCTCTATTTCTCTCGTAATAAGAAATAGCGTTAAGTGAAACCCGACTTAGTTGGAGTGGGGGTAACTGACGCTGTAAAAAGGAACTACAAGAATTCAGCTGATGATCGTCTTAATAATTATTGAGTGGGGAAACAATAACAATATATTACTATGTTATAAACAAAACATTAAAAGTAATTTTCCTTATATAACTTTTTTTTCATACACCCCATAGTAATGGAGATATGCATGATTATGTATTTCATTATTTTTCTAAACCACCACTACTCTTGTTCCGAATTTGGACCTTTATTCAGTCAGATAAAAATTGAGGGCTCAAGAGCATATGTTCATTGATGACGCCAAATCCAATAATTAATGACCATTTATTTATATCACATAGGAAAAGTCTGATGGAAAGTGATGCATGGAATAAGACATTTAATAATTAACATAATAATGTGAGATGTATAGGAGTGGATATTTATCTTAGGCTGAAACTGAAAAATACAAACAACTTCGTTACTTAAGAGAGAAAATGTAAAGAACAACAATAGTAAAATATTAAAATTTCAAAAAGATTCGTATATAATATCTTTCTATACCAACTATTTTTTTATTTAACGCCTTCTTTTAAACCCTCAATCGTCTTAAAGTTTCAAGACAATTAAAAGCCAATCTAGAATAAAAAGAATCTATCTACTTCTCTTAAAGTTTCTTTTACATGATTTAACTTATACTATGATATACTATTCCTTTTGGGATGAAGTTTTCTTTCGTAGTTTTCGCTTTCTTTTAGAATGACTAAAAATAAAGTTGGTGAGGAAACAGAGGAGAAAAAATTAAGCTATTACTCTAACGTAGAAAATGTATAAGACAAAAATTTCTGAAAACTTGGAATAGAATTGAATAGGATGATTGTTTAAACAAATTGGTTACTATTTTTGTTAATAGGTTGAGTACATAATGGAGCGTTACCAAACTCGATATTATTACGTTTAATAAAAGATCTCCTTCGTTAAGTGTTTCCATTGGACCAGAACTAGTATAGTTAGAATATACTTAATTTATTATATGTGTTGATTTTTAAAAGAAATGTTAGTCATAATTATTTGTCGTCAAAAAATCCAAGCCAGTAGTCATAGAAAGTACCATTTCTACATTGCTACATTGTAATCAATGTTTCTAATAAATAAATAAAAAATCATGCTGTCCAATACTGCAACATCTGATTTCATATTATTGTAATTTAAGTTTGCTCAAAAATGGTTAGTTATGAGTAGCACTACTACTATATAAGCATAAAATAAATTAACAAGAGATAAAAACAAAGTTATTTCCAATAGGTTTTGGCAGATTGGCCTTTAAGAGGAATCAGCTATGAAGGGTCTACTCATGGAATGAATTTAGAAAGGTTAAAAGAAATCGAAATATCTCCGTTATTTTGAGTAGGTCTGAAAAATGTCTCCATCATTATATGGCCTACAGTTATTTCTGTGTATACTTCTTCTCTAATTTGAATATTAAATGAGCTATATGTATTTTTTTAATGCAGCCTTCAGTATCTCCTACTCATGTAATTATCAGTTTTTAGCTATTTTATCAATAATGTCCTCATATCTAACTTCAATTTTAAATTTCCTTTATGTTGGCTTTTTATTAGTGAAAATATATAGAACTTAATTTGTGATGACATCATTAGAATAATAGTCTCGAGCACGTTTAGTTTATGCAGCATCTGCGTGAAGGTTGTTTTAATAAGAAATGCTCAGTCAAGAACGTGAGGAAAGTAATGTTGTGAAACAATGATTCCTTATACCCGAAATTCGATAATTGTTCCATTGGCTTCCACAAATATTTTAATAGTTATTTTAAATAAGTAGCACAAATAATAATATTAGATCATAATAATGTAATAATTAGGTAACTAATATTATTAATTAACATTGTTATAAGTTCTACTACGACAGGACCCACATTCGAAGTCCTCGAACAAGTATGCTTGCTGAACAGTTTCCAGGTTACATCTAGAGAATAGTATGAAAATACATCAAAAATTGACAATTCTAACATTTTTAGGTTTTATTTTGTAAAAGTTCAATAATAATCTCTAATGACGTACGACTAATAGGAAACGATCCTCGGATCCTGGAAAATCGAGGAAATCCAGAAGAATGAAGGAAATACTATACTAATCTTTTTATGTTCCTTAAGACTCATAAAGGTTTTAAGCAGATTTCTGTTAAGGGAAATCAGCTATTGAGGTAGTACTCATGACGTAATTTTCAAAAAATTTCAGCAAATGTCCATCGATCCAACTTAGTAGATGACGAAAATGAGGTCCGTTCAAAATTGTATATATATATATATATATACACTCTAGCGGTCGCATTTTTTTTATGTATATGCTTTCATTATCTTTCATATTAACCGAGATATTAGCGTTTTATAGTTTTCGGCCTTTAGTAAACCCCCACTCCTGCTTATGTCATATCAACAATAAGCTGTTATATTATGAAGCACTTTATTTGAATCCTAAATAACAAATATTGTTCTCATTGAACTTTTACGTCATGAGATAAAGGCAAATACGTGGCGCAAGTGGGAAATCTGCTTAGTTAACGCAGACCCTGCTTGTCAGACTTTTTTATATAATATAAAAATTTATGTCAACTAAACACCCTCCGGGTAGAAGCAGAATAACTGTAAATAAAAACAAATTAAATATCTTGTTTAAGACAAATAACCTGTGCCATTTTATAAATACGCATAATTGTTTGCTTTCAGGATATAATGTGGTGCTATGAATTCTCTTTCAATAAATATGAGGGGAAAAAAAAGGACTTCATTTTAATATTTGATAAAATGGGAATGATTTTAATGACAGAGGAGCGGGAGTGAAGCGCGGAATGCTCTAATGAAAAGCAGCAGTATGGATGGAAAGCTGGTTTTAAACTCATCCAACTCAGCTGTAGTTGAGTCAGCATTTCAGGGTCTTACCTTCATCAGCCTTCAGTTTTCTGTTCAAAGCAGGTTATCGAAATGGAGCAGCTTAAATTTACGACGATTTGGTAAAAATGCTCTCTATTCATAGACTTCTCGAGAAAATAATATCGTCATGTCAAATAATTAGTTTGAAAATAATAAACTAACTAATAATAATGAAAGAGTAGTCCGCCCAGATTTGCCAATTTCTGTGTCCATGAATGACAGGAGAAAGATATATTTCCACAATGACGTACTTTATTCAATAGAAACAAAATTATAATAATTTATATTAATTGTGACGAAGATATCGTATTATATTTATCATATCATTTAGGTTCACAGAATAAAGCTAGTATTTAATTTTTAAATGATTTTTCCAATAGGTAGAAGAAAATTTAAAAGAATATATCTATTTTTCAGTATATTTGCCTTAAGGGAAATCAGCTTTTTTAGGATGATTAATGACTCATCAAAAGATCTAACTAATTTCAAAAATGAGTCTCAGGGTTACTCTGGAAATAAAATAAAGTAAATTTAAAGATAGAGTGGACTAACGATTGAGTGATAGGTTCTTATCACCCACTATAGATTAGAAACAGAAGAGATGCAGCGTTGCCCTGACGTAAAGATGATGCTACTTCTTCAGGACTGAAATTCGAGATTCTCTTTACAGTGGAAAGAATTATGGAGATCCATGTTATTAATGACCAAGAAAGATGGGCCAAGGCCTTCACTTTCTGGGATTGGATAACTGCAGGGCTCAGTGCGAACCTAGAGAAGTGCCGTGCCGTCACTTCATGAAATATGGTGATTTTTACTTATGACGTATAGGTGGTAAATAGGAAAATCATGTTACCTGAGGAAAAACTCAACCTTTTAAGAAGAAGGATATAAGAAGGTGAATATGAGCCATCCGAGGGGTGCTAGTTCTTGGTTAAGAAACATCATTTTTAATTGGATAGTAAATATTTATCCTCATACAATACAAACCATGAAAAGACTATTCCGTTAGAATTGTGATTTACCAAATGTAACGTATACTGGAGAAAATTGCAGACTTGAAAACTACGAAAACCGAACCGAAAAGCGTCACTTATATACCTCCGACTAATGACAATTTTTATTCTTCTGCAAATAGGCTTTCTATTTCTCTTCGGTCCCCAACGCCATCCATTTTTGATGAACAGCTATGAAAAATTGATGGCTTCGAGGGTCGAAGACAGATTGAGAGCCTAATTAAAGATGGAAGAAAAAATACTTCTGGATGGAGATTTAAAAGTGGTGTTAGAAGGTTTTTTTTTTTTTTTTTTTTTTTTTTTTTATTATTTCCTATTTATTTAACAATATTCCTATATACGTGATCATGTGAATCTGAGCCTAAGACTAACGGATAGGAGTCAAAATTGTGGTAAACCACCATACAAATAGGTCATCTTTTTAAAGCCTAAGTTAGAGTTTCTCATAAATTCACAGCTAGCAATGATAACACCGGCCCAGAGTACAAATATATTACACTGATTTCCGACGCGCTGGATGACACATTGGTGATCTCATCCCACCATATATTCTCCATTTCTAGGCAAAAATCCGATTAGTGGAAGTGAGGGTTTACTAAAAACAGGAAAACACTTACTTAATAACTCGCTTATTGTTAGAGTGGCGATAAAATGTATAGAAATCAACGATTAATAGTTTTCGATGTTAACATTTTTTGATGCGAATCATAATAACGGAGAAATTCGATTTTCCGTTCCTCTACAGCCCAACTCCCTTTCCAATATCAGCCGATATTAACACACGACGGTTAATACGATTATTAATCTTTAGTTTATCGAGTTTAGTAACGATCAAACTAAAATTGTGACGGCTAGAGTAGTGTGTTTTATATGTATGTGTATATATATATATATATATAAAAAAATAAATAAATATATATATATATATATATATATATATATATATATAAATATATATATATATATATATATATATATATATATATATATATAAATAGTTTTAACAAACCTCATATTCCTTATCCCCTAGGTAGGATGGACATTAGATAGATATTTTTCGAAAATCGCGTCATGACTTTTTCGAAAACCTCAATATTTGGTCTCCCTTTTATACTTTTACACACACACACACACACACACACACACACACACACACACACACACACACGCACAAACACAAACTAGTCACTCTGCCACTTATTATCAGATCTCAATTATCATCTTAAATTCGACTTTTTGCGTACGTTGGCTTCCTGGGATAATATAGAATTTAATACGATAATGTAAGCAGGGAAACTGAAACATAATAGTTTTCAAAAAGTGAACTTCATTTATTGTTCTGTAAATTAATTTTAAATATGTATATGTGGTATATATATATATATATATATATATATATATATATATATATATATATGTATATATACTAAGACTGTAAGTTTTAGTATTTTTCTGCTACCCTATTGGACAACTTGAATGGAGAGAAAATTGAATGGGCTTCACCAATTACACTAAAAGGGCGGCATTGATATGAATCAATTAATCAATAGCTAAAACCTTGTCAGACCTACACTTTTGAATAGATTTATCACGAGCTTCCTTCGTGTTTTTAACATCATTCATTATTGTCGCCACAGCTTTGGTGAGTAACGTACGTAATAAACTAATATATGATTCATTTCATTAAGCAACGACCATGATTGAGAATTATTAAATGTTATTTGACCTTTCCTGTCCAGTAAATGAGAAAGAGGTGGCTCTAGTGAAGATGGCCGAATCAAGCGTTTCGAACCTAGTAACCAGATTGCTACGGCTGAAGGGGGCTCAGGTCAGCCACATGGGCCAAGGCGATTTTCTTAATCTCACTTGGTAATCTTAGAGTCATGAGTTCCATTTCCACATATGGAATAGGATTTTTTTAAAAATGAGGAACTCATTAAATAAAATCCATAGTTCCACACTTGCTAGAAGGAAGGTAACCAAAAGATAACTTAGGTAGATAAATAGGTAATAAATGGCAACGAGTTAAAGGACCCAGATCATATTTAGGTTTCCTAGCCCTCTAAAGCATCTTAATTGGACACTTTCCTTGTGTATTTAGTATTTACAGGCTACACATGATAATTGATCTCACGAACAGGTAACCCTGATTTTCATGGGACCGAAAAAGGGAATAAGATGGTCACAAGGACTTGGAGTGGTTTCCCGTACCTTCTGCACCAGGACACCCAACAATAAAGGCATCATGAGGAAAATTTCATTAACACCAGTAAAGGCAAGAGTGAGAAAATTCGATTCAACGCCAGAGTTGCTACAAGATAGCCATTCCTCCTTAGCCTGTAGCCTGCTACATATATATATATATATATATATATATATATATATATATATATATATATATATATATATATATTAGGTTTATAGACTGTATGCGGCGCATTATATAATGTGACCAACAGTTGACCGGTGTTGATAGTTAAGCACTGCGCGTTGAACGCAATCTATCTCGAAAACGGTTTGATATATTTATAAAAAGTAAATTAATAGAACATTTTATTCTATACAATTTTTATAATAATAGTAAATATCATTAACGCCATAAGAAACAAGATATTTGTATGATTTTTTTGATCGTGTACCTTGAATTTGAATATATTAAGACGCGGGCACAAGATTTTATGAGACTTTTGAGACAACTTTTAGAGTGCCAAAATAAATGTCTATGCGAGTTTTCAGCTATTACCTCTCATTTCGAGATTCAACCTTATTTTTGACTAATATGAAAGGACTATATTTATCATGGCTGTCGTAAACAGGCTTGGCAGGCGTTATCTGGGCTTTTGATTTAAGTTGACAATTATGTGATTGGATCGTGGGACTTGGACATTGCTGCTTATGTTCCTTTCACAGTTTAATTCTGTGGTAAGGCTCAAGGTTAGCTGCCAAGAAGCCTCCATTGTCTCTTACATGTATATCAATATTCTGTCGGCTCTTCCGGCATGTGTAATTTGAAATTTGTCGCATTCCCGGATTTGATATCCCTCCGGTTCGTAATTAGTCCTAAAATGCTTATGATTCCACAGCTACTCCCTATTTCTGCTTAATCCGTTATTGCCAGTTATGAAATTCGTTGCACGACCTTCTGGCAATACATTCCTTGGATTTGGCATATTTTCTTTAATTGATCAGTGAATAAACAGTCATTCAGATACCAGATTAACTTTGCTGTACTACATTTTTGAATTTGGCCAAGCTTCACTCCCGTCATTGCAAGTAATTCATAGTCAACCAACAATGAAAATTGCCCTAAAGAGAGTGTTGAACATTTAAGTATTGTAAAACCCACTCTTTGAAGAACCGTATTTCACTCATAAAACATAATATGAGCAACAACTTGCATTTGAACATTATCAATCTTCCAATTTAAAGGTTTGTGGAAGTCTAATGACTGTCAGTTATTATTTTCAATTAAGGCTATTATATCACTAAATATCTCAATTATCGGCAATAATTTGAGATGTTCTTTACACTTATTTTTAGGTGTCAACACTTGGGAAATATTTTTATTTCACGAAGCTCTAGTTTTTTAGCCTGACCACTTTTTTTCTCTCGCCCTTCTTCCACGCTATCATATTTGTGTGGTAATCCTCAGAACAATGCTTCTGTTTCTTCCTTCTCTTGGTTTTTATTTAAACTCAAACTAAGTTCTCACACTTATTCCCTCTCTAGGTAAAAAACTGTAAAAGACATTGGATCTCTGTCCTTTCTTTTATAGGTACCTTGTTCATTTCTACGATGAACGCTCTTAATTTTACTGAGATTCATCGACAGCCTTTTCCTGGATACAGAAACTAACCTTGGTCATTATATAGAACATCTTCAACTTCTATAATCCAGTCTCCAACTTAGAAACAATTTTTGCCATTTACAATACTTCATCTTCTAAATCAATTTTATTTTCCATGTGTGCTAAAGCTACATCATCTTCATATTTTATTTCTATAATTCCTGTGGTTTCAACTGTTGTTAATTACTTTTCATCTAGCACATAAATTCGTGGATCTACCTAACAATGTTCTTTATTGTACCTCACTCTACGGCCAACAAAGAATTCTTTATTTTCTAATACAAATCCTACAGTAACATCAAAATCAGCAGTTCTTAATGCAACCTAACCAAATATTTAATCTGTCTCAAGCGAAAGTAGGCATATTCTATTCAAACTGCTGTCTCTTTCATCTCTCAAACTGCATGTCCTTCATTCATTCATATATACTGCATCCAAATCATTGTAGGGAACTGTTGGGACGAACCCACAGATTGTCAATTGAGATTTTCACCAGCATCTCCTTTCATTTGTAAAATATTCTTTATTAGGCAAAAGGGCTTTTCACAGGCATTCACTTACAAATGTGTCATCAACAACAACCTTGTCAATAATTACGTCTGTCTCAGCATTATCAATAGCTAATGCTTCATACCCACACTACGAGGAAGTGGAGAGGAACTAAGAAAGACAGATCCAAATGAGGAATCCGACTCGGTCTAATGGGTATGTGGGCAACATCAGGCCCAGAATCGGACAAGACAAGCATAAACACATTAGATAGGGTGGCCTTTCCTAATTCCCATAGCCGACCCTTAGAAAGCCGTCAGAATCGCTGGTGATATATTCAATGGCACCCTCATTACCAAAATTACCTCTTAAATGTTTCTAATATTTCAGCAGATTTCGCCTAGAGGAAATCAGCTATTGAGGTTGTACTCATGATGGGATTTTAGAAAAATTTCATTAATTGCCCAGCGATCCTACCTAGGAGATGCTGAAAATGAGGTCCGTTCGTGTGTGTGTATATATATATATATATATACACATACACGTCTGTCAGCGCTCTAGCGGCCCAATTTTTGACTGATCGTTACCAAATTTGATATTTAAACGTTTAATGTAAAAATGGTGATCAAGTTCGTTAACGGCTAAAATCGGAGCAGTGGGAAGGAGGGGAAATTTCAAAAATATCTAGATTGTTATGCGTCGGATCGAAAATTTGCATAGAATCCATCTTATTGCAAATGTAATGCCCTATAAATGTTGTTATAGACACATTTTCTCTATATTGAATCTTAACAAATGATGTTTTCATATTTATTAGTCGGCCATTAGTATGCCCTGACTAGTACTCATGTCATATTAGCTATATAGCTTATATCATGATCCCATTCCTCATTCCAAGATTAAATACCAAATATGGTTTACGTTGAACTATTACTTTGTGAGACACATGTAAATAAGTTGTGTGATGAGTCATCAGTTAAGACTTTTGGTTCTTTAGTCGAAAAATGTTTATTTGATCTATACCATAATCGACATTCAGCCTTGCCAGTCAACACTAAAGATCATATTTGTTATTGGATGAAATTGGACCTGGAAAAGTGGCGGTTTAAAGAGGAGGGCATTAGAAAATTCAAAAAGTCTCCGTCATAATGAGCCAAATAATGAAATTGTATAGGTCCTATCTTGTTAAACTTTTGATTTTCTACAATTGTTGATCAATGCCTTTTTTTTGGTTACTCGAGAATTAAACGAGTTATTCGTACTTTCTTGTTGTTTTCTACCTTCAGTAACCCCCCCCCCTCTTCTAATTATTGGCATTTACAAATAAATAGAGAATAGGTGGTGAGATGAGATCACAAGTATGTGATACCGGCTTGTCATCTTAGTTTACGCAGCCCCTGCGTGGCTTACTTTATCCAGCTAATGGAAGATTATAGTGAGAACCGTTGGTACTTTCATTGAAAAAATGTACGCTTAGTAAATTATACTGCTGCACAGTACAATCCTATAACTACCCTGTGACATAAAAAATATATATTACTTTTCTTCCAAGCAGCAGTTTATCAATATATTACCAAATTAAAAGAATACCATGCTTTAAACTGAAAAGTAAATAATAATATATACTTTGCATTATATAGGAAAGGGCGGTAACTTGCATGCAATGATAAAACATCAAGGGAAAGATACTTATTCATGTGTAATTGTAATGTATAAATCGATAAGGGACGACTAGTCTCTTTGCTTATTTTAGTTCATGATGACGGTTGAAAATCCTGTTATAAATGATTGTTGTTTAATAAGCCAATATCGAAATTGTGGTGAAAATATAAAAAATAAATTTATATCTTTTATTTATATGTATTGCCCTCACAATACGCGTTTTTCTTATTGGGCTCCTCTATGTCACTGATTTATTAATAATTATAAAAACAATTTTGCCTCAACTACCCATGAAGGACCAGGAGCAGCCTATCATTCCTGTCATATTGTGGTCACACCAAACACAAATCATAGGTGCTTCATAATTCAAGGAGATTCACAGTTTGCTCGAGATGCTGGAAACGATAAAACTTCGAAGCTCAGTGACGAAAAAATTAAATAAAGTTTAAAGAGTTTAAAGAATACGACCATGTGGTTTTAACTTAGAATCTCTATGATAGACCATGTGTTTGGCCTCTGGACAACCCCCCCCCCCACACGCTTATAGCCTTTAAAACGATTTCTCATCCTATCATTTCACCTTTTTGGGGGACCTTCCGCTAGCATTTCACGTCCTTCTCTAAAGTAAACTTCTCAAACCATCTGCGTACATAAGTGAATTGGTATTATTACATTGTTGACTCCAGTCAACTGTTAAAAGTTAATGTTATGAAATTAGAGCCTGTATCACTATATAAATTAATGATCGCTCAAAGTTTTGAAAGAGAGATTGTTGTTGTGATAATAACAAAATAGGTTAGATAAATCACAGAATATCGATGGTTTATCGCCCTTCCTCTTTCATGAAAATGTTGACTTCACTTTAAATGCTATCCCTGAATGATTACGAAAGGATGGATTCAGTAAAAGACTCAACTCCCCTGTACACTATGAACCTTGATGAAGAGCATACACCATCCCACCATAACAGGCATCTAGTGTTTCAGAAGCCAATTAATGCTCCGAATATATACACAATACTCGTGAAGGGACAAACAAAATTTCCTTCAATTTTCAATCAGGGGCATATAGAAACTGTCTAGGACCTGCGATTTAGAACACGAAAAATTTACTCACTGGAAAAATATGATACTAAATACATGTTAATCTGTTAAATATGTTATTGTACTTTATTTGTAAGTTTTTTTTTTACTATTTGAATTATGTGTATTATTTAATGTAATTAAAATACAATATTTTTTATCTACATTACGTGTTATGAAGTAATTTACAATAATGGAATAGTTTACGTAATTATTGGTATCTCACTGATCAGAGGCACTATGTGTATTATTAACTATGCATCTCTTTTATTTATTTTGAGTGGCTCAATAGGTACTCTGCCTATACGTGTTACTTTGGTACGTGGGGGACTGAGTGTTTATTTAGTCCTGTAATATCTAAATTCCTTTGACTTTAGAAATCCTAAAGCATTTACGAGTTTATTCAAGCAGTACTGAAAACTGGAACTTTAATCAGAAGAGTGTAGACAAAAGTAAGCAAGGAAGTATGCAAAGTGACCAAGGATTCTGGTGATTTTGTCGATTGGCGGGTGTGAAGGTGGAGGCGTAATTAATTTATTATTCTGAATGCAAATTTGTAAAATGGTCAACACCGGTAAGAAATATTCTTAAGGATCTACCTGCTGATAACAAAAAAAAAGAGGACGAATGCAGTGGCCGGAATGTTTTTGAAACGTAGATAATATCATTAAAATTGCTAAATAATTCGATATTCATCGAAACTTACTATAATTACATTAATTTGTATCATTTTCTGTTTTAATGAAATCTAGAAAAATTACGAGAAGCTTGTTTTGCATAATAACAATTTTAACATATTTCAACAGATTATGTATTCTAAAAATACACATCCAGATATATCTTTTCATAATTTTGGACAAACACTCTCTACTTTAATCAAAGAATTTGAAAAGTTTGGGGGGAGGGAATTCTAGAATAATTATGATTAAAGAGACCTTTACAAGAACTTATAAAATGTGTAAATTAGAGTTTTCCTTGTTTTATTGTTTCAATTAGCATTACGAAAACTACAATTCTTCATGAAACTAAAAACCTCCTCCATGCCCAATCCCAATTTCCTTACCTTCCAAACCAGCACACGCAGGTCAGATATTTCATACCTCGATTAAGCTATAGAAGACTTTTTCATCCTTTCGACGTTTTCTATTCCCAAAGCCCGGCAAATCAATTTTGAATCCATACCGACCCACATACTTCCTAATTTCACCGTACCCAAATATCATTAAACAATTATTTTTAAGCCGCCTTTTTCCTATCCTTGCCTAAAACCTCATTGCCAACCCTCATCACCAATTTAGATTCAGCGGCCAACATTCCTAAGTACATCATGTAAGTCTCCTGCGCAATAGTGAAAAGAGTCTTTCCTGAACGTGTTTTTCCTCCTTATTCCGAGTTGGGCATACGGGTTGGCTTTGAAAATGCTGCTTTACAGCACCCTGAACCTAATCTTTCTCTACAACAGGTAGATCAAACTTTGTTAGTTATCTGAGTAATCTGACAATATTTGAGAGAACGTTTTCACCTTTCATGTTTTTAGTTCTCACGCCTTACTAATCACTAACTCAGCGAATTTCTTATTTCCTGGCGAATAAATTAGTAGGTATTTCTAGTCCACTGTCAATGTCTAAATACGGTATTGTAGGAAGTAATGGACAGAGTATAAGAATAAAAAACGAGTTGTACATATGTACATCTTGTTTTCTATTCTAAGTTATATGGAGGCTACTAAGCTCCCTCAAATAAGCATTCTATCAGACAAATTCAGTAAATCTATCCATAACTACTTTATTCTTTTGGTATTTTCTTATAATACTGCTAGTGTTTCTCACAGTTGTAATAAATATTTAAATTTTAAATCTAGTTTAGTAGCTGTATGGATCTCTGGGCTGTATAATTAGAGGGACATTTATTTAGTATTTTAATGAATAGAAAAGTAGAGCCAAACAATTAGTAATAACATTAGGCCAAAGACAATGAAATTTTAATTGAATACGGTCCTCATCATGGAAAAGTTTGTTTTATGGTTAAAAATCGGTATATAATTGCGAGAAAGCTAAACTTTTTTAGACTCCAATGAAAAAGCTATTGTTTAATTTAAGAAATTAATACTGTACACATTAAGCTGTAGAGAAGACTTTTATCATTTTTTTAATTGCTCCCTTAGATGGAAGTATAATTTCTCTGTGTTTATTTAAGGACCTGTTATAATAAAGTAAGAAAATCCCACAGCTATATAACGAAGGTCCCTATTAAGATACACCAGCTTTCCGGTTGCTTAAATTGTAACCAACCTAACAGATTTTCCATCTTGCTATTGTTCCATTAAATTTCTAATTTCAATTAGTCCAGCTGACACTAAAGCCCAGAAGACGTAATTAATGGGACAATTTAGTCTAAGGGCCCTCTTAGCGTTTGCTTCTTCTTCTTTCCTCTTAATCCTCTCTCGGGGGAATCTCATCCCTCCCTAACCCTGATTTCCCTTTTAAAACTCTACAGTTATTTGGACTATAATAAGTGAAAATGTTCCTGAGTAAGTCATTTCTGTGTTCAAATACGTTTGTCAAAAGAAATTGTCTATCTTACTTTCCCCCTACCGATACAAATTGAGCTCTGACAGTCCGGAGGATTAATGAATAAAAATCTTTGATTCAGACCTCCAGTGTGTGTGTGTTGTGTTGGTTAACTGGATGGCATTTGAACGAAAGATCTATTTTCCATGAAACGTTTTAACTAAGTTGTGGATCTATCTCACAAAGTCGGCTGGGTGGCCTTCCGTTATATTACAAATACATAAACATGATTAAGAACTTTTTTATTTATGATTTAGACACAGAATGGCTTAGTAGTTACACTGATGAATGTTTTTTATTGATTCTTTCAGGTACCTGGATGGACATAATTTGAAAGCTTTCTTGCAAGAGTTTCTGTTTGTAAATTTTATTAGCAGATTTCCCATGAGGTAAATCAGATATTTTTTCTTATGCCCTGAAATTTAACATGGCATAGATTATTTAAATCGCGAACTCTTATATTATGGCATTGCTTAGAAGAAATACAATAGTCATAATGTAACCAAAAGGGGTCCAAAGACAAGAGTTAGGCCCAAGTGGATAAAATTACACATTTCAAAGGATTGCAAAGCAACTGGGATTATTCCAAATTTAAGGAGTGTATCTGGGATAGAAACTCAGAACTGTTCTGAACAAATGTAAGTGAGTGCATATTAGTTGAAAATGTATACCTAAAGCAATTTAAATTTGTGTACGTATACATATTACCAATAAAAATGTATTCCCTTAAAAAATCAAAAACAGTGAGTACCAATATTGGGTCATATAAAGTAGCGGGCATTTTGAAGGTAGCTAATATCCTGAAGTTATTTACCTGATATTTGCAACTTCTGTGATTCCCGCTGTAATACAGAAATAAAAGAATTAAATGGACATACTACAATATTAAATACAAATTAATAGAACAATATAAAGAACCCTATCATTAATATCACAATAAAATCAAATAGCGTCAATGGAAAGCTTGTCCCTACGTTCATACGTTCTGATTATTATATTTCATTGATAGATTCTTTAAGTTACATGTCATTATCATAGCTAATTGCATTTTAATGGGACTTAGTTATGTTTATAATTAACTAATTATGTTATTCACTTACATAATACACTGATTCTTAGGCTGAGATACCAACACATTTCAACATATTTTCCGATATCATTTGTAAAACGGTAACATGTATGGCAGCTATTGTGTTCATTACAAGTTTAGAATGGCTTTAGTAATGCACTGGTTAATCGCGGTTAATGGTTGTGTCAAAGATTGAGGAAAAGTCTATTACATCATTCTCAATTGTCATAATATGTAGTACAACCAAGCACATAACAACATATTTCCAGTGAAAATAAAACAAAAACATTATATTTATTCAATGAATTTTTATTGACAAAAAAACTGATTTAAATATCATTTTGAAACTATTGTAGTGATCCTCAGATCGTATTATAACTCTAATACTCTATATTGTCTTGGTTAGCGCAATAAAAAAATCAGCCGAAATCCCTGTCGACATTCATAATTGGAGGTATAATCCAATTTTAGACTGTAACAAATCCAATAATTAATTTAAGGATAACAAAATCGAATATTCGAATCAAGACTAAATCTTAAATATTTTTCTATAAAATATTTATAATAATGTAATCGAATTTCACCGATTTTTTTTGTGGTGCTCGTAAACATTTCAATTGAATGATTTACAACGTAGAAGGTAATATCCGCCGTAAAAACTGTTAATAAAATTAATTTATTTAAAAGCTCCTGGGTTGCAATAAAGTGATCAAAAACTCCAATTTAAACCTCAATATTTTAAATTCACCGTCTCATAGTAAATATGATATAAAACTGATTTTTTTAACGCCATTATGAAGGAGTTGATTTGATAGCAGTAAGAGAAGCTGAATTGATTCTCCCCCTTGAACAAATCCACGGAGGACACGTAACTGATTTTAAAGACCTATATTTGTAACGTTTCTTAAATATTGTAGCATTAGGTTACACAAGCAATTTATTAATTTAACATGAGCTGCACACACAATGATTAGTAATACAATAGCTGTTCATGGAAACCCAGTAGTGAATGAATGGGAGGGGAGGGTCATTTCTATACCCCGAATACCCAAATAATACTCCAGTCAGTAAAGTATGCATTCATAATCAATTATTAGGTAATGATTTATGAAAATATCAGGTCCGTAGGGACTGCGCTATCTACGCAGATTTCCCACGTGCTGGTAAGAGACATTCATCTCGTCTCACTATCTATTCCATACTTCTCACGTTGTATGAAGCCTAAGTAAACAGAATTTAGTAAATAGTAAATAGTAAATAGCCTAAGTAAACTTTTATCTCGCACCGAAATATTTCAAATTTTCAATTATTCTCCCCTCTAAACTCCTCCTCCCCCACGGTCGACTTCGGCCATTACCTAATATATTCTCTGGTGCTAAAACGATTAAATATGGAGCAGAGTATAAATCAAATATTAATTACGTCAACAACGTATTTGGATTTATCTCATCTAGTAAATATCTGTTGAAAACATATTTGGCATTTAAGCTATCACGAATAATGTGGTCATTATATAAAAGGGTATTGTTAATATTTGTAGGAGGTGGGTTTCAATATGTGTAGGAGTGAGGATTCAATGCTGAAAACTAAAAAATACAAAAACCTCGGTTAATACTGCGGGTAAAAAATGCATATAGCAACATTTATAGTACGTTTAATTTTCAATATGAGTAGTTCTTACAATTTTATTAACTGAGAAATTTTGAAACCTTTCTCCTCTTCCACAGGTCCGATTTCACCTATTACCGAAGTTGATCTTTAGTTTTTCATAAGATTCTAAACGATATATAAGACTTGTTTGTAGATCACGATCAAGAAAAAAATGCAACTGCTAGAGTGATAACACACACACATATATATACATATATATATATATATATATATATATATATATATATATATATATATATATATATATATATATGCCTGTATGTACGATTTTGATCGCTCTACCATCTATTAGTTAGGATCGATGGAAAAATGAGAACATTTTTCGAAAACCACGTCATGAGTACAATCTCAATAGATAATTCCCTTAGGGGGAATTGGCGAAAAGATTATTCGACCAGTCTTAGGAAAAGGGATATATTTACGATTAAATATTTAACACCTTATATAAACTTCAACTCGTACACCTCTTATTTCGGCCTTTAATGAACAGTTAATATCAATAAAAACTAAATATTAAATTACTGTTCACGGAAGATTGAACCCAGCGCGCGTCAGTCGATGACGTTATCCACTCATCCTTACCCTGGACTGGAGACCTCGCTGCCAGTGAATCAAGCCGCCAGGGGGGCTGACAGGAAAGAGCAAGAAGAGCCCCAAGAACAAGATGGAAGCCTAGCTCGGCACATACAGAGACAACTCTTATCAACACAAATGAAAGTAACCCCTGTGGCTCGGGTTGGCTGTGCGAGTTAGGGCGTTGGTCCTAATCACCCATAGCAGACCTAGAGTGGCGGGTTCGAATCCCGTCCTGGGCAGTAGAAATTTATTTGATAACGGACTCATTAAATAAACTCCTTGTGCTCACCCTGGCTAGAAAAGTATGGTAACCTGTAGATAACCCGTCCCGATTAGCCTAGTAGCATAAAGTGTACGTATAAAAATAAAAAAAGTAACCCCCATAATGTAAGAGTAAGCGCGAAAGGTCCCGTCGGGCGATTTCGCTGAGAAGCGGGGAAGGGGAAGAACCAAGAACCCAGAGCAAAATGAATAAACTGCGTGAGTACTCACATTCAACATCATTAAAATCAAGTGCCACGTGTTCAAGTCAACTATAGCCATCTCTCCCACATATAAGGTGAAACCGATTCCATCAGATGCAGTGAACCTCATCAACATCATCATCTTCAAGAATTGCAAAAACCTAACAAATTAACCATAAATGTTTCTGAATTAGGCTCTCCCCATAACCCTTATACACT
Source organism: Riptortus pedestris (assembly GCA_019009955.1). Classification (NCBI taxonomy): domain Eukaryota; kingdom Metazoa; phylum Arthropoda; class Insecta; order Hemiptera; family Alydidae; genus Riptortus; species Riptortus pedestris. The sequence continues at coordinate 74,470,437 of CM032229.1, forward strand.
ACTTTAATATATATTGGCTTACCTCAAGTATAATCTAATCTATCACCCTATACAGTCAAAATCTCTGTCAAAGTCTCAAATCAAAAATGGGGCGAATGGGTCTCTCCCTATACTCATTTCTATGGGAAGCCTCATTGACCCCGAACAATTACCATCCACTTTATGCATCTGTATTGTTACCACCTTTTAGGCAGAGTAGACCTTTTACGTTTTCCATCTTACTGAATTTTTTCTCAAAATACCAATAGACGTATAACCAGAATCGCAAGTGATGCTTACCTTAAGGAGTAATTTGAATGTGTTTTCTGTAAAAACATGGAGAAGTCCGTGTAAAATCTGTTTCCAAGGAGGCGAGAGTATTTGTATGGTGTGGTTTACTGTGGCGGTAACCCAGTGAAACGACTCCAGTATTGTTTTCCTGTAAGTGCCACTTACATGTGGCATTTTTCCAAAAATGTTTGAGTCAATGTAATGTATTTCCCAAAGTACGAGACAGCTGCTCATGGATTCATGGACGTGGAAATTATATGTGACGTTTTCCAGAATAGTTCATGAAACCTGTTTGGACGGCTTAATGTCCAGATGAGAAAACATAAAAGAACTAAGAGCTAAATTCTATTAACTATATCCTACGTATAAAAAAACTAGGCTACTGAAAAAAAAAACTATCTTAAACCATTCTCATTTCTGGATTAATACTCACTATGGACGAATTCAAACTATAAGCAACCATACTATGCAACACATCTATGCTGAATTGGTTCATGCTCCTGCCGTTATCATATCTTTTATATAAATATTGTTACGTTTTTATTACCAAAACCAGTAATAAACGTTTTTAATAAGAGTTCTTTTGGATTGCAAAATTAAATACTCGCAAATTTCACAGTTTTTATCACTGCAAAATTTATTTCACAATGCACAATAAACTTGGTGATTATTCTTAATTACTACTCACAGTATACACTGATAGCGTTACTGTTCTTCAATGAGTCACAGTCCAATAATTCACTGAAATTCACAGAAAGACGGCACTGCACTGTCCTTTACTTCGCGGCACTGCACTGTCCTTTACTTCGCGGCACTGCACTGTCCTTTACTTCGCGGCACTGCACTGTCTTAAACGCGGCACTAAACTGTTACTTACAGTCACGGCACAACACTGTTCTTCTTTTAAAAACACTTTACCGCACTGCACTAAGTCGCACTGAAGCACTGATGTGAACATTGAGACAGGTGACAATCAAAACTGCCTCGCTCCCAGCAGGCCCTCTTTATATATCGTAGCGGCATACATCAAAGGGGAATTGTCTAGTTCATCCGACGTCTGGCTGGAAGGTACTGGTCAGACCTAGAACATTCTTTCGGTCTCTTTGATCTACGTCACACTTTCCAAATACGCGACTCTCTCTCTCTCTGAAGGATTATTCATCTATTTAGTTTTCGCAACAATATATAAAGAATTCATAATACGCGTGAAATTTTCAGTTCAAATAATTTAATTAATATAATCTATACAAATAAAACTCTGAAGGATTGTCTCAGATTCTATTAAAATTTCGTAGGGAATCTGCTTTTATTTCAATCTGTCGACGAACGGTAACTAAGATGTCTCCCTACTTCCGGCCGCCACCTCTTACTTATACGATTGCAAGAGAATGCCAAGCTTACATTAACCATTCTATGTATCGCACGTAGAATAAGGCAATGAATGCAATGAGACATTTTTTTCCTTCAATTTGTAAACTTAAATAGTGTATCATCACTTTTTGCGCAATGGTTTAACAATTTTATGACTATGGTTTCTGTTCAGTTACACTATATTTTTGAAATTGAAGGGGAATTTTGGGGGGAGGGGTATTCAAGGCATAAATTTATCCAGTCGTTTTATTTCTTCAGGAAACAATTTTTATGTCAAACCATCAACAACGGGGAACTTAGGTAGTTATTAATATACATTGGTTAATCATTAGGAAGGATGAAAAACAAGAAGAATTGAAACGGATGTTGTTGCATAACTCTGTGGAGATTAAGTTTCACTCCTAAACAAAAGTGCATTATTATATTATATGTACGTATATGCTTTTGAGTGTATAATATGTAGAACTCCCATCGGGAATTACTGAATGAAGTGACCCATCTAAACAGAACGCTGATAGTGCAACTGGTTAAACCTACATCCATAAAGACATTTCATACCCGTATGTTTTTGTGGCTAACTCATTTTGGAAATCCATGATGGTCTGGAGGACCAGAAATAATATACGCATCCTTAAAAAAAAATAAAAAAAAAAAAAAAAAAAAAAAATCGTTGTCTTGCTTTTTCAAATGGTTAGAGAATGTATAGGAAGAAGAAACATGGTAATAGGAAGGATGTTGAGAATAAAACAAGAGAAAATGCTTTGGAGTGCCGTGGGGAAAACAAGTAAAAATAAGACCAAATTTAAATATAGGGAAATGTCAGAATAGAAAGCCAAATATGAAAGTAAAAAATAAATCGACAAGAGCTAAGACACAGAAGGGGGATCTTATGTCTTATTCAATGGGATAATGATGAAGATTATGAAGCAATAAGGACTATTAATAGATATTGTAATTTCTCCCTAGATGCAGAGGAACCAATTAATTAGAAACCATAAAATATGCCTTATCCTCGACAAGTGCTTTAATAAACATATTCAGAGTGCACTTTCAGAGACCAAGCTCCATCATCAGTGCTGGAACAGGGAAGATTAGCCTAAAGTATGCCTCGGGGAGGGGAGTCACCCTAGTACTTTGGACTCTGAAAGACGTTTTATTGATTCTGACATATTTTATGGTCACATAATTCCATATTTAGACTATAAAGCTAATAATCTGCATAATGCAAGTTACAGCTTACTTTAAACGCTATTTTTAAAAGATGACTAGTCTTTAATGCAATTTATTTCATTATGACTTAAAAGCTTATGATTGGACATATCCCTCACCCATTACAGCAATAAAAAATGCCAGAACTATTGAGTTTAAAACAATATTAATCATTTGTTAAGCTAAATCAACTCTAAGAAACATCTAATACATTGAAAAGATTGTTGTGATAAAATAACTTTGTAATATTCATAATGAAATCATTTCTGTTGAAGCCTATGCTGCTAGTGTACCTACTCTATAAAATCACTGTAAAATGTTATCTTTTACATTTAATTCATATGTTTCAAAACCCCATCTTTTCCTCTATCTTTCTAATCTAATATTAAGAACTTATAATAATTTAGAATTAAAACTACTTCCTTTGGCTAAAATAGTTTAAAAATAAATAAATTATTAGACATTAAGGACTTAAAGTTAGAAGAATAAATTGTTTATTCTCATTAAACTTATAGTTAGTTAGTTAATTAAAGATAGTTTAGTGAAAGTGTTGACTTTAATCTCACATGGTAAACCTTGGGTGGTTCTCGCCTAACCAGTGGGAATATATTTAGCGATTGACCCACTAAATAAAATCCTTAGTCCCACCCTGGCTAGAAAAGGGTGGTAACTTCTAGATAACCCGTCCCGATTAGCCATAGTAGCAAAAAGTGGAAGTTGGTAAATCATTGTTTTTTCTAATTAACCTAACTAGAATTTTATAAAGCATGCAGCAAGTTGAAGATGGTGAAGAAGGACCTTGCGGCCTGGGAGTCTTCATCAAGACACCATCGTGGGGAGGAGGTGCTGATTTGCCAACTCCGGCATGGCCACACTAGGGTGACACATCTCCATCTAATTAAAGGGAGGAACACTCCCTCCTGTGCAGTGTGCCGAAAAACCCTTTCAGTCAGGCACATTTTTGAAGAGTGCAGGAAATACAGAGGCATCCTGGCGGACCTCGGTATTCCAAGGAACCTCGGCGACCCCCTAGAAGACAGTAGAGCGGCCATTGACAGGGTAATAAGGTTTCTCCATTTAACAGGCCTTTCCAGCCACATATAGCTAAGGTTTCTTCTCTTTTAATGTTATTGTGAGAGTTTTAGTTAGTGTTTATTTTATCTGTTATTTTAATGGTTATCTTATCTAATAGGCTTAAAGCTCGATGTTTATATTTATGGATTCAATTTTAATATTTATTTTGATAGCTCGAACCTTCTTGTTATTTTAATGGTTTAACAAGCTTTAAGTTGGATGTTTATATTCTATGGATTTAATTTTAATATTTTTTTGTATAGCTCTAACCTTGTTGATATATTAATAGTTGTATTTATAATGCTCTTTTAATAATCTGTAGGTTTAATGTTTACTTTAACGGATTTAATTTTAATATATATATATATAGTTTTTTTTGTTATTAATGGCTGTGATTTCGATGTTTTTTTTTTGTTTTTCTCTCGTAATGAGCTTTAAGTCTAATGCTGTCATTTACTAGTTAATTAGAGATGTAGTCCATAAGTTTAGTGTAATTGCTAATAACATAATATTCTTCTTGGTGTTTATTTAAATAGCTTTGTTGAAAATGTATTCTGCCTTAATGAGTTGAAATGGTTTCTGTGATACCGGCGAGTGGGTGTAAAGGCATACGGCCGAAACCCCATTACCAAAAAAAAAAAAATAGGGGGGGGGAAAGAAAGGAAGAAGAAGAAAAAAAAAGTGGTTGAAAAATATAAAGTTAAAAAAAAATAATGTAAAAAATATATGCATATTTATATATAAAAAAAGTCGGTCTAGCATGCGTGTGCCTGGGACGTCCCATGACTGGGGAACTCAAATACGGTCTGAAGAGTGTTAGGCATTGATAACCGTGAGGTTTTTTCCCCAAAATCAAACAAACATATAAAGCATTTGGTTTAAAAAAGTTTTGGATTGACTTTTATTTATTATTTCTATCACGATTAAATCGGTGAGCATAAAACTGGTTGTTATTACTGGTTGCGGACAAGTGAGAGGGGAAATTAAATTAATACACCTGAACATGACACATCAATTAGTCGATTTCGATGGAGAATTGACATCCTCCAAAGGCTGATATATATAGGTTTCCCTATTTTATTCTACCTTAGTAAAAGTCTGTAATACAGGGATTCCAATTAAAGTTTTCATACTAAATCATTCAATACCCTTCACTTTGATTGCTTGGCCATTCAGATTAAACAAAGTTTTTATCGTCTCGAGTTAGAATGAAAAAAGGCATTACCACTTTTAGAAGGAAATTGCCCTTCCAGCAATCTTAAGTTTAGCTCTGTTAGTAACAGATTTATCAAATAGAAAAAACTCGTTTTTGCTCTATCCAACAAAATTGCCCCTCAAACAATTAAATCAAGTTATTAATGTCGAATACATATTTTATTACTCGTTATGTAAAATTTGAATTTGCAATTTTTTTTTGTATACATTTATTTGATATATGTTGCTTTGCTTCTTTGGTGGTCAGCATCTTTTGTATAATAGATATTATTTTACTAAGCTAATTAAAGTAAGAAATGATTTCAAACGGAAATATGCTATCTTAATACGTCAAGACCTTAAAAAAACACGCAATAAAGGACCTTTGACGTATTTTGTGAATAATGTACGTAATAATGAAAATCTTACTAGTAATTGTGTAAATAAAATATTCAAGAGACTTTTTTCAAGATAGAAATAGTCAAAACAAGGTAAAAACGCAAGTATTTTATATTTTCATTTTATATTATAGTTTTATATATCAAATCGTAGAGCTCGTTATAGAACCAAATTCCACTTTTATTATTTTGTCAGCCAATAGTATCAAATTTAACAGTAGATAAATTAGTGGATTTTACGAATTTTTGCTTTACCTAGTTCGAGAACGTATTTACAACTCCCATGTAGGTGTATACGTTGTTATACGTAAATATTACATACATATACCTTATTTAAAAATAAGGGGAATACCCTCATTCACTATCCCTCAAACTTGCACAAAAAATGAGCTTTATCTACCATATGGCTGAAGGTTGACAAAGGATAAAACCTTAAAATGGTTACTAAAGTTAAAATTTTTATAAAGCCACTAGTTTCACGCCCTTGGTGATTTTAATCTCAAGTTTTTTTTGTCTTGTCGACCATCCACTATACGATTGGTTAAATGAATTTATATAGGTCATTATTTCACAACGGAAAAAATGTACTGTAAACCATTTTTAATTTAACATCCTTCTTAAGATAATAGTTTATGAAAATTATGTTTCAAACATTAGAGGCAAGGGTCTTGGAAATAATTGATTTCGATTCATAAACAGGTTCTAATCAATTTTAACTAATTATTTGCAATTGAGTCGAAGTTGAAATGAACACCATTAAATTCAATCATAAAAAAATTCCACATTCTCGGAACTTCTGTGCACTTCACTGTTTAAACTCCTGGACAAAATCAGCGCATCACTTCATTTTTCAAATTTGTGGTAGATATACGACCGCATTCTATATTTGTCTTTAGAAATTTATAATAAAGACCATTTTATTCATGGTAGCATGAACAAGACTAGAGCGGAAAATTAAAAAGAAAGGGTAAAACGAAGCTAAAAAAAAAATAAAAACTTATAAAATAAAATAAAGAAATTTTTAAAAACAATTTGAATGCACCGAATTCACAAAGATGGAATTACTTTTGTAACAAAATGTTTACCTATAGATTATCACAGTATCCTGTAACACATCCTCTTGCTTTTCTAACAGACCGGATGACTCGGCCCATGTCCACTTCTCATGGGATTTTATCCCATTCTTCCAATATTGTGTTTTTTTAGTTCAGTAGCTCTTGTTGGGAGATGACTCTGGAGCTCGAAAACGCCTCTTCATCATTTTCCAAACGTGCTCTATCGGAATAAGATCCGGACGTCTTGCGGGAAGAGGTAGAACATTAATTCTTAGTTCCAACAAGTAATCAGTCACGACAGCAGCAGTATGCGGTCTCGTGTTTTCTTGGAGATAAAGAAAAGTTTCCCCAACAAATGGTCATACCAATAGCTCCAGAGTATCCATTACATTTCTGCAGTCAGTGGACCCTTGCATATTATGTATATCTCTGTGGGGTTTCCAAACTCATGCTCGTTCTCACCATTACAGAACCTCCTCCACACGCCGTTCTGGAAGAAATGCTACAGGCAGCAAAGCGTTCTCCGGTGCGTCTTAGCACTCACCCGGCCTTCTGTACAATATAATGGAATCCTCGACTCATCACTCAACAAAACCACTCTCCAATCAGCGTTTATCCAATTTGCACGTTGTTATGAAAACTGAAGCCTGGTTACTCGATGCTATCTGGTGAGCAATGAGCCAGAGACAGGGCATCTGGAGGTCAGATTCGCTTCACTGAGGCGTCTCCTTATTGTTTGACTTGAAATTATCATGTTTCTGGACGAATGAAGTTCATTACAAATTTGAAGACTTGTTGGGGACCTCTATCTTAAGGCCTTGAGCGATAAGGAACGGTCTTCTCAATCAAAAGTAACCCTTGGCCTACCTTGCTCAGGTGTCCTACTGTAGTTCCCAGTCTCCCTGAATCGATGGAGTATGCAACTAACCGACGATTCGTATATTTCTAGGCTTAAGGCCACTTTCCTTTAGGATAAGCCTTCATCCAAAAGTGACAACGCTCTCACTAAAAATTCTTCTTATCTATCCATATTAAAATTTCAGAAACGTCATAAACATTTGAAAACACTTTGGAAAATGAAATAAAAGTCCGTCACGCAAGGGCTGCGTAAACTAAGCAGATTTCCCACGTGAAGTTTTACAATGGAGAAATCTGCATTCTACTGATACTTAACACCACCGGCTTTTGAATTGTAAACACATAGGTCTGCCAACCTGACTGATAAACATCTGAATATAAAACAATAACTTTATTGTAAACTATTTACTATATCTAGTACTTTAATTTATAATGAATCAGAATAATTTATATTTTAATAACTTAAATTTTAGTAGTCCAAGAACTAATGAAGGAGAGGAGGGAGCGGATGAACAGAACGTATTTGCATAAAACTCAGAAAGTAAAAGCAGCAACGACAAGAAAGGTTAGAAGAAGCTTCCACCAGAGCCGAACTGTTACGGAAACGGCCGAACTAATCCGAACAGTACCCGATCACATGACCCACTCACTTAATAAAAATGCAAATATCTCGGTTAACATTCAAGAAAGAGAATAAATGTATATAACAATATTTATAGTAAATTTAATTTGCAATAAGATTAATTCCGATGCATATTAACGGATATATTTCGAATTTTCGAAAATCCGCCCCTCTAACCCCCTTCTTCTGGTCCGATTTCAGCTATTAACAAACTTGATCTTTCTTTTTACATAAAACGGTTAAATATCGAGTTTTGTAACGATCAAACAAAAATTGCGACCGCTAGAGCGTTAACAGATAAATATATATATAATTTTGAACGGACCTCATTTTCGTCACCTCCTGTGTAGAATCGATGGACATTTGAAGAAATTTGTCGAAAATCACGTCATGAGTACGACCCCCTTAAGGGTAATCTGTTAAAATTATCTCTTTGAATATAAGCTGCAATTTTGAATGACAAAGCCCGAATAAATACTGAGTAATATGTACAATTGAGGTAATTTCATATTTCAACTTACAAAGATGGAAATAGAGAATTAACCAGAGATAATAACAAAATCAAACAATGATAGAAACAAATATTGCTGATTAGAGGGATTTCATTTAATTCCATTGAATAAGTAAACAAACAAATATGAAAAAAGTGATCCCTAATTTTGTTCAGGAATTTATATACGTATATACACACATACTCCTTTCATTCGATGTTATTATATATATTTTAAATATTTATCAGTTTTAGTTAAAAAATTGCTACTTCAACCTCGACCTGATTTCAGCCATCAACGTGCTCATTAAGTAAATACATATGTATATACATATATGTAAGTGTGTGAGTGTACTTATACTATAAAAATACGCTATCCTGATCGAGCCACAGTTTTAAGGTCAGTGGACGTTTCTCTTTCTAAAGAAAAACTGCTGTCAAGGTAAGTTAGTCACGAAAGTAAATGCAAATATCCAGGAAAAACAGATTGTGACTCATATTTTAATCACTGCTGTACAGAAAATGAAGATCAATAGTTGTAGAGCTATACACTTTAGCTTTAAGTTCACATTCAGTTTTAATACTTTATATTTATTCTCAGAATAAAAAATTCCCTACGCCAAGCAACAAACATTTAATCCAAAAGTCTTACGCTTTCTATGTAAATTCAAAGCAAATACAATTTCCTTACAAAATTAAAACCCTCCGTGATAGGAAAGTTTTTAAATTCTATATTTATTATTTAGTGTTTGAATTTCATTACCATTACTTTCTATATCGGGTTACATTAGATAATTTAAAACGCACTTGATTCATGAGGGTGAATGAACTACCTCCTGTGTTTATAGTCTATTCAATTTAATTTATAAGTTATATACATAAGTTAAGAGCACAACCCTATAGAGTTCGGGAACTTTAGCTTAGAGGAAAAAATATTAACTAGTGAGGTTAATCAGAAACACTTTTATGTGGCTCCTCACAATTTATTTCTTAAAATCGCTTAGCGCTTTCGGGAATTAAATTCCCATCCTCAGAGCGTCAGAGCATAAGGCGTGCCTATAGAGTTGCTACTGGGCTAAACCCTGCCGATGCACTCCGGGATCAGCCCGGTAGCAAGTCTGTAGGGGCACGCCCTACGCTCTGACGATCGGAGGATGGGAATTTAAATCCCGAAAACGCTAAGCATTTTCAATAAATAATCTGTGAGGAGACACAAAAGTTTTTCTGAGTAACCTGATTCGTCACCTTCACCACCTGCTAAAAATAAATATGATTAACTTTTGACATGAAAAGACGAATACTGTTCAGTCGTATCTCCCGCATCGAAGATAAAGGTCTCCGCAACCAGTTTTTATCAGCTAGAAGACATAATCTCATTGGGAACACAAAATAACACAGGAAGAAAAATCCACGTCATGGAAAGTATATGTTTCTCGAAGGTACCTATTTCTTTACTCTAATGCTAGCATTATCTACGTAAACAATTAAATGAGTACTCATAATAATAGGACCATTCGATCATTAATTTGTGTATATACATATATTATTGGCTTGCCGCTAAAGTTTACAAACAAACAAAGGGTAACCATTGTGTTCTACCTATGTTGTACAGTCATATTTCATATAGTTAAAGTTTCTCTGTTTTCACAACATCTCTATCAATAAATGTTAATGTTTGTTTAATTAGATATAAGGTTAGTCCCTTAAATTAATATTTTTTTCAGGATTATGTTGTATAAAATTAGGGTACTTATTGTAAAGTTTATTACATGTTATCACTTATTCAATATATACTTGATTCTTTGGAGAACTCAAATAGTGACTTGTATTATTTCCCCTCATCTTTCCACCAGAATAGTAAATACTTCAGTATAATCAAGGTGTGGAAATTATCTATTTTAATAATTTTATTTCAGTCTAATGCTTTCTTATTCCACAAAAGCTAACTACCCGCCCCTACAAATACATTGGGAAGGTAATTGACATACTCTGAGGTTTGGGACCTGACTGAACAATAAGTGAAAAGGAGTTTTATTCCTTTATTCTATTTTAGTCTGGAGAAAAGATTACTCACTTTCTCAAACGTTCGGTTTATGAGAATCGGACATTTTTATCGATTGAGCACTAGTTTTGTGCATTTTTCATTAACTTTGTTTACACATTGTAATTTTTGTTGAACTCTGAGCCATAGCTGGCTGTCCATGAGACAAGAGGTAGGCAGGCTGGAAGTGACATCCCCTCCCTTCCTGAACCTGTCTACTTCCAGACCTCCCTGTCAGTCTGTAATTACTCCCCTCTGTCAATACCAGCCTGTCTTTACCCAAGCCCCTTCTTCCCCCAGTATTAGCTCATGTCCAAGAGTTTTGCTGCTTCTCAATATATACAATAGCCCAAAGTGTTTATTTAGGTCTAGGAGATGAACAAATATTCGAAAGATTCATCGATAAATAAAGGAAATAGTGGATCTGCATAGAATTTATAAGTAAGCACAACAGGAGTGACGATGAAATTTACGAATGAATGAGATATTAAAATTTATACTGACAAGTAAAAAAAAATTGTAATTCTATTTTGAGAAAGATCACGAGAAGAATTGTTTTTAATGCATGCTTGAAACGCAATAGGGAGAGCAAAGCTGTTCAATTTGTACCATGTTATGTCTTTTCTTACAAATAAAAAGTCCGTCACGCAGGGGCAGCATTAACTAAGCAGATTTCCCCCGTGCGTCACGTATTTTAATTTATCTCAAAAAGTAAATGTTCAATGAGAACAATATTTGGTATTTAGGCTTCAAATAAAGTGCTTTATAATATAACACCTTATTGTTATTAAGGCATGAGTAGGAGTGGGGCTTTACTAAAGGCCGAACTCAGAAAAATGTTAATATCTCCATTAATAATCAACATAGTGAAAAAACGTACATAACAACATTTAGAGAACATTACATTTGCAATAAGATTGTTTCTATACTAAACTTCGATCAGAGGCATAATATCGAAGAGATTTATCGAAATTCCTACTTCTAAACCACCCTTTTCTAGCCAGGGCGGGACTTATTTTATTATTTAATGAATTCCGTCACTAAATAAATTCCCTTGCCCAGGCAGGAATCGAACTCGCCACTCTAGGTTTACCATTACTAAATAATAGACGGTGATAAATTCTCTATAATATAATTCCCATAAATTGAACTCTATTGAGGCTGTAATCCTTGCCAAATCCTGAATGCTTCCAATCGACGCATCAAACCTCCCCCTCCATAATGTCCTTAACGCCCCTTTTGTTCAACCACTAACCAAATCCCTTTATCACAAATACCATTCCTGCTTCTCTCTACAGTTCATTAATCCGCTTTTCTAAAAATCCAGAAATTTGGTACTGACCATTTCTTCAAGTTCTTTATTGCTTCATCTTAAATATATATAGCTGAATATAAATATTTATTCACCAATTAAAATACTTAATTTAAAGCAACAGGTTACAATTTATTACACTCGAATGCATACAACTTTAGTTGTCAAGTACTGGTCAAATATATTTGTGTATTACAGGCTTCAGTGGAGTAATTTATTATGTAATTTTATATTTTAATTAAATATTATTTATGGAGACACGCAATCAGTGAGATAGATGTTCAACAGAAATTATTGGATCTAATAGTTTGTTTTTTATTTATTTATCTTTGTTCGACGCAGGATGTGATGATAAAATTGGATTAAACAAATAAGGAGCTAAAAACGTTTAGATCAGTTGGCACGAGTAAATCTGAGTTCAAAACATTCATGCGATAAATAATTAAGATGCTTAAAAAGTGATTCCCCTTAATGGTTGAGAAACAAATATTTCTTGCAGCAGAGAAAATAGTTTTCTGACTATTTGAACACGATAACTTTGGCTCCTATGAGAATATGAAAAGAACCTTTTTTTTCCAACGAAAAGTGCTGCCTCTAATGGGGAAATAACCAGCTCGTTCCTGTTCCATAGCTGCACGTGCACCGTCATTTCCTATAACATATATAAGTGGTGAAACCCTTTCCAGAAGTGTTTCATGAACAGTGTTGCCTTGGTTACTTTCACAACATATCGGAGATTAAACGGTTTTCTTTGTGACTTTGACTCAATGTATAACAGGTAACTTAGAGTAAATAAAACAAGAAGATAATAAACAACTTCATACTTTGAAATACTAACATACACCTGAGAAATCTCCCCTTGATTCAAATTTAATCAATTCTGAGTGTTTAATTTCTAAACGCCATGAACCTCTCATCCTTGAAAACAGTAACATTCGTGACGTTAACATGAACGGTTTTTTTTTCGTGCATTGCTCCATGACCATATGCTAGATTATTTCAATTCTGCTATTAAACAACATTTTTACCTTGAAAATAACCTAAAAATGAATAAAAAACGTTTTTATTGGAGGTGAAAAAAATTCAAACGCCAATGTAAGAACCGGTACATGAAATGGTCAAATTGTATTAGAAACACTCAGTTGCATATTAATATCTGTTGAATGATAATAATTTTTTTTCTGGAAAGCTACAATTAGTTCTTTCTTCAAAACTAAACAAAAAGAACAACTCCTTGTAATAATAAAATGGACCCCTTTTTAAATTTACATTTTATTACTACTAAATAAGGAAGTGGGAGAGGTCGATATTAAGGGGGACAGGCTTTTGAAAGAATTCAATTTAGCTGAGAAGACTTGCATCATTATTCGGTTGGGAGCACTGAGTGCCCTAGAGAAACATTAAATATTGGGATTAATAAAGCGAGGAAACTATAATAAGAAAAAGCTGTCTGATAGACTGTCTCGGTTATTAAATGCTACATTTTTATTATTCAGTTTATTCATCGATTTACGAGATTTTATCGTAAAAAATACAATACTTACTACTTGTTTTTTTCAATCTGCACCACTTCCACCATTTTATACTATTCGGTGCAGACTGCATTTATCACCTAATTTAGACACCAGCTACAATAGTTTTCTGGCACCCAGTATGTCCATCCCCTCAAGGCGGCTTAATCAATTTACGCTGTTCTTCAAATAGTGTACATCAGGGACACCATAGTGCAAGCCTGTGCCTGATGTTTTATTTCTGATGCTCTCTCTTAGCTTCAAATTGCTCTCAATAATTCAAACAATTTCTTATCTTATATACATCAACATATACGGCATGTTTAAATATTCTTTATTTGGTCCTTGCTAGTACTATGAATTATATACTGGAATAATAGTCGATGGAGGGAGTGTTCCCTATTAAATCAGTAGAAACAAATCACTGCCTGGACGTAATTATAAAAAAAATTAAAATTGTTCAACCTTCAGGGACTCGAAGTGGATTAAACCCAGGTAATTCCACCATACACAGATTACAACTTTGTCTCCTTTCTCTTCATGATTCGGAGACAGCTGGTTGTCCTCTTTCAACCACCCTTTTTTCACCCCATTTTTCATCAAAACTCTAAATTCGCCTGATAAAACGAATGTTGTATTAGTTTTTGCAGGAAATATTTGATAGTCCCTTACCTTTGTTCCGCCTATGGAGTCGTCAAATGATGTCTTCAAGAACTCTTGGAAATGAAACTACTGTAACGGATGTAAAACTGTACTTTATGGTATTTCTAGGTCTGAAGAAATACTAGGCTTTAGCTATGTGTGTGTGTTTTTCTAGATATTCTCTCAGAGTCTCTGAATTGAGGGAAAATGTCGGGTGACCACCAAGTACGTATGACAGTGAAACGAGGACTCATTCCAAGGAAAGCCTGATGGCTCTGGTGGTCTAAAGGAGAGGAACCCCAGAAAGATTTTTGGACCTGTGAGACCTGAGATCCGCACAGATGGCGGATCATAAGCAATGGAGTTGTGAAACGAGCCTAATATCGCCTAAAGGCTTATTTCGATCGATAGATAATGTCAAGAGGATGAAGCAATATAAGCTACTCAGCGAAATGTCGAATGGTTGTGCGAGGAAGAACGACAGGCTCAGACAGAGACAAAATATTCCGACACATTCAGCATACGATACAGAAAAACCATGTACCAACAATACATCCATAATGTAAACGAATTGCAATCATATTTATTAAAATACTATGAAAAAATAGCTGACCTCCAGGAAGGTAAATCTCCTAAAATGAAGACAAATCAAGTCCGTATTCTTACAAAATTAATTTTTCAAATTATTTAATAACTCTGTTATTACTATAATTTATTAACGTCCAATTTTTGCAACTAAGGCTGATTGGGACGGGTAATCTACAGGCTACCAACCGTTTCTAACCAGGGTGGGACTTAAGATGTCATTTAATGAATTCCGCCATTAATTAATTTTCTTTGCCCAGGTGGAAATCGATCTCGCCACTCGAGGTTTACCATGTGAGATTAAGGTCAAAGCTTTAACTCACACGGCTAACCTGAGCCCCCCAAAAAACATTCTGTTATTCGTATCATTGATATAAGATTGGACAGACAAGCAAGGGTCTATTTATAATAAAGTGTATTTTGTAAAAGATGTGTTAATACAATACTTACAGCAGCAGTATCCCCATGATATGACAAACCGACCGTATTCAAACCTTGAATTTTAAAATTAAGAATCTCTCTCAACTTTCTTTACTCCCATCACAGATATTTATTTTTTAAATTTGGTTCTAAAGTGCGTCTGAGAGGGGAAAAAAGGAAGAAAAATAGGAATCTCAAAGATACAAAAGAATGATAACCTTACATTAAACCAAAATGATTCAAGTTTAAAATGGTTTGTAAATCTGACAGTTACAAGTGTAAAGAGAGTCTAAACATGGTGGTAGATATGGGTTGCATGATAAGTGTTTGTATAAATCCATTAGCACTAACCGGCCATCGAGTTACACCTCTTAGCTGTGAATATTTAAAGGGGTTTAGAAGCCTTCCACAGCCCCTCCTTCCCCTCGCCCCAACTACCTTCTCTAGTCTTTTCCCCGTCTGATTTCGCTTCCGCTCCTTTTCATCGAGATGTCAGTCACGAGAAATTCCTCTTAAGCCAGATACTGGCTTATCATTTAATCGAATAGATACAATTTTGTAATCATCCTTTAATAAAAATGAGACACTCGTTACGTAAAGTGTCAAGAAGGAAAACAATGTTTTCTCCCTTCTTCGTCTCAGCATCAGGTTATGACCCTTGAAAAAAAATTTAAATTATTTATTAACGTCCACTTTTTTGCAACTAAGGCTAATCGGGACGGGTTATCTACAGGTTACAACCCTTTTCTAGCCAGGGTGGGACTCAGGGTTTTATTTTTTATGAATTCTATCACTAAATAAATTCCTTTGTCCAGGCGGGAATCGAACTCGCCACTCTAGGTTTGCCATGTGAGATTAAAGGCAACGCTTTAACTCACATGGCTAACCTGAGCCAAGGGGGAAAAAATACCGGAGAAATACTCAAGTTCATTCAAACTGAAATGATCTTGACTCTACAAGTATAATGATTAAAAGTCCGTCACGCAGGGGCTGTGTAAACTAAGCAGATTTCCCACGTGAAGTTTTACAATAGAAAAATTTCACGAGAGCCGAGCCAGTCAAAGAAACAGCCGAACTAGCTTTTGGCGGGAAAGTAACTCTCGTCCGTTAGGCTCCGAGATTAAATTAAAAACAATTCAATCTCAAAAAACAAGAACACAAAAGATGGACTTACCGTTAATGATAGCAGCGCTCTGAACACTTATTACACCAACACTAAATAGTACCACAGAATATCCATTATTTGTACGACTTAATACTGCTGTGAATATTAAGGAAACAAATAAAGGGCAAGTAAAATGGTAAGAACCTTCCTGATAGCAAACAGTCTTAGTTCTAAACAATCAGGTTAGCCAGCTATTACCGGAAATAAAAGCAATTACGGAAATATATTTGAATATAAGTTATAAATTTTATTCATATAACTATTTATTATATCTAGTACTGTAATTAATAATAGACCAGAATAATTTTAATCACAACCATTCCAAATTTAGGGATCCGGGAAGAAAATAGAAAGGGGGGAGGGCAAAATACGATTCAGACGGTTATGAGATTTTCACATGATTAAGGAACTAACAGGTTAGCCAACGAAGGTTTACAATAGATAAATATACATACAGTTAACACTTCCGTGAATATTAGTGAATAATTACAAACGGCAATGAGAAATCTTTCAGTGAATTTACAATATAAGTTAATAGTCCCTACAACGAAATACGGCTGGATTGTAAACAAACAGGTTAGCCAACCTTGTAGTGCAGTATCGATAGATAGACCGGAAAAACAAACAATTAAAGAAATATATCTGAATATAAAATATTAATATTATTGGAAACTATTTATTATAGTTAGTGGAGTAATTTGAAATGAATCAAAATAATTTCTATCTCAATCACTCAGATTTTTGTAGTCCAAGAAAAAAAAGGGGGGGTCAACAGAACGTATTTGTTTGTACCTTGTAAAATAAAGCTTATTTTGTATTTAATCTAATAATGAGATGGTTCATTAGATATCAGCTTATTATTAATATGTCCCTAGTAGGAGTAGGGGTTTACTGAAAGCGGAACTCATTACTAAAAATTCAAATATCTCGGTTAATACTCATTATACAGAAAATATGTATAGAACAATATTTATAGTAAATGTAATTTGCAATAAGATTGATTTTAAACAATTTTTCGATCCGACGTATAGTAACGGAGATATTTCGAATTTTCGAAAATCCTCCCCTCTAACCCCCCCCCTCCCACTAGTCCGATTTCAGCCGTTAACGAACTTGATCTTTCTTTTTACATAAAACGACTAAATTTCGAGTTTCGTAACGATCAAACAAAAATTGCGACCGCTAGAGCGGTAACAGACAAATATATATATATATATATATATATATATATATATATATATATATATATATATATATATACAGTTTTGAACGGACCTCATTTTCGTCATCTACTAAGTAGGATCGATGGACATTTGAAGAAAAATGTCGGAAATTCCGTCATGAGTACAACCTCAATAGCTGATATCCCTGAAGGGAAATCTGCTAAAAAATAAAAGTACGCACTTTTTTTAACTCTAGCGTTGTTTCGAGCGATGGTGAAAACTCATAGAGATGCTATAACAAAATTAAATTCTTGCATGAAGAATTTACCTCCTAAGAATTTAGATTTAGGAATGCTTCTTCGACTCAACGAGAATTCATAGAATAGTAAATGTAATTGATAACAAAACGTGTGGAGGATGTTGACATTCAAGAAAAATGTTCCAAGTTTGGCAACTGGTTCTTCGTTTTTTGTCATAAAGCTTCAAAGAAAAATTCGTGTATCGTATAATGCATACTCCGAAATGACTAGAATAAAAAAAAGTCCGTCACGCAGGGGCTGCGTAAACTAAGCAGATTTCCCACGTGAAGTTTTACAATAGAGAAATCTGCCTAATAACAACTGTAGTAGTAAGAAACCTCTAAACCTAAAACATTATTTAGGGCGTAATTACCCAAAACAGTTTCTAGCCCCAAAAAACAGTTAACCTAACCTCTAAACCTATTCACGAGGGACGAGTAGTTATAGAAACGGCCGCTAGAGCTCTCGGCGAGTCCGAACAAGGTCCGCCTACTGGAGATCACACGCAGATTACAAATGCAAATATCTCGGTTAATATTCAAGATACAAAATAAATGTACAGACCAATATTTATCGAAAATTTAATTTGCAATAAGAGTGGTTCTATACAATCTATACTATAATTTTTCGATCCGACGCATAATAACGGAGATATTTCGAATTTTCGAAACCCCCCTCTAAACCTCCCCTCCCACTGGTCCGATTTCAGCCGTTAACGAACTTGATCTTCCTTTTTACATAAAACGATTAAATACCAAGTTTGGTGACGATTAAACAAAAATTGCGACCGCTAGAGTGTTAACAGACAAATATATATATATATATATATATATATATATATATATATATATATATATGTCTATATATATATATATATATATATATGAACGCGACTCATTTTCGTCATCTCCTGGGTAGGATCGATGGACATTTGAAGAAATTTTTCGAAAATCGCGTCATGAGTACGACCTCAATAGCTGATTTCCCTAGGGGGAATCTGCTAAAACATTGCTGAATAATAAGAAAAGAGATTGTGAATTAAAGAAACTCGAGGGAATACAAAAGCAGTTTTAGACATATGAAACCTATAAGTTATCCATGGATCTTAAAAACCTTGGATGACAAGGATTTTACCAAGCCCATCAAGGGAGCATTCTCACTTGTGGTAAACCAAATATGCACTAGGTGGCGCTAGTAATTGAGAGAAATATTGAATTTGCCATCAGCCTGTTGACATCAAATGGGAATAACTGATCTAATAATATTGAGTTAGTGGTACCATTCGAAAGAGACGAAATACCGTAAATGAATGCGCAGCTTAAAAATGATAGCTCCCATATAATTGGTGAAATTTCGTCGGATCTGTTTTAGTGAGGAGAAGAAATCACGGATAAGATCTATCAAGCGATATGGAATGCTTAAAGTAGTGACAAAATGACTACAGAATAGGGTGGACGATCTTTATTCCTATACATAAAATTCAGGAAGTAATTATCTAAAATTAGAGGTCCATGAAGGCCATTAGGCAGGTGTTAGTAAAAGCGTATGAATTTATGACTATTTACATCATCTTTGACTTTCTGCAGTTTTATAGCAAAATGTACTGGCAGATTATAGCTGATAGCACTACTATCGCTTCTGAGAATCCCTGTCAAACTTATCAGATTGTCAAGAATGAATAAAAAAAAAACATATAATAAGTGTCTCTCTTTCAAGTGAAGATCCATTCCTCAGAGTTCGGTCATAAACAATTCAAGAAAGATTCCTAAGGATCTCTTCACAAAAATGGATTCGCACAATCATAGATAGATAACACGGACACATGGAAACGTCAAGGTTGGCGAGACTCCAAGGGTGGATACTTGAGCCTTCGAAACTAAACGCTTAGTTGAAATAAGAATTTTGTGAAGCATATGGACATTTTGTCAGGGGTTGTATGAAGATTTCTCTTCCAAAAACAATGAAGTTAAATATTTAAAATTTCCTGTTTGTACACCATTGAAGCGTCGGGGATGAATGTAGGGGAAGCTATAACATGGAAGTTAACATGAAGCTGAAAATTGTCGCAGGACTATGCTTCTATGGCAACCATAACTCGATTTGAGAACGAAATGTAAAACTAATTACATACAAAGCAGTAATTAGGCCCATGAACATGAATTTCAATGAAGCATTGACTTTCATGAGAAAAGAAATTAGAGCGCTTCTCACCTGCAAAAGAAGGACATTATGAAAAACAATTGTGTAAATCTTATTATTCACCATTTTTGATAAGGTCATAGTCAAAGAGAATTCAAAAATATACGTAATTTTCTTATTCATAAGAACTTTTTAGAACGTTTTTCAACGTTGCAAGCGTCATACATATTCTTAAACAGAACGAGCAACAGATACATGTGTCTTTAAAAGGTTCTGAGCTTGAGTATTATTTTTCAATGCGGAGGATCAATAAGTTGAAGGACGTAGTTGGGAGGGAGAGAGGGTGAAAGCAGAAAAATAAGGACAGAGGTTCGCGGTGAATGGGAGACTGGTTGCATTAAACATTACATTGCAAAACTTCACCGATTTCGTTAGAATCAAATATTGAAATGCCTATGAATATAGACTGAGTAGAAACACTTTACTGAAAATTACATTCTAGCCTGTTGAAAGTACTTTACATTAGTTATGCCTTCCTATACGGTTTTCTGTACATAAACTAAAGTAGTTACATTATTGTGCTCACCAATCGAGTTTTGTTCACATATTACGTAACTATACTTTGCATTATTTATGCCTAGCTGTAGTATTGTTTGCAGATATTGATCACTCAATTATTTTACATTAGCTATGCCTAGCTATGAGGTTTTATATATAGTGTAAGTAAAGTAATGTTATAAATCATTTTTATTTTCAGCTGGTGGTGAGGGTGATGAACCAGGTCAATGAGATACACTTTTTGTGGCTCCTCACAATTTTATTTTTACAAACGCTTAGCACTTTCGGGAATTACACTCCAATCCTCAAAGCGCCAGAGAGTAGGGCGTGCCTATAGAGATGCTACTGGGATGAACTTTTTTGAGTGCATCGGCAGAGTTCAGCACAGTAATATCTCTATAGGCCCTCCCTGCGCTCCTACGCTACGAGGATGGGTATGTAATTTCCGAAAGCGCTAAGCGTTTGTAAAAATAAATTGTGACGAGCCACAAAAGTGTTTCTGATTAACATACTGTTATAACCATTCGTAAGCCGCAGTAAGAGGAAAACCAAAGGTCTGTGTACTCAGAAGAATCATAGTCGTAAAGTCAAAGTTAATTTGACAGAATATCATGTATTATGTTGTCCATTAAGAAAAAAAACACATGCGCTACAAATAACAAGTTAATGAAATATTCTTCACTGACTCCAGGTGACAGTAAAATAGAATTCTCTCCTAAGGTTAAGTTTCTTATCCAGAGCGACCATCTCTTTGTCGTAAGAGAGGATGACAATTGAATAAAATTGAACATGACTGCTATGTAATCAGAACAGGATGTGCACGAAGACGTTTTAACTCGGCTACCACCACGTAACTATCTTCAATTTAATCTTAACCATTTCAACCAAATTTAAATATATTATGTTTGGGCAAATGATTTCCTCATATATAATTTATTTTTGAAAAAAAAATCGAATTAATAGAACGGTAGACTGGCTCCATTGGGGATTCCGATGGTTTAGATTTACTGAAACATCTTGTAAAATTTCAGACTACATGGAGTCCCTGGCTAAGGGGATTGTGAAAGACCTCTCTAGAGCAGAGGATAAATCCGAAAAGTTCATTACAAAAGCGCTGGATAAACTAAGCAGATATAACATGTTTTGTATTTTTTACTTTAAATCCTTATAAAGTCACCCTTCAAATCTTGTTTAAATATTGACTATAGTATCAATCAAGAAAATATTGAGCTCATTAGAAAATATAGTATTTAATATCATTCATTAATCAACGTCAAGATTTGGTTTTAACGTTAGAGTAAGTCGTTTAATGATATTGTTACGTTTTATTACAAAATCAGTAATAAACGTTATTTGTAAGAGTTCTTTTGGATTGCAAAATTAAACGCACACAATTTTTACAGTTTTTATCACTGCACAATTTATTTAACAATGCACTACACACTTAGTGAATTATTCTTAACTACTACTCACAGTCTGTACTGATAGGTTCACTGTTCTTGTTATTACACAGTCCAATATCTCACTCACGATCACTGAAGTTCTCAAAAGAAATACGGCACTGCACTGTCCTTCACTTCGCGAAGTTAATGGCACTGGTCTGTCTTAAACACGGGACTATACTGCTACTTATAGAGTCACGGCAAAACACTGTTATTCACATAAAAGCACTTTACCGCACTGTAACTAAGTCGCACTGTAGCACTGATGCTCACTTGACAACATATGAGAGCAAACTAAAAACTGTCGGGCGAGTTGCTCATGCTTATATAGAAGAGCGGAAAACATCAAAGGATGAGGCCGAGACTCTTCCAGAAAGATCGGGTCTCGCCGAGAACATCTGCGAACAACGTCCTTTTGATCTACTTCGCACTTCCCAAATACGTGACTTTTTTTGTTTAATTTTTTTCATGTATTTAATTTTTTTAACAATATTATATCAGCTTACTTCATAATCAGTTTAATTAACATGAGTGGGGGTTTACCGAAGACTGAAAATTAAAAAAATGCAAATATCTCGGTTAGTATTTAAGACAGGGAAATAATGTATAGAATAACATTTAAAGGACATTACATTTTCAATGATATTAGTTCTTTCCACTTTTTCTATCCAACTCATAGTAAAAGTTAGTACTTATAGAAAAAACTATACATCAACATTTATATGAAATAAAATTTCAAATTTTTATGTGCCTTCACCTTGATAGGAATGATGCAGGTATTGTTTTTTCGAAAGTGATCCCATTAGTACAAAGACATTGGCTAAAATATTTAATATAAATGGATGGACATTGTTTAAGGCTAGCGTTGTCTTCCAGGGCCAAGCTTGATCTCTGGTTGGGAGAATCTATATCATGATGAGACTCCCTGCATCTTAAATATTGCAAATCTCAGCCAATAATTCTACAACTTCTAGGATAATAGTTAGTATATACGAAGTGTTCAATGACCCTGATAGTTTAAATTTATCAATTACTTGGCAATGCGTCTATCAAATAAAAACAAACAGTATCTTATAAAGTTTTTGATTATTCCTTATATGTTTCGTGACTCCCATAGGACTCTTCAGGGGCTACAATGTTTAAAAGAGTAAACCATATAATAATATAATTTCGTAAAAAAAACCATTACTTTTTATTTTATAAGACGCTTGAAAAATAATTGATGAACAGTTAATATACTTCTCACTTGGGGCTATTACGATTGACCTGACTGAGTAATACCCAACTCCCCAAATAGATGTAACAACGATTCTCGTTCGTTTAAAAATATTTATTGCTGAAAGGTTAAATATATTTGAATTTATATTGTAAATTGAATTCCATTAGAGAATTATTTAAGCCCCAAATGGTTGATGCTGCTGAAAACATACTAAATTGCATTTTTGAAATAGGAAAGAAAAATACTTTCCAACAAAGTATAAAAACCTTTAGAACTAATCTACATTTGCTTCCGTGAATGGCATAATTTTCTTTGCTATTAATATTTTAAATTTTACTTTGAACACCTAGTTCCCATACGCTTAGCAGTAATCCAATTTAAAACTTCCTTCTCTAATGGTAGAGTATCATTAAAGTTTTAAAAGGACCTTTTATAAAGTTCCAGACAAACTAAAGTGTTTTAATTGAGCTTTCTGTACTTGAGTAAATCCGATAAAAGTTCTAAGTGAACTTCTCAAGTGTTAATGGTTAAATAAAATTCTCATCGAAAAAAATAAATGAAATAAAAGCGTAATTCTTCGATAATACCCGCAACTACAAAGTAATTAGTGGTACAGAAGAAAACTCATTATTAAACTTAAAGCGAGGGGTTGGAAAAACCACAAAGCAATGAATGCATTTCCATTAATCTACTTATTCATATAATTGAACTTTAATTCAATATATACATATCTTACATTATATGACATGTATATATTGAAGGAAATATAAGGAACATCGGGAAATCAGTAATATGAGTCTTTAATATCACACACATCTTTAAAGAATACATTGAGGTTATGACCCATTATAGTCTCAACATGTTCAAACGTCACCATTGTAATTCCTTTGTAACAAGAATAAGTACATTCAACAAATTCGGCACACTCGTACATGGTATTTTTACATTTTATTTATTTATTTTCATAGTTTTTTATGCCTGACTTTGGCTTCACTTACTTTCGTCCACTTTACTTCCATTCTGTTTTAACGAAATGACAAAAATAATTGGAAAGATAATTAATAATATTTTTTATAAAACCATGTACTTGTACTCATGGAGGTATTTGTTAAATATTCTATCAAACCTCAACTTATTCTATCAGGCAATCCCTTAATAGGAGGTACTGATGTAAGCTTGGTATATTCAAATTTACACTATATATATATATATATATATATATATAGAGAGAGAGAGAGAGAGAGAGAGAGAGAGAAAGAAAGAAAGAGAGACAATTTTTTTTTTTAGGGAAATGTGCCTTCGGTCGTAATCTAAATAGTTAGCTCAATAAAAATTGAGCTGCTGTTTTACGATACACACAAACACACACACACACACTGAAAACATTATGACATCCCACTTATTTACTGGCGGAAGCAAAATTGACAACAATACGCTTGGAGCAGCATCAATTGCAGAGACTACAAGTGGACTTATTCTAAAATACAAATACAGACTTGATGCTAGATGTTTCAAAAATCAAGCTGAATAATTTCCTGTTTTAAAAGCCACTGAAAATACTACAGAATTATCATACGACCTATACAAAAATACGATCATACACACATACAACATGACTCTCATTTACTCAATATGAAACCTTACTTTCTAAGCCCCGGTCACAGAAAACTTTAGACAAATGGAAATCATACATTTAAATGTAAACATAACATGTACTGGATAAAAGCCCATTCAGGAAATATTGGAAACAAAAAAGCTGACACGTTAGCAAAGGAAGCAGTTCAAGATATAACACATCCCTGATTTTTGCCATATTATAAAAATATAACAAATTTGTAAGAAGAAATAATGATATTCTCAGAAGTGCAAGGGAATTATGATCATTTTTATTGGCCTATTTTGGTCCCTTTTTTAACACAAGAAACTTTTGATTTCCTTCAAGAGCACTATCTTCATCAGATTATAACCCTTTTAACTGACAGAAACCCTTTCAAAGTGCCTAATATATTCAGCCAACAAACTTTGGAAGTGTGGAAAGCATGGCCCCGAAGTTTTCACCATCTCCAACTCCTCATACATGTTTCTCATTCAACTTTTCACTTTTGTGAGGTTTTTCATTCTTTTTATTCTCGCCTACCTTAATATTCTATCCAATAAATACTTTCTTTTTCCATTCGCATTAAAACTAAATAAAATAGGATATATAAATATCCTGGAAGTTCATCAGCATTAAATTGGTACACAAGCCAGCGCCAATTAATTAATGAACGAGGACAAAACTAAGATGCTTCAACTTACAAACAATGAAGGAACGTTAGAAAATATAATAACTGTCGCCCAAGAGAAGATTTAGTAATTTCATTCGACTGATAGTAGAAAATACAAAGGGGGGAACTCAATAGTAGAGAATTTTGTATGAAATTGGATTTAAAGAATCAGAGGTGGACTTTCGGGGGTATCTTGCTGAACGATGATATCATATAATATACGCAAAGTAGGGTTGTACTTTCGTTTGGGAGTTACAAGGCAGTAACTCCGGGCAAGCAGTTCCTTGAGGAAAATAAAGGTGTTAGTTGGGTAATGGAACATTTACGATTAAGGACAACTTCAATATACTAAGGGTGTAGACAAATTTGAAATTCGTGGATTCTTGAGGTATTATTGGAAACAAAGATTTCCTGAAGTTGCTGTGCTAGAAAAATATGCGCAACGTTGGTCAGGCCGTGTCAGGAGCCGCGACACTCTCTTAAAGATGTTCTTGGCCCCATCTCAGTAGAACGTTGAGGCTACAGAAAAGGCAGTTAATGAAAATCCGTCAACCAGTACCCACTAATCTGTCAATTATACTTGTGTCTTCAGTGAAAACAACTTGATGTCATCTCGAATCCGAATTATTCAGAGTTGCCGATTTGTAGCCCTTGTTTTGACCTCCTAAGCCGACGAATGTATGCCAACTGCTCACCAGGCCCAAAGTCACTTGCTTCTAAAAGAAAGGATTTGTCACACGTGATGAGCAATGGAGCTTTTTCCGAACCCTTGGCATACACAAACTGCGATTAACACCAAATCAATTACTGAAACCGATTGTGACGGTTTGGTGGAATTTCCTGCGTGCGGTATGCTTTGAACTGGTTCTTAATGTTCGTGGCATAAGTTCTGAGATTTATTCTGGTTCACAAATATCTGAAGAGATGTCTTCTTGAACAAGATAATGCTCGTTCTCAAACCGCTACAATAACTTCGAAAAACTAGATGATCTAGAACTTCTACAACATCCTGCTTTCGTTCCCTTGTTTATTACTTCATTCGCTCCATGGTCAGTTTTCTCCGGGGAAACAGTTTAATAGCCGGAGGAGATCGATATGGTGTTTGCGAGTTTATCGGATCAAAAATAAAAATTAATACCTTCGAGGTCTTCAAGAATTAGCGGATTGTATGCTCAGGAAAGCCCACCACGAGCTATTATAATTTGAAGATTGAGCTGTAATTTCATTCTATAGTACATATACCGTCCTTCAACAAATTTGGTGTCCTCTGTATATGAAACTGAAGAAAATTATGCCATTTCATTTCTTCTCAAGTCCTAGTTGAATTTGTATATTTAATGGTAGTCTATACAACGGGAAATATGATTGTAGCCCTGGAAATATTTGCTTCACCTTTTTTCCTTTGAAATGTACCTACCTCAAACACCATATGAAATAAATATAAGTGCAGCATAACTGAAAGTCTTCAGATCATTTTGAAGAACCAACCTTGACGGAGGGCAGATGAAAGTGAAGAATGGTGGTCTCATATTGAACTTGAAGATAAGCACCCATCTCCTCGTAGCATTCTCTAGGGCAGTCGCTCCTTGAACTCACTCTTGAAGTGCCATTGTCCCAAACTGTAGGACAGCCTAGACAGAAACATCTAAGGGAGGAAGCCAGTTATTTCTTTTTCTATGGCTGAATCAATCCCAACCACTACCATTAATGATATAACTTTCTGGTTGAAAGGTAATTTCTAACAAAATTTTGTACATCTTATATACCTACATTGCAGTCTTACTTATAAGTACCAACTAGTTTTCCATATGATCTCATGGAAAATAGTGAAAATATCAAAATTTCCCCTCGTGTACAATTGTCATTTCAATCCATAAAGCCATTCATTATTCGAATTACTGTTGTCTTTTACTTAAATTAAAACTTGGTGGAAGGACTTTAAAAATATAACTTTCAAGTGATTTCTAAAACAATGCTATTGTTTCCTCATTGTTTTAACAGAGCGGGGCAAATTAATTATTGATCAATGACTATCTAAACATACTCCAATCATCTAATAGTTTCATGATCCGATCTTCCTATTTAGTTATTAATTGGCACGAAAAGACTTTAAGGATCATATCTCTCATCCGTAACACCTCCATGATTAGTGGAGACATTTAGATGCAACCCTAGGTGTAATGCATTTGATTCCTACGAATCCGAATTGAAATATTTCTTGCACTTCCCCAGGGGCGATGTTTTATGGATTAATTTTTTCCTCAGATGGTATCTTATTCCTCTCATGGTATGCCAGGGATTCATTGATGGAATTCATTCGCCTGTGCCATTTATACGTTATAGAGATACGTTTCTCCATTTCATTCTTTGGTTTAATACCTTTTCCCTCTCTACAAGCATGGCTTTATAAATACATCTTGTAACGTATTTTCATTAAATATATATTATACATATGTTATCGTTGGGTGCAATAATCTTTCCTTGAAGAGCTGTGTGGATCAGAAGTTATCCGAACGACCAATAGAAAACAATTTTTTTCATATTTTCCACTCAACTTCTTCATATTTTATTAAAGAATGAAAATTAATGCTTTAATCTAACGAGCAGTACTGTGCCATTTTTGGGCAAGTTTAAAGCATCCTTTTAGACCATAATGACTAAATAGCAAAAATTTAAAAAATAAAAGCCAAGGGTAAAGTGTTAGAGCTTCCAAAATATTTATAGAGAGTGAGTATAAAGGAAGGCCGCTGTGAGGAGGGAAGGAGAGTTCGTTAGGGACGTCATTCAAGGAGAAAGCTGTTTACTAACCACAATACAGACCCCTCATTAGACATTGCCATACACAAGCCATCAACTTAGTCACAACTCAGCACATCAAAGACCAACCACTTTATTTTATAGCTAACTTATCATAAGAAACCAACATACCTAACTCTAAAATAACAACTATGAAATTATCCTAGGGATTAATATCTAAAGCCCCTAAAATCGTTAATATTTTATTCTTTAAATTAAAATAAAGTATTTGACACACACACACTCACACACACTCATATATATATATATATATATATATATATATATATATATATATATATTCCAACGTGCTTACGTTAATAAAATTTCCATGGTAATAAAAAGTTAAATTTAAGCAACTCCTTTGATAAACAAATCTTTTAAATGCCCAAAGAAATAATGAAAAAATTCCTTGCATGGAAGATAAAAAGGCTTTAGTACCCAACATGTAGGTGTAGGCCGTAGCTTATTATGTTTGTTTGTATAGTAATGTCTAATATATATATATATATATATATATATATATATATATATATGTGTGTGTGTGTGTGTGTGTGTGTGTGTGTGTGTGTGTGTGTGTAAAGATCAGCTAGGCATAGGCCAAGAGTTTAATCTACTGCTCATTTGCAACATTTTTGTTCGTATTGACCAGGTATGGGCAACCTTTGACATGTTGCGGGCCAAACTTTAGTGTGCAATTACGTTCATGGGCCGCTTTTAAAAGCAGTAAATTTTAAAGTAGTGTTCGTAATTTTTAACAATAGATATCATATATGAAATTATACGACAATGTAATTATACTACAATTTATTAAAATAACAAAATAAAATGAAAAAAATAGGCGCAACTTTATAAATAAATCGTAAAATTTGGAATTATTACAACAACGATGTGAAATAGCGACACCGAAATCAATGAGACACTTGAGCTTGAATTTGAGAAACTAATCCATCGATGTTTTGATTAATTCCACTGATAGAAAGACGAAAAGAATTTTCAAAATTATCGCCAGTCAGCCTTGTACGATGTTTTGATTTATTGACATTCATCATTGAAAAGTACTTTTCGCATTTATAAGTATTACCAAACGCACGAATCTCTCTTCTTCTGCCTCATTTGGAGTAAGTAGTGTAATATATTTTTTTAATTGGGATTTTCAAAATGTCTCGCGGGCCGGATCAAACTTTAACGCGGGCCAGTGGTTACCCACATATGGTCTAGACCAGGGGTGAGCAACCTTTTTAATCAGCGGGCCAATTTAACTTTTAAAATTTTTTGGCGGGCCGCACATAAAGTAACACTTATTAATAATTTACAAAACTTTATTCATAATAAACATTAGAATAGAAAAAGAAAAATTAAAAAAAAAAGTTAAGATTTCATATACAAATTTTAATGCATATAAAAAAACAAAAAACAATAAAATAACATAAAAACGAATTTACTTTAAATTTTTAATCAGACATTTGGCCCTGTTTTTTCGGTACAAGCTAATCAATATCTGCCGGAATTGATGAAGTAGACACACGAATGCACCTTTCTAATGGTGCATCAATCAGTCTTGATAGGTAGTCATTTTAGATTAATTTCATGGTCGAAAATAATTGTTCATAAGCACACGTACTTCCGAACAGAGACATCATTTGCTTTGCATTTTTCGTCAACGGCGAACATTTCTCATAACTTACATACGATTTATAAGAATTTATGATGTTTACTGAGAAAAATACATTTTTAAAATTTGTATTATTCTGTGTGTCAATCACTTCCATTTGAAAGTCTTCGGGAACTGTATCCACGTCGATATTAAATGACAAGCATGGCATTATCATGGAAACTGCTGTATATATAAAATATCTATATATTGTGCTTATTTTTAAGAAGTAGTAACGTTTTCTTTTTCTAAATGTGGAATGTGAGACACATTATTCTGAAAAAAAAATGCTGTTTCCATAATTTTAATTTGGCCTCGAATCCCTGAATTTTATTACACGAATTGTAAGGAATTGAGGAAAGTGAAAAAAATAATCAAATTTTCACATTTCTTGGTAATGCCTAAGCTCATCCGCAACCTTCCGTTTTTTCATTGGCTTTTTCGACGTAATATTATGGATTAAAAGTTTGAAAGTTAAAAAAAAATTGTAGGAAAGCTTAATTTTGAATAAAAAAAACTCTAATATTACCTATTTGACATTAATATTGTACTCACGCCTTTCAAGAAACACAAGAATTTCTAATAATGCTAGTTAATAGTTTACCAGACTGACTGTGAGACAGAAGTAAACACAAACAAGCACAGACGCAGCGCGTTCGTATTGCATGTTTGAACAAGTCGCCGACAAGTGAGTAGGTAACTTGTCACAAAAAATTTTTTCGGTTTAGTATGTACTACCATTAAATTATAATTAATTTTTTACAATATATTGTTGGGAGAAAGTTGATAAAATAAATTCAATTTTAGAAATGCTTGGAGGGCCGCATAAACATGTTGAAATGGCCGCATGCGGGTCGCGTGTTGCTCATCCCTGGTCTAGACCATGGTCGAAGAAAGGCTGGTTTCGTAGATATGGCTAAATTTGTAAATTACCCACTTCTTATAAATTTTTCTCATATATCTGTCCCATTCTAGCTCGAGTTCATCGTAAGATCACACCGATTCGTCCCCCCTGAATCCAACTTAACTAGTTGTACGTATTAAGAATACCTCAAGAACTATGAGGTTTGGAATGTTGCAACTTCAATTTGAATTGTTGTGGCATCTTGTTTTTCACCTACCCATTTTAATTAAATTGACTTATTTGCAGATGGGATTTTAGAGGAGTGCTAAAATAAAAAATGGAAAATTTCTCCAAACATAAGAGGTAGTTATATAGGCATAATGCTGCGAAATATGTATATTTAATTTAATAGTGGTACATTACAAGGAAGCCATGTATGTCCAAATCAGATTTTTTTTTTAAGAAAGTGGTTAGCAAGAGAGGATGTTTATTTAATTTGACAACGTTGCATTATAGAGACAGATGTTATGAACAAAATATAAGTGGATAGAGAGAAGTGGGTCTCATCCAGAGGGAGCTGGAAACATTTATGTTGTGAATAAAAAGAAGGTGACGCGTGTCCTGTAGGCGAATCAATACGAAATGAAGTTTGGTTCCCAGGAGTCCTTCCCTTGAGGTTCTTCTTATATCTCGCTGACTTTCATGTCCAATTGTGGCTACTAATATAAACAGAATTCACTCCACTGTCCCGGTTTACAGGGCTTATACATTATTTTTTCCACTACAATGGTTCTTGTTAACTACTAAAAGTTGTTAAATGATCCTAGTGATAGAAAATGGAAATATTAATTTTCAAGAATAAATATCATATCAATTTAAAAGCCTAAAATACACTTATAAAGTAAAAAAATATTTTAGAAATTATTATCCAAATCGCCAAAAGTTATCTGTGTTTCGGTATATGGTCTATAGAATGAAACACTACCGCTTTCATGGGCAAAGTACGAAAAAGTATAAAAAAATGTATCAAATAATTGTGTAAAAGTATAAAAATATGTATCAAAGTATAAAAAAAAATGTATCAAATAAATGTTTCTTTATTGTTTTCGATTTTTGTTTATTGTTCGATTTCTGTTTTTTGTTTTCCATTTATGTTTTCTGGTTCATTTCTGTTTTCTGTTTCTTTTTGATTTCTATTTCTGTTTTTTGTTTCATTTTGTTTTTTGTTTTTGTGTTCTATCTCCGTTTTTGTGTTCCATTTCTGTTTTTAGTTCTCCATTTTGTTTTTGTGTTCCATTTCTGTTTTTAGTTCTCCATTTTGTTTTTGTGTTCCATTTCTGTTTTTAGTTCTCCATTTTGTTTTTGTGTTCCATTTCTGTTTTTAGTTCTCCATTTTGTTTTTGTGTTCCATTTCTGTTTTTAGTTCTCCATTTTGTTTTTGTGTTCCATTTCTGTTTTTAGTTCTCCATTTTGTTTTTGTGTTCCATTTCTGTTTTTAGTTCTCCATTTTGTTTTTGTGTTCCATTTCTGTTTTTAGTTCTCCATTTTGTTTTTGTGTTCCATTTCTGTTTTTAGTTCTCCATTTTGTTTTTGTGTTCCATTTCTGTTTTTAGTTCTCCATTTTGTTTTTGTGTTCCATTTCTGTTTTTAGTTCTCCATTTTGTTTTTGTGTTCCATTTCTGTTTTTAGTTCTCCATTTTGTTTTTGTGTTCCATTTCTGTTTTTAGTTCTCCATTTTGTTTTTGTGTTCCATTTCTGTTTTTAGTTCTTCATTTTGTTTTTGTGTTCCATTTCTGTTTTTAGTTCTCCATTTTGTTTTTGTGTTCCATTTCTGTTCCAATTTTGTTTTTTATTTCTGTTTTGTTTTGCATTTCTGTTTTTGGTTTCCATCTCTGTTTTATGTTGCCTTTTTTTTTGTCTTCAATTTCTGTTTTGTGTTGCATTTCTGTTTTTCGTGTTCAATTTCTGTTATGTAGTTTTATTTTCGTTTAAATTAATTTTGTTTCGTTTTTTAATTTTATACAGTTTTTCCCCCGAGCAACATCGCCACAGTTGCGAAGCTCCAAATAAATAAATAAATCTAATAACTAAAAAAACCGAGAAGTAGAAGCACTAAAAAGACATGCTACTCAAGAAATAATTAGTCATGAGTAGTTATTTTTAACTAGCCAGGACGAAAAATACACACTGATGTTCTTTCAGAATAATTTCAATAAAACCAAAGACTGGATAAAACATTCATAAAAGGACCCAGCTGGACAAGATAGAAAACATGGAAATATACAAACTGAGGAACTTCAACGATGACATCAAGCTCCAATACAAAAAAAGTTAATAAATAATAGAGAGCAATACTTCCCATTGTTATTTATATTAAGTTTGAAGTATTTCGGTACAGCCCCCCCAAATTTTTCCATGCACATAAGCTTTATATATTTTGTTACAAATATAGTACCATAGCAGTGACAGTATGTCATGCAGTTAATATTTCTCCTTCATTGAATTTTATAAGGAATAACAAATGTAACATAATTATGCCATTGTTGACTACCTCTAAAAATGAACGAAAGAAATTATACAAAAGAAAGAAAGCGTTTTCGCAGCAGTTTTTCTAGATACATAAAATATTTTGAAGGGATATGGGCCTGCTGTTAGAGCTTAAGCCTAGAGAATTCTTTTTTCCAAGTGCCCTCTTAATATTGGAATAAGTTTCCTTTTAGTTAGTAATTCCTATCTGTTGCTCCCTGGATCAGGTCCAAAACAAGGAGAATATAATACATTCTTATGTAGTCGCTGATGCGTTTTAAATAGTCTACATCCACTTGTAGCGAACTCCATTTCCCAAAGTCAGACTTATTGTACATATCTTTTCTAGATACCATTTTTTTCTCAATCGAATTCATGTTCTTGTAATTCATTAGGAAATAATTGATGCTATAATAAATTGAAGTTAACAAACATTTTTGAAATACTGCAGTTACTAAGCCATATTGGTTGGTGTTTTTTTTTTCACTTCCTTGAATATTTAATAATTTTAATAATTATTATTAGAAATGTTCATACAGCTTCTTCAAGCTTAATGAAAGACGTAATGAGGACTAAATAATTTTCGGCAGCCTGAAAGAAAAATTAAATCTCAGACTGGCTCTGAAAAACAAAATATTCCTGTAACACAATTTATGGTAAATTTCATAAATCAATACTCACACGTACCAATTTACTATTTATATTGCACTAGCTACTTTATATTGAACTGGATACTACTTATTCTTTCGATGATTACACTAAACTGTGTTTGATAGAGGTTAGTTGTATCTCCGATATATTTGAAACTGCTGAAATTTAGGGAAGAATAGGTATCCTAGTGCTTTTCAGATGGAGGTTACGGAAAACTGCCATGTATTTCGTATGTTCTTCTGCACCAAGTTTAGACATCGTTAAATATTTCTTGAATAAATGTTTCATTCATTGCTCATTGTCATTATTTATTATTCATTTAATAATTTTAAATTTTTGGGCCTAAGTCTTTAATGAGAAAATTATTATAATAAAGCTAGTGGAGGCTCAAGTCAAATTTTAGTACTATTTTGATGATTTGACAGTATAGCTATAATATGGAAAAGAGAAATGCATTCTCCAGCACTTTATATATATATATATATATATATATATATATATGTGTGTGTGTGTGTGTGTGTGTGTGTGTGTGTACCTCATATTAACCCTATTAGAAGTTATTTATTTGAATACATGTTCCATTGCCACTTGGCATATTGAATGTATGATTATGTTAAATACATCATTACAATATATTCTCTTTAATGGGTAGTTGCCATATAATCAAATAATATTAAAAATAAATAAATAAAATTATGAAATAAGAACGATAAATACAAATAAAATTAAAACATGGAAAAAACAAACAAATTAAATAAAGTTAAACTCAACCGGTGTTATAGTTTTCTCTTCTTTAATTTGCGGGTCTATTTAAGGCAAATATATTGACATAATTCTCATTCCTCATAATCAACTTTATATTCTAATTTATTTTTGCTGCTGTTTCTTAAATATATTTTTAACGGCCATTGTTATTTACTTAGTTTATAACAGTATAGGGCATAGTTTTATTTACATAATTTATTCTCAAATTCTACAGTAAATTATTATGTGTGTTATCAATATTTGTTTAAGTTAAACCAAGTCTTCAAATCGCCCTAAAGGAATCTGTTGTATATAATGTACGAGTAGTAATCCACAATTGTTACTTATCCAAAATAGTCTCTCTTTTTCTTAAAAAAAATTGTCAAGTACAAAACATTTTTTTTACAGAAATATCTATAGAGGTCAGACCTTTTTTTGCCACAACGGCAGAAGGTCATCCATCAATAATGACTTCAATATTTAGTAGTGTAACTGCCATCTCAATTCTACGTTACTCCCCTTTAACCAGTATAAATTTAATAACTCTTAACTAAATAGTATCTTATAAGCTCGAGAAGATTAAAATGTCAAATATACTGAAAGTTAGTTGTTGATAATTCAAGAAATATTCAGAAAACTAAACATAATTGGTTTTCCCGTAATTTTCCATTGTGAGCAAAAATATTTAATTCTCAACCCTCTGTTTGAATATTGATTCTATCACATTTATTTATTTTGAGAATTTTGATGATATGATTACAGCCGGCTAAATTGTACTTTGCCTTATCACGCTGATTTGAATGTTTGGAGAGCAGAGGGAAAACGTTTGCAAGAACTCCGTGAAATGATCAAAGAGCCATTTGATGCGAATGAAGAAAAAGTGAGTAAGAAAGAAAGAGAAGAATGAAGGAGAAGAAAATAGGTGAGGAGAAGACAGTGAGAGAATGGATGGTTCGTTTAAATGGAAATTAGGAAGAGGAAAAGTAATTGTCTGAGGATCTGAGAAAAGGCATCCCTCCTCACTTCCAAAGCTGGGACAAACTCATCTTTTATTTCCTTTCGAGCCCAACAAAACAAAGAAAAATTGTTAAATAAAGCCAAATGAAACAATAACGGAGAAGTAAATAAACATGGAACTGACTTCCATTAAATCAAATTAAATAATCTGTTACTCAAATATACTTATTTAAACGAACATTACTTAATCTCACATGGTAAACCTAGAGTGGCGAGTTCGATTCTCGCCTGGGCAAAGGAAATTATTTAGTGACGAAATTCATTGAATAACGTCCTAAATCCCACCCTGGCTAGAAAAGGGCGGTAACCTGTAGATAACCCGTCCCAATTAGCCTTAGTTGCTTAAGTGGACGTTAATAAATGATAATAATTATAAACAAACATTACTCCACAATAAGAGCTTATTAAATTATATGTGTTTATAGCAATGCGATACCACTCTCAATAGATCTTACATTAGTTGGACTCAAATAACGAGTCCAGCGTTGGATTTTACCTCAGTCTGTGCTTGCATATGTATAATAAGCTGCTTTGTAACCTAACACTTTTAAAGGGTTTAATTTAACAAAGTACTTTACGTTTTAAATCTTATAGCCAACATAAAAATGTTTTAAGTTTAACGGATCAATGTATTCGTTCATTGAAAATTACAAAACTGTGATCAGTGAGAATACTTCGGACCTCATTCTGGTAAATTAAACAAAAAATTTTAAAAAAACAAACAAACCAAGATTTGAAATAACGTACTACTTCGATTTCAGTTATATTCCTTATTCATCGGTTGAAGAGGATAGTGTACCTCCAAATAATAATAGCTGGTGTCGATCAAGTTTCGCATAGGTTTTTATGGAGAGTCACGGATAGGGAAAAAATATCTGACGATTATGTTATGCATGTAATGATTTTAGGTGTGAAATGTTCCCCTTTCCATGCCTAGGAAATCAGAAATAGGAATGCCTTATGAATCAAATATGTGGCATCTCGAGCTGTCGATGCTATTCTTAATTCTTATTTCATGGACTATTTATTACATGGATAATTGGAATGGA
Organism: Riptortus pedestris; assembly: GCA_019009955.1. Lineage (NCBI taxonomy): Eukaryota > Metazoa > Arthropoda > Insecta > Hemiptera > Alydidae > Riptortus > Riptortus pedestris. The sequence continues at coordinate 74,507,022 of CM032229.1, forward strand.
TAATCATTGGAAGATGTTATTAAGGTGAACGACGATAAGAGAATCCACTCATCAATATTTGTAATTGTGTCTGCAACTCCAAAAATATTTTAAAACTGATGGATTTATGTGAACAATGTATGAATATAGATTTGAACGCTAGAAGTTTGGAAAGGGTTTAGGTGTGAAATGGGATCCTGTAGTGGATACATTTATTTCAAAATTAATCACACGAAGATGAACAATGAAATTCTAACAGAATTGAGGAAACCAACGAAGAAGGAAGTTCTCCTATTAGTGATGTTCATATTCGATCCTTTGTGGTTTCTGCACCCCTTACCATTCGAGCTAAGACAATCCTTCAAGATATATGCAGGCGTAAAATCGATTGGGTTGAAAGAATTACAATATACCACTTCTACTATTGTCATTAGTGGTAGGAGTAAGTAAAGTGGACGTAAAATGAAGACAATTTCGAGATCTCCTGCAAATATTTACTTCAATAAGAATAACTTTCTATCAGATTTCCCTTAAGGCAAATAAGCTATTGAGGTCGTACTCATGACGTCATTTTCGAAAATGTTTTACAAATGCCCATCGATTCTACACTGGAAGTGACGAAAATGAAGTCCGTTCAAATTATGTCTATATATATATATATATATATATATTTTAAATATCTAAACCACTCTTAAGATGTACGCCTTTCTAATTCATGATAGATAATTTTATAGATTCTTAGTTTTTCTCTGGTTTTTTTTATCTATTATCAGCTTTACTCCAGACTGAATACACTATTAAATGAAGTGATATTATAGGGTTGCCAAATAAGTCCTTTCGGTTTTTTAAGTTGAAAGAAAACTATTGTATATTTTGAACATAATTTTTATTTTAATCTACAATGTAATGTCCATTATTTTCTATTACTTTACCCCATCTCTCCATCAGCTGAATAATCCCATGCTCATAGAATGTCTGTGGTTTATTAGCGAAAAAATGATCAAGGTGCTCCCTGACACGCTGTTCGTTTTCAAACCGTTTTCCACCTAAGGAATTTTGTAGAGACCGAAATAAGTGGTAGTCACTAGGAGCATGGTCCGGTGAATAGGGAGGGTGGGGCAAAAGATCCCATCCAAGGGCTAACAATTTGTTGCGGGTGACTAACGAAGTGTGGGGCCTGGCATTATCATGATGGAAGACGACACCCTTTCGATTTGCCAGTTCTGGGCGTTGTCGTCAAATTGATTCATTCAATTTTGTTAATTGTGAGCAGTATAGAGTGGAATCGATTGATTTACCTTGTGGCAGCAGGTCATAAAAAATCACACCCATGAAATCCCACCATACAGAAAGCATTATCTTCTTTGGGTGCAATCCCGCTTTAGATGTGGTTCCAGGTGGTTCGTTGCTAAGTCTCCAAGATTTTTTTTCGCACCACATTATCGTAGACAATCCACTTTTCATCCCCTGTCACGAGTCTCTTAAGAAATGGATCGTTTTCTTGACGTTTTCGCAGGGAATTGCAAATGGAAATGCGTTTTGCCAAGTTGGTCAGAGAGTGGGGGACCCAAACATCGAGCCTAGAAACGTAGCCGAGCTTCCGCAAATGATTTTCTACGCTTATATGTGATATGTCTAGGGCCTCAGCAATGTCTCGCACTGATTGGGAAGGATTTTGATCGACTATAGCCTTAACATCAATGGTTTCAATTTCTTGTGAACGACCAGGTCCAGGTGCGTCTTTTATGTCAAAATTCCCTGCCCTAAACTTGGCAAACCAATTTTGGCACGTGCGCTATGTTAAGGCTTTATCCCCATAGACCCCGCATATTTTTTATGAGCCTCTGCAGCTCCCTTTCCTTTTTTGAAATAATACAGCAAAATATGCCTATAATGCAATAAATTACCGTCCATCTTCTCAGCTAGATCACAAACGCAATGCTGACCTAATCTTAACAAGTGTCGACAGACATAACTGTTTACATATTACAAATAGGATAAACAATCCTCTGTTGGGATTAATTGCATCAGATAAATGTGACATATTGTAAACAAAACAAAAACCGAAAGGACTTATTTGCCAACCCTATACAATGGTAGAATTGGAATAATCTTGTATGCTAGAACCAACTTACCCTTCTAATAATGTTTCAATTTACTCTAGAGCAATAAATGGAGATCTCAATGATTCGTCCTAACTTGAAATTTGTTATTTTCATACCTCTATTTAACGAAAATTTAAAAATGGTTTATTATCACTTCTCTAAAAGTAAGTAATGATTTATTATAAGAGGCAAGTAGACAATAAAAACTTCGAATCAACAAGTTTGTTCTGAAGTTTTCAGAACTGCGATTAGAGGGAAAGATGTTTAACAATTCATTAACTATCGCCCACTTCAACCTCGATCATTATGAATAGAGAAGGCTTGTGGTAGTTATTTTTTTTATTAATTATTTTTTTTACGTTTTCCTTTAACTGGCTTCAACCCGTTGGGATCTAACCAGTTATGAGCTCATAACGCCCCTCTTTGAAAATTCAAAGCAAAAACTTCTGGAAATAAGGACAGACAAAAAAAAAAAGAAAAAGGAATTTACAGTAGTTCTACATTTACATCCAAGTTTCCATTGAGTCTGTAAAATAAAAATAAAAATCTCATAAGAAATTCTTTTTAGTTTCAATTATTCTAATTATATTAAAATATGATTGAATAGTAATACAAGAATAATCCAGAAAAGGAGAATAATTTGAAAGATGGAGTTTAAGCTAAGTGTATTGATTGATTCGAAATTAAGAAAGAGGTCAAGATTTCAGATCAATATTCATTAATAAACAGATAAGACAGGGGTGGCTTCGCTTTCTCTTTTCTCTCTCTCTCTCTCTCTCTCTCTCTCTCACACCCCTCTCCACCCCTCCCCTTTCCCCCTGCTGCAAGCTGGGAGCATGAGGAATTTTTGTATTCTCCCAATTCCTGATGCGATTTCATTCATTAACTTATATAATCTTAGTGTTGAATGGAACAGTTAAACATTGAGTATAATGTTAATCAAATGAAAATGATCCCAACAAGGCTGAAAAATCTTACTCGGCATCATAGCACTACCTATTTGCAAGTAACTCGCATAATAAATAACCGTTGAAAACAATATTCGGTATTTCTGCTTGGAATAAGACGTATACTGTCTTACTGTTGACGTACATTGGCTAAAAGTGGAAAGGATGAAGATAAAAAAATTGCAAATATCCGACGTACAATAACGGATATATTTGAAATTCTCTTCCAGAGTCTGATCTTAATTTTTTAAACGAAACAATATACCAAGTTTGGTAACGATCATACGTAAATTGCGACCGCTAGAAAGGTTTGTGTAAATTTAAATTTTTTAACGTACCCCGTTTTGGTCATCTCCAAGACAAGATCAATGGGCATTTCGAGACATTTTTCGAAAATCACGTCATGAGTTCAACCTCAATAGCTGATTTCTCTTAAGGAAAATCTGCGAAAACTGGTATTGTTTTGGTGTTGGCTAGGCCGACTGGAGTGGGCTGGGAGAGTTTCTCTGTTTTAGTGTTAGAGTAGACGGCCCAAGTCCCCCCGCCCAATCTAAGTAAAGTTTTGCCATCATATATATGTAGATTGATCTTGGAACTTTCTCTATAAGTCACTCACTATGATAATTATCTCATTCATATTTAAGTGAGAACCCTTATGGGATATGATCTAAAGAATTCCATTAATCGAAAAGATATTGTGATCTCTTTTCTTTTTCTTTTTTATTATAACCTAATAATAACCATCTTATATTTCTATTCCGCATAATAAGATCCACAAGTATGTTCTACAAATTCTTTAAAGAAGGTACTTATGATTTGGTGTCGACCTTTATTGTGTTATTTCCATCTAGTTAATGTAGCATTGAAAGTAAGAGATATTTTTTGAAAACCCCTAAATACAAAGATGTGATTTGATGAAGGTTTGGTACCAACATTATAAATACTACTGTTGTTATATCTGTCGATGAAGACTGTCGTCACTGGCTGATGGTCGAGTTCAGCTGGCTGGATCGAGTACTTCTGGAGTACAACTTTTGGCGTGTTTGATGATGGTGCCTTCGCATCGAAAGCGCTTGCCAGCTGTACTCGACCATCAGCCAGTGATGTTGGTCTACACCAATATGTATGACAACAATCGTTTTTGGTTCTTTTGATTTCAGTTACTCGCCCAACTAGGTAATACGCAAATAGAGGATAATTCCTCCTTGTGCTAATTATGGGTATCTCTATGGCTACCTACCTCAGGCTATGCATCGCCACTGTTGTTCCGGAAAGGTCGCAGTCCCGGGTCAAAAAAAAAGAAACGTGGCGAGAAGACCGCTGGAGAAGAAAGTCGGTTTGGAGAAGAAGAACATTAAGCCCAGTGAGAAAGAGTACGAAATCACAGAGGATAATGGTAGTGATCTACGTTCATGGGATAAGTCCAGGCCCCAAGAACAGTAGTGACCAATTGAACAATTAATCATGATTATTTTATTTTATTAAGAATATTGCATGCTGCGTTTAAATGCATTTGGTAATGTGATATGTACAATACAATCGCCCTCCATCACTCTCGACAGAAGCCACAACTATTCACCACAATGAGAGGAGCAGCCTCTCCCTGCCTGGCAAGGAAGTCAAGAGCTAAGGAGGAATGGCACTTGATAAGAAAATCGCCACTGCTATCACTCCACATTACACTTCTATAGGATATCTCTGGGCCATTGTCTGGAGAGGATTATGGATGAGTGGTACTGGAAAGGGCTAGAACTTCTGGATTAGGATGATTGGATAGCCTAGCGTGGAATTTTCAGATTCTTAAAGGAATTGGGTCCTTTAAAAATGGGATAATAAGAACTTTATGGAGGGTGTGGTTTGTAATATAATATGGAACACCTACTACTGTGCGCGGGACTTTAGATATGAAAGTCTGGATGCGTCTGATGTTCAATGGTTTTGCTGTACCCCCCACTTCTACTGCATATGTCCATTTTGGTATTAGAAGTAACTTGTATATTTTTAGTTTGTTTTCGATAGACAAATGAGATCTTCTATTTACAATTATGCATGGGACCAACATTCGTATATAATGCTTATAAACACTGTACAATTATTTATATATATGTGTATATATACATGTCAGGCCGAATGAATTATAATTATACATTGACCATTTATTATATTTGAGCCATAAGGGGACAAAAATAAATAATTTCTTCATATACGGGTAACTATTTATTTCATCCCGTATATTATATGTATAGTTTGAATGTGTAGCCAGTACTAGGAAAAAACTAAAACATTTTTTCTTCTTTCTAACATATTATTTCTTCCCAACCCCTATGATGAAAATAAAGAAGATATTAGCGAAATCGTTTTTTTTTTTTTTGTTTTTGATTCAAAATAGCTACACATTCAATCAATTTAAGAAGCGGGGTACCTGTTATAAAAGATACATGTATATACACATTAATTATAATACATTGAGTTTACCCACCTATTCGTATAGAAAACAGTTGAAGCCTGTTGCAGTTGTACTCTGTTCTCTAAGTATTTTCAATTCATTTGTTCTTTAAAAAATCTATAATAGGATCATTTTAGAAATTGACCTGAACTAAATGATGGCGTTTTATCTCTTAAATAGGGAAAACATTCAATGAATGCGTCCTTCTAGAGACCCCCTAACATTTTTCTTCTATGAAAAATGTTCTTATATGACAAAGAAAGAAGTAGGTTTTATAGAAATTAGATACAGAATAATAGTGCTGCTCAGTGGCGGAAGTAGATGAAAGACTTGGTTTCTGCTCAGGTGAACTTCTTTAGGAGACTTATCTTGAGTCTGACTATCCTTTCTACCTCTCCTGATAAGAGACTTCATAAACCTGCTCAAGTAATTTCGATTTAGCTTTCACAATTTCATCCCACTGTTATATTTATTGGGTAGCACCAGTTTTTATTTGGTTGCACATACTGGTTTATATTATTAAGTACGAAAGGACAATCTCATAGAATTGAAATTTAAAACATATGCCCTCCTTGCTAACACTAATGGATAGACTAACACTGCCGGGTGGGGTTATCTGCAGGTTCCTACCCTTTTCTAGCGAGGATGGAACTAAGGATATAATACAGTCATTCTTCTTTAAATAAATTCCAATTACCCAGGTGAGAATCGAACTCACGAACTCTAGAGTTTACCAAGTAAAGACGAACGCCAAAACTCAAAACGCTGTTAAAGAAATAATATAGGTTTCTTATGTTGAAAACATGACTGCAGTTTAAAAAGCTATTAGGAATTACACTTCCTACACCTACTTTACTTAACAGCATTTATTCCCGTGAACCAAAAATATTGGTCACATATTGTTTTGTATAATTGGAATTAGGGAAATAAAAAAAAAATACATTTTCTTTCTTCTTACTTTTAAATTCGAAAATTATTTGTTATCAAAATAATCGTTATGTGATATGTTTGTAATTAATATATTTTTTATTTCCTTTTTTCCCCTGTTTTCGTTAAATTAACTACATTAACCCCCCATTTTTAGTTCTATCCAACACTTTAGAGAAGAGCATCTCTCAAATGCTAAACATTCTTAGATCAAAGAATGTATACATTTTTACTATCAAATAGATAATCAATAGTAGCAGTAATGAAAGAATAGTAATAATCTAAGAGATGTGGGCATTTTTACCCCCTATGAATTAGCCTCCTAAATTAAAGGAAGAAGATAAGAGAGTAGTGTATAGAACTTTTATTTTATTTATATAGATAAAATGGAGGGTTTGCAGATTGAGGTAGAATTGAGAAAGCCATTACCAGGTGAGATAGAGGTTGGTTAGGAGTGTAGCCAGGATTAGTTTCCCTCGACCAGGATATACCCTCAAACCAAGCCCCACCTAAACCAAGGGGGTGGGAAACTTTCCTTATCCATGGTCATTCCAGGAGTCGGCCGGCAAACTAGTTAAAAAACAAACAATCCCACCATGAAACCACAACCCATTTTCCTACCGGCATATTATATTCGACCAGGACATGACCACTTTTTCAAGAAGAGTGAACATAAGAGTGGGGGTGGATTATGTTGGCAACCGCAGCAACACGATACAGAAGAAACAGAAAATAATCTCATCCACCAGAGTTGATTTACTATAATTTAAATTAAAATCCTCATTAAATGAAATTTACAACTGATGAGCGTAAGCGAGCCCCACTATTATACTCTCTGTATTTGTAATTTAATAGGGATCGAAGTAATATTTGGACTTAAATAACCTTATTGTGCAAGTAACACACGTTGCTGTATCGTTTATGGTAAAATTTCAAATAAACGGAAGTGTTTTAAACTGAGATCCATAGGTTTAAAAAATATTCGTGATAGAAAAATAAAAAATTTCTTCTAACATCCATTGGTTTTCTGCTTTAGCTGTAATAATTAGATATTATGTTAGAAGATTCTATATGCATATTTATATAAATATATATATATATATATATATATATATATATATATATATGCATATATATATTGACTTTTCAGTTTCAGCCTTTACTTATAAATAAAATAAAGCAGTTATTCATAAATAAAATAAAATAAATAGCTTCAGTATTTATTATAATTTTAAGATATTATATGATTTATCACCTTACACCTATCTTGTATTTGTGCTTAGCCTTGCTTGTACAGGGTAATTACTGAGGGAGGAATAAAGATGAGAATGTCCATGTGACGACATTTTTGTAACGTACTAGTGCGTGGAAAATTCCTTAGTAGCACAGTTTCCTCATGACTGACTTTTTCTCGTTTAACCAATTATTCTAATATTCATTTCCGCATGGAACCCAGGACTTCAATTGATAATTTGTGTTTGGTACCTAAGCAGCTAATAAAATAAAACGATTTATGCATGGAAATGAATATGAACTATGCAACTTGGAAAGTCAATGGTAATGACCCAATTAAGAATAAGTATTGTTTTGTAGAGATAACTTACAGGAAGATATATTCTGATCATTTCAGATGTATATGTTATCTCTCTCTCTCTCTCTATATATATATATATATATATATATATATATAAAGACTTATCTACCTTTAGAATCTATCGTTTAAGATTAAACAAAATCTACCTTTGTACGTAAATTTGGATAGTTCTTCTTAATTGATATTAGTATCTTAAATAACGACATAGCTGACTAATCAAGAACGTTTTATACTTTTCAATTACGTTTAGTGTGGGACAATAATAATTAACTGTCCTTTACGAAAACGATATTTCCCTATTAATAATATTTAAAAAAATTGAAGTATATTGCATGTCCCTTGATATTTATAGTTCTTGAATAACTTAAGGCAAGTTTTTTTTAATATAATTTTTCTTTTATTCTGGCCTATTTAATTAGTTTTAATTGTTTTGTTGAATATTCATGGGACAAAACAATTTGAAGGATATTAAGTTATTTTTTTATATTGAAAATCTAGGCATTTTTTATATGGTATAGCTTCATGTTTTAATTGACCTCTTTTTATTAATTTTACTATTTCATTATTTTTCTTACAGAATCTACCGTGTGTGCTAAAGAAAGTAACCTTTATTGAGATAGGAAATAACCATGTATAGATAGAAATTGATTTTGACTTTAGGAGAGAATGTTGTTCTGAATAATGGTCCAAGAAAGAAAATCTATTTATCCGATGAAATATTCTCTTTACCAATCGTCTACTAGTGAACAGTCTGTTAATTAATTTACTCTGGTTGTGAACATTTTTCCATCCATTAAATTCTTTTACCCAGTGAACGCCATCACCATTAACTAGTCTCAATGGAAGCTACTTATTTTTTATTGTCTTTTCCTTTTTCAAGCGTGTTTTTATGTTTTTATTTTGAGTACGAGATATACAAACATTCATAAGCGTCCAAATAAGACATTTCTACTAAATATATTGCAAAAAAAATTCTATTCATATGATTGATAAGAATGAAAAACTAATTTCTAGAAAATTCTAGATGAGCTCATGTCAAACGGCTCACTACACTGTCTTGTGAGAGCCTCTTTAATGGATCACGTATTTTTCTTCTGAAATATGAAGGATTAGAGATACTAGTATAATGTGAACTGGAATCACTTGAACCTTTTATACAAATTTATATAACAGAGTACTCCAAGACTGCAACCGGGGAAAATAGCCCTGGACGGTTATACTCAGGAAACATCCCAGATGTCTACGCATCATAACTCTGAGCAATTACAGTATAAGAAAACAAATTATTGGAATTCAGTAGTGAATAAACTAGAAGAGAATTTAGTAGTGAAGCCTAGTTATTTATTCACGAAAATCTACACTTCTAATTTTCAATGTAAATAATACTATTAATTATTACCTAATGCGAAACCTAAATGCGAATATGATATTTTATTATGTGGTAACATCTAAACAATAGTGGATCATGAACAAGTTTAAGAAACCATGATGATGAGGTCCAAGCAATTGTTCAATCCATAAAAGAGGAAATAGAATTTGAAAACAATTGGCACAATACACTTTATACTTAGAAGGTGAAAATGTAAATAACTGTTTATGAGCTATGAGAAAGCAGTTGAAATTTTTTGCAATATTGTGAAGGACAATACTCCTAATATATGAAACAAATAATTCATAAATTCAAGTAGTAAGAAATTGCATAAACAAATATACCTAAGTGGTCACTGGATAGTAGAAATTTCAATTTTTAGGGTGGTTGTCCAGCTCGCCGAGATTGAGCCAGGCATGGATCGAGTACTCCCATTGACCCTGTCTTACAAAGGTGTCTGGTGTAACAAGAGTTCCAACGGATTGTGGGATTTGGGCATGAACAGTACGGCAATGCAGTGGACCAGCCTCCTGGTTCTTCGTGGTTCCAGGACAATCTGGGGTGTGTTTGCACCAAAGAATGGACAACTGTGCGGAAGGCAGGGCATTAGCTGAGGCTGGAAGTGAAGAATGATTTCCAATGGACAAGACTTGTGGTGACATTCTTCATGCTTCTCTTAAGTGTTATTCTTTATGCTTTTTTTTAATGTATTATATTATTGTTCTTTATTTTGTTTTTTGGTAGGCTGAACTCGTTCTCAGGGTGATTGCACCTTTATTAATAATGTTCCCTTGGGACAATGTCGGGTTAAGGGAGCCCCAGTTTATGTAAGGAGTTTTTTTGAACCTCAAAATTTTACTTTAGTAAAATAATGGTTCATTTTATATATTTTGTATTTATATTTGATTATATTTTGTATTAAAACCCAAATAAATAGTTAAAGAGTAGTAAGAAATTCCATCATTGTTAACACTGAGTTTCACAAAATAATAAACTAATTGAATCAACTAATTTAAATACATTAAATAACAGATTAAAAGAGATATGTCAAAATTGACGTAGTCCTCCACCCTTACATAAGCCTCTATGTGCACAGCAATGTATAGATGCCAATAATAAATCCATTACTGGGAAATAATAGTGCTGTAAATATTCTTTGTCACAATAAAAAGTGTCGATAATGTGCATTCAAAAGAAATAGGTCAAGCAAAACAAATGTTTACAAACGATAATAATGTCCAATAACCATAGAATTAAAATGATTTAGAGGAGCCATTGAAGAAAGGTCATTTAAACCACATATAGACCAAGGAGAAATGCCACACAATACATGGAGGCCACGGCAAAATTAACAGTACATCAAAGGGAATACCGAGTCAACAAACCAATACTACTCTACTCAGACCTATTTCAACATGCTGAATTCAATGCCATGAATCGGAAGCTTGGAGTTCCTAGGATCCAATCATCTTCAAGTACAGACTTACAATTAGTTATAATGTTCAATGGACTAAATTAAATTAAAATTCGGACTAAAAATGATGAACAAAATTAAACTAAAGAAGAAATACATTGATTGCCAGGCATAATTTGTTTGCAGCTCCCATGCTTCCAATAGGCTTATCATCATTGAATTAAATATTTTAAATTACTTGATGAGATATTGCCATTTGATTTTTATGTAAGTAGATTTCATTACATTTTCCCTGCTTTTTACCCTTGATTGAAGATTAAATAAGGAACTAACAAAGTTTTATACTACACCAGAAAATGAGAAGAAGAAGAGTCCAGATTATTAGCAGATTTCCCTTAAGGGAAATCAGCTATTGTGGTTGTACTCATGACGGAATTTTCGAAATTTTTCTTCAAATGTCCATCGATCCTACCTAGTAGATCACGAAAATAAAGTCCATTAAAAACTGTATATATATATATATATATATATATATATATATATAAAATTGTAACCTCTGTCTGTACATTGATTTTTTTCGCGAAATTTCACGATAACTTTTCGTTTCACATGTCATAGACACCATAACTGCATTTTTTTTCTTTCGTGTCTGTTTGTTTGTTTATTTGTTTGTTTGTTACCTTTTCACGCATAAACGGCTAAACCGAATTTTATGAAACTAAGTATGTATATTACTACTAACCCAACTTAGACTTTAGGCTATATTAATATCCTCTGAGACGAACAGGAGTGGGGGTTATCAGGGAAACCAAAAATTAAAAATAGCGATATTTCGTTTCCTATTGGTTTTTCGGCAAATATGAACATAACAAAAGTTGTTTATTTTGTTATTTGGAGTAACTTTTGTTATATACACTTTTTTCGTATACCGAATTATAAACGAGATATACGCTAAAACCTATAGCTGAAGTGAACAATTTTATTTGGGACAAAAGACACAACCGAAATAAATAAAACTCGGTATGTGTATTAGCACTAACGCTTTCATTATAATCAGCCATACCAAAATTTCTAGGGACGGGCAGGAGTGGGGGTTATAAGGGTAGCCTGAAATTAAACAAAGCGATATTTCGTTTCCTATTGTTTTCTTGGCAAATATGAACATAACAAAAGTTGTTTATTTTGTTATTTAGAGTAACTTTTGTCATATTAATTTTTGTCTTTTAACATAGTATAAATGAGATATACACTATAAACTAAAGCGGGAGTCAACTATATCATTGGGCGCTAACGATTAAACCGAACTTAAAAAAACTCGGTATGTCAATTCAGGATGTCTTAGTTGCGTTGTAAGAATGCGAAATAATAAAATCTGAGAAAGTATATCAATCGTCGTATGTTGATCTAGTGTTCCACATAACACGAAATAAATTATTTTCACTTCATAATTAATTTAAACCAAGTAAGGGCAACCTTTGATACGTTTGCGGGCCGCTTTTAAAAGTAGTACATTTTAAAGTAACGTTATAATTTATAAGGATAGATACCATAGACATGAAATTATACGAAAATGTTATTACAATAAAATTTATTAAAATAACAAAATGAAAAGAAAAAATAGGTAAAACATTACAATTAAATCGTATTAGTTGTATTATTTACCAACAACGAAAGAGAAATAGCGACTCCGAAATCAATGAGACTCTTGAGCTTGAATTGGGAAACTAATCCATCCATGTTTGGATTAATTTCACTAATACCAAATTATCGTCGATAATTAATAAATCAAAACATCGTACAAGACTGACCTTGTACGATGTTTTGATTTATTAACTTTCATCATTGAAAAGAATTGTTCGCATTTATAAGTACTGCCAAACGCTCAAATCTCTCCTCATCTTCCTCATTTGGAGTAAGTAGTGTAATATTTTTGTTAAATTGGGTTTTTCAAAATGTCTCGCGGGCCGGTGGTTGCCCACATATGATTTAAACTGTCAGCCTCCTTACATTTTGCCACATACAGAATGGTGAAGGTTTCAAAATATGACTAACGTCTATTTCTCTAGTATTCATGGAATGTATACAAGAAAAGTAATGGGAAATAATATTATATATATATATATAGTAAAAAGTATGTCTATATATAATATTATATACAGGACATAAAAATAATTTTACTTCCCCTAATTTATATGAATTTGTTTTATAGTACCAAGATAAAGGATATAAAAGCATTGTTAAGTTAAAATAACCGTTTTCTTTTCTTTTTAACTTTAAGATAATCTCAGTGGACGTTGCGTTCCCAGGTTGAAATTCACACACACATAGTCATCTAGAAGTATCCAACGAATTGTTATCTTGGTCCCGGGCTGAGATCTATCCGAGCAAATTTTAATAATTCCCTAAAAGAAAATTCACTAAAATATGGAGAACAGAAATGTTGATTGTGTATTGATATCTGTATGAATTATTTGTGTAAAATAATTTGCAGGTGACAAGTATATAGCGTAGCTGGGATGTCATAGGAGCATAGCGAAGAGTATTTGGTGTTTAGGCATGGTGTGGTTTAGTATGGGCTATAAAATATGAGAGCTGGTTGGTGGCATAGTTTAACCCCGAGTTAGAGGGTGTGGCTTCAACAGCTCCCTTTACTACCTGTACAGCGCTCTACGGTCTACCAACACCATCATTACACTTACAACAGTTACTTTTCACCCTGTTCAAAAACTCGATTATCAAAGTTAATTTAGATAAAATTAGCCTTCCTCAGGAGCTAAAGTGAGTCGATGTGTTCAACTCGGTAAGCCAAGAGTTGTGGATTTGATTTCAGCGTGGCCAGTAGAATTTTGATTTCTAAAGAATCCATTAAATGGAATCCTTAATCTCACTGTCCACAAAAGGGCGGTAACTTGTAGATATCCTATAATTCATAATATCCCATGATTTCACAATAGTAGCTTAAAGAGTACGTTAATGCTTAACCTTTTTGTAAATTACATTCTCTGATTTTACTCATAATAAAATATTTATATTCCATTAAAAAAAAAAACAACTATATACCGTTGTTATTCGTATATCTCTCAAGACGTCACGTTATCAGGACCATTGCCGTTGCATTTTATTCTTCTAGAAGACGTATTTTTGAGTCTATAAATAACTCATTTTTTAATATATCATCAAATGATATATAAATCAATTTATTATAATAAAATGCCTCTTTGGAATAAACATCTACAATTCGTAATAGATATGGGTTAATTACTGAAAATTAAAATATGAAAATTAATTTTTATGAATAACTATTTCACTATTCATGAAAAGTCTCGTGGGGGAAGGGACACATGTCACACACATTTTCCCCAATTATACTAAAATTTATTGTATTCAAATTGGTGACTCCATGATCAAAGTCTACACATGTTGATAATGAATAAAAAATGTCTGAGTAAATGCTATTATAAGGATTGCCCGTTTGAACATTCAATTGGAGGCTCGTTAGCAGACTAACTAAAGGACGTTTAATGATGAATGAAATAAAAACACGAAAATAAAAATGAATAATGGATTTACTTTTGTCTGAGAGGAAAAGTAATTAATCATTCACTAATTGTAAATCAATGGAAACCGTATAACAATGGCAGAAGGAATTCTTTATTGTTGTTTCCTAACAATATTCAACTTATTTTTATCATTGAAAAATGTTTCCAACCCTTTTGAAGAATTATTATTCTTTACAGTTTAATAATTTCTTTATATAAGTTATCTCATTGATGAACTTCAATTGAATGAAGTAAAAGAATAGGATAATAGAATGGCCACATAGCGCGTTTCCAACACCTTTTTCAGTGTTACAAGGTAGCTCAATGATTTCCTTTCAGAGCGAGATAGAAATGCTTAAGTGCAAAAAATTTACCACTGCAAGTGCATTCCAAAATGAGTAATTATCGAGATAAATCAAAAGCCACAAGATGGTAGAAAACATATTACTTCTGTTTTCTGTTACATGAGGGCGCCGTAAAATGAGACAATCAGTCATAGATTACAATTGATTTAAACGTTGATTAGTTGAGTATTCGTTCGTCTAGTGTTTGTGAAATGCTCTGCCAATGCCGACTTCCTAGTGCGTCCATGCTTAATATCTGCCACATGTTCCTTGAGGCGAGTTTCTATGGTTCTTCCTGTTTCCCCGATGTATGACTTCCCACAGGAGCATGGAATGCTGTAGATCCCTGAAGTCCTGAGTCCCAACTTATCCTTAGGCTTCGGAAGGATGTCTGCAATTTTCCTATCCGTGCCATAGGTTGTTCGAATTTTGTGTGTCTTCAAAATTCTTGCTATCTTTTCCGTAGTGCCTTTAACATACGGTAACGCCGCTTGTCCTTTTGTTTCTTCTTGTTCTTGTTTGGAGCGCTGTTTGTTTCTTTTCTGCAGGACCTTCTCAAATGTTTGGGGTTCGTACTCATTCTTTAGGAATGCCATCCTAAGGTGTCTTCTTTCCTTGAGCAGTTTGGAGGATTCAGAAAGTAGCTTGGCTCTGTTGAGAAGAGTATTAAGGATGCCTTCTTTTAGTGCTGGGCGGTGATGGGAGTTCGCATGCAGATATCTGTCAGTGTGCGTTGGTTTCCTGTAGACAGAGTGGCCGAGGTGGTGATCCTTCCTTTCAACAAGCACGTCCAGAAAGGGTAATTTTCCTTCTACTTCGAGTTCCATAGTGAACTGGATGTTCGTGTTTATACTATTCAGGTGGTTCAGAAACTTCAATAGAGAATCACGGCCGTGTCTCCAGATGACAAACGTGTCGTCCACGTATCGATACCAGCAGACCGGTGTGTGAGGTGCAGAGTCGAGAGCCCTCCGTTAGAAGTCTTCCATGTATAAGTCGGCTGCTAGTGGACTTAGCGGCGATCCCATTGCAGCGCCTTCGAGCTGTGAGTAGTATTCGCCGTTGAATAGGAAGTAGGTGGACTGCAGACATAACTTTGCAAGGCTGAATTCTTCTTCTGTGAGGAGGTTCTTCATCAGATTTAGTGTTTCGTCCACAGGTACCTTGGTAAAAAGGGACTTGACATCGAAGCTTACGAGGATGTCTTCAGCTTCAATTTTAATGTCCTGAATAATGTTGACAAATTGTTTGGAGTTTGTGATGTGGTGCTCAGTGTTCCCGACGTGAGGCTTCAGCTTCTCTGCGATGTACTTCGCAATATTGTAAGTAGGAGAGCCAATGGTATGTATTTTCGGTTGTCCGTAGAATCTAGGTGGTACTGGGTCTGACATCTTTAGTGGTTTTTTCTTTAACTGCTGATCATTGCTGGCCTTCAAAATGGATGCGATCTGTTGGTTGATGGTCTTCGTCGGGTCTTTGTCCAGTTTCTTGTAGGTTCCGTCTTCTAGCAGGGCCTTCATTTTTGTTTGGTATTCCTCTTTCTTCATGATGACTGTAGCGTTCCCCTTGTCTGCAGGGACGATGACCAAATCTTCTCGTTTCTTTATATTGTTGAGAGCCTTGAATTCATCTTTGGTGAGATTTGGCTTGGGTGGTTTGGCCTTCCTCAGAGCGTGACTGACGTCTTGTCGGATTATCTCAGCTCTGTCAGATTCCAGATTCATGATACACGCTTCAATGTTTGTAATAATCTTCTCGGTAGGAATCCGGCGAGGAGCTATGGAGAAGTTAAAGCCTTTTTCTAATACTTGAAGGGTTTCCCTGGAAACTTCTTCGTTCGTGAGATTGATGACCGTTTTCTTCAGAAAGTCTCCATAAATGTTGACTTTTTTCGGTGTGGAGAGCTTTCTGAATTTCTTCTTCTGTATGTCGGTGTGCTTAGTAAAGTCGCGCTCAGCTGCCTCCCAGGTGAGTCGATCCATCTTGTCCCAATCTTCGTTTGATACAAAATTCGCTAACAGCACGTGGTTCTACAGGAGTTTCTTCTCAATTGCAGCGAGTTCAGATCTCGAGTCGTTGATCTGTGCCTTGAGGATCCGACCGAGACCCGGACCACGGCAGGTATAAAAAACAACTGGATTACAAGATGCTCTCATTCTCTACTCAGCCCTGAAGAAGCCATCACACGATGTGCGAAAGCTCGGCAACTATGAAAATTAAGACACAGTCCAACCCGGAAGAAGTTTTTGTACATACATTTGACGACCGTGGAAACCTACGTGAACATCGATCCCTTAGCAGGGTAAAGTAGACGTTTATAAATACATTATTTTTTTATTAAGCCCTTTTTTACAGATATGTCTTAACCTGGTCTCCCCTACACGAGGGGGTAGAGGTCCGACTTTCCATGGAGACAAGTGGGTGGGGGGCGTAAATAAATAAATTATATCTCATTAAATAAAATGCCCAGATGGAATTGTTTCTCGGTGAAATATAATAACAGCAATTGAGAGTCAATGTAATAACGGTTAGAATTTCGCCGGGAAAGCAGAGAGATGACATGATATGAACCTCAAAGTTAGTTGTTTTCTGTTTTCATTAGTAACACCCAATTTGCTAATTCCAACTTATGGCACTGTTATCACCTCATACTCCAAAATCCCTTTCATAGCAATGGCAAATTCCGTTACAAGGGCTTTTGGCAGTTTAAAATGAAGTAATTGTAATTGTTAACGCCCTCGATGATTGAATCTAGAAAGTAGAGTTTTGTTTTCACAAAATATCCTAGCTAGATAAAATATTTATTTTAAATATTAAAGGTCTTGAGATACTCAAAATTATTAACAAGGAAAATTATGTAAGCTCGGCTAAGATTTGAGCAATAAACTCAGTCCATACCATCGTGCTCTGTAGATAGAATAAGCTGGTAAAAAATAATCCCTGATTTTATGACGAATATGAGAAAGTAATTAGGAAAAGTAACTGTAGATGTCACAAAGCAAGGTAATTCGTATCATGCATTATCCAAAAAGAGGGTAAAACGAAGGCAGAGAAGTAAAGGCAAGTGCCCATGAATAAAAAAACTCAAAGAAGTACCGAATCGTTTATAGGCTAGCAGTAAACTTAAAGTGGGCTAAATTTCACAACAGCAGATCGGATTCTAGCAGAGCAATCAGGGAAACCTTCTTCCCCTAGTGACAGTGATGAAATGAGGGGTAGAAATGCTCAGCACTGCTTAGAAATATGAAATGTAGAAACTCGTCTGTCGGTATCTCCTAGAATTAACCAATCTAATAAAATCTGAATGAGGAAGCCGGAAGAGAAGAAACAGAAGAAACATAATTACGTTACTCAGTCAATAATCAGTCCATTATATGACGATATTTCTTAGCAAATATTTATAAACATAAAAACAGAAATAATGTATGAGATGCATCAGATGATGTGCGATACTGGTATTAATGAAAACGAGTCTACAGAATAGGGAATGGCTATCATTAAACCTATTCATGAAAAGGGCCAAAACTAAAATATGAGGAATGTAGAGGTATAACGCTTCTCCCCAAAACCAATAAGATACTATCTGTTGCCGTTTTCAGAATGTTTATGTGGGGTGAAATGAAACGGGTGATTACAGCAGTGGTTATCGTCGGGGGTTTCGATTACTGGACATCTTCTCACCATTAGACACATGTTAGTAAACGCAATTAAACATGATGTTCAATTATTCCTAGTCTCAAGGTTGATAGGACTGTTTCTGTTCGTTTAGTCCCCCGAGTCTGAATTAATGCTGTAGAAGTTATCAACACGATGTTGACTCACGGGGGGTACTGTGAGACAAAGAATGCAGTTGGATCTAGTCTGAGTATAGAGTAAGAGCCGTGCCCAAGTAGTATAGCAGTAGTACCCATCCCCTTCAGGATGTGGCGGCGGCGTCCTACGTCGTCATGACTGGGGGAGCTGGAACAACCGTCGGTATCATGTGGCCAGTCTATACTTGGAGGATTAGATCATACTGGTTCCACGGGGTTGGCAGAGGAAGCCCTTGCCAACATCCAGTTAGACCCGAAACTGATGGGTGGTATCTGGACCCGCAATTCACAGACAAGGTGATCGTCGATTATACCCTCAGTCAGAGATGTCAGGAATTATTAAAGAAGAGGCTTCTCAATCCCTTTGGACAAAGATGACAATAAGCGTCACATTTACTGAGAACTGAGGGTCTGTTGGAGTAGTAGGATTCTTCCATTCCAATCATCAAGCTACGAGGTTAGGCTCTCCTAAGGCTTGGGTGAGGGGGTTTCGGCCTGACGGCTAGGTACCCTTTCTCCTGTGGCATAGACAACCTTTTCCGGGGCTGTGACAATCCGTCACATTCATGGCTTACTTCTGCTATCAATTCAGATGGGCCAAGATGTTCAGATAACCCATTTTTGTTTAATCTTCCCTGTGCTATTCTTCTCTCTATCTCACCATCTATGTCACTTTCTCTCCTTAATGCTTCAAATGTAAGCTGTATCCGTTGTATATTTTTAGATCGTTTTTATTATTATTATTTATTAACGTCCACTTTTAGCAACTCAGGCTAATTGGGACGGGTTATCTACAGGTTAACACCCTTTTCTAGCCAGAGTGGGATTTTAGGACGTTATTTAATGAATTTCGTCACTAAAAAATTTCCTTTGCCCAGGCAAGAATCGAACTCGCCACTCTAGGTTTACCATGTGAGATAAAGGTCAACGCTTTAACTCGCATGGCTAACCTGAGCCCCTTAGATCGTTTTTATAAAATTGTTTACTTGGTCAATTTTGCTTTTTACCTTAGCTCACCAGAACCTAAAGTAATTTTTATTATTAATATTAGCTTTTTTTATTATAACTATATTCGACCATTACAGTCTCTCGGAATACCTACCAAGCTTTTAGCACTAGTTTACATCGCTTATCTTCGATTTAACATTATTAACTTCATGTAATAAAAACTTTCAATCCTGGCAATAGCCGAATCCAACAACAATGTTAATTTTTAAATAATCCTTGCTACAAATACTAAGCTGAAAAGCAAATCTTTCACGTTGTATATATTAAATACATGTAGATAGTAAATTCATTAACGTTAACATATTCACAAAATAAAATATATTAACTCGATTTTATTACAGATATTTTTTTTCCCACGGCGTGTGTTTGTTGGAAGTGAAGAATGTTTACTTGGAGAGAGAGAAAAAAACGTCCAATTCTTCACAATTTGTTTAATATGTCGCTTGCTGTCTTACCCAATGAGCGCATGCAAGTAGCTCTGAAGATGGAGACATTAGTCTTTGAAAGCGCTTAGCGCTGAAATAAACAAATTGTGAAAAGTTGGACGTTTTTTTCTCTCTCTCCAAATATTTTCTTTTATTTAATAAAAGCAATGTCTGAGTTCAACCCCTCACGATTTCTTTCCCGGTCTTGTTTAGTTGAATTATTTATTTATAAAAATTAAACAATCGATATGTTCTACTTTTTTTTCAATTTGCAAGTAGGGGACGGGAGGCCCCCAGTCTTAAGCCAGACACCTATGTGACGGGGTTATCGTCTACGGCGGTTTTATTAATTAAGGAAAAGATATGGCTCTTACGGTAAAGTCACATAAAGAATAACTTCAAATAGTAGAAGGAAATCAATGTAATGAAAACACACGAATGGAAATTATAAACATCATAATTGAACAATTCATCAAAAAGCGATCGGATTTAAATCTCTTCATTTTAACCAAGGATTAACCTTTACTTCCTACTTTTTATCTTAAGAAAAATATTAATTGACATTCATATTAATTTAAAAATAAATTTACACATATCAAAGCCTGTTAAAATTTGCTAATTGCTAGTTGTTGATATATACAGCTCAGTTTGACAAAATGTAAAGGCGGGATCTATGATGATAAGAAAACTCTCAGACATAATTAAAGTGCCCCCAGTGTACAGATTGCACCAATATGGACCCCCAATGAATAGGGGTAGGAAAAAAGAGGGATGATAGATGCTTTTAGAAACTCTTCCAAAGTTTTAAAGGTCTAAAATTCTGAAAAGCACCCTTCCCTCCATGAATAAGCTATTCAAGATTAGTTAACATAAAAGGTGGACGTTGCTTAGCAAATGAAGCGCTGCCTTCGAGCACCACTCCTCTCTACAAGGGGAAAAAAAGTGCTTTGAGTGATAATATTTTCTTTCAGTTTTCTTGCTTGGCCCGTCATTAAAGGATGTTAATTATCTTTAAACAAGAGTGGGGGTGGATGGAGGGCCACCCCCACTCTTAGCTATTAACTAATAAGGTGACACGAAGTGCTTTACAATTTTTTTCCTACATTTTTTTCTGATCTTCTTTAATCAGCTACATACAAAAGAGGCAGACATATTTTTTTAACTTTTTAACTGAGACATAAAAGATCCAAAACATTTCTTTTATAAAATATTATAATAAAACATTCAGTCCAATAATTATTGTCCAAACATTGATTAATGTAGATGTAAAAGGCCGCATCCAAGTTAATAGCCTTATACGGCATAATTCTCAAGAAGGATGTATTCTTGAATTCCATTTAATGTTTCTCTTTCCGAGTTTTAATCACTGCAAAGATCATCATAAATTGTTTTTATGTTTTCCTAAAAGTAACATCTGTGTTTTAAGACCGACATCCTTTAGGTTGTGCGTAGGTACATCTTATATCATATAGGGTAATCGTTTTCTTTATATTTAATTAATTAAAGATATATCGTCGTAGTGGAACATTCGACATGTGAAAAATATATAGTTAGAATTTTTTTTTTAAAAAACATTAACTTTTTAGTAATACAACTGTTAGTGTTGGACTAGCAACTTTAAAACTTCACCCTAAAGATTATGTGGCTTCATGTGCCACCTCTCGAGGGATATAATGATTGCCCCGAAGTGTAATATTTCCTTTAATAATAGTTTCATTCATGGAATAATCTGCAAACATGGAGATGCATAAAAATATATTACCGCCTAGGCGGCCAGCTACCGAGTGTCTCAATTCCTGCTCTAAAATGAAATGTGGAGTGTGTGTGTGTGTGCATTTATCTATGTAACGAATTCAATAAAATATAATTATTATTTATTAACGTCAACTTATTGGTACTACGGCTCATTCGGGTGGGTTATCCTACAGGTTACCACCCTTTTCTGGCCAGGGTGGGACTAAGGGTTTTAATTAATGAGTTCGTCAATAAATTAATACCAGTTTGCCAGACGGGAATCGAACTCGCCACTTTAGGTGTACTAGGTTTCCAACTCACATGGATAATAAACTAACCTGCCTGATGCCTGCTCTAGAGAAAATTTGAGAATGACTGGAAAAATGTAATGTATTATTCAACCTGAAACTTTTGCAACTGTACATAACATAGACGTATAAGTGCAATATATTTTAATACAATGACAAATTCAACAGAGAGATAAAAATAAAATAAAAGATTTTAGACCATGCAAACAGTGCAGTTTCACGTACAAATGAGATGTAATGAATCAATTTACATTAATCTTCAGTTCTTTCTTTCATTTTGATCATTGCCTCTTAAAAAGCACATATTGAACAAATAAGATTACAGTGACCACCCTTGCTTTGTTATAATTATGTAAAAACAAACAATTTATGTATTATATACTGATTTTAGCATATGTTTCCAATTTTCTATCTTTTCAATCGATGCCTGTTTTTCATGTTCAGTAGAAATCAATTGTAATTTCATTTCAAATTTCAGTTGAAACCAGTTGATATTTAATTTGGGTGACATCTACAAAAACGCCCCTTCAATACATTAAATGTCAAACACACGTTTTCCATGCTAAAGTATCTAGGCTATGAAAGTTTCTCAAGACGAACACTCTGTATCATTTGATAAGCCAATGGGTTTAAGGGTAGATTCAGAATAATTAAATCTAAAAACGCACTCTTTAGAGTGTGTTTGGGTTTTTTTTTCGTACTCCAAACATTATTTTGCGTACTTTAATAAGGAAAGAAATGTACGCTAAACATGAGGCAAAAGATTTCTTCCCAACTCAATTTGACTACTATAACTACTACAAACGTCTATATATTATACCCCTTTTTTATTCTTTATTAAGTTTAATTTTATTTTTGTTAAAGGGTGAATTATGTGGGTACTAATTTGGTGAGAGGAGCGGAGCTAAAAAAGGCTGCTCATCACCTTAGGGGCGGAGCGGATAGAAAAAGGGTTGGTCTTTTCTTCTCGACTCCTTCAACAACTCGCCCCTGCTTAATACATCATAATAGACCCCACTCACTTCTTCACTACTCAAAAACAATTTAGTCAGCCTCTTTTATTCTCCGCTTCTTTATTAAGCTTCCATTATGCCTGCTGTTCCTTCATCAAACAGGAAATTAACTCGAGAGTTGACTCAATGACACTCATCTGACTCATTAAACAGCCTCCCTGAATCTCGTAGGGCTTTACTCATTTCCAATTTCGTTCCAAAACAAAATCCCCTTTGTTATTTTTTTTTAAAATTAATGGTGCATAAAATCAATTTAAGGCTAATGAAAAAAATACGCAAGAGAATCATGAGGGGAAACGGATCTTGGACGAATGGAAGAGAAAAATGACTAAAGAATTCTCAACATTCATAAACTCTTTGAGTTTTTTACAGAGGTGCTTTTAGATTTTTTCCATGGAGATGATGAAATTGTGTTGACCAAAGTTATATTGAAAAAATCCCCAGAAAGAGAGAGCCAGAGGGAATGATGTACCATTGTTTTTAATTTTATGCAAAGTGCACTTTCGGAGTCAGCGCTCCATCGTCAGTGCCTGTTGATTATAGCTGTGTACCCTGGTCAAGAAACGCCGGGCGACTGGATTGGAGTAGCCCGGCGGTTGTTGCACTTCGCAAAAAATTAAAAACAATAGTTGAGGACAAGGCCTTTTTATTGATCCTTATCAATTGATTCCTCTGCCATATTCTAGAGAAATAATGTATAGTCAAAGCGGAGAAATAGAGTAAAAGATGGCTAAGCCCTGATTGTTAGATGTTAGACATAGCAGAGGATGACGAGTCATTCAGACATAGGGCCCTGGTATAGTTTGCACATAATTGAAGAGTCAACGAAGCATGTTGACTGTGTCTAGTGATGAAATTCCACAGAGTGAGTCTTATTATATATATATATATATATATATATATATATATATAATAAGTAAATTGTGTTGAAACATGAATTGAAGTTCAAGTTTCAGCGTATAATAACAATGTGTCTATAGTTTGGATTTGTAATCATCATTCATGTTTTAAATAACGTACATGTAAGATGTAAAAGATATGCAAAGTCTGCTTTTGATTCCCTCTTTCACCTTGGAGGTTTCACGCGTTACTTTTTATTCAACAGGTGGGTATGAAGTAATCACTTTGTTTCAACCTTGTTAAATGCCTCAATTATTTTCCATTGGATACGCGGAAACCGTTGAAGCATCTCCTTCCCAATCGGACAAGTATCCTTGGAAACCCGCGTCCCGTCATTATTTTCCAAAGACTCAATTGAATCTTATATTGCTTTTACTCAGAGATAAGTGCGCTTCCTCATCTGCTTATCGAGTATCTGTTTGAGAACCTGATCCGAAGCGTTTCTTGCAAGGCCAATTACATATTCGCCCTGATGAACATTATGTATAATAGCTTCATGTACGCCAGAGAAAACATTGCGATTTTTCTGTACTTATAGATACATGAATAGAACCTTTCTCTTTAGAATTTTGACGTTTGAATGATGGACTCCAACTGTATGAGATCCTTCCCTACTCCCTATCTCCAAGGGTTAGATGATCCAGGGGAGACATAGTGCAACGGTCCCAGAACCTACGGAGGCCGTAGAATATATTGGAAAAGTAAAGCGAATGAATAACTAAACAAATCAGGAAAAATAGTAATCCAGATGGTTTGAGAATGTTTACACAAGTGAAACTGTAGGAAGATCAAGGAGATGAGAGGATCAGTGACTGAAATTATAGATTTCTAGAATCAGAAATAAAACATATAAGCAGAGTATTTGCTACTATACTTTGCAGGAAGCTGTGTACATTCAAAGTTGTAAATTTTTAAAAATTATATCAGACCAACACTTATGTAGCACTTGGAGAGTAGCAGAGATGGAACATTATTAGTACTATTCATTAAGGTCGACTTTGTTCTGATGGAAGGTTAAAACAAAACTTAGATAATAGTTTTGGATGGAAACCTGATATTATCCTTGGTGGTAAGAACGGCAAGCTGTTGTGGCCAAATAACTTCGAAAGAATATAATCCGAGCGGGAGAGAGAGAGCCAAAATAATTTATATTAATGAATAATTTAAATGATCACTCAAGAAATTCTAAGTTAATAATAAACACTTCATGTGAAACTAAAAATCCCGAGAGGGAGAACAGACAGTAGTAAATGTATAAACAGAAATAGCTCCGGTTGCGTAACCCGGAAAAAAAAACTGTTTTATAATCAATCATCTTGATAAATTAACGTTTTACAACTATTTTATAATCCACTGAATTTTGTATTCTACTAAATCTACTGAATTTTGTAATCCACAAAATCTACTGAACTTTGTAATCCACAAAATCTACTGAATTTTGTAATCCACAAAATCTACTGAACTATGTAATCCAGGAGTTGATTTATATTTATTTCGTTTCGCACTTAGACAACTCTTACTCCTACTCTTGTGAATTACTGTAAAAATATTTCCCTAATGACCTCATATCCAGAACAAAATTCAAGACTTGCTCTCTTTGGTTTCTAGCCTCTGCGTGAAGGGTGGCTATTGTTATGTAGCTTCCATGCAAGAAATTACAATACATTTCTAAACCACAAAATAGATGCAATAGTATCCTAGGTCAACAATATCGAAATATACTCCCAAAATAATACACTTGAAACACCGTCAATGTAAAAAACAATACTTATAGATGTGTTCAGTGCGTCATCGCTGATCTGTCCACTCTACCTTACTTCAAGTCATTGACTTCGAGAATGCATTGAACGAAATCCCCTCCCCTTTTCCTATTAACTCAATTATCAAAATCGAGTTGTGGGAAACTGTTCTGGAATTCCTGAATTCTCTTTCATCTCATTTTCGTTTGGCGGGTAGAAAGGACGAAAGAAAAATGAATCTATGTCATTCTTATCTTTCATCTATCACGAATCTGAAGTATAAAAACGCCCTCAATTCAGGAACTGTCGATAACACAATTTCCTCTCAGGAATAAAGCAGACTCTCCAACCTTCACATCTTGGGCCTAGCAGTTTGTCCTGCCAAAAACTCGCTCGACCACAAAATATTCAGTTCTTTTCGCTTTTCTATAGTTTCATTCTTATTTACACTGGCTTCAAAGTATTTATCCAAAATAAGATGTATGATAATTGTCTTTTATATATACTGGTTGCTTAAAAATTATTTGAAATCCCAATTGGAATTAATGTTCATTGAGAAATTGGGTTCTTTGAGTTGTTGGAATTTAATTTTATTGTCTTTTATCTCAACTTCTGAAAGTAAAATTATATTCCTTTGAATGAATTTCGCTTTTTTATATATTAGATTTCTTCGAATGAATTTTTTGGTTTTGGAAAGTAACATAGTTTTCAGATGTTGAGATAAAAAAAGTAATAATAATAATGAGAAGTTAAAGTACCCAATCTCTCATTAAACATAAATGTTAATAAAATTTTTATATAATTTTAGGTGTTCAGAAACTATAAATGAAAATTAACATCCATTGGCTATTTTGCTATATGTAAAAAACACAAAAAGTCTAAAGCTAGTAAAAATAACACATATGCAATAATTTAAACCAAATAATTATTAAAAATTATTTCATATTGGGGCTAAGGTTAACTATGTGACTTAAAGAATTGACTATAATATCACATTGTATACCTACAAGGGCGAGTTCGATTCCCGCCGCCTGGGCCAACAGAAATTCACTTAGTGACGAACTCAAAAAAATACTTAGTCTTACCCAGGATAGAAAAGGGTGGTACGCTGCAGATAACCAGTTCCAATTAGCGACAGTAGCAAAAAGTGTTAAATAATAATAATAATTATTTAAGTTTTACTTATACCACAATAACTTTAGAATCATTAGCAAATTAAACTGAATTATTTAGGGGGACAATGTTTCCATTAAACAAAATAATGACTCCTTAATACTTTTCAAGATCTCCTTTTAGTTATATTGCTTATAAAACTTGTTCCACTATAAGAGTATGATCTTCTATAATAGGGGGCATTCCTTCAACTTCGACACAGAATGGTCTGTTAGTCAGAATAAATGATATTTTAAGAGGTCTTTAAAATGAAGTGAAGATAATTGAACAAGTTTTCTCAACACAATGTCATATGTTTTATGATTATTTTATAACTTTGAATACGAATGAGGCATTTATGGTCAAAGTTAAAAAAAAAGAATATGAATAAATGAAGGAAAATATTTTTATGAAATAAAACCAACTATTTTTTAGAGACATATTGTTGTTGATTATAGCTGTATAGCCTGGTCTATTTTTTAGAGACATATATTTAGTAAGATACGATTTCCATCGCGTAAAAATCTCAACATAAAAGATAATATACAAAAAACATTTATTAACGAGCTATTAAAAAAAAATCCATAGCTGTTAATGTTACATTAATAAAACTTAAAGATTTATCTGTCCTGAGGAAGATAAATCTCATCTTCTGGGGTGCTAGTAGTTTTGCCTAAAATTCTAGCATATTAAAATACGGAAAATGGAATAAAACCTATTCCGTAATACCACCGCCTTCTTTTGATATTTTTAGATTTTTCCTGCTGAAAAAATAGTGAAACTATATTGGGGAATATGTTTGTGTTGTGTGTTTATCTAATTATCAATGGAAGATTGATTTAATCTGTAGATTCGTAGTAGTTTGAAATATAGAATTAAGCTTCTTTCAAAAGCACGTCACCATCCAATTTTTCGAGCTAAAACCTGGATATTTTGTGATTAAATAGATAGGTACCCAGGAATAAGTGTTATTTGAACTTCTTTGAATATTACAAAAATATATTCAATGTCATCTGTGCAGATATAAATAAAAAATCATAAATAAATATGATTTTTTCCTATGACATTCTTAAGATTATTCGAGGAACATATCGGACCAGTTGGAGTTTTTACTCTGCCGACTGGAGAACAATGTTTTTAATATAAGAAGCGTGGTGGTGGTGGTGGTGGTGGTGGTGTTGGTGTTGTTCTCCATGGTTGGGAAGAATCAATCTGGTCGGTATTTAATTCTAAAACCCAGCCCACCCCTAGACTAGGTCAAGGAGATGTAAGCTCCTCCCCCTCTCCAAGCAAGACCAGGACCAACTTGATATTTTCGTCAACACTCCAGCCAGCTACCGGTAAACAGCTGGAGCCAGCCCCTCCCACCTATCCACTCCAGCCTTCCTGATAAATGATCTAGCATTTCTCGTCGTCAAACTCCAATTCGTTCATGGTTTACTATGCACAAATCACGAAGTTAGTGAAGCTGGGAACTTTTTTTCGTCGCAGAACAGTAAAATAAAATTTTTGGGGTTTTATTAATTTATCAACTTTTACTCAAATATTATTAAGTTTATATTAATATTGGAACTTTTAAAAACATAAAGTTATTAATATTTGAGTAAATGTTGCTAAATTAATAAAACCGAATTTTATTTTTACTAATATAATTTATCATTGTGAGGGGTTCTATCTGATCGACCGGTTTGAATTTTTGTTGGTTTGTGAATTTTCAATGGAAATGCGTCCATCTTAATCTGGTAGTGTTTTTAATTTGAATAGCTACTTGAATAAATAATATGTTTTGGATTTTTTATTATGACTTTCCACGTTTCGGAGAGTATTACACCGTCCACGCCATTTATTTTATTTGTTCTCTTGTTAATTTCGAGAACTTCCAGAACTAAACTTTTACTAAGGTGGTCTTCTCTATGTAGAATTTTTATCTTGATGAACTTAATTTGGTGAGAACAAATACTTGCGAATGGTGGATATTTTTATTCTCTGATGTTTCAAATCAGCCACGTTTTGGTAAACTCTTGTAGCGGTATTGTTACTTATCTGGCCAACATAAACTTTACCGCATACACATGGTATCATATAAACTCCACTATTCTGTAAAAATTGGGTGTCTTTCGGGCATTTTAAATATTCATAGGATATTTTGTGTGGTTTGAATACTGTTTGTAAATTATATTCAGCTAGCCTTTCTGAAGTTAACGCTATTTTAGGGAAGTATTACGTTGTTCAATGGTTTTACTTGAATATTTTCATTGTCTTGTTGCATCCTGGTGATATCAAGTTTCTTCTTATTTTTCTAAATACTCTTGTTACTTCTGTTTTTTTTTTGTAGCCGTTGTAGTGGAGTTCTTCTTCTAGCTGTATTATTTTATATTTTAAATGCGTTTCATTGCTGCACAATGTTTACTAACGTATAGATGATACCATGTTTTTGGGCTGGTTAGTGGTGGAATGAAACATTCAGATATTTACCCACATCTGCTGGTTTCCAATTCACTGTGTGGCTGAACCTATTATAGCCCTCTTTAATTATTAAATGATCAAGAAAAATTAATCTGCCTTCATTTTCTAAATCTATGGTGAATTTGATCTGTTGGTGAAGGACTAAGTTGGAAAGCAGTTTGAATTCGTGCAACATTTTCTTCAGGAACACGAGAGCGGCCAGGACTCTTTCCTTTACATACACATCCTGTATCTACAAACTTTCGATACCACCTGCGAAAGTTCCACTCATTCGGTGGATCAATTTGGTACCTCAACCAACGGATCAATTTGGTACAATGTAATCACGGAATTGCACTTCGCAAACTCGAGAATACAAAATGGTTTCTGCTACGGATTAGCCATTTATTTTAAATATATGACGATTACCAAGCAAAACAGAAGGCAACTGACTTCTAGTGGCTATAATATAAACTAGACTATGTATTCGTTTCTCCAATAGCCGAGCCGATGCTCAGCGATCGATAGATTGGGCAAAATAATACTTTTTAAAAGGTTAATAAATGTTGAGGAAAACGTTACATTTAAGATGGCCATTTAATTGCTATTCGCTCTGTAATATATTTGCCCTGAATGAAGAGAAAATCCTCAAGTGTAAGAGGACACTTCAAGTGCCATGATTCCAATGAATATTAGTCGCTCCCATGACATAGCGGACATAATGAAAGAATTTCCCCAGTTATATATCTTGATGAGTAGGCCGGCTGAAGAGAAGGCTCTGACAAGAGGGAATGTAGCAGAAGTTGGAGGAATGGCATGCAGTGGCGAATCAATAGTAGCCTAAGCACGTAACCCCTTCGCGAGAGGCTGATGGCGAACACCACCCTATTTCGTGATAAAATCAGCCATCGGTTGTCACCCTTCCTCCGCAGCTGCTATCGTCCTATGCCACACCTATTTATCGCATGTTCCACCCATTGATTTTATGATACTTTGCATTTTTTATGTATATATTTCAATAAGAGAACCCTAACTTCAATCACGAGCATCACTGCTTTCACTTCATTTTATGAATATTATTTATTGATGGTTATCAATATATTGCAAATTAAGGGAAATCAAAACTACAACGGTGGATTGGCCATCAAGAAATCGAAGTTCAAAAAGAGAAGAGGTGGTTCTTGCTCGATTACAACATGACCACTCGCGTCTAACACCTATATACCTAATGGCAAAATCTAAACCACCAACTCGTTCCCTATTTAATTGACTACTAACTATAAAACACTCACTTACTGACTGCAAAAGACGACATAACTTAGACTTACCTTACAATTTGGACGAACTTCAAAACAACGAAAGTACATATCTAGACACTTTATTATCATATTTAAAACAAGCACACATTCAAAAACTTATATAGCACCCGACCTCTTCTTATTTCCAGTGAAATATAGCCATAAAGGTTTAATGCAACTCAATGTAATACCAAATGTAATGCAAAAATACATTTTATGCTACCTTGTGTGTACATTCGTATGTGAGGGTGAGTGCGTTCGTATACGCGCGCGCGCGCGAGTGTGTGTGTGTGTGTGTGTATGTGTGCGCGTGTGTGTGTATGTAGTATTATTATTATGTGTGAAATTCTGAATGCTTGTGTAAGATTTTACAAACTTTTAAATAAATCCTTTATTTTAATAATAGTTTATTTATTATAAATTATTACTAATTATGCTTTTATTAACTTTTATAAAATATTTTTGTTTTCGAATGTAACATTACGTTTTTGTTTCGTTTTCTTTGTTTTTTGTCTTTTACCAATTATTCATGTTCAGTTTCTGTTTCCTTTTCATAACTTTCCCCGGTCAATAGTTCTCTCTGTTTTAATAGTTTCTTCATTAGTTCCTATTTTATTTTATTTTCCACTAGTGTTATCGCCCAGCAGCAACTATGAATTTATATTAACTATACCGAATAATTTGGAGTAATTTTTACCATTTGGTTTGTGTGATAAAGGGTGTAAATCGCTACAAATTGCCTGACACCAAACAAACAAATAAATAAATAACAATACAATATAACTCATAACTTTCTTAGTGATGATCCGGAAAGCCCATGAAACTTAATACTTTTAGTATATCATTCAATTAATTACAATAAGTAGTTAATTTACCCGCTAGTGGTCCCATGGAACTTAGAAAAAAAAGAATAGCTATAATAGATTGCTATTCTTTGGTGAAGAAGAAGAAAATAGATATGAAAAAAGATCCCCTAAAGTGATTTTCTTGGTAGACACAGAGCAAAGGAACGAGTAAATAATGCAAATTCTATCGGCAAGACTTCCTCCTCCAGGAAATTAAGGGAAAACGGCTGAGTGTAGATGTAGAGGGAAACAGATTTAAAAATATTCAAGAATCTCTTTCTGATGTACAGCCTCCCCTCGGGAAGGAGTGTGTTTATTGCAGAACTTACAGCAATAAAATCAGCTCTTAATTTATTATTAAATGAATAAAAGAATGTTTTTACACACATTTCCTTTAGGTTGCTGGAAGAGACAGAACCTCTTCCAGCAACCTAAAGGAAATTAAAAAGTTTTAAAAATCCTATCTGTAAAGAAATACAACACTTTTTACAAGAATTACTCTGGGGAAATGTTGACGTGGACGTTTTATGAATTCCCGCACATTGTGGCATAGACGAAAATATAAAAAAGGCCGTCACGCAGGGGCTTTTCCTCGTGAAGTTTTATAATAGATAAATCTACATACTCGTTACACTTAACACACCGTGAATATTAAATGAACAAATAAAAACGGTAATGAGATATCTTCATTTGTATATAAAACGTTAAGACTTCGATATTGATAACGATCAGTCAAAAATTGCGACAACTAGAGCGTTAACAGCTAATATATATATAAAATTTGAAACGGACCTCATTTTCGTTATTTCCTGGGTAGAATCGACAAACATTTGAAGAAATTTAACGATAATCCCATTATGAGTACAACCACAATAGCTGATTTCCCCTAAGATCACTTGTGTTAACGGCTACACTCCAGTGGGAGGGGGGGGGGGGTTTAGGGGGGGGGGACCTTTGAAAGTCTCCGTTACTATACGTCCGATCGAAAAATTGTATAGGGCCAATCTTATTTCAATTTAAATGTACTATAAATTTTGTTATATAGATTTATTCTCTATCTTGAATATTAAGTGAGATATTTGCATTTTTCAGTTTTCAGTAAACCCCCAATTCTACTTATATCACATAAACAATACTCAGTTATATAGTAAACTACTTTATTCGAATCTTAAATACCAAATATTGTTTTCAAGAGACCTTTATTATACGAGATAGATGCAAATATGTTGTGTTGATCCCCCCCCCTTTAAGTTCTTGGATCTTGAACTACTAAAATTTGAGTGATTGAGATATAAGTTATTCTGACTCATTATGAATTACTGCACTAGAAATAGTAAATAGTTTTCAATAGAATTAATATGCTATCTTCAGATATATTTCAATAATTGTTTTTCTTTCCGTTGAAGAATATTTCTATCTATCTGTTCATATCTGTTTTTGGGGTTGGCAGACCTGTTTGTTTACAATTCAGACGTTTTCCGTTGGAAGGTTAGTAAAATTGACTGAATGATATCTCATTCCCGTTTGTATTTATTCACTTATATTCACGGTGAGTTAAGTGTAACGAGTATGTACATTTATCTATTATAAAATTTCACAAGGGAAAGCCCCTGCGTGACGGGCTTTTTTATATTTTCGTCTATGCCACAATGTTCGGGCAGCAGACTCAGAGAGGGATTAAAATATCTCCCCTTTATTATCAAGATTTATTTTTGTAGGCAAAATGACATTTCCTTAAATTCATACATTTGTTGTACCCGGACCAATGATTTCTAAATCAATTACAAAACAATATTTACAACTTTGTGACACTTTAAAAAATAATATTGTTTTTTTCTTGATAATAGGACATTCTGTACTATACGAACGTAATTCTGCCAGTAATTTCTGAGACCATAATATATAAATTAACCTGCGTGACACGAATTGCTAAAGGTTTAAAAGAATTTGTTACAGGCTAAGATGAATTGTCATAGATTTATATATAAAACTAAAACTAATATAACTATGTTTACACAGGAGACAGACAAAGATAGCAATTATTGATGGAAATAATACCTTTAAGTGTACGTAAAGGCATTCAAGGCAAAAAGAAAAAAAGGAATAAGTTTTAGACAGATATCAAAATTCAACTGGTGTTTGGAAAAAAAAAGGAACATGAACACATATTGAAAGCGATCCCTGTAAATATCGAAAGAAAAAGAAGAAGAAGAAGTAGTGGTTTCTGGAAACGTGGAAAACAGATCCAACGTAATAACCACATCTGCGACAAAGATGACTGCCACCACCACAAAGATCAAAATAAACCTTCCAATGACAAGACCACAAATACGAACACAAAAAGCGGAAGTGCCACGACATACTGTGTTAGTTATTTACAGGTAACTATATCGACCTAACATAATCCATGTGGCCACAACGTCTAAATATAAACCCATTTATAAATAC
Source organism: Riptortus pedestris (assembly GCA_019009955.1). Classification (NCBI taxonomy): domain Eukaryota; kingdom Metazoa; phylum Arthropoda; class Insecta; order Hemiptera; family Alydidae; genus Riptortus; species Riptortus pedestris. The sequence continues at coordinate 74,540,813 of CM032229.1, forward strand.
TCTCTCCGTCATTCACTCTCGCCTGTCTCCCGTCACTCTGGCAATCTGAATACTTTACGTACAATGTATATTAGTCAATGACAAACATTTATTAGCATTCTTATAAGAGCCCATACTACAATTACATTATTAAAGATACAATTACAGAATTATTATACTATTGATGTATGATGAATTTCTCCCAATTAGCCTTAGTTGCAAAAATTGGACGATAATAAATAATTTATTTTAATGATGCATTTATGGGATTAATTGTTACCTAACGTAGTGGAACACAAACTATAAGGAGAGAAACTAGTCATTGTTTGATGCTTGCTGTTTTTAAACATGTTACCTCTGAATTAGTTTTTCAAACAGTTACGAAATATTTCAAATCCAATGAAAAAAAAAGAAATTCCTTCGACTCATCAACCCTACTCTTAAGTGGCAAAATAGGCCTTTTATACCTACTATACAATTTTATATTCCTTAAAAATGATTAATCAGCTGGAGGAGTAAGAGAAACTCAACCCCCTGCCGTAGTAATAAAAAACTAATATTTTCTATAAAAAAAGAAAGTGAACTGCTATATTTGGGGTTGACAATAGTATGGGCCACGGTAGACATTAAAATAAAACTATTTTGTCCACTAGGAGAATCAAGATTAAGATCAAGCAAAGGACGAAATAAATTACCTTTCAGGAGTCTTTTGGAGACTAATTATCAACAACTAAAGCATACTAGCTTTATAGAAAGTCTAGTGGAGATCCTGGTCCCTTAAATATTACATTGCTCAATTCAGAACGAGTAAACATGGATTCTACAGTTGTAAACTTGGGAGTTTTGGTGGGCTCTTGTATATTTTTGTATTGATTTGGCTCTCCTCATCGGGAAAGCTGATTTGTAAGCGAGATATTGGAAGCTCTGAGCCCTAATCCATAAGTCAATTTCATTAATCCGCTCTATGTACCCCTCATCCCAAAACACTTAATATCTTTGAAGAAGATAACCCTGAAAAAGAGTGCTATTAAACATCCTTAACTTTGCATTAAGTGACCATCAAAAACTTCCAGAGAAATGGATGAAATGGGATGATTAAGTTTACTACGTAGTAATCAATATTTATTTATTTAATTAATTTTGAAACTCAAGATAAACATGTTACAGTGTTTGTCATAAGTTACAGCATAAAACACCTTAACTAACTAATTAAACTTCCTTTGTTGATAAATAGTCTTTAATCATAAGTTGAACAATGATATAACAAAAACAATCAAGCCTCAATAAACCTTCACAAGCAATTTATGTACCTTCCGAACTAATCATCATAATGAACAATCATGTTTTAGCTGTAAAATCCAGAGTAGGCAAAATTGTGGATATAGACATAAATGACATATTTTTGTCATTCTTCTGATTTCTCCCTGCTCATTTACTATACTGTTAATTTTAATGCTTTTGCATTAATCTCATTATGGATAGCAGATTGAAAATTGTTTCTTCACGTATGTAACACACACAGTTAACGATGATAGGATATTAATTGGGAGTAAATTCCAAGAAATTGTAATTTTAAAATATATAAGTGATAATAAATGTGATTGAGAACTTTGTCTGAGCAGATCGTATGTACTGAACTGACAGATTTACTTCATTGTGCCTTATTGAATATTTCATTATGTAGTTGAATGATATCCTTCAAAAATAGTTGAGTAAGTGAGACGTAGATTTCAGTCTCATCGGCATAGCCCCTTCAATTTTTGAACGCTCTGCATTTCGTGAACCCGCAAGAGCGCGGTGTATTGCAGTATAGTATTATAGGTAACCCTACTTGAACTGAAGCTGAGAGATGTCAAAAACCCTCTTTCGCAAGTGCAATGTGCAGTAAGCAGGCTTCCCAATGTGTAGTTCTGCCTTAAACATCCTTATTAAATTTACAAGAGTCATGTACAAGTCAAAATCCAAAATCTGTGTCACTCGAATGCCACACAGGTTAGGCTTTCGAAAATCATAATAAATTCAATGTTTCCATCATATTAATAATTAAAATTAAACAATTGTTTCAGTTGTTTTACATATTCTTTATATTAGATAAAAGTTAAAAATCATTTGGTCAAGGGACAGAGAAAGAAAATACTGCTTTTTATTCCTGTAAACAAAACAATGTTCTCATTTTAATTTTAACATAAGCTGCTAAAATTCAGTTTAAAAAATAAATGAAAGATAAATATTTTCTAAAAATACTGTCAACACTTATTTGGAAAAATTCAATGAATTTGAAATATTTTGAACAGCAAAAACATTCGCTAATTATCTAGATTTTGAATCCGGCATTCTCGGAAAGTACGAAACGAATAGGGGGAATTTCATTTCGAAAAATTCGAACATTTTCTTTATTGGTCAACCTGTCTCTACCTTCACAAACTCAAACCTTACGATCAAAGTTGTTTTAGAAGAAGGCATTTTATTAAATGTATCATGGTTAAAAGTGAAGCACTTCTACATAATACAAAGCAGTACAAAGTACTGGCTGCGACTTCATCATAAAAGTAAAAGTTTATTATGTTGAAAAATGGTGGCAGAAAAATTACAAATACAAAAGAAACTATCGGCTATAATATATTACTTAAAAGCCAAAATTAAGCACTGTCCTCTTCCGTACTAACTCTCGGAGATTTTCTTCCATTAGGTGCCTACCTAAGTACATAGAATCCTACGTAAAACTTAAAATGTAAGCTATACATGAAATTTGCAATTGTAAATAAGTTTAAAGGGGAAAATCACATGAGTAGGAATGAGAATTTACTGGTGGCTAAAACAGTTAAAATACAAATAGCACCGTGAATGGCATATCAAGTACTTAGTTGGTTACTTCAGCGTATCAATGCTAATGTCAACTGTAGACTGCATTCATGGAATTTAAATGTAAAACAGCTAACCTATTGGGTGTGTGAACAACAAACTTACCCAGAATAAAGGTAAATAACCAGTGAGCGACCATTGGACTACACATAAAAACAGGAGCTTCTATGCAATTACAACTTTGGGCAGGCTTGAAAATCCTGCCTACAGCAATTATTTATTTGTGTCAGGTTTATTTCCTGACAAAAAGATTTTTTTTTAGTTGCAAAAAGTGGACGTTAATAAATAAATAAAAAAAAAAAAAAAAAAAAAAAAAGATTTTTTTTTCTTTTTGGTAACTCTTAACTGGCCAAGGTGTCATTAAAGACACCGTTCATATTTAACACTCCCAGAGAGCAACTGCTTCTGTTCTTACCCCTTTTGGGCCACAGTCCACACCCCTGTAACCTCCCAAGCATGAGCATATGTGAAAAAAAGTTCATTTATTGTTATTGGAGCTAATTACTAACAATATACGGAAGAAAATCATCATTGTTTACCACCCTACTTCACACTAGTTGCCAGCGAAGTTTATAATTCATTAAAATATACGCTATTCGATTTAAATATGAACCAAAATGGGTGAATTAGTTGTAAAGGATTGTATTTAAGTTTCTATGTGTTTCATTTTCCATTCTGGAGAGAAATAGAGTTTTAGCATGGATTTTAATGATGGTGTACTTATGTTCACTCTGGCCAAAAACCAACAAATTTGCCCAAGGGGCATGATTTAATATTATTTCTTACTTTTACCATTTTAATTAACAGATACGTATAAAAGTCAAGGTGAAAAGATTTTTCTCTTTGCTACCAAAATTTAGTATCATTTCTGATGAAGAAGAAAGCGACAATGAAGGAGAAAATGCACACGGATGCCCCAAAATGGATGAAGAAAATTTTCAAATGGAAATAAATGAAGTAATGGAACATTTCAATATTGAGGGTGAAAGAGGGAAGAGGATGTTATGAAGAATACGTTGATAACAAAAAGTGTATCAACATGATTAAATGGTATGACAACAAAGTGTTGACCTTAGTGACATGTTCGTTGCACTTTATAGAACAGGTTACCGCTCCCACAAGAACATTTTCAGCTAATAATTGGATTTGGTGGTTAATAACGCATTGCTATTGTACAAAAGTAACACTCTAAAAAAATTGACTTTAAAACAATTTCGAATACATATTCCAGAGAGAATATCCTCTGCAATGTGTATTGCCCCACATATATTGCTGGACCGGCGAGCTAAAAGGGCTAGTGGAACCAGGGCCACCAAATGCAGCCAAGAACTGCTGCAGCTCTCATAGCCGATGCAGCAAGACTTGATGGGATGCACCATTGACAAAAGGAAAGTGTAGACTGTATCACCAAAATCAAAGAGTTGTTTTATGCCGAAAATGTAATGTGTGACTTTGTAACACCCGTGAAAGGCACTGTTTTCTTGAATGAATGGAAAGTTTAATGATATTTTTAACGGATTTATATTTTGTTTACAATGTATTTATTTTTTATATACAACACGTTTCTTTTATTACGTAATAAATTATTTCATTGCATTTTAGAAACTATGTCAGTTTATTAACATAACTTACAGACACCACCATTGATTTACGGTGATTGGCCAGGGTTTACTTAAATACACCATTAAGGTTTTAGGCCTGTTCGGCCACAGTCACTAATCGAAATTGCAGGAAACTCTCACCTCAGAGCTCAAACCAGTTTCTAGACATTCTAGCAAAGACTATTATTTTCAGTTAAAACAACATTAAATTCAAGATGTGCGGAGTAATAGCCTACAGTGAGAATTTGTACTCCTGAAATTTATTTTAAAATCTAAAGCTTTAAAGATCAAGAAAGTATTCTACAGATTTAAAAATACCAAGAGGATCTGTCTGGTATTTTCTCGGATAGCAAATTTTTTAAAGTAATTTGCAGTACATTCAATGGTCGCATCTACAAAAAGAAATTCCGCTACTAACTCCCCCACAATATCTAATGAACAAGACATTGTCCCATTTCAGTTGAATATACTAAATTGATTGTCGAACTGGTATAATCAATCACAGTTTTTTATTTCTAGATTTCAAATTTAATATTGTAAAATTTAAGTGGTCTAAATAAATAGTTTCAAAAATTTTGATTAATAGCAAGAAGACATCTATTAAAAATATTCGCATTGAAGAAGACCTGGAAGTCATTCATTGCTCTTACTTTCCTTTACTTTTACTAAGAGCTTTAGGGCCTACCTTTAGAGGTAAAATCGAATACAAGTAGGACATTTTTCTATTTAATACCCCAAAGGACCGAGGTCAAGTATATCAAATTAATGGAGACTGACAAATAAAATATAATATAATAATATATTTCTTTATTTCATTGACTGATAGATTAGTGAGCTGTATATTCCAAAATTCCTGTATTTAACCAATTAAATTACAACATAATATTTTATTCGAGATTTAATAGAAGGTTATAAAAATAACCTTTTCATTTAATATAATATGAAAGATTATTGTCCGAAAATGCTCCTTTTTCCTTTTTTCTTCACCAAGTATCCATTGTAATTATTCATGAATATACTCGTATGTGAAGCCACCCAAGATCGCTTCCTTCACACTGACAAATGAGCAAGAGATTATCCTCCCAGCTCTTAATGGAATCCCTATTGTAAGATGTATCGTCGCTACTGATGAAATTGTGGGACCAACAAACGCTATTTTTGCATTTCTAATATAAAAAACCGTTTATCTACTGATCAATCGAACGTGTGTTGATTTTGGGCGATTCTTTCGAGGGAAGTAGGTTATGTTAGCTCTCGGAGCAAAATTAGCATGGGAAGGAGTAACAATATTTAAAAGATGTCTTAAGAGTTTACGGCTACAAAACTTGTCATCAAAACACATCTGAAGGTCATATTGTAGATATAGGATTTTATTACATAGATACGCTAACAATTTGCTCCATTGATTTTCATTTCAATTTTGAATTTTATCCTGAAGACCTACATTCTATTGTGAGTTGACTCCGAAGGCTAATTCTTTGCGGAGATATAAACGGACACAGTAATGTGCTTGGTTCTTCTCAGACTATAATATGAGTATTCTTGCATTTCTGAATGCTGGAACACTCACAGTTTTCGAAAAAAGTAAGGCACATTTTCTACAATCCATTACCGAGTCGTATGTTGGTGAAACAGAAGTATCTATCATTCGTAATATAACCATTCATAACTTTTTTAGCTTCGGTCTAAATTAGAGAAAACGATTAAGAGGTATAGAAAACAAAAAAGTCCGTCACGCAGGGGCTGCGTAAACTAAGCAGATTTCCCCTGTGAAGTTTTACAATAGAGAAATCTGCACACTGGTAACACAATACCACCGTGATTAGATGAGAAATATTTCAGTTAATTAAAATAAATTCCCAACTGAAACGGCTTCTGAATTGTAAGAATAATTTATATTTTAATAACTCAAATTTTAGTAGTCCAAGAACTAAAGACGGGGGGGGGGCGGACGAACAGAACGAATTTGCATAAATCTCACAAAGTAACGAAGGTAATATAAGTTTAAAAACGACAGGTTAGAAGAAGCTTCCGCCTGACCCGAGAAATGACGAAGATGGCCGACGTAATCCGAACTATACCCGACCACAGACTTCATAAAAATGCAAATATCTCGGTTAATATTGAAGATAGAGAATAAATGTACGGAACAATATTTATAGTAAATTTAATTTGCAATAAGATTGGTTCTATACAATTTTTCGATCCGATGCATAATAACGGAGATATTTTGAATTTTCGAAAATCCCCCCTCTAAGCCCCCACTCTCTCTGGTCCGTTTTCAGCCATTAACGAACTTGATCTGTCTTTTTACAAACAACGGTTAAATATCGAGATTCGTAACAATCAAACAAAAATTGCGACCGCTAGAGCGTTAACAGACAAATAAATAAATATAAATAAATAAATAAATATATATATATATATATATAATTTTGAACGGACCTCATTTTCGTCAACTCCTAGGTAGGATCGATGGACATTTGAAGAAAATTTTCGAAAATCGCGTCATGAGTACGACCTCAATAGCTGATTTCACTTAAGGGAAATCTGCTAAAAGAAATGTGATCGAATTTTTAGGTTAAATTTTAGTAAATGGTATCGCAAGAATTTATTGGGGGATGTTTTATAAGGGAGCAAGTCTCTTAGGATGTCATATAATTAATTTATCTATATGAATTATAGGTCAATAATTAACAGTATAAGTCAATCCTGCAAGAGAAAATATTGTAAACAAAATAAATAAAATCATACCCTAGCATAAAATTATATTAAATTTGATTCATTTTGGAGGAACAGTTTTTTATTTGAGTTGTCTCTAGCTATAGATAACAAAGATTACCGAAAGTGTAAATATTCAATTTGAGAACCTCAAAAAGGAACGGCATTTGGTAATTGCATAACACAATCAAGAATACTACTAATATTAAACACCTTGATGAAACGTGTTCACCAATTTTTGAAAATCGAAACTCATCTATGTCCAAGGAAAATATATTGGGTCAGCTGGGGCTGTATAAGTGATAACTAGGCTACAAATAAGTGAATAAATCTATCAATAAATCCCACATGTGCTCTCGTAAAAATATCTATTGCATTAGTATTTAAATTTTTGTTATATGTGAGACAAAATGTTTTGCATTCATCTAGTTAATGTCAAAAATGTGGTCCGTTCAAATGAATGTATATGTCAAAGCTCTTGAGACCAACATTTTTTTTTCTTTTATCCTACGAATATCGTCATTTCAACATTTCGTGAAAAATTAAAGATCTAGTTCGTTAGTGGCAAAATTACGTATATTAGGTAGAGTGGAATTTATTTAAGCCGTAAAATACAAAATTGTGTATCTCTTTAATATTAAGAGATCATACATAACTAAACATTCCAGAATGTAATGTTCAAAGTTAAATAAAAAAATACTCACTTGAGTGTGTATTAGAGAGTTACAGAGTTTTATGTAAATAGTCACCTGGACCAACTTATATTTTATCAAAAATAATAATAATTTAATAATTTTAAATTTCTTTTATTCATTTTATATACCAATTTTATTTTAATTATTCATTTACTTATTTATTTATTGAATATTTAAATATTTTATTACTGATTTCCCTATTGCCCTAGTTTCGTTATTCAGTTTGTACCTAGTTTTGAATTTTGTTTTTATTTGTTCCCTCGTCCATTTATTTTGTTCTTTATTGTGTTCCATTTTTATTTTTTATTTTTTTTTTGAGTTCTACTTGGTTTTTTGAGTTCCATTTCCCTTTTGTGTTGCGTTTCAATTTCTTTCCCATTTCTGTTCTGATTTCATCTCTATTTTTCGTATTTTCTCTCTGTTTTGTGAACCTTTCATGTTTTGTGATCCTTTAGGTTCTATGTTCTTTTTATGTTTTGAATTCCTTTTACGTTTTATGTTCCTTTTATGTTTTGTGTTCCTTTTGTGTTCTATAGTCATTTTATGTTTTGTGTTCTATGTTCCTTTTATGTTTTGTGTTCTATGTTCCTTTTATGTTTTGTGTTCTATGTTCCTTTTATGTTTTGTGTTCCTTTTGTGTTTTGTTTAATTTTGTTATTTTTTTTGTATTGTTTTGTTTTCATTTAAGTTTTGTTTTGCTTTTTAAGCTTTATTTTAGAGCAAAATCGTCAAAGCTGCGAAGCTCAAATAAATAAATAAATAAACAAAGTTAAATATTATGAGAACATGAAGGTTCTTTGTATTTTGTTTTCATTTTTTATTACCCCCCCTCATATCTACTTATGTCTATTGTGCCACTATATATTATGTCCCGCTTAAATTGAAAGTTTTTTTTTTTACATAGTGTTCATTCTAAAGGAGTGATAGGGTTTAAAATATACAATGTTGATTTGTAAAAAAGTTCAGCTATGAAGTATGCTAAGTTTATCCAGCATCATTTTTATTACTGGTTAATAAATATATTAAATTGATTGTCGACTGCCAAATCAACCGCGGTTTTTTATTTTTAGATTTAAAATTTAATATTGTAAACTTTAAGTAGTCTAAATAAATAGTTTCAAAAAATCCTTGTCAAAAATTTTGATAAATAGCATAAAGACGTTCATTATAAATATTCGCACTGAAGAATACCTGGGGAAGTCACTCATTGCTTTTACTCTTCTTCTTTACTTTTACTAAGAGCTTTAGGGCCTTTAGCTCGTGACAAAGCCACATTTAAGCTGTTATCCAAGAAAAATCGAACACAATTAGGAAATTTTTCTATTTAATCTCCCAAAGGACTGTCTAACTCCGAGGTCAAGTATATCAAATAAATGGAGCTTGTCGTATGAAGTTTAATATAATAATGCATTTCTTTAATTAATTGACTGAGAGAATAGTGAGCAGTATATTTCAAAATTTCTTTAAGTAATCAATTAAATTAAACACACTATTTTAATTGAAATTCAATAGGAGGTTATGAATATAACCTTTTCATTTAATATTATATGAAAGATTATAGTCCGAATATGCTCCTTTTTCATTTTTCCTCTTAATATGAATAGTAATCATTCATGAATGTATGTGAAATTAAAAAGGGGGGGGGGGGTTTGGTTTTGAATTTTTTCAGTTCTAAGATATAAAAAATTAGCAATCATGGAATCCAAAATATGGCACAAATTTTAGTAAAGACTCGTTACAAATTTGGATCTTGAGAACAGTATACTTACCTAAAATGTCTAAATAATCATTTATTTATTATTAAGCACTTATGTATTTTTTTAAATGCCTTTTAAGTGTGAATATCTTTCTGTTCTAGCAACATGTCTAGGAAAAAACTGTTTTATTTTTTTTTGTTTTTATTTATCTTTTCATTCTATTAGATTTTGCTCCCAATTTTCCAATAAGGGTAGTGTGTAATTAGATTTTTTGACACACTTAAATTTAACGACGTGAGAACACTGGTTTCCCTTCCAAATGAATAAATCTTTCAATATGCATTTTAGTGATTATATTAATATATCGTGAGTGCGGGTAGTTTGAGATAACTAATAGTAACCTGTGGACTTAATAATTATAATTTGTTCACCAACTGAAAATTTGTAAGTTGTAATAAATTATATCTGCTTTAGTTTCATAGATGAATAAATAACTCAAAAGTTATAAATTTATTCTTGGCCAATGAGGTTATTAAATTAATGGATAAGACTACATTTTTTTGTGTGTGTGTATAACAGCTATGGTTCTCAAAAAAAGATGAATTCAACCTAATGTTTAAAATAACCTCTGCTGAAGTACCATGTTTTTTGAGTAAATGTACGTTACCTAACAACTAATGTGAATTATCCTACATGATTATCGTAATTTGTTATTTTTGTACAGAGTGGCGTCCAGCCAGTTTATTTTTGCTGTTCTGTTTAGATATCACGCTCATAACAACCTTTCCTCGTAAAGTTGGTTTTGACCAACAAATTCTGAAACATTAATTATTTCCTTCCAGATCCAGCGTACGTCCAGATTAACGTTTTTACCAATTGGTGGCACAATGCGTAATGTAATCCATTGTCTCAGTTTGGTAAAATAAAGTGGTCCAAAAAAATAGCCTGACTTAATGACACATTGGGACACCATTGACTACCAAATTCAATTATGCACTTTTCCATTCAAAAAATTATTGAATTATTTTGTACAATATACTCTCATTAAAACAAACGTTCATTACTGCAAACACTAATGAACCAATATCGCATGCAAGGAAAAATACTAGATTATATCCCAAATTACTAGTTTTAAGAAAACAAATTAAATTTTTTTTTTACTCTCTGCTTCCCTATTGCGAATGCCCTATTTTTATACCAATGTTTAGTGATTCGAATATATTCGAATACCATCTCTTATTAACACGTCACCCTTTTGTTTTTGCTTACGTGGTGACCAAGATAATTCGTTTATTGATGAAATATAAACCAAATATAATATATACCATTATTCTTCCCAACTTGCGAAATTCCCTTCATGAAATGACTAGTCTCTCTGATACAAAAGCTACATATTCAGACATTATAAAATAGGACAATTCTATAGCTAGAAAAAAAATATATTTTCGAGATGCCAAATGAAGTAAATAACTCACCTTTGGTCATGAATCCTTGTCCTTCGAATGACTGGTGGTTGTGTTCTTCTGCAGTCACAATGCATGACGCAGAGTACGACCGAGGTAACTACTGTTATCACGAATGGTATAGCGCAGTAGTTAATGATAATCTCCACTTGTCTGTCCCTGTCGTATTGTGTCATGACCACAGAACGATTCTGACGTGAGTAGAAGCAAGGGAAGACAGCCGACTCCTTTCCATACTCTCGTGTGAAATTGGAGCAGGTGACGTCAGGCGGATAGCCACAGCCCTTGATGTTGACTAGGAGCACGGCTTCGGACTCAGTCTCAGTGTCATTACCGTAGGGGGTGTAGTTGACATATATGTGAGTACAGCGGTACATATCGGAAGTACAGCCTTCCCTGCACGACGACCAGGTGCAGTTGAATATGCCCGAATGTTCCTCTCTCCTGAGGGTGGTGCAGAGCACAGGTTCCGGTGTGAAGTCGGCTACGAGGGTGGAAATGGCCGGGTCTACGTAGAGCGGGACCAGGAAGAGGAGAGAGGATCCTGCCGAGACTGCTGTCAGGGTGAAGAAGGAAGTGGCGTAGAACCAAGCCCTCTGCCGACAAGTCCGGCGGACCGGCCTCGGCTTCTGTTTCGCGAGTTCAAGCAGCTTTCTCTTCCTTATTTCGGCCTGGGGGTCTATGAGTAGCTCCGAGCTGCCTCCGACCATGTCCGGCCCCCGGCTCCCACTGCCTCCTCCCACCCCGCTCCATTCATCCGCCCCGCCCACCTCTCCCCTCCACCCACCCACACCTCCCCTCTCACTCAAATATTTTTCTTACTCAATTACACTAATAACCAAAATACACCCTAATTCCAAGTAAAACTATTTAATAACAACCAATGTCATTCATTTTTAATCTTACAAAACCCTAAATCATAGTAAGAATACAATTACAAAAATAAGTCGAATCTTCACCGAAAACCTAATGTTTTCTAGTGCTGACGAGACCACTAGATAGGTATCAGAATATCGCAAGCCGCTAAGAAACTATACCTTAAAATATTGCACGTGTTTTTATAGCCAGAAACCTATTAAACTCCGGGTACAAGAACCTGAAAGATATGGTACATGGGAAAGAGGCCTTAATCGTTCAACATTCATATCTTAACCAAGCACCTACAGCTAACCACTCTGCACATCAGTATCCGAGCGATTCAGTCTCAGGGCTCGAATCAAAAAGAGGCATGGCCTGATACAGTATCGTTCCAACGGCTACAGTTAATACGATGCAGCGAGTCCTCTCTGTGAAGCATTAACCTCTTTTTTTTCTGTTATTGTTATTTTATTAGTAGAAATAACATTTCAAAAGCATGCACTGCCTATTCCTCACAATATTTGAATTATTTTCTGGTACTACCGTAAAACTTAATTCTAGTATAGAATTCTTCACTTATATTGGAGAAAGATTATGGGACTAGAAATAGAGAATTAGAGAAAAGGCGAAAGTAAGTCATGTAAGATTTTTGTTGGCGAATAAATGTCTTGTTGAGGTCATTGACGTTGTTACAATTATTTCATTATTCCAGAATTGGTCCAACTAACGTCCTTTCCCAACAACGTCCACAATAAGAACCTTTAGTTGGCATTAATATGCAAGGTCGCAATGAATATTCATTGAAAGTATAATATATTCATGTAATATATAGTTTTGAACTTTATTACTTTTTTTAATTTCTTTCCATGCCCTTCGCAATTACTCCTTATAAATATCTCCTTTGACCCAGTTACTTGTACAATTGAGAAAGGTAAACATTCAAAATGTCAGGTTACCAGTCTCGCCGGCTTGTCATGTAGTTAAATTTTTCTATAGTTATTTACAGCCCCTTTAGTGCTAAAATAAACAAAGCATATTCTCCGCCGGTCAATGGAGGTGAATACGAATCTACCAGGAGGGTTGTGTGGCTGTGTCTTTGAAATGCTGGAGAAAAAAATGTCCCCCACAAAACTAAATCGGATTTAATTTTGCTTATTTATACACTACCTATGTTACCCGTTGTATTAATTAAAAACGGTTTCCCATGGGAGATAATGATTAGATTAACCTATTAGCTCAATGTAATAACTTTTTCATTTATATCATAGCAAACGTCTTTTCCTGTTATTAAAGTTAAAAATAGCTCTTAAAACGATTGAAAAGAAAAAAAGAAAGCATTCTGATTTGGAGACCATACGACTTCCTTGTACTTCTATTAAACTGAATAAACTAAAACTTTTCCTGGACTTCATTCATATGTATTCATTTGAAGGTCATATACGATATCTTCATTAAAGTGCATCCCGATAAAAATGCCAAACCTAAAGACCTTTTTACATTAAAGAAAAAATGTTCTATGCAATTCTTTTTGTAGTTCTAATAGGTACGGAGACATTTAAATTTTTTTATTTCAATCCTCCTCTAAGCCCCCCCCCTAAACTTCTTCTAAGTCTATTTCCTTCAAAAAGAAAGATCCACAACTATGTGTCACTGCCGTGCTAAATACGAGATTTTAAAATGGTATGTTTAGACGTTTATGAGTTATACTAATTAAACTAATTAAATAAAGTGGGTTTAATTGAGGTTCAAAACCAATAATTCGTTTTCGCACAAGAATGAAAATAGTTTTCCCGTCGAAATATAAAGATTAAAATATCTTTAGCCCAAATTAATCCTCTCATTTTTATCAGGTACTGACAATTTTCTTTCAGTACTTTTCTTACTTTAAAAAAAAAAAAAGCGGGATTCCATGCTTTTTGAGTAATATTGGTGTACTTATTTTCCTTCGTGGATTCAAATAAATATCGTTACCGGTCAAAATATAACGCACAATCTAAGTATTAGTAGAAAATACACTAAAATTCAACAATGCCATTCTGCTGTAATATCAGAGAAGTAGAAAACAATCTGGAAGCCTGAAATATAATTTTGACATTTATAAATTTAGCAAAGTTTTACGAGTAATAATTCATCCAGAATACATTTTATTCTTTATATCGTTTTTTTCTGATAAAACCAAAATTAACGGTGATATAGGTAAATACATATTTTGTCAGAAATACACATATTTTTTTTATTACCACTCCTGTCATTGGCAATACTAAACTAAACAGTGTAAATCGATAATATTCATTTCTTTAATACACATTCAAAACATTTTTCAACTTTTTTTAGGTGCTATCAGAGAACATGAATAAATTCTATTGGAAGTTGTAAGTAGAAAGTTTAAAATTCGTAAATTTAAGTAATGTTTCAGGACTAGAAAATGCATTCTAATTAGTTGTAAATGTAAGACTCCATTATCAGTATATAATAGCATATATGACTGTCCAGCATTCACTCAAGATTTTATGAAGCTAAATAAAATCAGAAATATGGCTCCCGCGCTTGAAGACTCTTCTATATCTGCTTATAAAATATTAAATTTAATAAGACATTTCTCCATTTTCAATTGTATATAATTATTGTATATATTAATTTGTAGTTTTTGATAAGTTTAACAACACAAATATAAAATAACCACCTATATATCATAAATGCAATATAAGCCATAGTTTTCTATTGTTGTATCATCCTTTGAATGTTCATTAAGTAATTGCTTTTTGATTCCGTCATAAAGAGAAAAAAAAAGAAAACAAATATAATTCAAATAGAAAAAGTCCGTCACGCAGGGGCTGCGTAAACTAAGCAGATTTCCCACGTGAAGTTATACAATAGAGAAATTCTCCCTTTAGAAGGGCTCTAAAAGTCATGGATCGTTAGTCATCCGAGGGGCTATCAGACGTATATACTCGTTAGACTCCCTCTGATCCTTAAGCGCTGTGACACTAGGTGCTCTGGCAGTGAACTCGTCAAATCCATAGAACCTTGACCTATTTTTACTGTGAGCTTATTAAGGGAGGTGGCTCATGAACCCGCACGGCCACTGGTACCTATATATATACATACTTATTATGTATATATAAACACATGTATTATCAATATGTTTAGAACATCATAGTTTTTTCATATTCATATAGTTATTGTGTAGCCTAAATATTTAATATTATTAATTGCTATTATCATTTTGTAGCATTTGAGTAAGAGGAAATTTTGTCTTCTTTTGGAATTAGACCTGTGAGTACTAAATCCGAACTTGACGTCCTTTCTAGAAAAGCCTGACGGCCAATAAGAATGACCAAATGGTCTGTGAAAGCTATTATCTCCGAGCTAGGACATAAAATTGGTCTAATGGATGGCATGCTTGATTTTTGGTTTCCATCTGTAACTGTTACCATAAGGGATGATATTCTTCATGAGCAAGGAAAAAATATTTAGAAAAATATGACAAGTAACATTCTTATTGAAAAACAGCATTTTCGTGGATATTGAATGTGATATAATTTATGCTTGAAGCTTGGTTTTTGCTTGGTTAAATTACTCTCAATATTCCTGTATCCATTTGTTCTACCGTCTAGGCCCTGTTTAGTGTTACTATACATACCAATAAATAATATTTCTGAATAATATATGTATATATAATTGAATGTGCCTATTCAATTGTCGCACCATTGCTTGGTGTGTTTTTATTATAGGAAGGTATTATAGAATTGCACGTGGTAAATGTGATGTGATTGAATGAGGAATTCATTTGTGTGTGTGTGTGTGTGTGTGTGTGCGTGTGTGTGTGTGGGTGTGTGTTATATTTATGTGAGTTTGTACGTTAGGCATATTATGCAAAACTTACTCTGGAGGATTTCTGGTCAACAGAATAGGTCCTGGGTTCAGTATTACACTGAATAGAATAATATATATATATATATATATATATATATGTGTGTGTGTGTGTGTGTGTGTGTGTGTGTGTGTGTGTATCGAACTTAATAACGTAATTTTAATACCATATAACTTTAAAATACATAAAAATGTTAAATTATAATCATACAATGTGGAGGTACTTCGTACATGATGAAAGAGAAATGGGCATATACAGGGTGATTTCTGGGAAACGCATGTTAGCAGATTTCCCTTAAGGGAAATCAGCTATTGAGGTCGTACTCATGAAGCGATGACCCAGGAGATGACGAAAATGAGCTCCGTTCAAAACTATAAATATATATATCTATACATATATATATATATATATATATATATATATATATATATATATAGAGAGATAGATAGACATATAGAGAGATATATAGAGAGAGAGAGAGAGACATATATATATATATATATATATATATATATATATATATATATAGAGAGAGAGAGAGAGAGAGAGAGACATATATATATATTTGTCTGTTAACACTCTAGCGGTTGCAATTTTTGTTTTGTTGCAATGTAAAAAGGAAGATCAAGTTCGTTAACGGCTGAAATCGGACCAGTGGGAGGGGGAATTTCAAAAATTGGAAATATCTCCGTTATTATGCATCGGATCGAAAAATTGTATAGAAGCAATCTTATTGCAAATTAAATTTACTATAAATATTGTTATATACATTTATTCTCTATCTTGAATATTAACCGAGATATTTGCACTTTTATGAAGGCTGTGGTCGGGTATTGTTCGGATTAGTTCGGCCGTTTTCGTAACTTCTCGGCTCAGGTGGAAGCTTCTTCTAACCTTACCTTACCTTCGTTACTTTGTGTGATTTATGCAAATACGGTCTGTTCATCCGCCGCCCCCCCCCCTTCTTTAGTTCTTGTACTACTAAAATTTGAGTTATTAAAATATAAATTATTTTTACAATTCAGAAGCCCTTTCAGTTGGGAATTTATTAAAATTAACTGAAAGATTTCTTATTACCGTTTGTATTTACTCATGGTGGGCTTGTATTACCAGTATGCAGATTTCTCTATTGTAAAACTTCACATGGAAAATCTGCTTAGTTTACGCAGCCCCTGCGTGACGGACTTTTTTTGACTTGCGTAGTGTACAAGGAATGTCGTTCGGCGACGACCGGAAGTTGTTGCGCTGTGGAGGGGGGAGTGTGCAGTTTCAGTTGTAGCCAAGATGTGGAACCTTGAGCATCGTACTTTTGCCATGCGACGGTTTTCCGCAAATGGTGAATCACTCCGACTCAGCGAGACTTCCATGTACATTTTAACATTGCACGGCATGGTGCTATCCCTGATCGTAACACGATATTGCGTTGGGCACATAACGTTAACACAACTGAATCTTTGCTTAAGAAGAAACATCCTAGATCGGCAAGGCAAAATCCGTAGCAAATTTTAAGGAACGCCTTATACACTGTATCCAAGCAGAAAGCGACCACCTTAGAGATGTAATTTTTAAACGCTAAATTGTAAGTAATTTTATTCTGAAATTTCATATTGTGTACACTATTTTTCCATTCATAAATACATTTTTTTTGCTCTGAATTGCCTGAGTACTCGTTATTTGAAAAAAATGCGTTTTTCCGTAACCACTCTGTATAAGTGCAAATGTTAATCAATAATATAAATAAATACTTTTGTAATATACTTATATAGATTTAAATAATAATAATCAAATTAACGAATTTAAACTAATTAGAAGGGAAATAAAATCATACAAATTAATAAAATTTAATAGCAGAAGAAGAGACGAATGTAGTCTAGGAGGAATGAGGAAGATGCCTTTAATTCTGTAGGAGGGAGTTAGTTCCCTCGCAGCCTCAGCTGAGAACGATTTATGTCTGTTCTACAGAATTTCAGTTGGAATATACCATTGTGCCGCGCATTTTGAACTAAAATTAATGTCAACAATTCCTTTAAACCTAAAGTGTTAAGTTTAATTTAATAATTAGAGTCATGCTACTTTCATAAAATACAGAGTCATGTGGAACGACAATTGGAAAAGCATTGGAAATCAAAGAGAGAGAGAGATATAGGGGGGAGGGGGAGGGAGGGACGGAGGGAGGGAGGGAGCGAGGGAGGGAGAGGGAGAGAGAGAGGGAGTGAGAGAGAGAGAGGGAGAGAGAGAGAGAGAGAGAGAGAGAGAGAGAGAGAGAGAGAGAGAGAGAGAGAGAGGGAGGGAGAGAGAGAGAGAGAGAGAGAGAGAGAGAGAGAGAGAGAGAGAGAGAGATAGAGAGAGAAGAGAGAGGAGGGGAGAGAGAGAGGGAGAGGGAGTGAGAGGGAAGAAGAGACAGGGAGAGTGAGAGAGAGAGTGAGAGAGGGAGAGGGAGTGAGAGGGAAGAAGAGACAGGGAGAGTGAGAGAGAGAGTGAGAGAGGGAGAGGGAGTGAGAGGGAAGAAGAGACAGGGAGAGTGAGAGAGAGAGAGAGAGAGGGAGAGAGAGAGAGAGAGAGAGAGAGAGAGAGAGAGAGAGAGAGAGAGAGAGAGGGAGGGAGGGAGGGAGAGAAAGGGAGAGAGAGAGAAAGAGAGAGAGAGAGAGAGAGAGAGAGAGAGAGAGAGAGAGAGGGAGAGATGTAGGAGGTGGAGAATAACATATATGCGGTTGCTTTGAGAATGTTGGGGCAGGCAGGTAGAAGTGGTACAGACAAACGGCTGTATGATCGTTCCATCATTCCCTAAGCCCACTTCCTGTAACCTCAGCAGTAGTAGCTCTGCCTTCGGTTAACCATGACTAGTTTCAGGCTAAGAGGTACCGCCTAGACATGGATACCACATTTATAAACCTACAATTTAGTCTATTCCAAAACCTTAAACAGTTTCCCCAATTTTTGCCAGCAAGTACATGGTATACACAGACCTTGGGTGTCTGGAGACTACCCATAAATATAAATAACTTAAATTAAATAAACATTAATTGTTGGTTTCAAAGAGACTAAAATCTAGTAGTAAATCAAGCTTGGTTAAAAAATAAATAAATGAACTGGCAAGTATTTCCAAAAGAATCTGACAATATTTACAAATCTGATTTTGACGCTACAAGAATTCCTTGTAATACTATAAAATGAACAAAATGTTTTGCTGGACTTCATTTCATTTTTTTTTTCGAAAGTACGACAACTCCTTTCCAATGCATCATTCGAGCAACAAGAAATTCGTAGAACATAATTTACAGATCTTCTTTAATATGAACAAAAAAAATTCTATACAAATATTTTGTATTTCCAATAGGTACAGAGATATCCCCAGTATTTTATTTTCGCTCGACCATAAACACCTCTCATTTCACCAGAATGCATCTGATACAGAGAATAAGAGAATGAACTCCAAGTGTTAAATTTGTCTCAATAAGTAATCACTGTATAAATTAAAGCTGCCTTAGATGAATACTGCAGTCCTAAAGCACGAGCTTTAAGAAAAATGAAAAAGTTTAGAAATTGGAAGTACCCCTGGTAAGGGGTGATTAAGGTACAGCGGGTGAATAACAAAATAAAATAAAGAATTGTTTAAGATAATCGTCTAAAAAAAAATAGAAACGTCCGTCACGCAGGGGCTGCGCAAACTAAGAAAATTTCCCACGTGAAGTTCTACAATAGAGAAGGCAAATCTGCCTACTAGTAACAGTAGTAGTAACGAGTCTCTAAACCAATTTCACGAGAGCCGAACAGTGAAGAAAACGGCTGAACTACCTTTCAGCGGGAAGTCCCGAATAGAACCGATTTCAGCCGATCTCAACTCTGTTGTCAGGCACACACAAATGCAAATATCTCTGTTAATATTCAAGATAGAGAAAAGTATATAACAATATTTATATAGTATATTTAATTATAATTCTATAATAAGATTGCTTCTATACAAGTTTTCGTTCCGACCTATAGTAACGGATAAATTTTGATTTTTCGAAATTCCCCACTCTAAAACCCCCTAGTCCGATTTCAGCCATTAACGAACTTGATCTGTCTTTTTACATAAAACGTTTAAATATCGAGTTTGGTAACGAACAAACAAAAATTGCGACCGCTAGAGTGTTAACAGACAAATATATATATAATTTTGAACGGACTTCATTTTCGTCATCTCTTGGGTAGGATCGATGGACATTTGAAGAAAATTTTCGAAAATCGCGTCATGAGTGCGACCTCAATAGCTGATTTCCCTTAAGGGAGATCTGCTAAAACGAGAGCAGGCGTAGATGAGAAACACGAATTTGTCTTATGTACAAACGACGTTCGTGGTCTAGGATGTACAGTCTATAGCCAAGTCGGTATCACCTGAGAAAGATATAGAGGCTGGGTAGTGAACGAAGAAAAGCCTAATCATGTTGGCTATAACATAAGAAGGTTGAATATATAAGATATCTTGCCAATTTAAGAGTTTAATTGTAAATGTTAGAGTAGCAAACTAATGGTTCATAAACACCATTATCAAACCATACAAACATGGAAGCTAATGGACGGGAGATTGTGGCAAGGACCAGACAAGCTGACTCCCCATAAATTCGTATTTATTTATTCCTACAAATGCTCCGACACGACCACCGACCGACTGCTGGATCGTGTGTAGAACAGTTGTATCATGAAAACAGTACCCGACGCCCAATGGGGCCTATTGGGTTTTTGTTTCAAAATTCATACATCTCATGTTTTAGCAGATTTCCCTTAAGGGAAATCAGCTATTTAGGTCGTACTCATGATGCGATTTTCGACAAATTTCTTCTAATGTCCATCGATCCTACCCAAGGGATTACGAAAATGTGGTCCCTTCAAACTTATATATATATATATATATATATATATATATATATATATATATATATATATATATCTGTTAACGCTCTAGTGGTCGCAATTTTTGTATGATCGTTACCAATCCTGATATTAAAACGTTTTATGTAAAAAGGCAGGTCAAGTGCGTTGATGGCTGAAATCGGACCAATGATAGGGGGGGGGGGGTTTAGAGAGGGGGATTCTCGAAAATTCGAAGTATCTCTGTTACCATACGTGACGGCTTTTGTTATATATAGAGAACTGGATTTAACGCTCTTTGAATTTCCATTACATTTCCAGATAAACTCCAAAATTATATTCAAAAACAATTAAAATATTTTTATCATTTATTTAATAATTTGGTTCTTTTGTAAAATCTGAATTCGTTTCATAACTTCCGTAGAATTTTTTTAAAACCTTTATACAGAATGTAATTGTAAAACTTTTCATCTACACAAATTTCAGAAATAATTCCCAGAGAAGAAGTTATGCCGCCACAATGAAGAGCTACTTTTTAGTACATCGTCTGTGGCGAGGCTTGTAGAAGAGCTTTTGCAACATTTCCTTTTGGCCATTAGACCTTTCCAAAGTTATGTGACTATGAAACCATACAAACGTGAAAGATAATGGGTGGGACATAAGGCAAAGACCAAACTGGATCCCCATTTAGGATTTATTCATTCGCACGGCTATTTATTCGACGGACCCGACAGTTTGATCGTATGTAGATCAATTGTAACATAACAACACTACACGGCGTACAGTGGGGCAAAAGAACTGTATTTACTTCTAGACTCACTTTCAATTTTACTATTAATAACAAGTAATTTTACCATTTCCCCATATGCAGTATTATCCATCGTGTAAAACGAAATATCCAAGTCATGTTCATCACGACCAACCCATTGTGGAATAGAGGAAAACGAACGAACTGACACAACAGTAAAACGAGCTTTGCCCGACGGAGTAACTATTCCACCAATTCCAAGAACAGATCTAATTAGCGCCATGAAAAAGAATATGCGTACCGAATAGGCATAAAATCAAGTCAACATCAGGTCTCTAAAAAGAACGTCACGCAGAGGCTGCGTAAAATAAGCAGATTTCCCTCGTGAAGTTTTTTAATATATAAATCTGCATTCTGGTAATAAACCACCGTGCATATTAAGTGAATAAACACAAAAGTCAATTGAAACTATATCTATTACTGTAATTTATAATAAATCAGAATAATTTTTATCTTAATCACTCAAATTTTAGTAATCCAAGAACTTAAAAGGGGGGGGGGCAGAACATATTTGCATCTATCTCGTATAATAAAGGTCTCTTGAAAACAATATTTGTTATTTAATAAAGTGGTTTATTATATAACAGTTCATGGTTTATGTGATAAAAGTAGAAGTAGGGGTTTGCTGAAGGCTAAAAACTGAAAAATGCAAATATCACGGTCAATATTCAAGTTGAAGAATAAATGTATTTACCAATATTTATAAAATATTTAATTGGCTCTATACAATTTCTCGACCCACTTATAATAATGGGTATATTTAGTTTCTGTTTCTAGTGTTATTTTATAATTATGCATTTCATTTTTAAGTAAATTCATTTTTATCGACTGGATAAATGGAATCAATGTTATATTTGTTCCTAAGTATGTAAGGGTAGAGAACTTACGATCAATATGGTATATAAATAATAAATAGTGGCAATTAGGCAGCAGAATTCATTCTTGGCACTGTGCACCATTTAGTTGTTAATGTATTTCTTGACATATTCGCCCTTCAAAGATTTGAGAAATGTCTAAATTACAGTTATAGGGAGTAAGATAAAAATGTCATAATACGTTTAGCAATTTCGTGATACTTATGAATGTGACTACTTGTAATGAGATATAAATATATACTCCTTTCTGAAAAAGAAGTATGGGAATAAGAAAAGGAAGTGTCCAAGGGCAGAAAAGAGAAAAGGCCTGGAGACATACTTTATTCGACGAATGGCACATTGAATATGTATGTAGGGAACGTCCGGGGCACCCAGCGGGCCCATCTCACCATTTCTCTTAGCACCCCGACAAGGGGCCTATAGCCTAACAATCAGTTCCACACCTCCCTCTTTATGCCCACAAATCTCTTTTTGTTTCATCCAATAACCTACTTGATTCTATGAATGTTGTACCTGGTTTCATATAGATTATTTGTGTACGTATAAAATACATCATGCATAAACTAAGGAAGCCACGAACATAAATAATTACCTATAAGAAAACTAATATATGTATGTAGGATGAAAAAATATATGCTACGCTTCCAATATAATAATCGAAAACCTTCGGGCCCTGACGATGATGCACAGTATCGAAAGCGCGCTGCCGTTTTAATAAATTATTATAGTGGAAGCGTAGCCTGCTTTTTTTCATCGTACATACATATAGTAGTTTTCTATCCTACATACATTACAAGTTACTTCCACCTGCCAGAATACCAACTCAGAAAACTACTACACTTTGTTGAAAATTATAACATAGGCATATTTATTGTTGTAGTTTATTTTCTCAATATCTTCCTGATTCTTCGACATTGATAAGTACACTTCTGCGTAAAATGTTAGACTTTTTGTCAACATTGAAATGTCCTACTACCTACATATCTGATTGTTACGTCTTCTTCCATAGTTACACTCTAAAGAATGTAAGCAATACTTGTTATATCTTGTCAAAATAAGATGTTTTGCTTCCTCTAAGATTCAAACCACTTTCCTGTTGATTTTGGATCAAGAAAAAAAAACATTGGGACTGGTCTACAATTTGGATGATAATATTCAAATATTATTGGAGTATATAACTCCAGCTGCCAGAAAGCAATAATAAAACCTTTATATAATTATATATATATAAATATTAAAATGTAAATAATATTATAAAAATTATTATTATTATTTATTAACGTCCACTTTTTGCAACTCAGGCTAATTGGGACGGGTTATCTACAGGTTACCACCCTTTTCTAGCCAGGGTGGGATTTTAGGATGCTATTTAATGAATTTCGTCACTAAATATTTTCCTTTGCCCAGGCGAGAACCGAACTCGACACTCTAGGTTTGCCATGTGACATAAAGGCCAAAACTTTAACTCGTATGACTAACCTGAGCCCCAATTATAAATTATAATTTATTATTATTATAATTTTTAATTATAAAAATTAAACCTCTGTTTATCACATTGTTAATTGTTAAAAACACATTAAAATATTATAATATTCAAATATTGGGAGAAATACATTCAACTATTTACACAAAACTTATTGAAACAATAGAGGAATGGCTATTATGTGATTGAAGATAACTTATTTCTTGATTCCTAGTCTTGCTTTAATTTAGCAATGTAACATCCAGTTTCATTAAAACTTTTCTTAGTGTTCAAGGTGGCTGAATATAGAAAGGCTTCTAAACGATGCACTTTGTGCACCAGCTAGTTGAGAAAGTGCAGAGATATCAGAATATGCTTTTTTTGGTTTATGAAAACAAAAAAGAATTACACCAAAATACCTTTGACTCTTAAGTCGCAGAGTCTGTGTCTGAAAAAAACTTCACACTTATTGTAAAATGTGCCAGGTCACTTCTGGACATTCTGATACATATGCATTAACTTGGTCTGTAGCTCCAAAATCTTCACTCTTTGTCAAATATGATTAGATCACTTCAGAAAATTGTGACGCCTCCATATCAGGTCTGTTGCTTTGCTTCATATACGTCACTCATTGTCAATAACATGATATCACTTCTGCATAGTCATCTACTAGTCCAGTTGCTTTAAAAAATTCGCTTCTGATTGCTTTTCTCCAAAGAGGAATGGTTTTTGATTCATAAAACAATTTTACGGTAAAACAAAGTAACCATCCTAGAATCTTCTTAAGTCTTTCTTAGGTGGATACGAAGAATACAAATATTAGCGGATTACTATAATAATAATTATGAGCTCCAAGTTTTATCTTTAGGGTGACCTACCTGATTGCACCTTCCGCCTAATGATGCGGAAAATGCTTCTCACTAAAAATATACCCCAAAAGAGGAATACGTTATTCATGAAATGTATTGTAGAATCTGGTTATAAAGGACATGTCAGAAATCACTCAGTCATTTTTAAGTCGTTTAATTCTGCAAGCGTAAATACATATTGTTATTGGATTTATAAACTTAAGTCCCGTTGTAAATCATTTTTAAAAAGCTAATATTATTTTCAGAATATTCGCCTAAAAAAGTAGCTGAAATAGAAGGATTGTAAGGGATTAGGGAGAATTCAGTTCAAAAGTTGTTAAGAAAGCATTTTTCTGACTCAGATACATCATTGACAAAATAAATTAAGACTTACTAATATTTAAGAGGAACTGGATGGCTGAAAAATTGGAATCGTAGAGAAATAAGACACAGCTGGATCAGACTCTCGCAATATAGAAATAATTATGTATTCAAGTAAAGAACTTTCAAATTAATGTATTAGCGTAATTATGAGCATGAAACCTTACTTAAAAGCACGATAGAGAGGGTGCTATACCTGAGAGAAGGTAATGTTAGGTAACATTTGTAATGAAGGTGTCAGGTTACCTAATAGGCTACCTCTGGTAGGTAACTGGATGCCGGGACGGCTAAGAGCAACAGCTAGGAAATGTTATATCTTCACTAATTCACCCTTCATCCTCAGGTATCGTATTTCTATCTCCCTCCGTCAAACCCTTCTCCATCATCATCAACTTCAATATTAATATAGAGAGCAGTAAGAGGCCCAAGGTACAGCATTTCTTAGGCTTCCAATTATAGAAAATCCCCAGTTAACTCCTCCTAGCGTATTACCGGTACAAAAAAAGACCCATTTGACATGGCGATTTTATAGTATAATTCAACAACCAATTTATGATCTAAATACACATTTCCCATCTTGAAAATTTCAAAAGTTGAGACATAATAGCTCCAATCCAGTCAGATAAAATTGTATTATGGATTGTTAAGTTTGGCTTTTTCTATCCTACAGAAACAAAACAAAAGGCAATTTACATTACTCCAAGTTTTGGTTTGGTTTCATCGACAATCTTATTTAGATACGCAGCCCTTTAGTTGAGTTTCCTCAGTGTGGAACAATAACGTATTTTGTTCATTCTAGTTTAACGCATTTTCAAGTTCTCTTTTTTTTTTAAAACAAGGTTTCAAGGTACTAAAAGGGTTTTGGCAAATAACAAATAGTGAAAAAATATTATGCATTCTACTATAAAATGTAGCATTAATATAAATGTACAGAATGCAATGATTTCGGAAATATATATTGAGACTGTGATAAAGTTTTACGATGAGCCCAGATGTCATGGAAGTTGTGATATGAGCCATAGAAGAGGACATGATAGCTGGAGAGAAGGCCAAGGAGAATTGGAGTCGCTAAATAATTCAGGGGAGCAGAGCTCTGTCTAGCTGACGGCAGTTCTATTGATTGCCAACCGGAACCTCTGCCTCAGAATCGATACCTCGATACCAACACTTCCTCTTGTCCTACTTGACACCTAATAACAATAATGTTTTGAACACATTTCGCCCATAGCCCAGAAGTAAACAATTTTCCAAAAATAACCATTACGGGCAGTCTTCAGTAAACAACTAGTTATCATTGATTTCGTAACTTAAGCGTAAAATAAAATACCTTCTTTATAATATGCTTCACTATTAAATGTTCTATCACTAAGCTGCATGAAATAGCATTGAGTAAAGTATTTTCTCTGGAATATGCTGGATGGTAGAGGTACCAATTGATCAGGATCAATAAAAAGGCCTTGTCCTCTACTATTGTTTTAATTTTATGCAAAGTGCACTTTCAGAATTGGCGCTCCAACGACGGGCACTTTCAGATGGACGGTGACTCTGAACGTGCACTTTGCATAAAATTAAAACAATAGTAGAGGACAAGGCCTTTTTATTGATCCTGATCAAAAGTACTTTCATTTCACCTGTGTCTTCAGCAGAGCACTGACGACGCTGCTTTGAAATGTTTTCTATAAATATTTCGAAACGTATAAACTATGAAGACATGACTACTGCTTTATGTTCAACACTCGTTATCAATAGGTTGTAAAATAAGTTCATAGCGTTAATCAATATTTCAATTTAATCCTCTCTGTGTTTTTGAAATCATGTTTACTTGGTCAATAATGTTTTCATATTCCAAAAAAGGATTACTTAAGGTGCCCAGTTTCTACAATTAAAGGCAGCGGTTGAGCAAATGCATAGTTTTCCATCACGATGACACCCGTCCTCACGTGTCTTTGCTGAACCCGGCAGAAATTATTGGAGTTTGGATTTTCACTTATTTCGGGCCCTTTAGAACTCTATTAGCGGGAAATATTTTAATTCACTCGAGGACTCCAAAACCCACCAAAAAAAGTTCTGGGAGGACAGAATTAAAAAATTGCCTGAAAAAATGAAACACGTAATAAGGATCAATAAGAAGGCCAAGTCCTCTACTGGTTTTTAATATAATGCAGAGTGCACTTTCGGAGTCAACGCTCCATCCTCAGTGCCTGCTGACAAACACAACCACGAGTTAATTTAACATTCATAGCATGGCACAAAAGCAAAATAAAATAACAGTCATAAAACCAGACACAAAATAATGAGTAAAACAATGGAAAATCTTAAAACTAGTCAACAAATAAAACTAGAAAATCTATAACTAGTCAACTACTAAAAAATTAAAACCAAAACAATAAAAAATCTACTAACAAGTCAACTAATAAAAGAAGCAAACAAAGATAAGCATATGTCAAAACTATAAATAAAATCTACACAAATTACAGATGTATATGGGAAACATATCACAGTGGGTGGGAACCTCTGAAAAAACCCCCAGAGGAACTGTAAGAGACCTCTAAAAAATAAACAAACCCCATACTAATAATAGAGAGGAGATGTAGGAGGTACCTGATTAAAGCTGCGTTGCCTGGACCACGACTGCCGGGCGACTGAACCTCTGTCCCCGTAGAGAAGAGAGGGCCCCGTCACCGACATGTCGCAGCCTTGCGCTAAAGCAAACTGGTACGAGGAACAGTTGGTGGACAGGCTTATCCAACGCCGATTAAAGAGGAAGCTAGCCATGGAGCTGAAGGATGCCACGGTTGAAGAGCGGGCCAAAAAGAAAAATAAGTCGTTCCCTGTCTCCATCCCGTACTTGGGCCCGGTCTCAGAAAAGATAGGATCCAGGTTGAGGAAAATTTGATTGGCTACTGCCTACAGGAGTAAGCGGTCCCTAAAATACTGTTTGCCCCGTGTTAAGGACTATGTGGACCCCCTGGATAGATCTGGCGTGTAGGATATCGTGCACGGGATGTGATCCTCTTATGTGGGGCAAAGTGGTAGAAAGATAAGGACGCGGCTTAAGGAGCACATCACTCGCGACACTGAGTTTTCCGCACACGCCAGGAAAGAGGGCCATGACATGTCCAGCATAAAATATCAATTGCTGTATGAGGAGAAGAAGGGCAAAAGATTAAATACGGCTGAGGGGCTGCATATAAGGCTGGACAGACAGGCGATTGGAAATCGGAATATTAATAAGAAGGAGGAGGTGGCAAGGCTGCGACATGTCGGTGACGGGGCCCTCTCTTCTCTACGGGGACAGAGGTTCAGTCGCCCGGCAGTCGTGGTCCAGGCAACGCAGCTTTAATCAGGTACCTCCTACATCTCCTCTCTATTATTAGTATGGGGTTTGTTTATTTTGTTAGAGTTTCTCTTACAGTTCCTCTGGGGGTTTTTTCAGAGGTTCCCACCCACTGTGATATGTTTCCCATATACATCTGTAATTTGTGTAGATTTTATTTATAGTTTTGACATATGCTTATCTTTGTTTGCTTCTTTTATTAGTTGACTTGTTAGTAGATTTTTTATTGTTTTGGTTTTAATTTTTTAGTAGTTGACTAGTTATAGATTTTCTAGTTTTATTTGTTGACTAGTTTTAAGATTTTCCATTGTTTTACTCATTATTTTGTGTCTGGTTTTATGACTGTTATTTTATTTTGCTTTTGTGCCATGCTATGAATGTTAAATTAACTCGTGGTTGTGTTTGTCAGCAGGCACTGAGGATGGAGCGTTGACTCCGAAAGTGCACTCTGCATTATATTAAAAACCAGTAGAGGACTTGGCCTTCTTATTGATCCTTATACATTTGTTCTTCTACCATCCAGCATATTCCAGAGATAAACACGTAATAGATCAAAATGATGGGTCATATGTAATTGATTACAAATATAAAGTTTTTATTGAAATCAACAGTAAAAAACGCTACGAACTTATTTTACAACCCAATAGAATTAACAAATTTCGTGATTTCACATTTTTGAATGATAATCTAATAATGATATTACATAGTGTGTTAACTGCGCCAATATACACAGTAGTGTTGCTGGTGGATACCGTCGTTACTGACAGATCATCAAGTATACCTGGCAAGTCCTTTCGACAAAAAGGCGTTATGATATTTAGTTGAGTTTAGTTAATTAGTTGTGTTGTGTTATTCAGTTGCGTTTTGTTATTTTGTTGTGTTATTTTATTTAGTTACGTTTTGTTATTTGTTTGCGTTCATAGTTTGTTCTGTTCTAATTGTATTGTTTAATTTTTCTTGTTACTGTTTTCATTTTTGTATTTTGTTTAAATACATTGTTTTGTGTGTGTTTTTATGAGTAATATCGCCTCGCTGCGAACGCTCCAAAATAAATAAATAAATGATTGGAAATATTAATGGTCTGCATTAATTTCGTTTCCAAAATCTGATCACAATATCTTCCCAAATTTCTGGTCATGCATTGATCTTGAAGTAGAAATGAAATGCCCCTACAACTAGATCCAAACTTCCCAGCTGTCCTACTCAGGCTGAAACTCTGTAACATCCAATCACACGTACTACCTGTGTTACTTTGAAATATTGAATAATTCATTTTTCTGTTGTGCTCCAAATATAAGCAATGTTTTGTAGTATCCCAATCAAGAACCAATTAAGAAATAGAAGTTCTATCTAGACCCAACCATAGCCTGTTTCGTGATGAAAACGCGTCCATTAAGCCTCACTATAGTTCTCTGTTATACTCATTCCTCCATGATTTTGATCATTTTTTCTAATACAAAGAGGAAATATACTCTGTATTCGATCACTTTCTTCCAATTTAAATCTCTCTGCATGTCAATGACATTCACCTTCAGGACGTACGACATAGTTGGGTCCCACACAACTTTCATGAAGCTCCTTTCTCGGCTAGTTTAGAAAGTCATACTATTGCATTCTTTCTTCTGCTTATAGCGCCTAAGATCCTGGTTTTATTCTATCGAACTTTGACTGAGAAAGTCTTGGTCCTTGAACCGAAGACAGTTAAGGAGTTAGAATGATCGGTTCAACGTTAATTATAAAATCAATTTGTCCCATTCAGGTGTTCTCTGAGCAGCTTACATGCTAAGCACTTTTTGACTCTACGTTCGAACAGAAGTTTCACCAGCGCCATTTTGTGTGACGAAACTAATTCTTTAACTTCTCTATTTTTTGGTAAATTTACTGAATCCAGCCTCCCTTCTGTCATGCCGCCAGCCAATGCCTACAAAGGGCCTTATTCTCCCGAGCTCCGTAAGAGTAAACTATCCAGAAACCTTTCTCTCGTTCGTTTTTCTCATAGCATTTGTTTTTTTCTCAACGAAATTATATATACACCCCTTAGGTGTTATAATCAAGTAAGAACAAGTAGGGCTTGGTAACTCGTTCGTTTTCCGTCTATGTCATAAAAACCATAGAAACATACATAATCCTGACGTACATACACCGAAATCCAATAAACCTTCTCTCCCACTGCCTACGTGATAGACCGTGTATTTATCATTCGGATCGTTGACATCAACCAGTTCACTATTTACAAACAAACTGCAGTAGTTGTCTATTCCAACTCGAACTCTTCCATAATTATAACTAAATATTAACTCTTTACATGGACCACATGAGCCTCAAAGACGTCCCCTGGTAGTTCATATTGAAAAGATTTGTTGAGCAATAATCTCTAACTAACAAATTAAACGACTTTTGTTACGTGCATATTTTCCGAAACCCTAATAGAAAACGAAATATCACTGTTTTTAATTTCAGGCCTCCCTTATAACCCCCACTCCTGCCCGTCCCTAGAAATGTTAGTATGGCTTATTATAAGGAAGGCGTTAGTGCTAATACACATACCGAGTGTTTTATTTAGTTCGGTTGAGTCTTTTGTGCCAAATAAAATTGCGACTCCCGCTATAATTTTTAGCGTATAACGCCTTTATACTTCGGTATACGACAAAAGTGTATATAACAAAAGTTACTCCAAATAACAAAGTAAACAACTTTTGTTATCTCAGGTAAGAAAAAACGTCTCGTTTCTTCACTATTCTTTATTCGTTGTGACAGAGCGCTTTCAGAGCATACGCTCCATCATCAGTGCCCTGCTCTTCACAATGATGTGTCAGGAACCAAGGATTCCCTGTGGAAAGTCACAGGGTTCCTGTCACATCATTGTGAAGAGCAGGGCACTGATGATGGAGCGTATGCTCTGAAAGCGCACTGTCACAACGAATAAAGAATAGTGAAGGAACGAGGCGTTTTTTCTTACCTGAGATAATAATTCCTTCACCATCCAGCACCTCAAAAATTGAACTTTTGTTATGTGCATATTTGCCGAAAATGCAATAGGAAACGAAATATCGCTATTTTTAATTTTAGGTCTCCCTTATAACCCCTACTCCTGTTCGTCTCAGAGAATACTAACATAGCCTAAAGTCTAAGTTGGGTTAGTAGTAATATACATACCAAGTTTCATAAAATTCGGTTCAGCCGTTTATGCGTGAAAAGGTAACAAACAAACAAACATACACGAAAGAAACAAAATGCAGTTATGGTGTCTATGACATGTGAAACGAAAAGTTATCGTGAAATTTCGCGAAAAAAATCAATGTACAGACAGAGGTTACAATTTTATATATATACTAGCTCAGATACTCGGCTTCGCCCGGGAATTCATTTGAGGCTGAATGGTGATGGTATTTTTTAGCAGGCTTTACATTGCACATTATTTTGACATTTACCCGTCCCAGTGTTCAGGATTGATACCCATCTTTGCCGTGGATTTGCTAATAATAGAATTATTTGTTCGATAAGGCTTCCCAGTCTTCGATATTTTTATATTTCCCGTCTCTTATACATGTAAATATGGTGAATTTTTATTTCAGGCCTCCCTTTTAACCCCCCTCCCGTTCGAACCTAAAAATTTTAATATAACTTATAATCATGGAAGAATTAATGCTAATTGACATACCGAGTTTTGTTAAGTTCGGTTCAGCCGTTAGTGCCCGCTAAAGTTTTAATGTATAACTCATTTATACTTAGGTATACGACAAAAGTGTATATAACAAAAGTTACTCCAAATAACAAAATAAACGACTTTTGTTATTTTTATATTTGCGGAAAAACCAATAGGAAACGAAATATCGCTATTTTTAATTTAAGGCTTCCCTTATAACCCCCACTCCTGCCCGTCCATAGAAATGTTGGTATGGCTTATTATAATGAAGGTATCACTGCTAATACACGTACCGAGTTTTATTTAGTTCGGTTGAGTCTTTTTTGGCAAATAATATTGTTGACTCCCGCTATAATGTTTAGCGTATAACGCATTTAAACTTCGGTATACGACAAAAGTGTATATAAAAAAAGTTACTCTAAATAACAAAATAAACAACTTTTGTTATGTGCATATTTACCGAAAACCCAATAGAAAACGAAATCTCGCTATTTTTAATTCCAGGCTTCCCTTATAACCCCCACTCCTGTTCGTCTCAGAGAAAATTAATATAGCCTAAAGTCTAAGTTGGGTTAGTAGTAATATATATACCAAGTTTCATAAAACTCGGTTCAGCCGTTTATGCGTGAAAAGGTACAAACAAACAAACAAACATACACGAAAGAAACTAAATGCAGATATGGTGTCTATGACATGTGAAAAGAAAAGTTATCGTGAAATTTCGCAAAAAAAATCAATGTACAGACAGAGGTTACAATTTTATATATATATAGATATAGATTAGCCAATAATTTAGTATCAAACATGACGTAATCCGTCTGAACTCCTACATATGGGGAGGATATTTTAATGCATGCCATTATACTTTCTTCTCCTTTTTCAATTTCACACATCTTTCTTTAGCGAAAACGCTTTTTCGTTATGTGTTAGTTAATTGCTGTAGTCATGTGGCACAACAGACTTGATTCACACGCTCCTCAAAACGTTACGTAAATCCGCCTGTTCATTAGCAATTAGCAGATTTCCTAATAGATTAGAAAAATTTTATAGAACCTATCTTATTGCAAACTAAATGATCTTTAAATAGTCTATACATATTTTCTGTATCATGAATATTAACCCAGATATTTGGATTTTATAGAGATCAAACTTCATCAAACCCCCACTTCTACTCATGTTAAACTAACAAAACTCGGTTATGTAATAAACCACCTTATTCGAACCTTAAATACCAAATATTGTTTTCAAGAGACCTTTATTATACGACATACATGCAAATATGTTCCGAAGCCCCACCCCCCCTCGTCTTAAGTTTTTGGACTACTTAAATTTGATTGATTTAGATAAAAATTCTTCTAATCCCTTATAAATTACAGTACTATATATAGTAAACAGTTTTTAATCAAATTAATTAGTTATATTCTGATATATTTCAGTAATTGTTTTTCTTTCCGGTAAGAGTCGGGTTGGCAGACCTGTTTGTTTGCATTTCAGACGCTTCCCCCTTGGAGGAGAAGATTTCTTATTACCGTTTCTATTTATTCACTTAATATTCACGGTGGTGTTGTGTTACCGGTATGTAGATTTATCTATTGTTAAACTTCACGAGGGAAATCTGCTTAGTTTACTCGGCCCCAGCGTGGCGGAATTTTTTCTTCATTGCCTCATTCATTATTTATTGTTAAATTTGTTTATTGTATTTTGATGAAAAAGGATACTAAGCTGCGGCCTAAATCTTATGTCAGTTTTGTTTTGATTTACATAATCATCAATTTACCTACAATCAAAAATTAATTATCTTAATATAGAATGTTTCCAAAATGAAAAAAAAAAAAAAAAAACCCTCCAGCCTTAATACTTCGCCAATGTTGTACTTCCAGCTGTAGTACGTTTACATTGAACACTTGGCAACATTCTTTTGTTTAATTCAAGTTCACAGTATAGCGCAAAAAATATTGGATCAAATTCCTTATGTAACATAAACGTAAAATATGAGAGTCACCATATAGAGGAGGGCTGAAAGCAATCGAGTCTAGACCGAGAGGAGACACTGCCTCTCCCATTTCAAACGACATATATGAGACATACGAAAGTCCTTGACTGTCAGAGTTCCGCTGACTCTTTAGATATATACGCAAGGCGTATAGGCAATATCTCTCCAAGGCGACATCTCTCTACTCCCTATGACTTCATCAACTCACTTTTCGGGCGAAAAACGCCCAAGCCCAAATAGATTCACCCATGATGGTCAATATACAAGTCAATCGTAATGGTCTTAAGTGAGAGGTATATTAACTGTATATCAATTTTTTGGCAAGCGTATTATAAAATAAAAAGTCCGTCACGCAGGGGCTGCGTAAACTAAGTAGATTTCCCAAGCGAAGGTTTACAATAGATAAATATGCATACAGGTAAAACAGCCGTGAATGCTCAGTAAATGTACAATATAAGGCTGAATTGTAAACAAACAGGCAAGCCAACCTCGTAGCGCTGCATAGATAGACCGGAAAGACAAACAATTAATGAAATATATTTGAATATAACATATTAATTTTATTTAAAACAATTTACTAAAGCTAGTGGTGTAATTTGTAATAAATCAGAATCAGTTTTAACCCAATCACACAAATTTTAGTAATCCAAAAACAAAAGAAGGGGGAGGGGTCAATAGAACGTATTTGCATATATCTCACAAAGTAAAAGTTCAATGAAAACAATATTTGGTATTTAGGCTTCAATTAATATCTTTTATTATATAACAGAGCATTATTTATGTAACACTAGTAGAAGTGGGGGTTTACTGAAGGCTGAAAACTGAAAAATGCAAATATCTCGGTTAATTTTCAAGATAGAGAATAAATGTATATAACATCATTTATAGTACATTTAATTTTCAATAAGATTGACTCTATGCACTTTTTCGATCCGACTTATAGTAACGGAGATATTTCGAATTTTCAAAATTCTCCCCCTCTAAACCCCCCCTCCCCCTTGTCCGATTTCAGCCGTTAACGAACTTGATCTTTCTTTTTACATAAAACGACTAAATATCGAGTTTGGTAACGATTACACAAAAATTGCGACCGCTAGAGCAGTAACAGACAAATATATAGATAGATAGATTGATTGATATATATATACAGTTTTGAACGGACCTCATTTTCATCATCTCCTAGGTAGGATCGATGGACATTTGAAGAAAAAATTCGAAAATTCCGTCATGAGTACAACCTCAATAGCTGATTTCCCTTAGGGGAAATCTGCTAAAAGTAATAGTTTCTTACGAAACTATAGTTATGCATGGTCAACTCTTCGAAACATTGTAGTGAAGAGTTCTAAGAGAGTCACGAAACATGTAGGGAATAATAAATACTTTATAAGATACTATTTGTTTTTACTTTGATAGACGCATTGCCAAATAATTCATAAATTTAAACTATCAGGGTCATTGACACACTTCGTATATACTAACTATTATTCTAGAGTTTGTGGAGTTATTTAAGCAAGCGATGCCTTTGGCATCACCAAGTGGTGAAGCGATCCTTTAGGATCGCCATTTTACGACTCGGGCTTTGCTTTCGCGATTTCTGATTTTTAATAATACATGTATTATCTAGGTTCGTAATTCTTATTGTTACATCTGTAAAGTTTAAACGCAAAAAATAAAAATTATCCCCATTCGGTTAGGATAGAATTTATGTCCTACAATGTAGTATTCAAGAAGAAAAGAAGGAGAAAAAAATTGAATTATTTACGTGACGAAAAATGAATGACCTATATTCACGAAAACCTTTATCTTGATAGAATAAATTGATATAAATTGTATTATAAAGTAGACATATCTGTCGGTGCATACCGTCGTCACTAGCTGATGGTCGAGTACATTTGGCAAGCGCTTTCAAAGCAAAGGTACCATCTTCAAGCCGTCTAGAGTTGTCTTCAGCTAGTGACGATGGTCTTCACCGACAGGTATGACTACGGTATCATCTATACAGGTGGTTCCAACCGTTTGCTTGATTTACAAGAATTTAATTGATTATAATGACGGAACAAATATAATTTCAGATGAAAGATAAATATTTTCTTTTCTTTTTGGTCATTTGTATTAAAATGCTTCATAAACAGAAATTAACCAAGATCTACAATGACATAACACGCGACATGCTCTATATCTGGATAAGAATTATGAAAGCAATTTGTTGGAATGAAACTAAAGAAAGTACTATAATTCGTATGTTGCTGGATGTGGGAGTGTAGATCTGTGAAACAGGTCTTAATAACACGAAGCCTTCCCGCCAATTTATTTATTCACGCACAAGGCCTTTCGGCACTAACGTGCCATCATCAGGTGCTAACCAACAAACAACAAAGAAACAAGCTTAGGCCAAGTACTGCATCCAACAATTACATGTGGAAATATTTTAACAAAATAGAATTTCATACTAAAATCAGTCTTACGAAAACGTCCTATCTTAAAACTACTAGAATCTAAGTCAAACATTAAAAAAATATATTATAGTTCAATTAATTAAAATAGTTAAAGTGAATATATACTCTAAGCATTAACAACACATCTATACCCTATGAAAAAGTTACTATAAATTAACAATTATCCTACCTTCTGCTGTATAATTGACGTTAACGCCACGGCTTTGGGGCCACTACTGGCGACTAGCAGAGATGGAGGAGGCCTACTCAACAGGACAGAACTTGGCATTTCCAATTGCACATTTAGGCAGACACCGCTCCGTCCCTCCAGCTCAATGTAGAGAGGTTCCAATTTCTGAATTAGTTTGTGGTTATATTCCCTCGCCAATA
Organism: Riptortus pedestris; assembly: GCA_019009955.1. NCBI lineage: Eukaryota > Metazoa > Arthropoda > Insecta > Hemiptera > Alydidae > Riptortus > Riptortus pedestris. The sequence goes on from CM032229.1 coordinate 74,577,589, forward strand.
AAACTACCTCGTGTGGGGCATTTTCGTGCTTTTCTTTCCTCAAATGCTGGAGGAACGTTGAGTCCATTCTCGACAGATGCTCCTGGCACCTTTTCTTTAATTTCCTTGAAGCCCTTCCTACATAATACGCCCCACATTCTCCACATATGATTTTATATATTCCCGACTGGTCCGGTAGCCATATTATCTCCGCCGCCAGTGGGCTTAAAGAGGACCCCATTGGTAATGAATTTTTCTGGAGATAGACAACTTCTTGAAAAATGCAATAATTCTGGTCTAAACATATCTTTATAAGCATTAGTAGCTCCTGGGAAACCGAGGGATCACATTTCTTTGATAAGAGGACATGGCTCATTATCTCATATACGTCCTGCGGTGGTACACTCCCAAAAAGGTTTACCACATCGAATGATGCCAACAGATAATCACTGGGTATTCTTTTTGCATTTAGAACATCTACTAATTCCTTATTATTCATCACCGAATACCTAGGTTTGAATAATGTCATAGTCTTAAAAATAGCAACCACTACCTTACAAAGCAACTGAGTAGGCGCTGAACAAAATGACACTATTGGTCTCATGGGATTGCCTGGTTTATGAACCTTAGGTAGTGCGTACAATCGAGGGGCTAAGGGGATTTTCTGTAAAATGGATTCTTTTTTGTCCTTGGGAAGTACATATTGAACGGATTTAACTGCTTCTCTGACAATTTGATTGTACTGCTCCGATGGATCTCTTTTCATCAACTTATACCCTCCCTCAATGAGCAATGTCAATGTGGAAAGAAAGTACCTCTGTCACGTGCTGCGTAAACCAAGCAGATTTCACATTTCACAATCGATTCTGTATTTTTCCCATAGCATTATGCTATGTAAACAGGAATTAAAATGTAAGCTATACATCAGAAGTTAAGTGATTCAGTTGCTGTAATTGAAACTGTATTTTTTAGCAGAAACATTCCCCTTAAGGGAAATCAAATATTGAGGTCGTACTCATGACGCGATTTTCGAAAAATGTCTTCAAATGCCCATCGATCCTATATATATATATATATATATATATATATATATATATATATATGTGTGTGTGTGTGTGTGTGTGTGTGTGTGTTAACGCTCTAGTGATCGCAATTTTTTTTTTTTTTTTTTATCGTTACTAAACTCGATATTTAATTGTTTTATGTAAAATGAAAGATCAAGTTCGTTAATGGCTGAAATCATACCAGTAAGGGGGGGGGTTAGAAGTGGGGATTTTCGAAAACTCGAAATATCTCCGTTACTATACATCTGATCGAAATATTGTATAGAAACAATATTATTGCAAATTAGATTTATTATAAATATTGTCATATACATTTATTCTCTATCTTGAATATTACCCGAGATGTTTGCATTTTTATTAAGTGTGTGGGAATAACGGACAAGATGAATTGGCTATTGTCCTAAGTTTTTGGATTAGTTTGGTCGTTTCCTACTACTAAGCTACTTCTAAGTTTCTTGTCGTATAACATTTTACGTTCTGAGAGTTATTACTGTTTGTATTTACTCACGGTGGTGTTAAGTGTTACTAATATGCAGATTTCTCTATTGTAAAACTTCACGTGGGAAATCTGCTTAGTTTACGCAGCCTCTGCGTGACGGAATTTTAAATTTTCAGCTTTCAGTAAACCTTCACTTTTAGTCGTTAACGTTAACAGTAAGCCAATGCAGCAAATGTTGTTTTCAAAGGAACTTTTCTACGTCAGATATTTGCAAATACGTTTATTTTGCGAGATATTACTCTAAGTGAAAATCGCATTAGTTGGATCGTTTATATATATATATATATATATATATATATATATATATATATATATAAACTCGTTTTTGTCATTGCACGATTAGGTTCCATGAACATTTTTCGAAAATAGCTCAATTTATTTTAAAAAGTGAAAGTGTTTAAGGAAAATACAAAGCAGACTCAATAGCATAGTCGAAAGTAGACTACTTCGGTGACGGCCGAGCAGTGCCCCCGAATGTGATGAAGCTCAGTGCAGTACTTCGAACGTCTTTTTCCAGGTCCTTTATGGATAATGTAAAGTATTGCACATTTGGCAATAACGTAGTAATATTCAGTGACTAGTCAGATTCTAGGTGAAAGACAGAGGAAGCCATTTTGTGGTGCAAGATGGAGGGAGAGCAAGAAATGCTAATGTTGTTGAACTTCGAGAAGATAAATATTATTCAAACACGCTCCATTACAACAGTCAGTAGCGCAGCTATAGGGAAACTCCAAGGATGCCCTCTCCACAGCCAGGTCGAATTTACCTAAATATTTGTTTGAACCTCAAAGAACCTAAGACTTTCTAAATTAAACTAATTTTATGTAATTCTAGAGTTAACCGGTCCATGAAAACGGGAAAAACATCTATTTGTGTGTGTGTATATATATATATATATATATATATATATATATATATATAGATATATAAACACTCCAACTAATGCTATTTTCACTTAGAGTAATAGTGGCACAAATATCTCGCAAAATAAACATATTTGCAAATATCTGACGTAGAAAAGTTCCTTTGAAAACAACATTTGGTGCATTGGCTTACTGTTAACGTGCGATGACTAAAATTGAAGGTTTACTGAAAGCTGAAAATTTAAAATTCCGTCACGCAGAAAATATATATATATATATATATATATATATATATATATATATATATATATATATTTGTCTGTTAACGCTCTAGCGGTCGCAAATATCTGCGTCACGGAATTTTATAGATATTTTAAGACGTACAGTAACACAGATATTACGAATTTTCGAAAAACCTCCCCTCTAACCCCCCCCCCCCACTGGTCCGATTTCCGCCGTTAACGAACTTAATCTTTCTTTTTACATAAAACTATTATAGTTTGGTAACGATAAGAAAAAGATAGCGACCGCTTGAGCGGTAACTGGCAAATTTATAAATAGATAGATATACATATTTTTGAATGGACCTCATTTTCGTCATCTACTAGGTAGGATCGATAGGCATTTGACGAAATTTTTCGATAATCGCGCCATGAGTACAACCGCATTAGCTGATTTCCCTTAATGGAAATCTGCTAAAACGAATAAATAAATATTGTCACCATGATATGTTGGATGGAAAATCCGTTAACTGTAGATTATCTTAGCCAATTCGAAATTAAATACAGCAGTTTTAATTGAATAATATCTCTTATGATTGCTTCACGTCAATATTGCCCAAGCTTAATGGGAAAAACGATTGCCCAAGTTGATTTGTTGATTTAATATTGGCGAATTAATAACTGAACCGCAGGAAAGGAGATGAGAGAGAATTGAAAGGGAAACGGCGGGAGAATTGAGCGCAGCATTACTGATTGCCCCTAATCACCAGGACAGATTGAGGGGAGCTATTAACCGAGATTGTAGCGTCCATTCATTAATGCAGCCCCATATTATACGCTGGCTGTGCAACGCTCCAAAGACAGGTTGCAATAAATGCAGTATCAGGTAGAGATTGCATTAACAATAAAAGACATACATCAAGAAGACGCTGCGTAAACTAAGCAGATTTCCCACGTGAAATTTTACAATAGATAAAATCTACATACTGGTAACATCACAGTGAATATTAAGCGAATAAATGCAAACCGTAATGAGAAACCTTTCAGGCAATTTTAATAACCACCCAACTGAAAGCGTTTGAATTGTTAACAAACAGGTCTGCCAACCTCTCAGCTGAACAGATAGTGAAATATATCAGAATATATCATATTAACTTTATTGAGAACTATTTACTATAGCTATTATCTATCTCTGGTGAGCCAACGTCTCAGCGCTGAACACATAGATAGAAAAATATTCTTCACCGGAAGGAAAAACAATTACTGAAGCACATCTAAATATAAAATGTTAATTTTATTCAAAACTATGTATTATATCTAGTACTGTAATTTATAATGAATTAGAATAATTTTTATCACAAACACTCAAATTTAAGTAACCCAAGAACTTAAGACGGGGGGGGGGAAGGGATAACAGAACATATTTGTATGTATCTCCTATAATAATGGTCTCTTGAAATCAATATTTGGAATTTAAGCTTCGAAAAATGTGGCTTATTATATTACGGAGTATTGTTTATGCAACATGAGTAGGAGTGGTTTGCTGAAGGCTGAAAACTGAAGAACGCAAATATCTAGGTTAAAATTCAAAATAGAGAATAAATGTATATAAAACAATATTTATATTACTTCATATTTTCAATAGGTTCTGTACAATTTTTCGATCCGACGTATAGGAACGGAGATAATTCGAATTTTCGAAAGTCCTACTCTAACCACCCCCCCCCCCGCATTCCACTCGTCCGATTTCAGTCATTAACGAACTTGATCTTTATTTTTACATAAAACGATTAAATATCGATTTTCAGGATCAATAAGAAGGCCAAGTCCTCTACTGGTTTTTAATATAATGCAGAGTGCACTTTCAGAGTCAATGCTCCATCCTCAGTGCCTGCTGATTAAAGCTGCGGACCACGACTGCCGGGCGACTCCCGACTACAGTCGCCCGGCAGTCGTGGTCCAGGCAACGCAGCTTTAATCAGCAGGCACTGAGGATGGAGCATTGACTCTGAAAGTGCACTCTGCATTATAATAAAAAACTGTAGAGGACTTGGCCTTCTTATTGATCCTGATCAATTGGTTCCTCTACCATCCAGCATATTCCAGAAATATCGATTTTGGTAACGATCAAACAAAAATTGCGACCGCTAGAGCATTGACAGACAAATATATATATATATATATATATATATATATATATATATATGTGTGTGTGTGTGTAATTTTGAACGTACCTTATTTTTCTCATCTCCTGGGTAGGATATATTTAAAAATGTTTTCGAAAATCGCGTCAGAAAACAAATCAGTCACATAGGAACTCCATAAACTAACCAGATATCCCATGTGTTGATATGATATGATGGTCATTTCACTATCTAATCAATACTTCTTTCACAGGATTTGAAACTAGAACTCAACATGAGATGTTTAATGTCTGAATTGCTCTTTGTGAAAATCGCATTAAAAAAACATATAACTCCAATATTGTTCGAAAACAGAATGTACAAATTATTGTGTTAAAATAGAATGTTCAAAAACAACAATTATAGTGCTTTCTTTGTAAACAAATTTAATTCTATGACATTTTTTGATCTGACGCATAATGAGATATACATGATTTTGAAAATCCCCACTCTTCCTAGTCCGATTTCTGACATTAATGTGATCTTTTAACGTATTACACGACTCATTTAATTTTGAGTCTATTATTGATCAAATAAAAATTGTCGCCACTTAAACACAAATTTTACATTAATGACGCCACAAGTTATAGTGAAACTCATGTAGAAAAACGGAAATCAAAGAAAACTGGTATTCAACCACAAAATAAAAAAGCTGGTGATATACCGTCTTTTTGCTAGTGAAAGCTGAGGAGTGGGGGCTAAATGTAGACTGAAAACAAAAAAAAATACAAATTACTCTGTTAACATTCGAGATAGAGAAAAAAATTGTTAACATATTACTTTTTTAATAAATTTGTTCAATAACGCGTTGTTTCTATCTGACTTACAGTGACGGAGATATTTCGATATTTTGTTCCCCTCCCCCTCTTGATCTAATTTCAGCCCTTAACTTCATCTTTAGGTTTTGAATAAAACCCTTAAATATCGTCAATTTGAGTATGGTACCGATCAAATTTAAAATAAATATAATTTTCATTGATAATGTTATTTCGATGATTTATGTGAGTACTTAAGAGTGAAATAAGACATTACGTGATATATTGGCGTATAATTATATGTAAAATAAGTAGGATCGGGGATTTACTGAAGACTGAATTCAAAATAGAAATAACTAAGTCAAGATTGGAGCATAGAAAAAACATTATAGAAGATTAATCGTGTAACAACATTGGTGTATACCTTCTTTCGATCAGACTCATAATAACGAGAATTCGATATTTTACTCCGTTTGTTTCAGTTATTAAACTTAGTTTTACATAAAGTGGTAAAATATCAAGTATGATATTGGTCAAATAAAGATTAAGGCTTCTAAAGCTAGAATGTCTATTAGATGCGTCACGTCCTAGTTTATGCACATATTAAAGGTCCTATGAAGGTATTGGTAAATTGCATTTAAGGTGGGAATTAGACTGATATATTGCGTTATTGCTCACGTGAGGTGACAGTGGGTGTTTACTGAAGGCTTTTATTTGTTAATAAATGTTTTTTGTTAAGTGTTTACAAGGTATGTAAAATGTTTTGAAGTCAGGCATGTGCTCCTATAATGGCAAGTAATATGAGTATTGTTTTTGCGTTCCAAGTGTCTACATTTCAAATATAAGGATTCCATAAAATCATTCTGATATGTGGTTACGTTCGGGACTTTCCGCCGAGCAGATGTACGTGAACGTAAGATAATTTGGACACGGCTGAAGAGTGTGGTAAAGAAAGTCATTGATGAAAGATATCAAACATCCCATGGACTTTGGTAGAAATATTAATATGAAAAGAGTAAGTTCCCAATAGAACCTGATAGTTGTAACAAAATGAATCATTCAGATCCGTGATGGCATGAAGTACACGATGTGATTCACATCTTGAATAAAAAGTCTAATGAAGGAATTAATAATTCCTATTCAACTAGTCTAAAACAAAAAATTGTTTACTTAAAGCTCCTTGAGCCTTTGTTTGGCGATTTTTAGGAGCTTTATCATCAGTTCATAACTAGTACTGAGTTTGCAGTTTGAAAACTTCGAGAGAGTTCTAATCAAACGGTGGTGTTCTCAACACTAGTTATGAACTGATGACGATGCTCTTCTAGGTGAAAAGCAATTAAACTTCATTTATTCTTTCTCAAAAAGCCCATTATTTTATTAAATGAAAATAGTTACTTTGTAAATTTTAAAATAAAAAGGGGAGAGAGAGGTGTGTAGAAGTACAACAAAGCTTAGCAAAATGGAACTCGGAGTAGATGGTGTTTATTTATTTTCGGAGGGCATTTCGTTAATTTCCAATAATTTAACTTGGTCATTTTTTTTCGGTAGGCATTGCACTGAGGACCTTTAAGAACCTTCGCAGCCACCGAGCTAGACTCCAGGGATTCGTGTTGAGAGTTTTTACTTAGTGAGTGGTCAACTCGACGTAAAACCCACGTTATCCAAAGAGGACCAGAAATGAGATGTCTCCAGTAGATTGGCGGGACCAATAGTACCCTGATCCGTGGCCAGTTCATGCTATCATGCTACCAGGGGCCGGGATCTAAGTGAGTCGTAATTGTTAGTCATCCCTAGGGGCTTTGAGACTCTGTAGACTACCGTTGATCCATAGCGAACTCAAGAACTGTTTTCCATTGGCGGGTATCGAACCTACACACATTAGCAGATTTCTCTTAAGGGATATCAGCTATTGAGGTCGTTTTTACCTTCAGTTTGTTGACGGCAGAGGTAGACTTAACCCACGTGAACCCTAGCGCCCCCAACTTAAGCATTACAATTTCCCTTTGTTTTAAGTTATATGAATAAATTTTCAGAAATTCCCCCATGTACTTTAATGAAAATATGTGTATCACGAGGTTATACAAGGATTGCTATGGGATAATCTTTAATTTGAATAAGTACGCATTTAGAATAAAGGACATTTGGCAAGCATTAAATATTAAATACCCATAAATAAACAAACAATGACATTTACATATTTAACACTGAGGCATCAATTGGACACATTCACAAGCTAATGTCTAGACTGTTTCAATTAATTTTCTAAAATCAATTCTTCTATTGCAATAGAATTAATTTTAATTTTATTCTATATAGTCGGCATTGATGCAGGATATAATGGAAATTTTATTATTACTCAAAACATAACTTACTTGAGAGAATTTGAAGCAAAATAAGCCTTTAAAAAAGCTCACTGGGAAAATAATATCACACAGAATGAAATTCTCCTTTTTCGAATAATGCAATTGATTGAAAGTCGCTATAAAGACGAAAAATAGGAAAAACTGCAGTAAATTAAGTCTAAAGCAATTGATAGGGAGGGGGCTTAACGACTTCCTCATAACGGGGAAATGGTTAAGGTTTATAGGAACGATTTTCATGCGGAAATACTGCTCGAGCGGCCTATATGCAGGAATTAACTGGGGTTGTAACTAATTCTAAGAGGAAGTAGGAATTTATTGAGCATACAGCTTTGTGTGCGTACAATCTACTCTCTCTTCTCACCCTTTGGCCTCTCTCGCTCTCTTTCCGTTCCTTATAGCTAATTACATTTCAGCAGATTGTCCTTAAGGGAAATCACCTATTTAGGTAGTACCTACTTATGACGTGATTTAAAAAAATAAATAAATTAGTTTCAACGAACCTATCTAAGAAATTTCAACTTCGTGGACTGCCTAAATCTGACGAGGAGGAGTCAGACTAAGTAAATTAGAAACAAAATGAGCAACCGAAAATATTTCTTTGAATATGAGAACTTACAATTTCTTCAAAGATCTTAGTTTAAATTAGTTCAATTCCCTCTTGGTCAAATGACCATTATTTAAGCACTCCAATGTATGAAAGTTAAAATCTTACCTCATATTTAGTACTTGAAATGTTAGTATTCATTGTGGTTGTAGGAATATAGGAATATTGAATGTGAACGTGGACAACGAAATTTGCTATGGAAGGGGGGAGTGCATACGCGTTTTAGGTCCTTTAAGGCAAAAAGGGAAAATCCCCTAACAATAATCCACCGGTTTAACGTTTTTTACTATTAACATATTCTATAAGTTTAATTTATTTCTGTTCTATATTTTTTAATTATTTATATGTATGAATCTTCGTAAGGTCGGCGATATTGCTCTTATAAAAACAATAAAAAAGAACAAAAATAAAGTAAAACAAAGAAAAGAGCAAATGAAATAGATATATAAAATAACAAAGAAAAACAAACAGAAAACAACAATGAACACAATAAATATAACAGTAAAGCATTCTCTACAATTATTTAAATTATTATGGCTATGAAATAAAGTTTATCTACAAGCAAAAGGCACATTACAAAGTTTATTTATTACTTATTAATACCCGCTGGTAACTGAGTCAGGTTATCTACAGGTTATCGCCGTTTTCTACCCAGGATGAGACGAAGGATTTTATTTAATGAGTACTACAATAAATAAATTCTTATGGCCCAGAATATAACCCAGGACTCTAATTTTACCAAGCGAGATTAAGACGCCTTAGCTCACATTACTAACCTGAGCCCTCAAAACAAAGTTTATTGAAATAAAATTAACTGAAAAATAGGTAACTAAAATTGGATCAAACGAGTGGTGACGATGTGTAGACTTTTAAATTTTGGAGTACGTATTTCTGTTCTTCAAGTGTTTGAGTATAGCGACAATGCGAGGGCTACCATCAGTCAAGTCTTACATTTTAGTAGGCAATTTGTGGTTGTCGCGTTTCTTCCACTCCGTTAGTATATTTTTCACAATCCCAGTTATGTTACACATGAAGCAAATAGGCTGTCTGTTCGGTTCATTAAGTATGAGAGATTTATGTTCGTGTGGCCAATCCATAATCTTGTTAAGGCATCTTGGCCTCTTCTCGTGTAATAATCCACGGCCCACGCATTGATGGTATTTTATATTTGACTAAGTTTGTAACTAGTATGATTGCCAGTCTCCTAATGTAAATGATGCAACTGTGTTCCGTAGGTCTTCTGAAACTGCTTAGCTGTCGACAGTCGAGAAAGTACTTCAGTAATTAATGGATGTGTATTGATAAATGTTGGGTGGTTTATTGAAACAGACCTGAAAGCAGTTAGAAAACATTTAGTATCAGTGGATAGTAGGTCAGTCTTTTTTAGAATTATTATTATTTATTAACGTCCACTTTATCCTACTATGGTTAATTGAGACGGGTTATCAACAGGTTACCAGCCTTTTCTAGTCAGCGTGGGACTAGGGATTTTATTCTATGAATTCATCACTAAATAAATTCCTACTATCCCGGCGGGAATCGAACTCGTCATTCTAGATTTAGACCATATGCGATAAAAGACAGTGGTTTAAGTCACATGACTAACCTGAGCCCCTATTTTAGAATTAATGGAGTTTAATTAAATTCAAGTTCATCATTCTCTATAGGCAGTGCGTGAACTAAGCAGATTCCCGACGTGCACACCGGTCATCTCATTTCACTATCTATTCCCTATTTCTCTATGAAGCCGATGAAACAGGATTTGAATTGTACTCAGTTACAATAAAAATCAGACGATTATAAGTGATGTCTACTGAAACTGAAAACGTAAAAATAAATATACCTACCTCGCTTAATATTCGAAAAAAGAAAGAATGTATTTAACAACAATTGTTGCAAATTAGAATTCCAACAATATAAATAAACATTTTTGAGCAAAAACGTAAATATATTAATTGATGTTAACGCACAACGTATTTTCATGTATCTAATCTAGTAACGATCTGTTCAAACAATATTTGGCATTTTAGCATCCAATTAAGTATTTTATTATATAACAGATTATTGTTAATAGGACATGAATAGGAGTACGGGTTTATTGAAGATTGAAAATTTAAAAAATGCAGAATACTGGTTTATATTCAGGATAGAGAAAAAAATTATATAAACATTTATAGGGAAAGTAAATTTGAAGTAAGATAGATTCTATACAGACGGATAATTTTTCGATCCGACGTATAATAACGGAGATTTTTCGAAATTCCCTCCTTTAAACCCTCACCTCTCCTATTGTTCATATTTCAGATATTAACAAACATGATCTGTAGTTATGCATGAAACGCTTAGATATCGAGTTTGGTAACGATCGAACAAAAATTGCAACCATTAGAACGGGAAGTATGTATATATATAAATTTTGAACGAACCTCATTTTCGTCATCTACTGGTTTGAATTTAAGGGAATTTTTTGAAAATCGAATGTTAGGGATTAATATATTTTGTGTAGCTGGTTTCCCTGAAAGGAAATCTGCTAAAAATTCTCCTGAGTCGTCAATTTGTGCCATAAGTATTTCTTCTTGAGTATTAGTTTTAAATAAATGGTTATTTTCACACTGCTTTAATTCCCTTCGCATTTAAAAGAAATTTCTGGAATTCCTCCAGCATCAATGCATATACTTGAAGGAAAAGAGCCAATTCCTAAACAGAGTCATGACGTGTGTATTAAGCCTAGCATGTTTAGAGTATTTGGACTGGGCGATGAATATGCAATACATCCATAATCCAGAATGGACCTGGTATAGAAGCGATAAAGCATACTCATTTACATATATCTGCTCTCCACTTCGTATTGCCAACTATCCTTATTAAGTTCAATGATTTGTTTACTTTTATTGACGGCATTTCTTATTAGGGATACCCTAGTGAGTTTAGCGTCAAATATAAGTCCTAAGAATGTCAGATTGTTTGATCGCTTGGTGTTCGTATTATTATTTATTATTATGTAGAGCTCGGTAACTGTGGCGACTTGGCTCTTCTTAAACATGGGGGAAAACAAAACAAAAACAAAAAACAAGTAAACAGAATAACAAAAAATGGAACACGAAATGATGTAAAGAATAAAACTAAGGGAACGGAACACAAAAGAAACAAGAAACACGAAGACAACATAGAACTAAAAACAGGTGGTAAATAAATAATTGAAAAGTAAACTTGGTGACTTTGAAACAAAAACTATTCATAAAAACAGGCGTACACACACAAACACATACGCAGGCAAGCACACAGATCAAAAAAATTTATAATATAGAATTAAATATTCTCAAACTTCCCAATTGTGTTTAAATATGTCAGAATCGAGGCAATATGTGGGCTACCCTCAGTCAAAAGTTTCTTCAAGTCATGTGGAATGTTTAAGTAAGTTCGTAATCTGCATTCTGTTAGTAGGTGTTTTATAGTTAGTCCAGTGTTGCAATGAGTACAAGTAGGCTTGTCTTTTTTGTTCATTAAGTAAGAATGTGTCAGGTATGTATGTCCAATACGTAGTCTTGTGAGAACGATATGGTCTCTTCTTGAATATACGTACTGTCTCTTTGACCATCCTGTAGCATTGCGTTGATGTGTCGTATTAAACACGTTAAACGTTTATAAAGTACCTCCCCTTTGTCTGGTAAATATTATATATTTCGGATTTTCTATAGACAATTTAAAATATATTAAATTAAACAAAATATGTAAATAGAAAAGTGAATATCCATTTAAAAGTAATAAAAGCCAGGATAGCCAAATTTGAGATCTCTTAAAATGAATCCATTTTCCATCACTATGACCACCGGAACAACTAAATCAACGATATCTATTCCACTATTAGTGAAGAGTCAACAATCCTGAAGTGCCACTTCCAAGTTCAAAGCAGCAACAAGAAAATATGAATTAGTGATTTTCATAGAGAATTACCATCTATTACTTAGGGAAAGCCGCGCGGGATTACACGGAACAGAGATACACGGCCGTGCATAAATCTTGGGATTTAAGAGCCTTACAAGTTTGCAGCGGACTTGAGAGTTGCCATTAACTCCATTACTCGATACACACCCCCACAAGGGATACTTGGCATTATACCTCTCCAAGTCAATTCCCCACCTTCATAAATCAATTTTCCATTCTACACAGCCCCATTAAAGAAATTGGTAATTATTAATTTTTGTCTACCTTTTATTTTATGGTTATCAGACAATTAAAATGGTTATCAAGAGGATGTACCACATAAGCAACGGGTAAATAAACAGTTATATTATGTACACTATTGGAATATGACAGGATATTTGGCCACCATTAAATACTTTTTTTTTAATATTTATTCGTTTATTTGTAACAACATGTATAAATATTACAAGCAAATGGTATGAATGATATAACAATTGGCTTGATTATTCACTTGAGGTGGGAAATTGTCCATTGATAATACCCACATTGGAGGGAATATTGGCTTGTACTACATGGAGTTATACTGAGCACTACAATAGATCTCTTGGCTACTTACGCTTCAGACGTCGTCTTGGGTTTTCTGGAATATAGGTAGATGAAAGTGATCCAACTAAAGGATTAGGATGTGCGGGAAGGAGAGAGTGGAATTTCTGATATCGGGATTTTGCGAGGGCATGGAGAAAAGGAATGTTGAGCCATTAAATACTAGAAAAACATAAAGAAGCATGAAATAGCGTCATCTTAAGTATAACTATCACTGAAGGCATCAACTGGACACGCAATTAAATTACTTAAAATAAACTAACTTCTAATAAGGGAAACTATTAGCTATTGATTTTTAAATTTTTAGCTACAATTTATTTTATAGTAATAGACATTTAATGTAACCCATAAATCACACATCTATTCGTAATTGGAATGTTCTTTATTTTCGAAATAGTACTCCGCCGTACAAAATTCCAGTACAGTTTCTGATATAAGTGTTATTAATTCATTCATTGGCTTAATTATTAATCAACAATTAATATTTTTTTTCCCCTTCAAATGCTTCTAAACTTTACCAAATGTCTTACGAATACAGACATTAAGAACTACATTTTTCATCATCATTGATTTTTAAAAGTTAAAAAACTCCACAATTTATTTTTTATATATATATTACTCTGCTTACATTAAAATCATCAGAGACAGAAATTTCGTTTTTCTCCTTCGTGTCCTTGATCGTTTTTGAATGAGTAAAATATTTCCTTTCTTCAAAATTATTTTAATGAATAAATGTCATTTCATGTTTATTGAGAAAGCAGGAACCGAGTTTATATCAATAAATAGTTTTATTGTGAAGCAAACATTAACATTACAGAAAAGCTTTGTTGGTAATTCTTGTACATAATACTGGTTATTTCTTGGATTAATCATCTTGAGACGCTATATCAGTAAGAAAGAAATTAAACTTATTTTAAATTTAGCTTGAAGTTTTATTAAATTTTAAATTCGTTCTAACAAGAATAAATTAACTGGTTAAACTAAATTAAATTACTTTTCCATAAGGGTTTCAATTTTATTTGGAGTTGCAGAACTTCAAGAACTCAGCTTTGCCCTGGGGGAGTTTCAAAGTTTAATGCAAGATAAGACTTCAACTTATCATAGTAAAACATGAATGATATTCCATGTGAGATTACATAATAATTTGACTAATTACTCTTAATAAAAATAATTTATGAAAGTGCTTTTATTTCCTGCCATTCCTGTATTAATTAAATTAGTTGTGGTATTTCAATCAAGTTCGTGCGTTTTTTATTACTCTGATGTTCAGGCATTCCTTCTGCTCTGCTGTTGTCAATATGGGAAAATTCTGGAATGTTTGAATCGTTCATTGATTATGTGATATTAATTTTTTGAAGTTTTTGTTTGAGAACACAAAAAATAAATTTGATAATAAAAATAATTATTAAGAATTAGATTTCCCAAACCAAAATTGTTTTACCAGTTTCTTGAAAAACAATTAAAATCGTCATGCTCATCAAAATAAATTGAAAGGAAATAACATAAAAGGATCCTATTCTAGTGTAAAGAAGAGTTAACTTCAATAATCAGATTACACTAAAACAATTTAACAAATCATGTTTTAACTTAGACCTGTTACTAAAATAATACTAGGTAACATATTGAAAATATTAATATGTAACACACGACTATTGGGACTGAATACACTTACAGAGTTCCAGCTACATCTTCAGGAATAATTAACACAAAAACCCATAGAATGCAAAACACATAACAGTGTGTTAATTACTACAGTAAAATTTAACTAATAAACTATAAAATTTACATTGAAGTGAAATATATCTCATTTTTATAATAAAGAAATGAAAGTAATTAAGGAGCCGAATAGACTTGTCATTACTAAAATATATACAGGCACGATAGTCAACAAATAAACAAAATTCCTATTGTACATATTACTATAGGAAATCCTAAAATACTAAAAATATGCACAATCTAAATAAATCTTTTCTTTTCTTAGGTGATATAAGTAAATTGTCAATAATTATGAAAATATTTGACCCCATAAACATACTTAACACATTCCAATTAATAATACGAAATTTATTTAGTTGATTACATCATGCTTACATAATTAGCAAAAATATAATTTACAAAACAGTCAATTTAATAAAATTTCGTAGCAATGTCTTTAGGAATGTTTAAAAAGTTCTTAGTACAGCCTTGGAGCCCCTATTAAATTGAAACATTCCGAACCCTTACCCTAGAAACAGTAACATATATCCCGGAGTTTTATTATCTCCATTCATTCTCAGAAATGGGACAAGTTCATAAGACGGGGGAAAAAAATAATGAACTTCAAATCAAATTGGAATTGTGTGTAAAAGTCGGTTACTTTCTCAATATAGCTGGTTGGAGAAAAGAATGGGCTATCTGGGAGTAATAACTCTGCAGGCCACAACACCCTCAGAATACCCATAAGGATAAGCCCTTTAGGCCGGGAATTGAGTTGCAGGCAAGGACTACACGATTTTCCAATATACCACCAGAATTCCTTGAGGTTATTCTGCAATCATAGTAACTGCCCCTGTCATACAGACAAACTACCAACACCATATCAAAGTACTTTATCTCGGCAGAATGAAAACTAATGATGAAAACATATATTTTGTTTGTTTTGACATATTTTGTGTAAATATAAAAAAAAGCTTTATAGATAAGTTTAGTGATTATATCTTTATATATAAAAATGAATGTGTGTTTGTATGTCCCTTATAGAATCGTAAACGGCTGAACCGAATTTTATGAAACTTGGTATGTATATTACTACTAACCCAACTTAGACTTTAGGCTACGTTAATATTCTCTGAGACGAACAGGAGTGGGGGTTATAAGGGAGGCCTGAAATTAAAAATAGCGGCATTTCGTCTCCTATTGGTTTTTCGCCAAATATGCACATAACAAAAGTTGTTTATTTTGTTATTTAGAGTAACTTTTGTAATATATCCTTTTGTCGTACACTGAAGTATAAATGATTTATATGCTAAAAACAATAGTAGGAGTCAACTATTTTATATGGCACAAAAGATTCAACCGAATTAAACGAAACTCCGTATGTGATTTGGCATTAACACGTCCCTGATTATAAGCTATATTAACATTTGGAGGTACGAACAGGAGTGGGGTTGTAAGGGAGGTCTTAAATTAAAAATCGCTATATTTCGTTTCCTATTGGTTTTTCGATAATTATGCACATAACAAAAGTTGTTTATTTTAAAGTTATTATTATTAAATTTAAAGTAACTTTTGATATACGCACTTTTTTCCGTATAACGAAGTATAAATGATGTATACACAAAAAACTATAGAACGTTATGGGACTCAAAAGACTAAATCGAAATCAACGAAACTCCGTGTTTTTGACAATAAGCACTATTATCATTTTTAGAAACGAACAGGAGTGGGTTGTTAGGGAGGCAGAAAATGTAAAATTGTCATATTTCGTTTCCTATTTTTTTTTTTGGGGGGGGGGACGTGCACATGACTCAAGACGTTTAATTTGATATTTAGAATGATTTTTGTTATATACATCTTTATAGTAATTTATAAAGCAAGCAATTTGCATAGACGTTTTATTATAGTCATCAATTCGCATGTATGAATTTTTTCAACTTAGTACCCCGATGGATTAATACACTTTGCTTAACTTAACAGCCATTATCAGGTTGAATGAAGACCAGATTTTATTGTCATGCCCCCCCCCCTCTTTCCCACGCATTAATTAATCAGAAATGTCAGTTTCTCCTTAAATGTATTTAATACTTTATTTAATTAATATAGGAAAATTAATACAACAAATGCTTTTGTATTGTGAAGAAAATGTATTAAGAATTATTAACATAAGTTAATGTAAACAAAACTGATATCTTGAAAAAGTGGGATGTTTGTTGGCAACAGTGAGTGTAGAGAGGAGAGGTGGGACACTTTCATTCTGTCTTCTCGCTGCTAACCTTATATTTCAGTGAGTTGTTTAAGCTATTTAATTAATTAATTATTTTAATCTATCGATTAATTATTTTAATAGATTATCGTGTTAATCATGTGGATAATATGGTTGATACAATAATCTATTATTGTTAAAAATAAAAATGAATACATTCACAGGAAATGGGTAATATAAAAATATTGTCAATTTTGTAGAATTAAGTACATAAAAAAATACTTTTATTATTAACATATCCCCAGCACACCAGACTCGGGTTAAGCATTGAGACGGGAAAATGTTAAAATATTGTTGAAAGTAAAGCCTTGCCAAAAAATATCATCATACAGCCTCAAATGATTTCCCGGGCCAAGCGGGGTACCTTAGCTAGTTTTAAAATAGAGGATGCACTTTTTAATAAAACATAAGAAAATACGTTTTCCCTACATTTTAATGATAATGTGCTATATGTTTTGCGAAAAATTGGACTGTAATATTGTGATACATATCACAGGTGACTTTGTGAACGGTAACAAGGAGTTCCCATGAAAGCCTACCAATATACACATTTCAAAAATTATTATCTAACTTGGTTTTGATCATATAAACAACAAGCAGGCTGGTTCAAAGAATCTATGTATACCTTAAATAATTGCTTAAACTCTAAGATTAGTTATTGCTCTGTTATCTCACTCCTAACCACCCCTTGCCGGGAGAGACGAGATAGCTCACAGGGAAGCTTGGAATAATGCACGGCGTGAGTGACTTTATTTCTTGTCAACTGTGTTTATCACACATTTCTTCGTCTAGAGATGTCTGTTTCTAACCACCATAATTCCAAGTCCTATTTTACCTGTTTCACAAAGTATCGATAATGTGTCAACATTTATTACAGAATAAATAGTGATATATTGTACAGTGCACTTTAAAAACTCCTATTGAAGGGTACAACTTACAAGTTTGCCTTAGCCTAAACAATTTTGGTCGGATTCAGGAAAAATCATTAATCAGCATAAGGTTATTTCTGACCATTAACGTAGCTTTACGAGGGTGACTATCGATAGATAAATCTATTAATTCTTAAGAGGAACTTCCATACCTTATCGTAAATTAACTCTGACATACGGCCCATGGCGTAAGTTTTCAAACTTTGGTTCATCTGTCCACGAATTCTAGATACATGGAACTCATTTTCATTATATTGAAGGTAGGATCATCTCTCCACGAATGGTCCTTTCCAGGACTCACTGTAGCCTGTAAAGGGGAAAAGGTCGCTGAAAAGTGTCAAAGTGAAAAATGTATTAGTGCTCAACTTCTGCAGAAACAAGGAGTATTTTGATATCAAACGTAGCCATAAGAAAGTGGTAGTAACCAGCCCCTATGGTACGTAGATAACTTCTACATAAATTGAAGCCCGGGGGTACATCAATTACCGGTATCATGCTATCATATTCACACAGAGTTAGATAAGAAACTGCCATTTTTTTTAGAAATATCAGAAAATTATTATATCATCAAGATTGGTCGTGTAAATAAATGTTTTGGGTTAGTAGTATAAAAAAAAAGGAGATATTTAATAACATAGATTTTACCCCTTCTAAAAACTCCTTCCCTACTGATCCAATGTTGGCAATTCATCTTCAAATTTACATGGAACGTTACAATTTCGCAGTTTAGGTAGCGATTAAATAAAAATCGAAGCCGCTAGAACGCTAGCAGAAAAATACGCATAATTGTTCTTTGAGTAATTCACGCTGTTTTTAATGAATGTGTGAAATGTACATATATAAAAAAAAATGTAGAATTCATACTAACAGTTCCGAGCACGATTGAGAAATGATATCGTTCAGGAAGGTTTGTTTGTTTGGTTTGATTGTCGTCTACTTTATGCTAATCGGGACGGGTTATCTACAGGTTGCCACCCTTTTCTAGCCAGAGTGGGCTCAAGGAGTGTATTTAATGAGTCCGTCACTAAATAACTTTCTAATGCCCAGAGCGGGAATCGAACCCGCCACTCTAGGTCTACCACGCGAAATTAACTCCAACGCCTTAACTCGCACGGCCAACTAGAATATGGAATAAATGAAATTAAAGAGAAAAGGATGTGAGGCCAATAAAGGTAGCGTATGCGGCTTTAGGAAGTGAGTGTCCGAGGCGAGTGAGGATCATTCGACTTCCGGAAGGGGGGAGGAGTGGTTAAATGGTAGGTGCAAAAAAATGTGATCGATTGTTAATGGCTTTAGACCTCTAGCAGTATCGCAATATAACAGTAAATTCTTTTTTTGGGTTCATTGAAACCCATACCTAGAATCGAGATGCAGCTGTAAATCAGAAGTCCGTCATTCAAAATCAGCATATTTTTGCACCTGCTACATGTCTACTTCTCCTGTAATTGAAATCTACATACCTAGGAGCTGAAATTTAAACTGGGCATGAGGTGTTTTGAAGTAGGTCATTTGAAAATAATGAAAATCGCTTTAGGAGTGAAGATTTACAGAAGACTGAAAACTAAAAAAGAAAACTGAATTATCTAGTTTGATAATCGAGTTATGGAAATATTTATTGTTAGAGATTGTACCAAATTATATTTCAATATTATTAATGTAACATTTTTCAATGAACTCACAGTAATGAAAATGTTCTGAATATTTTCTTTTAGCCCTTCTTTAAACACTCTCTCCACTTTGTCGTATGAAAACTAAACAACGTGTGAAATCTGCTCAGTTAAGCATCGCCTACATGGCTGAATTGTACCCTATTGTATACATATCCCTTTTAATCATTGTTTTTAACCGAAAGAGAAAAAAATAATCCCTAAAATTGAACAGGATAACAGTCAAACGAATTCATTTCAATTCACAAGTGCTTCTTAAAAATTTAGTAAGTTCTGTTTTTTGATAGCTCTTTGGAAAATGTCCTCCGCCCCTGTGGTTGAGTCTATCAAGCTTTTCACTGGAGGGTTTCATATTCGTCGCTCGAATGCCTCCTTTCTTCAATATTCCCTTTGTCCAGCTCACTCCAGCAACATTGCGGGGGAAGCTCTTTTGATCCTTCTATCTACCCCACGCTTTCTAACTCCCTTCCCCCAAATGCCTCTAAATTCCTTGAATGAACATTGGCCCAAATATGACACCTTCACTCGTGGCAAAGTGTTCACAGCTTCTCATACTCATGTACGTACGTCATTGAAGAGTTTCTGAACTTGAAAGCTCGATCTGACTGAATGAATTAGACGGAGGCTTCAGGAAATCCATACATTTTAGCAGATTTCCCTTTGGGGAAATCAGCTATTGAGATTGTTCTCATTACGCGATTTTCGAAAAATTTCTTCAAATGCTTCCATCACTCCTAACCAAGAGATGACGAAAATGAGATCCGTTTTATATATATGTTACTGTAAAACCCCGGAGTGTGGTAAATCCTAAGATTTACCGGTAAATCTTGGGATTTATTAGAAGCGTTGGTAAATGTCCGATTTAATCTTTCAAATCGGGCTTTAGCCAGTAAATCTTAGGAACTCCCAATAGGCTCGGTAAAGGCTAGAATTACCTCAATCAGGATGCGTCTTTCGGACTTTTACAACAGATTTTGGTAAATCCTAACATTTCCCAGCGCCTGCTGGTAAAAGTTGGAATAAAGGTTAATTGAAATGAAAATTTTAGAATAAGTTTTATTATTCTTTGTTACAGCATGGGAGAGAATTGTAGCACCTTGAATTGCACTTCATAATAGCTAACTTGCACAAACATTTCTTATTTGAACATTTTTTTAAGCAATTGCATTTTTTGAAACCCTGGCCACCAACCAATGACTGTTGACGAACTGCGGTGCGAAGGCTTATCTCTTCCTCGGGCACTTCATCAGGAGACATGAAATTCTCGGTGCAAATTGTAAACTGATTACGCGAATATAATGTATTCAATTTTCCTGAAGAAGTTCCGAGTTGGTAGAAACCATCTTCTTTCTTGACGATCACTGCAATCATGCTTTTGGGGTCGATTTTAGTTCAGTCGACATCAGGAATTTTGATCCTCACGTTCTGGCCAAGGTAGGGAGGAGTATCCCCGTCCCCACTCCTCTTCACTGGATATTTACCAATGAGCTTTGGGAAATCCGCACATTTACAAACCAGCATTGGTAAAAGTACGAAATCTCACATTTATTTAATATTTTTCGGGCATTTACCAAGCCTGACGGTAAATCCGGGGATTGACCAACTGCCAAGCGGTAAAAGCTCGAATTTCATCTAGATTTCGGACTTCAACTAGTGCTCTTGGTAAATCCTAGGATTTACCGGTAAGTCCTGACATTTACCACACTCCAGGGTTTTACAGTAACATATATACATATATATATATATATATATAACCCTCGTTTGGGGCCTCAGGTTAAAGCGTTGACCTTCATCTCACATGGTAAACCTAGAGTGGAGAGTTCGATTCACGCCCGGGCAATGGAGATTATTTTAATAAGATTGGTCCTATATATATTTTTTCAATTCGACGTATAGTAACGGAGATTTTAGAATTTTCAAAGTTCTCCCCCCTAAACCCCCTCCCCCTCCCCCAGGTCCGATTTTATGATTTTATCCGTTAACGAACTTGATCTTTAGTTTCGCATGAAACGCTTGAAAATTGAGATTGGTAACGATAAACACACACAAACACACACACACACACACACACACACAATTTTGAATTGACCTCATTTTCGTCATCTCCTAGGTAGGATCGATGGACATTTGTAGAATTATTTTCGAAAATCGCGTCATGAGGAAATCTGCTAAAGGGGGCTCACCATGGCTAGAAAAGGGTGGTAACCTGTAGACAACACGTCCCAATTAGCCTAAGTTGCAAAAAGTGGATGTTAATAAATAATAATAATAACCCTCAAGGTTAAATTTGAAATATTATTTATATAATGTACTTACTATACTAGAGATAAATTGAGGAGGTCTATATAAGAAGAGCTGATAAATGAATACCTAGTATTGAGATATTGTGAGTGCAAAATTTCACTTGAATATATCGTCTAACCTAAAACTTGTGCAACTTGAACTTCTAGTAATGAAATTATGTTCAGTTTTTGGTGATCTATTTTATGCAGAAATCTAAAACATCGTTAAAAATATTAAATTAACTCCTTTTAAATATAACCTTACATATGCCCTTCTTGCATAGACATTGTCAAGTAAGATCTGATAATATTGAATAAGAATTAAAATAAAAACACATTTACAGCTATATGTAGAAAGTTAATTTTTTAATAAAATAGTACTGTATAAGAAACGTTACAGTATGGGATTCTCTTTTCTCAGTGAAATTACTACCAGAAGCATTTTTCCCTGGATGGCACGAAAGAGTTTTTCAGAAATTTGGTAAAGACTGAGTAAAAATTTGAGACAATCCTTAATAGGAGTTCCGATACATTTTAGTGAATAGTTGCACAGTATGTCTCTGTGTTTTTGTGCTGGTACACAGTAGGTGGAAACACTAAAGGTATCCCGCAAGAAGTGAGTCTTGGTGTACATTATCACAACCACAAAAATGATCAAACAAATTCTCATGCTCATTTGCAGTCCACAGGTTTGTTTACAACAGTTCAATATCGAGATTCTTAGTATCCATCCTACCTTTTGTTGGAGTATACTTCTTTTCTTATTGTTTTTACGATCTTGATCTTGAGATTCATTTTTTCTTTGAAGTTTCGAATCCCACAAGACTTTACATTACAAAATATTACATCAAACGAAATAGAAAAAGACGTGAGACATACTTACTGGTTACACCCAAAGGACTACATTAGACCATTAGACAACTTAGACATAACGTGGACATATCATATATACACTGACGGAAGTAAAAACAAGGATGGCGTTGGGTGTGCGTACATTATTTTAAAAGGCGGCAATATTATACAGAGAGGACAATACAGACTACCACCACTATGTACAAACAATCAAGCAGAAAACCTTGCAATTACTGAGGCACTCAAAACACTACACGACATTTCAAGTGGCAGAGAAACTAGTATAATCTATACGGACAACAAAATTAACATAGACCGCATTTACTTAACGAACAGACTGAACAGATCAGAAGACTAATTACACTATTTAGACAGAAGATTGTAATAGTGCCAATAACATGGATAAAGGGACACTCAGGAAATTTAGGAAATGACACAGCAGACCAACTTGCAAATACAGCTTCAAGAGACGAAACGATACCTATTACATACTCTAAACTTACTAAACAGACCATTAAAACTATTTTGATAGACGAATCTTATAAAAAATGGGACGAAAGATGGACTACTAAAGGAAGACAATTACATAAGTACATACCAACTGTATACCAGAGACAAAAAATAACACTTAGCAATTCTAAACAAATACAATTTATATCAGGACATGGACCTACGAAGAGTTACTTGTACAAATTTCAACTAACAAACACAAATACGTGTAAATGTGACAATGAGACTGAACAGACATATGACCACCTCTTATATGACTGTACATTACTTGACGGACCAAGAACAAAACTCATCGAGTATATTACTTTACAAAACGGAACTTGGCCGACGGACAAACCGAAACTTTTACTCAAATTCAACAAGGGATTTAATGCATTTATTCAAGATTTGGACACCATTTTGTAGATATACACCTATTGTTGTACACATATGTAATGTTACATATGTTTTATTTTATTTCTTTTTCTTTTACTTTTTTTTGTTTTTATTTAATTAATTTATTGTTTTATAATGTTTACAATTATTATATAAGAAATATTATAATGTAATGCTGAAATGTGTGTAGTATCCAATGGATGGAGCACACAACATTTAAATAAATTCCCACGTTAGAGGGATACTCGGCGAGGAAAACAGGCAAAAAAAAAATTGATCATTTTTAAAAAGCACAGAAACAAACGAAACTATCAAAATACCTCCTCACAATTTAAACTGCGCTACATATAGAATATTTACGAATCACAATAGCAGAAATCAGGCTAAACACCTGCTCATTCAAAGAGGTGGTAAAAGGTGAATCAAAGAGATATAAACACGCAATTTCGTACAGATATAAATGAGACTACAAGGGATCTAAAAATTTGATCTCCCCAAAAAAGGGCGTATACCGCCATACGCCCTTTTTGCATAGACCTCCTCAATTGAGAATGGATTGTCAAATGATGAGTAATCCAGGCCGACGAACATCTGTTTAAATTAAACAACCCAGTTTGGGTGGCAGCATTAGGGTTAGTATCTACAGTCACTTCTCAAGCATTTCACACATTCCACTGCTTCTAGAAATTAAATAAATTATACAAGTTATCTAAATTCTTACATATGAATTTATCCTATATTAAACAATATCGATTAAATTGACTTAATTCTTCTTTCAGGAGGAGTCTAAGTGTTCCTTCTGTAGGTATCGATTTACGTAATTTGATGCCGTAATGGTTTAGGCTGCCCTTGGCAATTTCCGTCACGAATTCCCTTGCGTACCTCTCTCGGCTCTTTGGGGTCCGTTGAACTCACTTCAATAGTCTTGAAGGTAAATGACCTCTTTAATTGCTACTATAAACTTTATCCAACCTGCTACATTTTCTACTCATTCATTTTATTAAACAAAATAAAGGCTTAATGAAAGTTATGGAGGCACTAAATAAGATAAAAAAATAATATTTTTATTTCCGTTCGATAGTCGCCTGAAGTACCCATAATTTATTTGCTTTGTGAGAATAACTACCTTCGCCTTTTAATATTAATCAAAAAATACTTTAAAATAAATATAAATATAAATCAAAAGTAACTTACTTTTAATTAAATGATTATTGACAACAATCAAATAAAATAGTGTGGGTGTGTGCGTGCGTGCGTGCGTGCGTGTGTGTGTGTGTGGGTGCGTGCGTGCGTACGTGCGCGTGCGCGTGCGCGTGTGCGAGTGTGTGTGTGTGTACATTTCTTTTTTTTTTCCAATTCTTTAATGTTTAAAAGCAGACGAGGAAGAGGAGAGGGGTGGGTTGATTCTATGAACATTTCTTGAGGCCAACTAGAGCATTCATAATATTGTTTCGTTTATTAGAAAAATAATAAAAGTTGGTAATTACGGTTCTTTTGGATTGCAAAATTAATTACACAAACTTTAACGTTTTTATCACTACACAATTTATTTGACGATCACTATTCACTTTTACACACGTGATAAATTATTCCTCACCAATAATCACAATGGGCACTGTTAACTTGCAGTGAGTCTAGGACAATGGAAGATAGTTTTAAAAAGTCCGTAACGCAGGGCTGCGTGAAGTAAGCAGATTTCCTATGTGGACGTAAGATACACTAATCACCACATATTTTTTATTAGCAGAATTCCCTTAAGTGAAATCAGCTATTGAGGTCGTACTCATGACGCTATTTTCGAAAATTTCCTTCAAATGTCCATCGATCCTACCTAGTTGATGACGAAAATGAGGTCTGTTCAAAACTGTATTATAATATATATATATATATACTAGCTCAGATACCCGGCTTCGCTCGGGAATTCATTTGAGGCTGAATGTTAATGGTATTTTTTTGGCAAGGCTTTATTTTGCACAATATTTTGACATTTACCCGTCCCAGTGTTTAGGGTTAATACCCGTCGTTTCTGTGGATTTGTTAATAATAAAATTAATTTTTTATGTAAGACTTCACTGTCCTCCATATTGTCATATTTCCCGCTTCCTGTGCATTATGCATAGATTTGAATTATTAAGGACTAAATATTAACATACATTTGAATTAATTTTTCCAGGTGAGGTACCTGGTAGTTCATATTGAAAAGAATTCTTGAGCAATTTTTTCTAAATAACAAAATAAACAACTTTTGTTATGTGCATATTTGCCGAAACTACAATAGGAAACGAAATATCACTATTATTATTTTCAGGTCTCCCTTATAACCCCCACTCCTGCCTGTCCCTAGAAATAGTATGGCTTTTTATAAGGAAGGCGTTAGTGGTAATACACATACTGAGTGTTTTATTTAGTTCGGTTGAGTCTTTTGTGCCAAATAAAATTTTTCACTTCCGCTATAATTTTTAGCGTATATCTCGTTTATAATTCGGTATTCGAAAAAAGTGTATATAACAAAAGTTACTCTAAATAGCAAAATAAACAACTTTTGTTATGTTCATATTTGCCGATAAATCAATAGGAAACGAAATATCGCTATTTTTAATTTCTGGCTTCCCTTAAAACCCCCACTCCTGCCCGCCCCTAGAAATGTTGGTATGGCTTCTTATAATGAAAGCGTTAGTGCTAATACACATACCGAGTTTTATTTATTTCGGTTTGGTCTTTTGTCCCAAATAATATTGTTGACTCCCGCTATAGTCATAAGCGTATAACTCATTTAAACTTCAGAATACGATGAAAGTGTTTATGACAAAAGTTACTCTAAATAACAAAATAAACAACTTTTGTTATGTGCATATTTGCGAAAAAACCAATAGAAAACGAAATATCACGACTTTTAATTTCAGGCCTCCCTTATAACCCCCACTCCTGTTCGTCTCAGAGAAAATTAATATAGCCTATCTCTCAAGTTGGACCAGACTGCTCACGGTGTGCCAATTTAATTTAAAATCGATTAAGTAGTTTAGGAGTCCATCGCGGACAAACATCGTGACAGGAGATTTATATATATTAAGATATATATATATATATATATATATATATATATTTAAAATATGGAGGTTAAATTACTAAATTACTAAATATCGAGGTTTGTAACGATCAAACCAAAATTGCGACCGCTAGAGTGGTAACAAACAAATATATATATATATATATATATATATATATATATATATATTTGTTTGTTACCACTCTAGTGGTCGCAATTTTGGTTTGATCGTTACAAACCTCGATATTTAGTCGTTTCATGTAAAAAAAAAGATCAAGTTCGTTAATGGCTGAAATCAGACCAGTGGGAGGAGGGTTTAGAGGAGAATTTTGAAAATTCGAAATATCTCCGTTACTATAAGTCAGATCGAAAAAGTGTATAGAATGAATTTTATTGAAAACTATATATAAAATTGTTATATACATTTATTCTCTAGCTTAAATATTAACCGAGATATTTGCATTTTTCAGTTTTCAGTCATCAGTAAACCCCCACTTCTACTAGTGTTACATAAACAATACTCTGTTATATGATAAACCACATTATTCGAAGCTTGAATACCAAATATTGTTTTTCAGAGATCTTTATAATACGAGATAGATGCAAATATGCTGTTGTGACACCCGGAAGGGGTATATATTATATATAAATATATATATATATATATATATATATATATATATATATATATATATTATTTTATTATTATTATATATTATTTCATTATTATATATATATATATTATATTATATTATATATATATATATATTCTAGTAACACTCTTGCGGTCACAATTTTTGTTTAATCGTCACCAAACTCGGTATTTAATCATTTTAAGTAAAAAGGAAGATCAAGTTCGTTAATGGAATCAGACCAGTGGGAGGAGGGGGGGGCGGGTTTAGACGGGGGAATTTCGAAAATTCAAATTAATTCCGTTACTATTCGTCGGATCGAAAAATTGTATAGAATCGGTCTTATTGCAAATTAAATTTACTATAAATATTGTTATATACATTTATTCTCTATCTTGAATATTAGCCGAGATATTTGCATGTTTATTAAATGTAACGAACGAACTATGGTCGCTTCTTTTCGTTCCCGCCGAAAGCTAGTTCGGCCGTTTCCGTAACTGTTCGGCTCTCGCATTGAGATTTCTCTATTGTATAACTTTACGTGGGAAATCTGCTTAGTTTACGCAGCCCCTGCGTGACGGACTTTTTGTTTATGGGAACACTGTCACTGAGACCAGGTGGCAGCTAGTAGGGGTTAGGTTTGTAATTGAGCTGGGCCAAGCTGCTATAAGTTCATTAACGAATAAAGTAAAAATTTCTAGGATAAGGAAAACTCAGTTTGTCGCACTTATTTGTGGTGTCGAGGGCTTCCGGAGGTGTTAACGCTCGAAGGTTCAGAGCAGCTGGACCTCTATTCCTGAAGTAATTGGTTTCAACTGCTGAATGTGTACTTCCCTTCGAATAAATTGTGCAGCGGGAAAAAAATAACATTTTCATTCTGTTTCAAACGGAATTCATGCCCCACTCCTCAATAATAGAGCATGACGTGTGAGACACCATTTCAATAATGGGTCGGAGCCGGCGATAGAAGGCACATAGCTGACCCTGGAGAGAGGTGAATGATTGGATAGGGCAGAGCTGGGGAGCCTGCTAATCCGGAGTAGCCAAATTATACAGCAGCCCAGGGTATAATTGAGTATGCATCACTGGTCAGAGGGACCTACCTGCCTTCTCTACTACCAATTCCAGATACTACCAGCTGACGCTACTTCTCCATATGCTACTATCCTATTACCAGACAAATATGGTGGCTCACCACATGACTTCTTTAGACTATTATTAATTAAAATAAAAGTCCGCCACACAAGGACTGCGTAAACTAAGCAGATTTCCCTCGTGAAGTTTTGCAATAGATAAATCTTCATACTAGTAACACTTCCCACCCTGAATATTAAATGAATAAATACAAACAGTAATGAGAAATCTTTCATTCAATTTTAATAACCTCTCAACGGAAAGCCTCTGAATTATATACAAACAGGTCTGCCAATGTCTCAAAGCTGTCCACACAGATAGAAATATTCTTCACTGGAAGGAAAAACAATGAGTGAAATATATTTGAATATAACTTATTAATATGATTGAAAACTATTTAATATACGAGTATCTAGTACTGTAATTTATAACGAATCAATCGCTCAAATATTAGTAGTCCAAGAGCTTAAGACGGGGGGATCAACAAAAGATAATTTTCCATGCATCTCGAATAATAAAGATCCGTTGAAAACAATATTCGGTATTTAAGCTTCAAATAAAGTGTTTTATTATATAACAGAGATTGTCTTTTGACTTGAGGAGATGTGGGTGTTTGCTGAATGCTGAAAAATGAAAATATCTCGGTTAAATTCAAGATAGATAATAGATGTATATAACAATATTTAGAGTAAATTCTATTTTATTTTTATGTTAGGTTCTATACTATTTTTCGATTCGACGTATAGTAACGGAGATATTTTGAATTTTCAAACTTCTGCCCTCTAAACTCCTTCTCACTCGTCCGATTTTAACCGTTAACGAACTTGATCTTTAGTTTTGTATGAAACACTCATATATCAAGTTTGGTAACGATAAAACAATAATTGCGACATCTAGAGCGGTAACAGGCAAATACAGGTATACACACACACACACACACACACACATATATATATATATATATATATATATATATATATATATATATATATACATGCGTCATGAGGAAATCTGCTAGAGGGGGCTCAGGTTAGCCATGTGACTTAAGCGTTGGGCTTAATCTCTCATTGTAAAACCTAAGGTGGCGAGTTGATTCTCACCTGGGCGATAGGAATTTATTTAGTGACGAATTCATTAAATAAAATCTTTAGTCCCCCCCCCTGGCTAGAAATGTGTGGTAACCGTCCCAATTAGCAATAGTAGCAAAAAGTGGACGTTAATAAATAATACCAAATTGACAAAATTAATGTTATCCATTTAAAATTATTTCCTTTGAAAGTTGATTATGATTTCATTAATTGCTTGTATTTAATTTAAAATATTTTATTTGAAAATGATAGATATCTGTTCGAATGCACCAGATCAATAAATGTCATAAAACATAATTTATAGTTTGTTTTATCATGAACAAAAAGAGGTTATTCACAATCGTTTGTATCTCTAATATGTAAGGAAAAATTTGACATTTTTATTTTCGCGTCTCCCTTTGTCGCTCTTGATCAAGATGGTAGGTCCCCTTCAAGAAGTAACAAAAATACCAAATATGAAATTTCACGCCAAAGCTAATCAAAAAAGGCGAAGTGAGGGGTAAAACGGATATTTCGTTGAAATCTAAAACTGCAAATTTTCACAATTACTATACTTTCTTTACTATGTGCAAGGCAGTAAAAAGAACCTGTACAAATCATTTGTATCCTTAATTGGCAAGGAGAAATATGCAATTTGTTATTTTCACCCCCGTCGACACACCCTCACCCTCTTAGTCGATTTCGTTCAAATGGACAAGTGCACCACTTGACGTTATAACAATCCTAATTCACATATTTCAACATCCGAACCTAGCTATTTATAAGTTATAAGAGATACATACAGCCGGAACTAGTTAAAATCAAAAGGTTCAGGGAGGGTGAAAACGAACACTTCGGTTGAGATCTAAAAATCGAAATTTTCCTAGATTTCGGCATTTCTGATCTTCGTACAATTTTACAAGGAAGTAAAAATGATAAATTCATTGTGCATAAGCAGCATAAATTAAACAAATTCTCTGATATCATCTGTGTATCTATTCCCGCACATTTGAGAGGGAGTTATGTAAAATCTAATAAATAACCTAACATTGTTAGCACTTGAAATTTAAACAGGAAACGATATATTTAGCGTTATAATTGTTTAATATGAAAATCGCACGAGTGGAAGTTCGTTGAAGCCTGAAGCACTGGCGTTTTCCGAACAATACAATTAAGTGAAATATTACAGTTACTGCAACTGTAGAAAACAACAAGTGTTTCAAATAAAATATGTAACTTTACAAACAAGATTGGGCATATAACATAAATAATGCATATATTTACGGTGTAATATTTAATAAGTAGTTCCTGTTCCAAATTAAACCATTAGTGAATGTAAGATTTACTTTTTATGAAACGATAAAACATCGATTTTCATAATGATCAAATAAAAATACGTGGCAGCTAGATCGTCAATAGAACAAATGTATAGAGTTGATAATCATAAATAAAACTTATATTCTGCAAGGTCTAAACGATATTCAAAGGAATAGGCTTGTATAAAGTATAAAACCTTGGACCATTTCCAGGAAGCATGTTATACGAGTACTATAAGCCTATAATCGATGAAACTTATCCCCTACAGGTTTTATGCTTTACCAATTTTTTTTTACTCGTACTATTTTTCCTCTATCGGAAAGCTATTAAGTATATCGGGGCAATGACATTCTTCTCGAATCACGAGCGGCTTTATTTTTATCAAAAAATATTCTATCCTATAAGTAAGAAAATACCATGGAACTGGCTTTCTATCTTGTATGTACGTGTTAACATTACGTAGATGCTGGCTAGTACGCACAAGCACGTATACATGTATAGTTTTAGTTATATCAAACTTTTTTGGGGGATTTTTCAAATGAATAACTAATTTTAAAATATTTCAAATATTTCCTTAAATTTAAACATTTTACGTCAAAATTGTAAAATCTGGTATCCTTGCATTGTTTCGAATATTATTATTAATATTATATCGTTCCATCACTAAAAATAGAGAGAATTAGCTTTAATGGTTAAGTGAGTTACTTAAATCTTTAAAAAGTTTGAAGGATGAGTGGCATTCATTTTCTGTTTGTTATCCATCCTGCCAACATATGTTATGCGTGATGGTTCATTTCTTACAGAGTGAAATAGTTGATGTGATTACTGTGTGGAGACTGCCATGGCATGACATGGACCGGATTTAGACTTTATGCTCGGAGCTGGCCAGAAAGGGCTAACAAGCAATCTTAAAAAAAAAAAAAAAAAAAAAAAAAAAAAAAAAAAAAAAAAAAAAAAAAACTGTATTGAAGCTTGTCAAGAGTGGAGTGAAAAAGATATTTTTTTTATTTTCTGAAACGGGTACCTTCAATGACTGTGTAACAATCAGTGAAATATTTCACTTAAAACGAAAACAGCTATTAACAAATCAGTTATTGAAAATTTCCATCGATCCAACCTTTTAGATGACGAAAATGAGGTCCGTTCTAAATGATATATATATATATATATATATATATATATATATATATATATATATATATATAAAGCCCCTGTGAGACGGGCATTCTTTGAATGCGCTGGAAGGCACAGTGTACCAAGAAATGAAACAGAAGTGCAGCTGGTAATTAGAAATTAACCAAAAGAAACTATTAGACAAATTCCCAATTGACTGAGAATATCACTGAGTACATACCACACCAATCTAAAACGCGTGGGATACCACTCATATCATGTTTCCCTCCATCAGGAGCTTTCAGAAGAAGATAAATGCTGACTACTGTTTTGTCGTTGGGCCCTTAAAAAAATACAAAAAGATCAGGACTTCTTTTTCAGTGTCCTTTTTACTGATGTGTCAATATTTTGTCAGTGAATAGGCATAATTTCCATTATTGGTCCAGAAAGACCCACAACATCTGGACCACCAACATTGCTGGTCAGTGAACGTCTGGTGTGGAATTTTAGACGACTCAAGTCATAGGTCCTCATTTTTTTTAAGGCCCCTAAACATGTATAGTTATAAAAACTTTTTGAGGGAGGATTTGCTAACCTTATAGGATGACTTACCCCTTCAACTTAGAAGAATAATATGGCTGCAACAAGACGGGTGCCCAGCACATTATTCATTAGAAACTTGAGAAGAGTTATAGCAGAAAATATTGAGGAAAGGTCGATAGAGGTCCATTCCCTTCTCCAGATCTCGCCCATCGAGCAGCTCAGAGGAATACTCGCCGAGTTCTGCAAGAGAACACCAAATAACGAAATATGTCGTGCTGGTCGTAATCTGCCATTACGTTTTGATGATGTGAATGAGAGCTCAATGAGACATTTCTAAAAAATAAATTGTAATGATTTCCAGAGCAATTGTTTCTTTAGGTTAAAAAGCTGTTATTGTTTCCTTTTCCCCTCATCAATACTGATCTTAATATATTTAATTTGACATTACATTTTTAAATTAAAATAAATATTGTGAAATTAACATTTCATTAGAAAAATACAAAAAAAAAAGTTACTAAAAATATATTTATTCTCAACTTGTCTCTCTTTTTATGTAGCGCCTGCACATTCAAATATATTCTTAAATGAATTAGCAGAAACAAATATATATATATAGTTGGGTCATTAGGTCGCCAATGTTCTATTCATAAGTCCCCGGAGAAATTATAATGATGTTGAGGAAACTTGACTTTACAATGATGTAGATTCTTTAATTCCAAAGATATTGAAATGCCGTTCGCTGGTTCTGTAATAACTTTTTAATGCCTTTGAAAGAACGAAATAAAAAATAGGAGTCATCTGGGGATCACATTTAGACACATGCCAACCGTCCATGGCCGGCTAAAGTTGAAAAATAATGCTGTATGGTGTAACAGGAGATGGACACCAACAACTTTTTCCAGTGTCATTTTTTGATTAAATAATCTGCTTAGCCTTGAAAAGCATTTGATCCGGTTTATCCACGTATTGTATACTAGGTCTCTAAGGGGAAACAGGGCATTGAAAGCGTTGACAAGTAGAACTTCATTTGTGTGATTCAATCTAGTGATGTAAATAATGAAAGAGTACTGGCATTGACGACTATGCACAACACTCATGAAGGATAAATCCAAATGAACAAGTGTTGTGTACAGCGGCTATTACGAAATCTGCTTAGATGACGCAGCCGGACGGAACTTAATACTTATTACACTTTCCGTTTTAGCAGAACTAAAACGGGACGAACCAGTAGTGACGACTGGAAGACAACACTTAGGTAAGTTCCAAAGCGTTTTAATTAATTCTGAAAGTACAATTAGAAAGGATAGGAGAGAAAAGCCAACTCCATAATTCCTTTTCCCCCTCTCACTCTCTCAATTCCCTCTCTCCCTCACTCTTTCTCTCCCCCCCCCCTTCCATACTAGCGCACAAAATCGCCCTCCCCACGCTCAATGGCTGTTTCTTCCGAATATCTCTGTTTTCCTCTCTCGTTTCTGTTTCGACCCGGTTTCACCAACCACTTTCAAACGATCACACTTGAAATCTCTGTCTTTCCTCCCTTCCCACACCCCTTACATACTAATAGTATTGCCTCCTACTCCAACAGCAACTCACCATTTTCTCCTTCTAGCCAATTATAGTAGATTGCCTCCTTTCCAACACCCTCATTTCTAAATAAACAGCTGTTGCTCAACGCCTGCATGAATTGCAGGGCGGAATAATAAACTCTAGGCCCCTTTAGTTTAGTTGAGAGCCCACTACGTGCACTGTTTATATA
Organism: Riptortus pedestris; assembly: GCA_019009955.1. Taxonomy (NCBI): domain Eukaryota; kingdom Metazoa; phylum Arthropoda; class Insecta; order Hemiptera; family Alydidae; genus Riptortus; species Riptortus pedestris. Next base: position 74,611,831 of record CM032229.1, read on the forward strand.
TACTAGGTAATATAATTTCATTCACATTAATTTTGGAAAGAGCTGAATTTAATATTTTCAGCTAAATTATTAAAGAAAATCTTCATGAAGTGAAGTTTACCTTATGACTTGGTTTTAGCAGATTTCCCTTAAGGGAAATCGGTCATTGAGGTTGTACGACGTAATTTACGAAACATTTCGACAAACATCCATCGATCCTACCGAGGAGAAGACAAAATTTTATACACATATAATTTTCAGTGGACCTCATTTTAGCATTTCCCTTAAAGGAAATCAGCTATTGAGGTTGTACTCATGACGCGATTATCGAAATTTTTCTTCAAATGTTCATCGATCTTAACTAGATGACGAAAATGAGGTCTGTTCAAAACTGTATATATATATATATATATATATATAACAAACAAAACAAACTGCCCTCCTTCTGGAGGGCTCCCCTCAGGGACAGCCTCTTAATCGGCTTAACTGCTTTAATGCGGCTTTTTTTTTTAATATTTCTTTTTCAAACAAGAAATTTGTTGTTAAATTTTGATAGGCCATGTGGAAAGGAGTGCAGCTTTGCATTGTGCCTTTATTTGTATAAATGATAATTTACAATTCTCGCCGAATGCTTAATAATGGTTGTAGACAAATTCTGGAGGTCGTTCGTGGATAATCCCAGTTCTTTTAGAGTTTCGGCTGTCCTTTGGGATATTGCACCGATCAGCAAGCCTTTGACACTCCATTTTTCAACTGAGTATTTTTCCTTGAAGTACCCACAGCAAGGTTCGTAAATCTTCCTCTTTTCCTCGTCTACTTCTGTTGACTGGTTGACATTGGTTTCGAACCTTACAGTGGGATCTAGTATAACTCCTTCGTTTTCTATCCTTTTGATAATTAGGTACTGTCTGCCTGTTTCGGCGACCCATCAGACGATTTGCACGCAACCTCTTCATAGATTTCCCAATCTTTGTGGTATCTTTTTATTAGTCGGGCTATGTCTGTTCTTACTTTATGGTGACGGCTGTTGCGCATCAACTCTCCCCATTTGCAAGAACCTAAGACATGAGGTAGGGTTTCAATCTCACTCCAATGGCGGCAGCGGGTTGATCCTAGGTTCCTACCAGGGATTGAGTGCACAGGAATCAGGTTGACATTCAATTTCGATAGCCGTCCACCACTCTGAACAGGAAAAGCCCTTCTTCGTAGATACCCATTGCTTGCTAGGCTTCCATTCTTCAAAATTAATGACTCCTTTTCCTTTGGATGGGAGGGAACTCCACTGTGTGAAGTTCACAGTTCCATACAAAGATTTTTGTATCTTTTTTCATAAACTGGGGGATGGTTACTGCATTAAGCTTAAGGATTATATATTATACAAGTATAAAGAAAGAATTAAAGAAAAAAAGCTCATTATATTAAATGTTATAGATAATATCAAGTTGAAATTGGGGGTGCTGCAGTTCCACAGTGCCTATACGCGAGCCGCCACTGGTGGAATTAATCCAAACATCGATGAATTAGTTTCCCAAATTCAAGCTCATTGATTTCGGTGTCGCTATTTAACATTCGTTGTCTGTAATAATTCCAAATTTTACGATTTAATTATAATGTTGTACCTATTTTTTCCATTTTATTTGGTTATTTTAATAAGTTGTATTATAATTACAATTCCTTATAATTTCATGTCTGATATCTATCGTTAAAAATTATGAAGACTACTTATAAATGGACTACTTTTAAAAGCAGCCCGCCAACGTATTTGAACACTAAGGTTTGGCCTACAAGATGTCAAAGGATGCCATACCTGATCTAGATAGTATCTATGATTTGAGTACATCAAAGCTAAAAGGTTTGAACCTTGAATAACAACCTTGATATAATGACCTGCCCTGAAAATTACGAAAATGAGACCTAACTATTTATTTATTTATATATATATATATATATATATATATATATATATATATATATATATATATATATAGAGAGAGAGAGAGAGAGAGAGAGAGAGAGTTAACGCTCCAGCGCTCGCATTTTCGGCATGACCGCTACCAAATTCGGTGTATAAACATTTTATGTAAAACTAAGCTCAAGTTGTTTTATCAACATGTCATTGTTTAATGGCTAAAATCAGACCAGTGGGAGGGGGTGGGGTGTTTAAGAGAGGGCAATTTTGTAATACCTCTGTTATTATCCATTACACAGTGGTACCAATTCCCCCATCATGTTGGAAAAAATAGTTTTAGTGGGCGGATCTCGTTCAAACTTAGTATGATGTTTCTGTTTATTGTACGATGATTGAAAAGGTGTTTTATATAGATTGTATTAGATTTGTCAAAGTTTGGGGTAGGGTTAGAGGGAGAGGGTAGGTGCACTGTGGCATTTCTAGTACTTTCGTTTTTACCAAAACGAGGTCGTACCTAGTACCTAGTAGATGACGAAAATGAGGTCCGTTCAAAAAATATATATATATTTGTCTATTACCGCTCTAGCGGTCACAATTTTTGTTTGATCGTTACAAACTCGATATTTAGTCGTTTTATGTAAAAAGAGAGATCAAGTTCGTTAACGGCTGAAATCGGTCCAGTGGGAGGGGGGGTTTAGAGAGGAGGATTTTCGAAAAATCTCCGTTACTATACGTCGGATCGAACAATTGTACAGAATCAATATTATTGCAAATTAAATTTACTATTAATATTGTTATATACATTTATTCTCTATCTTGAATATTAACCGAGATATTAGCATTTTTATTAAATCTAGGCGGCTAACGGACGAGAGTGACTTTCCCGCCAAAAGCTAGTTCGGCCGTATCCTTGACTGCTCGGCTCTCGTAAATTTCTCTATTGTAAAACTTCACGTGGGAAATCTGCTTAGTTTACGCAGCCCCTGCGTGACGGGCTTTTGTGTTATAAAAAGGGAATATTTTTATACTATTACTACCTACTTTTATTTTTTCTAGTATAAACATATTTATGTTTTGTTGTAATTCTAAGCGTTAATATTAATGACCAACTTTTCGTTTAATAATACAGAAACAAAGAAAATATACCTGGTTCAAACAAAAAAAAAATTGATTACTAGATGAAATACGTTGAGTGATGATGTCATCAATTGGGACTTTATTTCTTGATTCGAAAATGTTTATTTGATCTATACCATATTCTAAATTTTATAGTTCCATTGAATACTAAATATAATATACGTTAATAGCAGAAATTGGACTAGGAATAGAGGATGAGGGAGGGGAAATCGGAAATCCAAAAAATCTCCATTAGTAAAAGTCCTTTCGAAAAATGTTATACAGCCAACTTTTAAACTATTGATGTTGTACAATTGTAGTTCTATAATTGTTTTTAGAAAATAAGATATTAAGAGTCTTATTTATACTTCATTGTTTTCGGTATTCATTAACGGACTTTTTACCTTATCTAACTTAATGGTAACTTAATGGCCTACCAACGTCTGCACATTCTAAAATCCACTGATTTAAAAGACTGAATGATATCGTATGATGGCAAGCGAAAAAACCTTAGTACTACTGACTCACCTTGGAATCAGTTTTCCATTACCCTATAACCATAGCATATTTTTTTTTTTGCCATTTCCATGATGCTTTAAAAAGGTTTGGGATTCCCGTTGCCTAGTCTTTCTTGCAAAATGTAGGCGTGGTGATAAAGCCCAAACCCCCGTTTTTCCAAGGATGCTTAAAAACTACGACCCTTGATCTAAGGACTTCAGGGTGCTCGGTTCGTTGTTAAACCATCACTAGTAGGAGGTAAATATACCGGGCAGACCCTACACCCACCCACGCAAGCGTGCGCACACAAACACACAGTACCCAATAGTGTTGTTTTTGTTCTTTACGAATCTCGACATTTGAACGTTTAATGAAAAATTAAAGATCATGTTCTTGTTATTTGTCTAAGGATTGGGGATAGAGAAATATAGGAGAGATGCCACATAGTGCAGGATGGCGGAGGGGTAAGGAGTGGATGGGACCTCTGAAGAGAGGTACTACAGAACAAAGGAAAGAAAACGAAAATGGACTTCTGACCACCTAGGCACAAATAACTCTCGCGAGTTCGTTGCCTAATAACAATGAAATTAATATGATCATGTTCGTTAATGGCATGTTGAATATAGTACATATTGCCGTACGTAAAGAAAAACTGTATAATCAATCTTATTGGTCAAGCTATTTCTAACAATAGTTTTATGTACCTGGAACATTTAGGGAGTTATTTGTATTTCTCAACAGCCAGTAAACATCTATCCCTAGTCATTCAATTTTCAGATTAACTTGTTATTCCACTAATTTTGTTTGTGTCCAGCTTAATCTACAAACCTTGTTTACATAAAAGAAAGGAGAATCCGAAACTAGAATGTGAGGCGATATCATCTTTGTGCCATTCCAGCTTGAGAAAAAGTTCTTAAGTTTACATTAACTTCGCGTGATGGACTTACAAACCGAGTAGAAAGATGAAGCATCCAATAAATACAAATAATTTTGAAATATAATCCGTGTTTTATTTTTTATTTACGAAGGAATGAGGGCATATTATTGCTGCACATACTTAGTCGAATGATTTAGTGGTCGCATGCGTCACGGAAACCTGTTGTTCTTTAGCTTGATGCATGCTTACTGTAGGCAGTAACATCACGTGGAAAAAAATGTATAATTGTAATCTCACGGATAAGCTTAACAGTTTGACTGCCCATTACGCCTCGGGGCGTGAAGCGCGGCGAAGAGGGGATGCCCGTCACGCCAAAGGGCGGGAACGGTTCATACCGCGCTCCACGAGTTAGTGTGACTCGCATCTGCCTGAGAGCGTTTTATCGCACGGGCGTCGAGCCAAATTTCAAATTTTGCTAACGCTTTCGGGGATGATGGGTACCTAAGATGGAAATTCCTTCCTAGGTGCCCGTCACGCCCAAAGGAGTAATTTTTATTTCCTCCCTTTTTTAACCCCCACATTAGATTTGCAACAAATTTCATTGTTTTTTTTTAAAATATTTATGCATATTTCAAGTCAAATAACACGAAAAATGTAATGGGCCTCCAACCAAATTCACTTATTTTTGTGGGCAGTCAAACTGTTAATAATGTTTATCTGCGCCTATAGTAATCGCCTAATTTTTAACGAAATTTTATAGAAAATATGCTTGGTTTATGCAGGTCTTGTCGAAATGTTTAATTGTAATGGAGTTGTCCTACCCAGGAAGAACTTCCTGTGTGAAAGTCCAGGTTACAGAATATCAGAGGCATGTAGAGCGTATATGCCCTTCAGACCTCCACTGTACACGGACCGAGGACACTCGCCTCCCTGTGGGCCAATTGGTCTCATGCTACACATATGTTGAAAAAGTCCACCTACAATACCAAATATCCCTGACATTCTGATACAGGAGGCACCTACTTTCTCAGATACAGACCCAGAGGAATCGGAGCAGTTTTTGCCCTACATGGAGAACTAAGCAAAAATGATGCCCGGTATTCAGAGATAGGCCTCTATGTACGAAGCGGTAACTGAAGAGGGAGGGAATATCTGCAGTGGACACCTTGACAGAGTCCGGAACCTTCAAGAGCCCCGCCCATTCCACATCGAGAACAGACACCACTCCCCCAGGTCATGAGCCATCCGAAGATCCCCATATGGACCCGACACATGATGTAGGTGCCTTCATCTGCACGTAGATAGATAATGCAAGGCGCTTGGATGAGGGCTGGTTAGGCATGGCAGAGATGATCTTAGATCAACTGGAGCCAAGGATCCATACTCAGATGGGTAGGCTCATGAGCACCTAATGCAACTTGGGACATTTTATCTCAACGAACAGACACATCCAACAGGGAATTTTCAGGAGGAACTCCAATCGCTAACAGCAAAAGAGCAAATTTGCCACACTAACTACGACACTGAGCAGCATGAGACCGCATACAGAAGATAGTTTAATGCGGCTCAATTGCGAACAGGAGGAGCTTATTAGGGAACTTCCACCCAGAGTGAGGACAGAGCCGTCACCTAGTCCAGCACTTTTTCAGCGGCTACCTCAGCGACTCCCAAGGGGTTGTCAGACATAGAGCTGTGATTTGCTAGAATCCTGGTAGTCCACAAGCATCTCGACAATAGCGCACTCTGCTGAAGAATTCTTGAACTAATGTTCTCTCTTGGCTGGAATGAACCTGCGCCTTTAAACCTTTAGCTCTGTGGGCAGTGGTGCATCTCCTGGTGCGGCCAAATGCCAGGTCCATCCACAACACTGCTCTAACACCCAAACCCTTTCAAAACCAACCCTTAAAATAGAGCGCTTAGCTCAGTCCAAGGGGACTATCTGCCCAAACCCATGCAGGGCTTTACAAGGTCCTGCCTTTCTTTGAAATTCCCTTTTTCTTGAGGTAATCTGGACTCAGGTAAAAAAATAAATAAAAAAAAAGTGGTGCATCTACCTCCACATCTTAAACTGCATGCTCACTAATGCCCCAAGGCCAATATATAAATTAAAAATAATCTTACATCACAAATAATGCCTTCAAATTGTCTCCTTATTTGTGTGTAAAACATAATGAAGTAAATCTTCCTACTGATGAATGTTATTAATTTTATTTCTGGGCAATTTTTATCTTTTGCATCGAGGCATTGTCAAAGATTTTCCTGATTTTTTTTTTTTAATTTTATTTTATACGTTTGAGCTGTAGAGCAAAAATCGACAAAACAAATTTTTGGTTTGTGAAAAACAAATTAAATTCTCATAAGATACATACCACCAAACATCCATTCCCAATTTATGAAATCAAAAGAGTTTTAAAATAATATAAAAGTCAAGATTTCATTTGGATTCATAACTCTGCTTTCTCCAGTAGATCCTTAAGCCAAAATGGCTTATTCCTCTTCCAGATTATAACACAAATCGGTCTACATATAGATAGTAATTTAATCAACATATATTTTTATTTAGTATTTTATTTATTAACACAAGGTTTCCTAAACAAAAATTTAAATACTTTATTACATTACCAGCAATTCTTCTATATAAAAATATTTCTTTTGTATAATATTCAATTTACCAGATTTTCAAATGAAAATGGCACTGGAAAAGTAAGTGTTCTTAAATTATAATAAAATTTTACCATTTATTTTTGAAAATTTTGATCAAAGTCAGGTTGACAGATACAGTTTCATTCCCAGAGATATCATTGAAAGCATGCACCAACAGGATATAATAAAGAACTTTAAAAGAATAAATTGATTTGATTTGATTTTAACGAACTCAAAAATAAAAGATACATTCAAAGTAAAACACTTTTACTACGTGCCAAAAATTATCAATGTTTAGAATTTTCTTTAATCAAATTAATAAGAGGTGATAAAACATTTAATGATAACCCATTTTCAACAAGATTACATGTAACTCCCAACTTGTTAATGTGCTTTATATTTCTATAATCATCATCATAAAAAACCATTTCATCAAAATTGACACCGCTTGTCTTGGATATTCTGAAAAATGAAATAAATTTTTATTCAAAACATTTCATAAAAATAATCTAATTACAGTTTAATATTCAGAGGAAAATAAAAAAGGAATAAAATTTCCAACTTATTTTCCTGACACATAAAATCCAGGCAGATAACTTGTAACCACTCGACAGTATCCTGGATTATACTGATGAGCTGAGGGAAACTTTTTGCTCGTGATAGAAGTTATTTTACTGAGCATCCTTTAGAAATATAATGTTTTACCTGACACATAATATATTTGTTTAAAGCATTTTATTTTGGAACACCATTTCTTGTACAAAAATTTAACAGATAATTGGTTAACTGATTTGAAGTATTGGCTAGATCATTTTTCTTTTGTTCTTTACATTTTCTTGTTTGCTAAATACATAGTTAAAGTCAAGTGAAAATAAGAGTGATCAACTGTTCCACACTTTAAGTTATTTTAGAATCATCCTGGTACATCATCTGTTCTGTATGGATTTAGTTTTCTCTCTGAACAAATTCTCGTATTATGGTCATGAATCGTAATTTAAACAAAATGTAACTTTTCTCACTATCTAATTTCAACTAACCACAGCAGAACAACTGTAAGATCTTTGATGTGGACGTAAGCAGGTAATGTGGAATAGGCATCTTTGGAAGCTTTCTGCATGTACCTTTTTAAATAACTTTTAGTATTTTTAATAGAGTTTGTGGCATATTCCTACTGTAGCACACTTTTTAAATAACTTTTAGTATTTTTAATAGAGTTTGTGGCGTATTCCTACTGTAGCACAAAGCTTATCAACATAGACGGGTCTTATTAACTAGTATTTTTCTTTAAGTTTCTATGATTTATGAAATGGGTATGTGATTGTGTAAAGGCAATTTCAATTCAACTTCATCACAGAAAACAAAGCCATCATATAAACCAGTAGGGTAGCCAACTGCCCTGAAGTAGTATATACTTACATATAGATTAAGGAAAGGTAACCCATATAGTGGGAAATGGGTTACCTCATATAGTGGGGGGGAAAAAAAAAAAACAGAAATGGCAATAAAATGCTTTTAAATGTATTAAATTAATATTACAATCCAAGTCTTTGTGTAAGCCAGTCCCGGAGACATTACCTGGAAGGAGAGGCTCTGCCCACGGAACCAGAAGGGACAGTTATACATATACTCGTACACCTGACTAGGAACTCTTCAGTCTCTACGCATATTTTTTATTTTTATTAAAACCATATTAAATCATTAAAGCTTCTTGATCTTTCATTTTTTGTTGACTTACTTCCATATGTTATTTACAAAGGAGTACATGGTCGTAAAATCATTTTAATAATTATTAAAAATATAATATTAAAGGAAAATGCTCAAGGAGTCTGCACAGAACAAGACTGCTGTTAATAAATTCAAACCTAGGTAGTATATTAAATTACCTTCTAAAATGCAGTCCCTTTCCAGTCGGATAAATTTCAATATAATTAAAGAAATCCTTTATTCCGAATAAGTAAAGAAGTTGGAATCCCCCAGCAACGTCTGAGATTCGGGATGCAATGGCCAAAGGAATTTGAGCTTCTTTTAATAAATTTAGGCAAAGTATAGTTTCTGGATAGAGAGATGCTCTGTTTCCTAACGAATCAATTATATCTCCATGTCTAAAAACAATTGCCATTAACTATTTGACCTCAATTTTTAGTCTACAAAAATTAAACAGTAGCACTTACTCGTTCTTTGTAAATGGGGAAGAACACTTATCAACCTGAAGGTTCCACAATGTTTGATCTGGAAAAAATAACTATTCTCTGTAAATGAATTAAGAGACTATTGAAATAATACGAATTCATGTCATTAAAAGAAATGATTTTGGGCAGTGCATTTTATGAAAGAGGGTCAGATCTGAGCAAGAACAAATGAGTAGCGTTTAAGAAAACAAGGAAAGGCAAAGATGAGGTGATGACAAAAAATAAATCTACAGCCATCACCTTGAGAATTACTATGGAATTTTCAAAAAGCATAAATTCAAATGCTGCCATGAGAGGGCTAACCAACAGTGTTAATGATTGAGTAAGGAATGAACAATTTAGACTAAGTAAAAACAAAGACAAGATAAAGAGCACGGGGCTGCCCAAAAAGAGGGGGGGGGGAGAGAAGTTTCCTAGTTATATGTCATTTATGCATAGTTAAGTTGACATCAAAGCAAAAATGGTGACAGGAATCACACGCTACTATGCCTAAATGAAGAGCTCAGATTCAACAAACTTTCTAAGAAAGCTGATGACTTGATCATTGATAAGACCCATGGTATAGCAGATGAAAGTGACCATCAAACAAATAGAACCAGGGGGAATGGGGTTTAGAGAAGGACTAAATACAAAATCGTGAATATCTCTGTTATTACGCATCAAACAAAATCATTAATTACATAATGTACAAAAAAAAATCAACAAAAATCTATTAACAAAAAAATCTTTACTCAAATATTACCTGAGATTTTATTTTATTTTCCACTCAATTGATTTTCACTTAAAATGACTTGTATCACTAAATACAAGATTCAGCTTAGATTTCAAATCCTGTTTGCATAAGCTTTTTCTTAAAGGAGTAAATGGCAGTAGATTTCAAGTGATAGTATGGCATTCCTGCACATGGGAAATTTGTTTAGTTTAGGCAGAACACTCACAACTGTCTTTTAGAGTGTGAGGCATTCCAAAAAAATATTGTTTCTTATAACTATGTTTTAAATCACATGAACATTTATATTCTCAAAATGTCTCAATAAATCAAATTGTTTTTCGAAAATACTGTCAATTCAAAGCACAGCCTAATCATGCAATTTTAAACATTTTGAAAATACATAACCTACTTATTGAGTCTAAAACTTCATATTTTTATTTGTGACAATTCAAAAAATAAATAAACAACTAAATTAGAAACATCAAATTTATTCTGTTCACAATTACCCTTTGGGTTTATTTTTTGTCAACAATTTTTTTTTTTTTACAAAAGGAAAACAAATGAAACCACTATGTTCTTCATTCGACTTATTTATTTAATGTACATGCTTCACTTCATGTAGAATTCTCCTGAAGCATTATACACAATGTCCAGTTATCCAGTTAGTAGCACATAAACATTATCATGTTTTATGCGTGATATTGAACCTTCTGCTTCAGGGATCAAATCAATATTATTATAATACTTACTTAACCCATGAAAAACACAGTCTTTATTTGTTGCCATTTTGAAAAAGGAAAAAAAAAATATTGTGTCAATTGGAGTCATTTTATAATTTGTTTTTTAACACAGTTTTAGGAAGATTTTACATGTAATAGCCCATACAGTTGTTTGGCTCACAAAGCTGACAACATTCATAATTATTTAATATCTTAGGTCATTCCACAAACAAATTGTGAATTCAATGACAATAAGTAAACTAAGCCCTAAGTTATACAACTTGATTACAAACATGCAGCAATTCAGGTTTTAATATTCAATGTGAAACATAGCATTCTCTAACACACTGTTAGCTACAAAATTGTACACAATTCTCATAATTTCAAACAATACAAGCAACAGAAAGCAAATTAATTAAAATTACAATAGAATAGAAACCTTATAATAAAAGTATTACTAAGTCTTAGGATATTTATAACAAATAGAAGATGAAGGAAAAATAGGAGTAGGCACCCTAGCCTCGGTTCTCAATCCAATTGAGCTGCTTTGGTGAGGAAAGTTTGGATCACTCTCCAACTTCACAACAAAACATTTGGGAACTTCTGAAAAGTATTCGACAATCAACCATTTGAGAAGTGTGACTCAAATGTGAAAGAATACTACAGGTGACCAAATGGGTCAGAACATTAAAGGAGGACTTTTGATGACAAAAAAAGGATAATTTCATGTTTTTTATTTTCATTTTTCACTCTAAAACTGTATCATTTTATGTACTAACTAATGCTGGCTTAAAGTTTCATTTGTAAAACAATTTGAGTCTTCTTTTATTTATTTGTTGGCTGTGAGCACAAGCATGAAACAGAAAGCTGGAAGGATTATTAATTAATGGCCTTCAAGAAGGTATCGAGGTGTTGATAGTGCCCGCATTGTGATTAAAGAACACATGAAAGCAAGTCCTATAATGACAATAAGGGCTCTATCAATACACCCATATTTTATACTTTCTTCAGCAGCAGCCCTATAAAAGAAAGTTATTTAATAAACAGAAACATAGTACTAGCATAAATACTATTCAAACCATGGTTCTATTAATTGTTTTATTAAAAATATAAATAAATTTGATTACGGGATTTGGAACAAAAGTTTCAAATTAAACTAATTCAATAAATGTCTTTACTCATTAAACCAGTTTCACATTTTATTACTATAAATTCAACTTAAATTAAAAAAATAAATAAATTAACCGTATGTCAAAATAAGGTAATACTAGCTAAGGTATCTAACTTTGTTAGGAAAATGTTTAAAGGCTGAAAAAGAAGGTACAAGACATTTATTATAACACTTACTCATACAATATTTTTACACTCCATTTCAGGAGGTACTCATATGCAACCTTTGTGCCATTGTAGTGTCAAAGAAGAAAAATAAATCTGTTTTTTTAACTAATCCCCTCTTAATATTCAAAATATTGAAATGCCATATTAATCGTAAAAATGCATCATGTCAATCATTTTTAGTATCATGCAAAAGTAAAGATTACAGTTTTGATGCCTGGCCTACCCAAACCTTTACAATGATGGCTAATTTAAAAAAAATAACACCAAACACTTGAATCTGGCTCTGCATTAAAAATACTTATTTATGAGTCACACACAAACATAAAAAAGTCCGTCACGCAGGGGCTGCGTAAACGAAGCAGATTTCCCACGTTAAGTTTCACAGTCGAGAAATCTGACCAATAACAACTGTAGTGTAAGGGATCTCTAAACCTATTCACGAGGGACGAATAGTTTACGGAAAAGGCCACCAGAGCTCTCGGCGGAATGTCCCAAACATAGCCGACTACGCACAGAATACAAATGCAAATATCTCGGTTAATATTCAAGATACAGAATAAATGTATAGAACAATATTTATAGTAAATTTAATTTGCAATAAGATTGATTTTATACAATTTTTCGATTTGATGAATAATAACGGAGATATTTTGAATTTTCAGAAATCTCTCCTCTAAACCCCCCCCTGTACGATTTCACCATTAACGAACTTGATCTTCCTTTTTGCATAAAACGACTAAATTCCGAGTTTCGTAACGATCAAACAAAAATTGCGACCGCTAGAGCGTTAACAGACAAATATATATATATATATATATATATATAATTTTGAACGGACCTCATTTTCGTCATCTCCTGGGTAGGATCAATGGACATTTGAAGAAATTTTTCGAAACTCGCGTCATGAGTATGACCTCAATAGCTGATTCCCCTTAAGGGAAATCTGCTAAAACTGTATAGAAAATAATCAATTCTAATAATTAAACACCTGTAGATAACCCGTCCCAATTAGCCTGAGTTGCAAAAAGTGGACATTAATAAATAATAATAATAATTAAACAGAGAATTAATGTTAACAATTATGATTTATAAAAAAAAATAAATGTTACTATTGTTTAAGCACTGAAGGCATTTCAGTAAAAATAAATTGCGGGGGTAATCTATAACCCTCAAAGCTTTAAGGAATAAAGTAAATCTGAAAATATAATATTTCCCCAGATAATAAATCATTATCAAGTAAAGTTTAAAGGTTATCAGTCTTTCATGTTCATAGAAATTTCAACTTTCCTGCCTGTCCTAACTATCTATTCTGATAGATATCCCACGTCCAATAAAAAAGGTGGATAATTTAAAACATCCTAACTTCCCAAAAATCCTAACCATTATTTAAAAAATACTTATTTATGACTCAAAACTAAATGATAAGTAAACTGAAGAGTAAAAATTACAAATGTTGATAAAAGAAAGAATATAAAGAATGGATTAATGCTGTACTAAATAATTCCATTATTGTCATCAAATTATAATTATATCATAGTTTTAAACATTAAGCTGGAATAGTTATAGGAGGAATTTATTTATTATCATTCATTGAAACAAATAAATCTAGTTTCCTGTCAAAATATAATGATTACATCATCTCAAATTCAGAGAAAAAAATATGATCCTTTGTTATTCTATTATGTAAGAAATAATTAGCTAATTTTCTTAGCTGGGTAAAAATAAAAATTGTTTACACAGAAATTAATAATTAATGTTATTCCAAGTCTCACTTCAGTCAATGGTAGAAGAGCACTTGAGGCCATAAATAAATATAAATAAAATTACACAATTTTCTCGGGGACTCTCATGTAACACAAATAAATTCTTCTTCTTATTCTGGACCCAACATCCTCAAATGTTTTTCATAATTTAGTGGTAGCGGTCACAAATAAAAACTTTTTTCTCCCAATAGACTTTATTCCAAATTGCTCTACATACAACCTCTTCAGGGGAAAAAATGTATCCCTGCCCAATTTAAATAAAAAATCAGGCAAGCCTTAGAGCTATATTTATAATGATTTAAAGGAACTCAATCAATGTTGAAACTAATGTCACATTAATGTTTTTATTTATTCTATAGAGTTCTTCTTAAAAAAAAAAAAATCCTAAGATGACATTATTTTAGGTTATATGTTGGCTTTAATCTCACTTGGTAAACCTAGAGTGGCGAGGTTGAATCCCGCCTTGTCAATAGGAAGTTATTTAGTAACAAACTCAATAATTAAAATCCGTAATCCCACTCTGGCTAGAAAAGGGAGGTAACCTGCCCCAATATTTGCTACCAGGTCAATTTATTAAATTAGTAGGCGATTTTGATAAATAGCATATGAAATTTCAACTATTCTAGTTTGCAAAAATACCATATATTCCAAGGACTAAGCATTCTTGCAAATGAGGTGTTATTACTTACTTTTTTAATTTGTTCACTATATTAACACTTTCACTGCCACCTCTGTAGCGTATACGGAAGCGTGAGTTTCACTCAGTGTGCTGGCTCCGTAGATGCTACGGAGTAGGTATAACTCCAGACAATGTTTCTCCCACCCCGGCACACAAAGGGCTTGAAATTTACAGCGGCACTCAGTTAAACACCGGAGATTTAAAGAGAACCATTGGTTTTAACAAATCTGTTCAGGAACACTTCAACTTTCAAATTTAGGTAAGTTTTGTCAATTTTTCAAGTAAAAAAAACAAAGTGCCACACGGTTAAATTTTTTGAAAATTGTGAAAGTGTTGAGCAGATTAGGAATACCTTAATGTTTCTAGTTAAAATTGTAAGGAAATAATTTTAATAAAAATAGTTTCATAAAACTGTGAATAGGTGTTTATGACAAAAACTATATGATCAACAGGGTTCTCAATGTATTATATTAACCAGATCAAAGTAAGACAGATCCAATTCAGATGTTGTAATAGATAAAAATAATCACTCTAATCTACTATATCACATAAAGAGTTATAGAATAGAGCACAATCATCTTCTATTCTTGGCAAATCTATTCAAGCCTTCTTCCAATAATTTCAAATTCATCCCATCATGAACTAAGACAGCTGTCACATTCAGTTTAGACACATCAACGATATTGCGATTCTCATCATCAAAGAAAAGCATATCTTCAAATGCAATATTTGATTTCTTCTTAAATCTAAAATATGTAAAGATGTTAAATAAAGGAATGTATGAAAACAAAGTGACTATATATTAATCTTAAAGTCATGCTCTATGTAATTATCCCTTTGTATGCCATGAACATTTATAGTTGCTTAGGATTTTCGTGATCATCAGACTATAGGCATAAATATAGATATTTCCTACCTTTGTCATTTCCTAAAATTACCATTATAGTTTTACCGACTTTGAACTAGTACCCATTTAAATAGTATGATGACAAACTGTTCAAATGAAATATATTGGAGTGCAAGGGACACGCATAATTTTGCCTCCAAATCAGATACAAACTTGAACAGACCCCAATCTCATTATCTCCAAGCAACGATGGAAGTTAGAAGATATTTTTGTGTACCTAGAACCTCAAGAGCCGATTTCCCATAACATAAATCTCTGATGAGATTGTATAAAATTTTCAGTTAGAAAATTGGAAAACGATTTTTCAATAAAAAATAACAATAGCTCATTTAAAATTGCTCAATGTGCGGTTCTTATATATTCCATAATTGAGTAACCTTATGAAGAAATGTTGTGCATCTTTGTTGACTCTTTGTTCTGTTCTTAGTTTAATTTTATTATTCTCTAATTAATATTTAAATTTAAGAAATTATTTTGAGATATACTATATGAGACTGTAGGGGTAAAAAAAAAACAAATAGCAAGAACCATATTAAGCAATAAATGATCCACTAGCCATCATGTAAAACTATTTAGTAAAAGGTTATACAACATGGCAGGTTTAATTGTGAGACCTTCAATATTTCAACACTTTTAAAAATAAATAAAGCAATAGTAAATGAACCAATGTTTAGCCAAAAACCCATCGGTATAACCACCATATTTTAAATTATTACAACAATTACATTCTATTAGGTAATTTAATAAATAAATAATTCATTCCAAACAATGCATCGAGTATATTACAAGGGAAACTTACTGTTGAAAGTGTGCAACTTTTGAGCCTGGATAGATTTCTTTATATTTAAAATATTTATCCCAATTGAACAACTTAATCAGTTGCTCAGCACCTTCAATTTCAGAAGTCCTAGAGGCTACGGCAATGTCACATTTCATACCCTCCAAGGTCTTTAAAACTTCAGTCGATTCAGGATAACAATTCACCTTTTTACCACGGAAATCAACTATCTGATGACTGAAAGTGAAAATCAAAATAAATTTACATAGTAACTAAAAACTACTTATACAAGATTTAATGAATAAAGGAATTCTTCTTACCCCTTGAGTTTGAATGGTGGCTGAACATGGGTATCCACCCAAAAAGGCCAAAGAGTGTAATCTACAGAAAACACATTTACAAAACCTAAAGCATAAAACAGAGAATTCTAAATGAATACCAATACTTACCTAGGTCAAAAACAACAAGCTTTGGTGTGCTCCTAGCCATGTTAAATAAATTATACTTGATCACTCTGCTAAAAGCAAGGTAAGAATTAACAAAACTGTATGTGCTTATTGCTTGCAGATTCATTCATGGCAAAAACATTAAATATTAATCCTAATACAAATCAAAAGCAACGAAATAAACTGACTTCAAACAAACAAAGGACTAAAACATTCACGAACTACTCATTCAAAAACGGGTTAGCACCAGTTATTACACAATTTATGTAATAATTCTCCTTATTCACCTTCCGTGTTTAGGAACGGGATGCATACAGGTTACCAACCTTAGATTACACAAAAAAGTCCGTCACGCAGGGGCTGCACTAACTAAGCAGATTTCTCACCTGTGTCACTGATTTGCATTTATCTCAAATTCAATGTTAACAATATTTGGTATTTATGCTAGATGAAAGTGTAGTTAAGTCCCGCCCTTAGCGTCTCACTTCAGAATGATGACCGCGGCCATTTTGTTTTTCTAACTACCTTTTTAAACACTTAAGACTTTAGTGACCGCATTAAAAAAATTCCAAAATACGCCATCGGTGGTTTACACCGAGGGTGGGGGTTTTGTTGTTCTAACTTTAAAATTTCCAAAATACGCCATCGGTGGTTTACACCGAGGGTGGGGGTTTTGTTGTTCAAACTTTATATTTTCTAACTTTAAAATTTCCAAAATACGCCATCGGTGGTTTACAGCGAGGGTGGGGATTTTAATTTTAACTTAATTTTGGCTAAGTGTATTTTAGTCCCTCCCTACGCCGCCATCTTGTTTCGTTTAATCCCCGCCCTCGCTTAAAACCACCGATGGCGTATTTTGGAAATTTTAAAGTTAAAAAATATAAAGTTAGAACAAGAAAACCCCTACTCTCGTTGTAAACCACCGATGGCGTATTTTGGAAAATTTAAAGTTAAAAAATATAAAGTTAGAACAACAAAACCCCCCACCCTCGGTGTAAACCACCGATGGCGTATTTTGGAAATTTTAAAGTGTTAACCCTTAACCACTGACGTGGAATAATAGTAGTCATCGTGTGCCACCAAGGGGGGGGGTGAAATACACGTTCACCTTAATTTTTTTTAACTCACCTAATTTGTTGGATCCTTAGACTGCGGAGGAGAGACTTTAGTGACCGCATTTAGAAATTTCTAAAATACGTCGTCGGTCGTGGAATGATTATGCAGCTTTCTCCACATGTACTCGCCCAAGTAGGAATCAACTCACCTTTCACATGGCTAGTATTATTTATCAAGAAGCGCTTGAGGTACTTGTGTATTATACCCAACACATGCTAGTTACATTGTAGAGTGCGCCGCTGTTTTATGCCTTAAGTACTACGATTGCCCGCCGGCAAAGGAGGTTATAATTATATTATAACTTTATAAGGAATTATTATGATAAATAAAATATAACACACTTTTTAACAATAAAACATTTTATTCAACAACAAAAGTATTTCACTCACATTTCGGCAGAAAATAGGTCGGTATTAGGGATGGGTATCGATTAATTGATTAATCGTAATAATCGATTAATACTCCAAATAATCGGTGTATTTTTAATCGATGTTTACGATGCTTGATTATTCTGGTAATCTATGCTTTAATCACGATTACTTAATTTTTTTTCTTCTTTTCTTTTTCTTAAGTGAGAGTTGAGACTAATTTTTCATATTTTGAAGCTAATTGTTCAACTTTTCCACAATCGATTTTTTTTCAATACTAGCTACATTTCAATCAGTAAACATTTTTTTTTTTTTTATTGTTATTGAGGATTAACTAACCTCTTTCAATTATCTTTTAACAATTGCAGTTACCAGACAATCGAAGGTTTAACACCTCTTTTTTGTTTGAGCTTACTAGCACATTTGAAAATTAAAAAAAAAAAAAAAAAATATAAATTAAATTTCAAAAATTAAAATTTAAAATTAAAAACCTTAATTCGTGGATGATCCACGAAACATGTACCCTGCTGAATAAATATTTTTAATGCAAACAAAGATTTTTTTAAACAATATTTAGATTAAGTTTTGTAATTTTAAATTTTAATTTTTGAAATGTAATTTATATTTCTTTAATTTTTTTTTTAATTTTTTAAATGTGCTAGTAAGCTCAAACAAAAAAGAGGTGTAAAACCTTCGATTGTCTGGTAACTGCAATTGTTAAAAGATAATTGAAAGAGGTTAGTTAATCCTCAATAACAATATAAACATAACTAGCAATTAACATATATATAAATATTGAAATTTGTTTTGTCGATTAATCGATTTTTTTTAGGTCGATTAATCGACGTATCGATTAATTAGTGCAAATATTAATCTGTTGTCAATAATCGATGTTTTGTAGTTCGATACCCATCCCTAGTCGGTATACAATTTAGTATGCTGTCAAAAGTGTCTTCATATTGTGGGATTTAGAACACTTGCGACTCTAAGGCAAAATATTTCTCTCCTTGAAATATTTCACTGCCTCTTCTTCTCTTTTTGGCAAATCCCAAATAAGCATTTTTAAAGGAATAAACAAGAAACACTAACGCACAAGAAATAAACAGCAAACGCAACAAAACCAAAAGATAACCTCCATTGCCGGCGAGCAATCTTATTACTTCAGGCCTAAAACAGCGGCGCACTCTACATTGGAACTACTAGTAGCATGTGTTGGGTATAATACACAAGTACCGCGTTTGATTCCTGACCAAATGGCTTCAATGGTGCTTGTGTGTGAGAACCTGTATCGGGATCCTTACATGTGAGAGTGTGGTTCACTTTCAAGTGCACAAAGCCAAGATGGCGTACGGGGGGGGGGCTAAACTGCACTTCACGCTTTATGCTACATATAAAGTACTTCATAATATAAAAGCTTATTGTTTAAAACTGTGACCTCTGTCTGAACATTGATTTTCACAATACTTTTTCGTTTCACATGCCATAGACGCGTTATCTGCATTTCGTGTCTTTGGTGTCTATTCGTTACCTTCTCACGCATAAAAGGCTGAACCGCATTTTATGCAACTTGGTACGTATATTACACTTAACCCAACTTAGACTATAGGCTAAACTAATATTTTCTGAAACGAACAGGAGTGGGGATTGTAAGGGAGGTCTAAAATTAAAAATAGCGATATTTCATTGCCTATTTTTCGTCAAATATGCACATTTCAAAAGTTGTTTATTTTGTTATTTAAAGAAACTTTGGTTATATTCTCTTTTGTCGTATACCGAAGTAATGAGATACACGCTAAAAACTATAGCAGGAGCCAACAATTTTATTCTGCACAAAAGACTTAACTGGAATAAACAGAATTCGGTATGTGAATTAAGAATAACCCCCCATTGCTAGGAACGAGCAGGAATGGGGGTTGTAGGGAAGCCTGAAATGAAAAATCGGGAGATTGCGTTTCCTATTGTTTTTCGGTAACAGTGCACATAACGAAAGTTGTTCAATTTATCTAAGTATCATATAAGTTCTAAGTATGATTCGGATTGGGGTAGTTATACATTTCCGCTCCTACCCTCCTCATTAGTTATTTATTTTAATTAGGAAATTATTTGTTTCCAATAGAAATTTAAACTACAAAGCATTTCTATTATTTCATTTGTATAATGTATTATTTAAACAAAGTCATGATGAATTTCACAACGGTATACGGAACCGGTGATAAGATACAGACTTGCCTGTTCTCCTAGAGTTGTTGGAACATGTTGCCATAGCACACTCACTCATTTTGAAAAAAAAAATCACTTATAACAATGGAAAATAAAACAATTAACTAAAAACACAACGATGCTCACGATGTAAACAAAGCTGAGTTCAGCCCAGTGACGTCATGCGCCAAAGTCGCAAAAATTTTTGATCTGCGCACCTGCCGAATGGCACCCCCCTGTGTACTATCTATAACTAATACGTTACTTGGTGATGTCAGTATAAAAAAAGTCCGTCACGCACGGGCTGCGTAAACTAAGAAGATTTCCCACGTCAAGTTTTACAATAGAGAAATTTCACGAGAGCCAAGCCAGTCAAGGAAACTGTCGAACTAGCTTTTGGCGGGAAAGTAACTCTCGTCCGTTAGGCTCCGAGATTAAATTAAAAACAATTCAATCTCAAAAAAACACAAAAGATGGACTTACCTTTAATGATAGCAGCGCTCTGAAAACTTATTACACCAACACTAAATAGTACCACAGAATATCTATTATTTGTAAGACTTAATACTGCTGTGAATATTAAGTAAACAAATAAAGGGCAAGTCAAATGGTAAGAACCTTTCTGATAGCGATCAGTCTGAGTTGTAAACAATCAGGTTAGCCAGCTTTTACCGGAAATAAAAGCAATTACGGAAATATATTTGAATATAAGTTATAAATTATACATAACTATTTATTATATCTAGTACAGTAATTAATAATAAACCAGAATAATTTTAATCACAACCATTCCAAATTTAGGAATCCGGGAAGAAAATAGAAAGGGGGGAGCAAAATACGATTCAGACGGTTATGAGATTTTCACATGATTAAGGAACAAGCAGGTTAGCCAGTGAAGGTTTACAATAGATAAATATACATACAGGTAACACTTCCGTGAATATTAGTGAATAATTACAAACGGCAATGAGAAATCTTTCAGTGAATTTACAATATAAGTTTATAGTCTCTACAACGTAATACGGCTGGATTGTATACAAACAGGTTAGCCAAGCTTGTAGCGCAGTATCGATAGATAGACCGGAAAAACAAACAATTAAAGAAATATATCTGAATATAAAATACTAATTTCATTGGAAACTATTTACTATAGTTAGTGGAGTAATTTGAAATGAATCAAAATAATTTCTATATCAATCACTCAGATTTTTGTAGTCCAAGAAAAAAAAGGGGAGGGGGTTCAACAGAACGTATTTGTTTGTACTTCGTAAAATAAAGCTTTGTTGAAAACAATATTTTGTATTTAACCTAATAATGAGGTGGTTCATGAGATATCAGCTTATTATTAATATGTCCCTAGCAGGAGTGGGGGTTTACTGAAAGCGGAACTCATTCCAAAAATTACAAATATCTCGGTTAATACTCATTATACGGAAAATATGTATAGAACAATATTTATAGTAAATATAATTTGCAATAAGATTGGTTCTATACAAGTTTTCGATCCAACGTATAGTAACGGAGATATTTCGAATTTTCGAAAATCCTCCCCTCTAAACTCTCCCCCCCTCCCACTGTTCCGATTTCAGCCGTTAACGAACTTGATCTTTCTTTTTACATAAAACGACTAAATTTCGAGTTTCGTAACGCTCAAACAAAAATTGCGACCGCTAGAGCGGTAAGAGACATATATATATATATATATATATATATATATATATATATATATATATATATATATATATATATACATACAGTTTTGAACGGACCTCATTTTCGTCATCTACTAAGTAGGATCGATGGACATTTGAAGAAAAATTTCGAAAATTCCGTCATGAGTACAACCTCAATTGCTGATTTCCCTCATGGGAAATCTGCTAAAAGGCAATATGCGATTAAACTCAATATGATTTGAAGTTGCTTGGGGATGGGAGGGGGGGGGTACTACAATCTCTTTCCCTCACCACACTTTTACAGTATAAATTAAATTATGTTTAGGGTACCACTGCTATTTATTTACACCAGCTATATAAATTACTAGAAAATTCTAACTTTTTAATGTTTTGAATAGTAAATTTAAGTAAAGCAGGGTTCATAACACTCAAGAAGGAGAGGAAGTTGTCGGGAGAATAACACAGTTAATTGGGTTTACTTTTTCCTGTGAAAGGTTGTATTTGCTTTCTACTCAAATTTACTATTATGTTTATAATGTTATGAATACAACTAAGCCTTGATTGGTTTATGACAGGAAATGCGTAAATTATAGATGGTATTTAATGAAAATAAATGTTATCCATGATTATGGTTTGAATTATTCACGGTAGTCAAATAGTGGAGCGGGATTGATTAAGGACTCATTTTCAATTATTATTCAAAACTAAAATTTCTATTCGATAAGTCCCCTACGGTTACCTTACGGAAAAACAATGCTCCCAGACGGGAAGTGTAACCGTACAAATTGAATCCGTTCTATAAACATCCCATCCGTATTCAGTCAACAATGATTTCCCGGGCAACACCGGGTACCTTAGGTAGCGTATGTATGTATGTGTATATATATAAAAAACCACTCATACCTTTACTGGTGTGAATAGAATTTTCCTCATGATGCCTTTATTGCTGGATGGTCTGATGCAGAAGACACCGGGAAAGCACTGCTTGTCCTTGTAACCCCCTTATTCCCTTGTTCGGTGCCGTAAAAAGCAGGTTTACCTTTTCACGCGATCAATAACCAAGTGTAGCCTGTGAATATTATATATATGACTTCCTCAATTTTGTTTCCATTGCCAGACAATTCTATCGTATTCGGCGAATAAAATATTACCCATGTCTGGTTGAGATCATTCTACATAACACTGCCTCTAACTCTGGTCTCTCTTCAAAACGCATAAATCTTTTGCCGTTTACCCTTTTTCTACACGTTATGGTACAGCATCGTTGTAAAGCCCTGGCCCATTCAACTTATTCAATTGGGGATGAACTCATATATATTTAAGCCGGGACCCTATAATTTTAGCTTTAATCATGCCTTTAATTAATTTAAGCCAAATTATAATCATTTTTAAAAAATAACTATAATTAGCTAAAAATAAATAATTTTAATTTTATAGCCAAGAGTTGAAGTGGGGCTTTGGGGAGTTTATATGGCCTTCTTATCATACACCAAATTAATTAATTTAGTAAACAGTAAATTTAGTATAGTCTACCCCTCCCCATATTTAGCTTAGTAGTTAATAATAAACCGCCAATAAAACTTTTATTTCTATATTCATGTCCGCTTTATAATACTATGGCTAATATGGGACGGGTTAACTACAGGTTACTAGGTACTAATTATTAATGTTAATAATTAGCTAATTATTAACATTAATTGTCAAACCCTTTAGTTAAATTATTAAGAAACCGTTTATTTTTTTCTGGTAACTTGGCAAATTGGTCTAACATATGTATGCTTGGGTTGCCCCCCCCCCGCCCGTCAGTTGGTTGAGGCATTGGGAACTTGCTGTATTTGTATTTTCTTTTTAAAAGGGTGTAAATAAACCATTATATCTTTCTGTATAATTTTTCCACGAAATAACTTACAAGATCTTACCTATCTGTACAATGTACTTCACACTTTTAGGTAGATCCTTTCCTAGAATTTTAATACACTTGGCAAAACTTGCGTCTGGTTTCGTGTCCATTTGATCTAAGACAATTTATTGACAAACTGACTAAATAAAAACCTTTGTTCTAACATGACTATGATTGCACAATGTGCAAGTTATTAAGTCAATTAATTAATGTGGACGCTTAATAACTTTTAATTCGTAGTTCAGGAATGCCTCGGTCATTCGCCGGCTAGAATTCTTCTGGAGTTAATTCTATTTTCAGGTCTTCGATAAGTATTCTGATTTGAGAGCTTTCCCCTCTCTTATGAATCACTCTTCAAGCGATAAGATAAGCACATGTAATAAACCTCTTCTTCCTTAAAGTAGTGTGCTTGGCTCATTTTCTTAACATGGCTAGGAGCACTCCAAAGCTGGTCATTTTTGATTTAGGTAAATAAATATGTATATTTAAAATCCTGCTTATTGCTTTTTTAAATTTTAGTTATAATTGTTTTCCGTAGATTACACTCTTTGGCCCTTTTATGTGGACACCCATGTACAGCCACCATTCAGACTGGAGGGGTGAGGACAATTTCATTATTATATTGCACATGGAGGTATTATATACTACATAAATTTATTCTGAATTTTACTTTCAGCCAACAAATAGTTGATTTCAATGATAAAAAAGTGGACTGTTATCCTGAATCAACTGAAGTATTGAAGACCTTGGAGGGTATGAAATGTGATATTGCTGTAGCCTCTAGGACTCCTGAAATTGAAAGTGCCCAACAACTTATAAAGTTGTTCAATTGGGATAAATATTTCAAATATAAAGAAATCCATCCTGGATCAAAAGTTACACACTTTCAACAGTAAGGTGTCTTAATGATATACTTGGTGCTTTACTTGGGCTGAATTAATTCTTTATTTAATTACCTTATAGAAAGTACTTATTGTAATAATGTAAAATATAGGTACACAGATGGCTTGCTGGCAAAAAATTGGTTCTTTAACTAACACAATATTTTTGAATAACATTATTTTTCATTACTAACACAGGGTTTGTGAATGCGCTGGGCCACTAAAGGAACCCTGACATGCAATGATTTAATATGATTTCTATTTTAGTAAACAGACTCACATTAGTAACTGATAAAATAACTTTTATTTATTTAGGACCAAAATATTTTATAAAAGAATTATATGTAGAAATAAACTAAACAAAATGAGTCAACAAAGTTCCTCAAACATTTCTTCATAAGTTACCTTATATTGGAATATATGAGTGCTAGACTATTATAAGTTTTAAATGGCATTTTGCTATTTGGAAAATTGTTTTCAAATTTCTCAACTTAAAGTATGCTAGAATGCCAATTTTTATCACATTTCCCCTAAAGGAAATTGGCTATTAAGGTTGTACACATACAATTTTTGAAACATTTCTGAAATCTCCATCTATCATACCTAGATGATGAAAATGAGACCCCATAAGTTATATCCATTGTTATGATCTTAATTAATCTTTTTAGTCGAGCTTATTAACTAAAATATTTGCTCTTGTTGACAAAGTATTATTTTTCTTTTAATATGCTTTACATTTTTCTTTCTCTTATCTAAAATTAACATTGTTATTTGTAAAATTCCTGCCATTGCCAGTATATTTATTTCCAGCTATTGTCGGCTCTGTAGTTAACACAACAGGGAGTTATCCATTGTTTTCTATCTCCTGGTTATAGCTTGGGAGTTAAGTTCTCTTCCTAGGCAGATGCTCCTCAGCTCTTTCAGTGGTTGCATCTGGTTTTTTCATAGTCTCTCTTCTTTACGGCCTGAGTAATATCTCTTTTGGTTATCACAAATTAATCATCTTTCTTTCTTGGCCATTTAAACTGAAGCTCATTATCTCAGGGAAGTATTTTTACAGTATCTTTATTTTGTTCTTTTCAAACGGTTCTCTAAGAGCTAGACCCTCCTCCTCGAGCAATTTCCCATTAAGCTATTATATCACTAAATATCTCAACTTTAAGATTTTTTACTAAGATAACAAAATGTGAGAACAATCCATACATTGGAAAGCTGCTGTGTTTAAGCTTTTTGTCAGAGATTTATTTATATTTCCTTCCTTCCTTATCTGGCAATAATCCATTTTCTCCTTTTTTTTTGTTTGAGAGGCTATTTTTGGTAAAAATCGAATTGAAAAAGAAATAATGTGAACCTGTTTTTAGTTCAGATTCATGTATGTTCACATTGGCATAGGTTATCATTGACCTAACTGTATAGTTGATAAATTTTAGATAACATCTCAAAAATAGCTTGGGGTTGGAATTTTGGTTCAGTGATAAAGCTGGCCCACTGACCTCCTGTGCTAGAGGTTCCAAATTCAAACCACTCAATGACACTCAAATTTTATTTAGCCGTGTGTACTTCTGCGCAGTGTCCACTTTGAGGTTAGAATTCTGTCAATTTCCCTGGTGCTTACTCAACATCTTGAGAATCTGAGTAGCTACTTGGAGTAGAGAACAAGTCTTTGGTCTGTGGTGACAAGATAATATGCCAAGGAGTGCATCAAGCTGACTACTTAACCTCCCACGGAAGCCGCATAGCAGGCCTCCATGGGTTGTTGAAGTAAAGGTTTTCTCAGAAAAATGTCAAAATGTAATTTATTTTTATCTTAAGCTTGCAGTAATATATAAGGTGAAGTATGAATTTAGGAATAATATATAATCACTGTTTTAATACATTCCTTAAAATGTTAACTTATTTCAGATTAAAGAAGAAAACAAATATTGAATTTGAAGATATGCTTTTCTTTGATGACGAAAATGGCAATATTGTTGAGGTGTCTCAATTAAATGTGACTGCTGTCTTAGTTAAAAATGGAATAAACTTGAAATTATTGGAAGAAGGCTTGAATAGATTTGCTAAGAATAGAAGATAATTGTATTCTATTCTACAACTCTCTTAATATAATAAAGCTACTTATAGTGAATATTTCTGCCTCCTACAATATCTACATTGAATCTATATTACTCTTCTTTATATATTGATTACTAATAATTCATTGGATTATACAGGGTGCTTCAAACTCGTTCCTCACTTCACATTTTTTTTTTTTTTTTTTTTTTTTAAGAGTTTTGAGAATTTCGAAATGAAACTTGGCAGCTCTTAGTTATGTTAGTCTGCCTGAACAGAATTTCTTCATTTTTATTCTACCATTCCTAACAAGATGCAGTCAGTATATTTTAAGAACAAGCATAACTTATTCAATATATTACATGCTTTACACCTAGAAGAAGTTAATGAATGAGAGAGGATTATTTAGTGTTAAGGCAACCCAATATATATTTCAATCCATCATTGGTGGGTAAGAGGAATTCTATACGTAATTCCTCAATGTTCATTCCATCTCCACTTTTTTACTTCATGGGTATAAAAAGTGAATGACTGAACAGAAAGGGCATTTATTTTATGAGAAGAAAATGATGGCATTATCATGGGAATGGGAATGGGTAAGTTAATCCAGTCATTATATATCCATGGGAAACCATTTTTATTCCAACTCATCAACAGGTAACACAGCTAGTAGACCAATAAATTGCAAAACGTCTTATTCCAAACTTAAATGTAACATACAGGTTTCATTGGAACTTGACTATATGAAGTACATGGGGAGTGATTCGTGATATATCATCAATTAACATTCTATGTTCTAGAGGCCTCACATTTTGTTTGAACAATACCATATTCAATATCTCATCGTTTTATGTAAAAACTAAAGGTTATGTTTGTTATTGGATGAAGATCTTTTGCTATAAAACATGATGATTATAAAAACAAAATTATAACGATTAAAATGGCACAGTTACTTGGTGGTAACCAAACGATATTAGCAGAATTATCAACATTCCCAGCATCTAGGTATGTTGAAAACAAACTTTATTACAAATTTAAAGTTGTATTTATTAATCTACCTTCTTTAAACTCTAAAATAGGGGAGGGGCAAAATTAAAAAATTTCAAACTAAGCATACCAATGATGGCAGATGATGCAAAATGACAAGAACATGGAATTGGTCTTCAAGCCAAACAAGTTTTTATTCTCAAACTCACATCACTTTTATAGAGTAATACAAACCCGATAGTGGATATAATTCTCAGTTCAGTGTGCATGAATTAAAAAAAAAAAAAAGTTGTATTTATTATGACTAAGGAAAATAATGGTGTCTTGACTTTTTTGTCCCAAGTGTTTGAAGTCATATGAACAAGTAATTAAGGATTCACTCTTTTTTGGTTTGATCGAGCTCAATCAGTAAATGATTATGAGTTGCAGTCTTGTTTTTCCTGATGTTATCAGTTATTTGACAGCAGCAATTTCCTTAGCTCAACAATAATATCCATTTCACCATCTACCCAATATTACTGGTGGTCCTCCTAATTGATTTAACTACTTGTCCTTAATTTAGAAATCCTCTCCATGAATCCATAAACTTTATCCTTCTCAATATGGTTCTCCCACCTAAAAATTTAATAGATAATATATTTAATATCATTATAAATAAATTCATTACTAGAATAATGTTTTGACTATTTAACTCATCTACAATGATTGCTTCCGATATTTTTCAATGTACTTTAAAAGGTTTGAATAATTTAAGATCAATTACTCTGAATACTGTGGAGTTAGTTATTCTATTAATGAGGAAAGAGGGAGTGACTAGAGCTTCAAAGTAGTGCCCATAGAGGCACCAGGCTGTTGGTGAAAAATGCATACATTTCCTCGACTGTGGACAAACTGCTCTCTATTAGTTTAGCTTTAAGAAATATTGAATATGTTAATCTTATGCTCATATATAGAAAAATCTGATGTGTGTACAACATATATTTCTTGTCTCCTATTAAATGTTAAAATGTTTTGATGCACTTCATTTAATATGATTTCATTTTAAACTTATAAGCTATATCTCTGGTCCAATAAAAAGAATTAAAAATGGTCATAGATCCTAATTTATAGATATTCTCATGACAACAAAAATGGTTCTATACAAAGTTTTAGGGTCTCTAATAGATAAGAGAAAACTGCAATTTTCAGGAATATGGTTACAAAACAAAAATAATGTTTTACTTAACTTTGTTGAAGATTAATTTTTCAATTTTATTTATAAATGTATACTTTATGCTCCTATGGCTAACTAGGACTGGTTATCTACAGATTAACACCCTTTTCTATAACCAGGATGGGACTAAAGTTAGTGAGTTCATCACTAAATATTCTTCTCGGCCTCACGTCTCTAGGTTTGTCAAATGTATGAAGACCAACGCCTTAATTCACATGCCTAACCTGAGCCGCTCAGATACACTTTCTCTTGAAAGAACATAATTGAGAAAATCATTTTATTTTTTTTTTTTCCAAAATAGTCCGTCTGATTTGTTGCATAAGATTCTAAAATGATGGAAGTCCTACACATTTCTAAATTACTTTCAGAGAATTATTAGGGGAAAAATTTGATTTGAAATTTGAAAAGTTTGATAGAGAGAAATGGAGTAATGCTATGATCAAGCAAGTAAGCCACCAGGCTTGTCTATCTGGGCTTAATTGAAGGAAATTCCAGAATAGTTATAAGAACTACAAGAATTTGCTAACGAGATAAGGCAGTACATTTCTTTTCATTTACATTAAATGAAAGTGATACGGTTAATGTTTTTGTCAACAATACACTAAATCACCTTAAAAAAATAAATTTATTTTACAAAATTTAACTTCTCTTCTTTTTTATTTTGACTTGAGAAATTTAATATAATTGTAGATAATATAAATGTACTAGTTTATAGGAATATATACATATATTTTGTAATAAAACCATTTTAAATTGTTGTCTTTAATACTAGTCTAATGTTTATTTGTTGTTTTTATTACTTGTATTTAATGTTTATTTATCGTGTTTAATTTTTTTTGTTGGTACAGTTTTTTGTTATTTTTCTATAATTTTGTTTTTATTTTACATTGTTAAATTTTAAGCCAATTCACCTAGTTGTGGATGTTCCTGTATAAATAAATGCTTTTAAAACCTTATACTGTTTATCTCTTTTATTTTTCCAGCATCATCAAATTTCCCTTAAAGGATACTACTGATGTCCAGTATAACAGTTTGGTGAACTGTTTTAATTTAAAAGAAAGTAATAATTTTTAACTAAGAAAGGAATATTTTTTTTTGTATTAAAAACATTTTTAGCAACTATCTAGCAAACATTAACTTAAAAGATAAATTTCATATAGTAATTTGACATTAAAATTAAATACATTTTTTTAAATGGTAAACAAGATATTCCATAATATTTACCTTAATTTTTGTACTCACCTGCCATAATGTTTAAAATAAGATCCTATAATAAATGCATCTGCTAATAAATAATCTTGAATATTATCTTTAGTGACTCCCGAACCAATTAATACTGGAATATTAACAGACTTCTTGATTTCTGAAACAAGAAAGTTTCCTTTTAAGTTTGTTTTTGTGCATTAAATTCTACAGAGTTAGAGTAATTTGTATCAACTCTAAGTACCACAAAAGACTCAATAGCTAATTTCCCTTGAGGGAAATCTGCTAATAGTAGCACGTTTCCACTCAAGTTTCAATAAATTTATATATATATATATATATATATATATATATATATATATATATATATATATATATATATATAAAGGGCACTGATAGTTTTTAACTACTCATTACAGAAAGATATATACGAGTCACACAGACTGATGGATGGACACAATGGTGGAAATAACTTTCAGAGACTTTTGGTGAACGAAACTACTTTCGATGTTTAGGGATGCGAAAATGAGAGTTAAAACAAAGAAAATGGTATGATGGGCAGAAAGAGGAAGTTCCTGGAAGGTGGTGTACAATGATGGCCAAAATCGATATTTAACCATTTGTCAACACTAAAGATTACATTTGTTATTGACTAACACTGGAACTGAATTGGGGGATTAAAAAAATCTCTGTTATTATGAGTCAAATTATAAAATGTTATAGAACCAATCTATCGTTAAACTATTGATGGTCTACAATTGAGGCACCGAGAAGCAAAGGGATGTAAGTGACAAAATTACAAAATCGGAGATAAGTACTGCAAATGATAGAGGAAATTCCAATCTGTTTAGTGGAAAAGGGGTGTTAGAGATAGTCTTGACAGGTGCAGCTATGTGACGGCATAAAGAAAAACTACTTAGTAAAAGCTTCATACTGTTTGGCGCTAAAGGGGTGTAAGTGGTGCAGGAGGACTTACACCTGTTTGCCTCCAAGCAGATGACTTTGGTGATTTAGTTGATTGTTTACTTTGTGATGTTTACAAAGCTTTTGATTGTTATTTTCATTGGATTTATTTAATGGTATTGAAGACTTATAATAAATAATGGAATATATGGACAACGTTCTTGGAAGTGAGAGTTCAGGTAAGAATAAAAATAACTATTATTTTTAACTATTATGCTATTGCTATCAATAGCACAAGCAAATAAAAAGTTTCAAGTCATTAGGATGTCTACAAAAGACTTCTTTTCCACTGAGAGCATGAATGAATACTTAAAAGATAGTATTGATGGTATCAGCCAATTCCAATGGCTTCGATTCACAAAGGCAGAACCATTGATCGTTTACTATAAGACATTGCTGAATGAGGACATAGAGTTTCAGAAATATGACATGGCTAAGCCGAAAGCTGGGCGACGACCTACATCTTTTACTTTGAAACCATTACATGAGCAACCAGTAGCAATCACAACAGCCAAGTACAAGGACCTACAGTCTCTTCTACCATTTTTGCCACCCATTCACCACGAATTTTACAAAACTCTGAAGCATGGTAAAAAAGAAAAGGGACAGGGGAGTAACTTGAAACACGGAACGGGCAAAAAGAACATAAACCAGAAGAAAAAGAAAACAGAAAATGGTCAACAAGCAACAAGTACTAGCACCTCAACAGAAGTGACTACTTGTACCCTTGAAGAAATGGCAGAAGCAGAAGACGACCTAGACAGGATTTATGACTCAGATTAGAGTAAAACATAAAACAGAATCAATCAAATGAATCAATTTTTTTCATTATAACCATGGTACATTATGTCATTATAAAGATCTCAATGTATTGATTTTTTATGTTTTTATTTCTGTTGACATTATAAAGTTTATATTAAAATTTTATTACAAGCAAATTATTTTTAATATCAACAACCCTCAATCAAACACCTACATTTATTCATTTGAAAAGGGGTGTAAGTAACATAGTTGGCAGCAAAAGGATGTAAGTGAGTGTAGGGTGTTAGGAAAAAAAATCTAGCAAAGTTTTATCTTAAGGAATATAATTAAAAACTACATAAACAAAATGCCACATATATATAGAACATGATTAGACAATGTTTACATGTATTAACCAACTCTAGAATTAATTATATATACTAAACTTTACACAAGTTTTATACAAAGTTTTAATTTTGTCACTTACATCCCTTTGCTTCTCAGTGCCTCAATTGTTCTATGCATTTTTTGTAACTCCAATATTAAGCAATCATTTGTAAATTATTGTTTTTAGTCTTCATAAACTCCATAATTTTTAAAAACACTTATACATTATATTGTATGAACTTGCAGAAACAGAGATCAATATAATGGAAAAAAAAAACAATGAAAGCTTCAATCTTGCACATACACATATTTAAATATAGTCAAGAAAAATTATAAGACCTTAGACAGTATTTAACTGACTGACATTTTAAAAAAATGGACTTAAAACTCAGGATAAAATCAAATAGTATAACTATTTAAATTGATGTGTACTGATGTCACAGGGCCAAAAATATATTTCAAAGCCAATTCATAAAAAGGTTTTTTTTTTACTTTCTGTATTTTAAGGTTTTTTGTGACTCTGTTTAAGAAGTAAAATGTGTGTTTTTTCTTTAATTTATTTCTTAAATTAACAGTAATACAGCTATTTGGCATTGTATAATAATAAAATAGTTACTTGATAATTCACTAATGTCAGCGGGAGCACCAGTACTAGTTCCAGTCAAGATGACTCCATTACTCAAAAAGAACTCAGCAGCAATTGCCGTTTCTTCAATGCTCACATCTTTTGTTATTTGGTGTGAACTAAAAGGTATATTTAGTTATGAAAATATCAATGAATGTTTTCAAATCACTGAAAATAATAATGTAAGAAAATTGAAGGCAAATGCATGGATTTAATATAAGAAGTCGGTTGCCTTACTAAAAAAAATTCAAACAGTTAAAGTATTATAAACAGTAAGTATTAACAGTTGAGGCAGTATCTGTGAAATACAGGTATTTCCTTTTAAAATTCATGTATTTGTTAATTTATGTCTATTTCCTATTGGGATAAGGTGTCCAAATAAAATAAATACTTTGTTGCAGAAAAGGACTGACTTAGAGGAATTGATAAGGAAATGAGAAGGTGAAAACAGCATACAATTGACCATGACTACTGCGGATATGAGCTACCAATACCTCATTACCAGAGTAACCACTGTAGTGAAGGACCCATTGAGAGGAACTGTGTTGGCACAAACTAATAAGTTCATTATGTATATGTTTTATGTTAGAAAAATATTTCATTATTAAAGGTTACATATGAATGTTTAATGTATATTCTTCGTCTCCAAACTGGCTTTCTGCTTCGACAGTCTAATCTTAACGCTTCATTGTGCAAAGTTTGGATAGCTCTACAGCCACCTTCCTCAGGCTATACATCGCCACTGCCGTTCCGAATGGGTTCCAGTCTGGAGTTTAATTTGACATTTAATGTCATGTATAAAAAATGTTATGAAACCAATCTTGTTACACTAGTTATGTTCTACCACTGACGTTCTATACATGTTTTTAGTAACTCAAATATTAAAGAGTTTTTCGTTCTTTTTTGTTTTTCAGCTTTTACCTCCACTTTTACTCATTGGCCTTTTTTATTATATAGAAATAGAGTATATATTTTGAGATGTGATCAGTAGTGTGTCATACCAGCACATGAGAAATATACTTAGTTTACCCAGCCACTGTGTGAGAGACTTTTTCCATACCTCAAAGATGGCTCAATTCTATAGACCATGAAATCAATGAAGTAAAAAAATTATAGAAGAAACAAATTACCGCATTTACAAAAATAAAAATTATGCTAAATTTTTTTTATCCAATACATAGACACAAAGATATTTACAATTTTGTATTTTAATTCTTAAAAACTCCACTTTGAATTGCTCTATATAGTCAGTTAACTGCTAAAATTGTATTCACAAAAGCCTAAAATAGCTAATAGCAAATTTCTTTCTTAATATTTAAAGACAGTGAGGTAAATACTAAAAGAAATGTTCTGGAACACAAGTTTACCGCAGAATAATAGAGTATTCTAGTTTTACTGACAATGAGTGGTATGATGCTGTATTAAATTCTTAGTACAAGAACAAGACTAATGAATTATTTTTATAAGATTAAGGTTTTTTCTACTCTCTGTTCAACATCGTCAATTAGAGGTTGTCATATAATCAATTCATACCTGTGTTTTTTCTTGATGTCAGTGAAGACTAAAACCGATTCTGCGTCGATTTCCTTTCGATACCTCAATAAGGACCCCGCACATGAATCAAAGTAGCCTTCATCACCAATATGACCAAACACAAACCCTTCAACTCTTATAAACTGTAACTGGCAAGCCTTTGCAATTGAAACAGATTCTTTGTTTCCACCAGCTAGTATCTACAACATTTATCTAGAATATTTAAGCATTAAAATAAAGAATCATGCTGATTTACATATATTTTGTGATCATTTTTAACAAAAAAGTTACCTGTATTCCACAGGGTATATCATTAAGTATTCTTTTAACTTCAGTAGATATTCTACTCATAACAGAAATTACTTCAGGCTGAAAAGGGGGTTTAATATAAGGCACATCGTGCATGTTTTCCAACATCACACTATCCTAAAATGTTAAATAAAAAATTACTTAGTCTTAAATGAAAGAACAAATCATTTTTAAAAACATATTTTTACTTTTATTAAAAAAAATCAATCAATTCATTCCAGGTTGGCTAGTTGTTAGTAAAAGTTATTTGTTAGTAAACGTCTCTTTATCAAGTTTGCCATTAATTAGACAAAACATCCCAACAAAATGAGTAAAGGAATAAGTGACAAATATTAGGATTTTTGATTTATTTATGGAATCATTTTGGCTGTTTTAGAATCCAAATAAATAGTTCTTTATCCACCATCATAAATCTATAACTCTAAAATAATTGCTGATACTGGTTGGGAAAAGTTCAATTTCAAGATGTCATAAAAAGGCCAAGTTTTAAGAAATACCCTCATCTTCAGGTCGCAGTGAACTTAATCTACAGAGATCTTCTGCTGATCAAAGATCCCCAGAGTCTCAACTATTTCTTTATTAGATAGATTAAATTAGATGCATTAATCCAAGCTTTATTGTTCTTTAATTAAAACTTTCATAAAATTATAAAAACATTTCATAATTTTGTTCACTACATTTAGCCATGCTGTCTTGCTGGAACTAGACGAGGTGGATTCAGAGAGGGACGAAAGGGAAAATTCTTACATAAACACAAATAAGAATCAGCAAAAATTGCCTTCCAAAAAAAAAGAGTGCTTTCGGAGAAATCGCCCTATCTCATAAGACTCTGCCCTGCCTTTCTTAGCTTCATTGTCTCTGGTAAAAATTGGTCTTGGTAAAAATCTGTACATTAAATTGGACAGTTTGAAGAACAGTTAGCTTCATATTAAAAAGTAGGAGAGGACATTCTTGAAAAATGTTTCAGAGGCTTTTCTTATCCCTCTATATCCAGGGCCTCAGTCAAAAGTCATCCCTGGCTCAAACCAGTTATTTGTAAAAATATGTCATTCTCTTATTTCCCATTATACATTATTTTATCTATGTAGTTCCTATGGTACTTATTTTACATTAATAATAAGCCAATATATCCCCAAGTATCTTATTCTAACTTTAAATACAACATACTGTTTTCATTGTACCTTTTTACTGTGCATAATTTAGTTCAATTATATTGAGGCCTCAATTTTTATTTCATCATTACTAAACTCAACATTTAACCATTTAATGTAAAATTGAAGGTGATGTTCATTTTCTACATAAGGATGTGTTCATAAGGTTGTTATTATGGATTGGATTGGATTGGAAAATGTAATATAATTTTCGAACTTGCATTGCTGAACAGGTTAAAATTTAAAGCCCTGTTTGCATAGGCTTCTTCTTTTGGGAGATAAACGGAATAGAACATGAGATGATAACATCAGTGTGTGAAATCTACTAAGTTGACGCAGCACTTGCATGGCAGTTTTTAATTAATGCATAATTAAAGTTTCTTGTGTAGAATGTCACATACTTTAATAAAATGGAGTCCTAAGAAATATCTTAAATAAAAGAAAGATAATTCAAATATGTTTATATTCAGCAAATTTGGAGATCTCAATGAAAGAAACCAATAAAAATATAGGGTCAACAAGAAGTTGAATGCTGATTAATTTTTGTTAGATTAGTTGATGAAAATTGGAAAACAGGTGTTCCTTTAAAAAATAAAAGCTAAGTTTTAATGAGAATCCTGAAAGAGACTATCTGATTAAAATGAACTTTTTTATCTTTACCACTGAACACGATTTGTAAATTTCTGCTTCTTCGCATGCATTGTCCACCAGCTTCTGAATGGAGCCATTATATTTAGGTGTTCCTAAAACATAATGCATTCAAATTGCGTTATTTTAAATGGCATAAATTCAGAAAATATAAATTTAAATAAAGATTGTAAAATATGGCTTTTAAGATATAATTGACATGAAAAACAAATTTTGAGCCCTGGATCTTGTACTACAAGAGCAAACACTTCCAGAGCTCTAACCAATGCTGTGTGAGCCTGTTGAATATACGAGTAGTGCTGTGCTTATTTTTTGGACAGCCCTATCTGTCAAAGTAGATGTATTACAGATGTGTGTAGAGGATATTAATAAATAACAAAATCTGAACAAAGCACGTGTATGATGGGCTTATGTTGAATCTAACCACCCCAAAAGGGACGGCACTACATATCGATGTTACGTTATTAGTTGATTACCTCCCCAAAGAAGGGTTGTAAAAACATGTCTCCTATGTTATACTGGTTGGGTATAATTTATTAGAGGGGGTTAGCCATGAGAGTTAAAGCATTGGCTTTAATCTCACATTGTAAACTTAGAGTGGCGAGTTAGATCCCCGCCTGGGCAAATAGGAATTTATTTAGTGACGAACTCATTAAATAAAATCCTTAGTCCCATCCTGGCTAGAAAAAGGTGGTAACCTGTAGATAACCCGTCCCAATTAGCCATAGTTGCATAAAGTGGGCGTTAATAAATAAATAAATAAAAATAATTTATTAGAACTCGCTCAGTAGAATATAAATATATTTATTATACTATATAATAATAGATACAGAAATGGAAATTTTGATTCAGTAGCTTCTGAAGGGCCAAGATCTACCTAACAATAGGTGGTGGAGGTCAAGCAGTCATGTATTGATATTAAAAGCACCACAACCTGTTCATTGAAAATGAAAAAGTAACAAGTATTCGCTGTACTTTACTGAAATGACAGTGCACTTGAATACATTTATGAAAGAGCTGTAGCTATTAGGAATTATAGATATTATATTATTGAATAGGCATTTATTTGATCTTAATGTTTTGAAAAATCACTCAACACCACCATATCCAGTAGTAAGGCATACATTAAATGATAAAATAGAATTACCAGGCAGGGCACCCACATGAATCATGCCTATAACAGGTTTAACACATTTAAAAACCTTGTTGAACTGTTCCATGTCTAATACTTGTTTTTTAAAATTCAAAATATCAAATAACGTCACAATAATATTAAAAGTTTCAGTTCAAGTAAGAAAAGCGCACTATTTTTCAAATCACAGTTACTGATAACACGCATTACACCTTGATAAGGATGACAAATGTTATCTTTAAAGTAAAAAATATCCAAATATGAGAGGCATTTACGAATATAGACTTTGGTTCAACAAATATTTTATTATAAATGTTGCTCCCTAAAAGATAAAAAAAAAAAAAACGTAAGGGGAAAAAATACAATACATATATCTGGGTTTAATGTAAGATTTTCTTGAGTTGTAATTTTTATAAGCTTTGAAATTCAAACATCTTATATTTTCTTCTCTAATCATATCTTCAAGAGAAACAGATTTGCGTTTAACTAGGAGGATGTAAGAGTAATGGAGAGGGCAAAGCGATAGTTCTAGATATGTTGGCTAACCAACATCAACTTCACTCAAAACTAAAATCAAGTTCATTGATGGCTGAAAGTTGGGAATTAAAAACCCAACGGCAAAATGGGGGGCCATTGAAGGCCCACTGAAGAGTGGGGAATCAAAAATTCGAAATTTTCCGTCATTAGGAGAAGGGTCGAAAAATGTTGTATAATCAATTTTGTTAAAGCTTTGATGTTTTACAGTGCACGTTCTTCTATAGATTCTTTGCTACCTCAAATATTAAGCTGGCAATTCTGTTTTTTTTTTCGCATGCGCTTTCAGTAAACTCCGCTCCACCTCAACTCACATTAACTGTATGTAAGAAAGACGTCCGTCACGCAAGGGTTGCGTTAACTAAGCAGGTTTCCCAAGTGCGCCACGTATTTGCATTTCACTCAAAACGTAAAATTTCAACGAGAACAATATTTTGCATTTAGGCTTCAAATGAAGTGCTTCATGATATAACAGCTTACTGTTAATATGACATGAGCAGAAATGAGGCTATACTGAAGGCCAAAAACTAAGAAATGCAAATAGCTCGGGTAATAATCAAGATAATGAAAAAAAAAAAAAAACGTGCATAACAACATTTACAGGGCATTATATTTGTAATAAGATTGGTTCTATACAATTTTTCGATCCCACGTATAATAACGCAAATATAAAGAATTTTTGAAATTCCTTTCGAATATGAACGTATTTATATTCCTATTATGATACGTTATTATTATTAGTAGTATACGTTATTATTATTAGTAGTAT
Source organism: Riptortus pedestris (assembly GCA_019009955.1). Lineage (NCBI taxonomy): Eukaryota > Metazoa > Arthropoda > Insecta > Hemiptera > Alydidae > Riptortus > Riptortus pedestris. Next base: position 74,650,765 of record CM032229.1, read on the forward strand.
ACGTTATTATTCGAATTCCTTTCGAATAATAACGGAGATATTTATAATTTTCGAAACCCCCCCCCCATCCCACCTGTCCGATTTCAGCCATTAATGAACTTGATCTCTCATTTTACATGAAAAGTTTAAATATCATGTTCATAACGCTCGAACAAAAATTGCGACCGCTAGAGCGCTAAGATATATTTATATATATTTCTTAACTGAAATCATTTTTGCCATTCCCTGGGAAGGACTGATGGACATTTGAAGACAATTGTTGAAAATCGCGTCATGAGTACATCTTCAATAGCTGATTTTCCTTAAGGGAAATCTGCTAATACGACTAGGGGTGAATGTAGAAATTATCAAATTTAGGAATGCTGTACTGTTTAAAGTAGTTCCTATACTTGTGTTCCTATCCTTTGATTAAAATCGACTAAAGGAAGGGAGGCTTTAGAGGGGCTGTATAAAACAATGCTTATTTCTTCGTACATTAGTATAGAACCATTTTAGTTTATCATAAAATTATCTACAAATGATGTTCTATGACGTTTTTGATCCGATGTATTTAAACGGAGATATTGTATACTACTTTTAAATGAAGTGTATAAAAATAATTTGTTTAATTAATCTAATTGGAGTACAACTAAGCCATGTAGTGTCCAAAAGAGATCCCCCCCCCCTATAGGCTTCAATTTATTCTTATTTGAGTTCCTACGCAACAATACCGATTCATATGAAATAAAATAAAAAATTAATTAATGTGCGAAATAAAAAATAGAAGTAGGGAATGGATAGGAAGTAAAATACAAAGCCATGTATTTCTTCTTTGCTACTCGTTGGATCGATAATGTCCTCGGGTAACCTTCACCCACCGGCACTGTTTATAAAATTGTTAATTGCTATATCATAAATTGTTCTAATGCCGACAGTTAGTAAAATAATTACAAAACCGACGGCTCAGTTATTGACTTGTCTCTAGGTCTCCTCTACTGGTCCCGTACAGTAGAATAGTCTGTGTGCTCTACTACTCTTTTATCCTCTTAGGTCTTTAACTTTAAGAAGGTTGTTATGTGCAGGTTATGGTGCCTTTAAATATTTGAATTTTACAATGGGGTTTCCTGCTTTTGGAATCTTTTTAAGTAATAGGATATTTAAGAATAAAGCAACTAAACTTGATGCGTGTTACAGACAACTTTCTGAATTATATTTCAAGAATGATTTGGATATCGGTGTAAAGAGTAAAATTGAACAGAAATGGGGGTCAACAGTGAATAAAGGAACATTTCAAGAAAATGCTTCAGACAAATTTTATGTATTGTCCATGTTCCCATACCCATCTGGGAATTTGCATTTAGGCCACGTTCGAGTATATACTATTAGTGATGTTATTGCGAGATATCATCGTATGAATGGAAAAAATGTACTCCATCCTATGGGATTTGATGCTTTTGGTTTACCTGCTGAAAATGCTGCGAGGCAACACAAAATTGAGGCAAAACACTGGACCATGAGTAACATATCATCAATGAAAAAACAATTAATGTGTCTTGGACTTAGTTTTGATTGGGACAGGGAAGTTGTGACTTGCTCTGAAAATTATTATAAGTTTACTCAGTTTATTTTTCTTCTTCTTTACAAAGCTGGACTTGCTTACCAGAAGGAAGCATTGGTTAACTGGGATCCTGTTGATAAAACTGTGTTAGCAGATGAGCAGGTAGATTCCTCTGGCAAGTCATGGAGGTCTGGTGCAATTGTTGAAAAGAAGTTACTAAAACAATGGTTTATCAAAACATCTCAATTTGCGCTTTCTTTATTTGAAGGTTTAGATGATCCTAAATTGAAAGATTGGAGAGATATCATAAAGCTTCAAAAGCATTGGCTTGGTGAGTGTAATGGTGCTGTATTTGACTTTGAAATAATCACTAACGGCAACTCACAAGAAAGAATACCCATATGGGTAAAATATCCTGAACACATCCATGAAGCAGCCTTTATTGGTGCTTCTGCAACAAGCTTGCTAGGTTTAAAATACGGAAAAACTAAATCTAAACTGGAAGCTTTGAATCCATTCACCAACAAAATTTTACCTGTTTTTATTTCTGAAGAACTAAAATTTGATGATGGATGTGATATTAAGCTGGGCTTTCCTTCATTTGATGAAGGTGATAGGGCTTTTTCCAAAGCTAATAAAATTGAGTTCACTGAAAAGGAGTTAATAAACAACTATGAAAAAAGGTTGCGTATTTGTTTGTTAGCATCAGATGCTGGTTTGGGTGGTTATTTTGTGAGTTCCAAGCTAAAAGATTGGTTAATTTCTCGACAGAGACACTGGGGAACACCTATTCCAATTGTCCATTGTAAAAACTGTGGAGCAGTTCCTGTCAAAACCACTGATCTTCCAGTTGTTATATCTAAATCTAAACAATCCAACTGTCCTAAATGCAATAAACCAGCACAAATGGAAAGTGATACAATGGATACATTTGTTGACTCTTCTTGGTATTTTCTTCGTTATACTGACCCCCATAACTTGATCGAGCCCTTTTCAGTGCCAACTGCAAATAAACTCATGCCAGTAGATGTATATGTTGGTGGTAAAGAGCATGCTGTTTTGCATTTGTATTATGCTCGCTTTCTTTGCCATTTTTTAAACTCCATTAATCTACTTAAGGATCGAGAGCCTTTTCAAAGATTGTTAGTACAAGGTATGGTTATGGGCAGAACATATTTCATAGAGGAAACAGGCAAATATGTACCTAAAGAAAAAGTAATTAAAGAAGGTGACACATATTTTGAGAAGGCATCTGGTTTAAAAGTTGTAGAAATGTGGGAAAAAATGTCAAAGTCAAAATTTAATGGAATAGAACCTGATAATATAATTAAAGAATATGGAATTGATACCACGAGGCTTCTTATTCTCTCTGAAGTTGCTCCTACTTCTCATCGATATTGGGATTCTGATAAATTTGCTGGCATTCTCAATTGGCAGAAACGGGTATGGTCATTAATGGCAGACTTCATAGAGGCAAGGACACATGTGAAAGATGAAGGCCTTGATCATACTTCAAAGGATGAAGATCTTTGGGATGCAAGGAATTTCTATATTAAGGGAACTACTTTTAATTATTCTATATCACATCAACTGAGCATTGCCATATCTAAATTACAAGGGCTTACTAATGCTTTAAAAAAATGTGATCAGAATATTATGGCAAAAAGTTCTTCTTTTGAAAGATGTATAGCCGAGCTCGTGATAATGTTATACCCTCTTGCACCACACTTCTCATCTGAGCTGTGGGAAGGGCTACAGTCAGCTCCAAACAGAATTGATTCCCTTGAGAAATATGTCAGTTGGAATAGACCTATTAACGAACAAAAATGGCCCAAGCTTGATGATAACTATCATCTAGAGCTGGTCTGCAAAGTGAATAATGCTACAAAAGCAAATATTAGGGTACCTTTCATAGATTTCTGTAAAATGACTGGCAATAATGCCTTTGAATTAGCTATTTCACATAATAAAGTTTCTTCTTTCATAAGTGGCTGTGATATTTTAGGTTATGATTTTTCAGTTATTGATAACTATGAAGCTACAATTAACATAAATATTGATCATTGGCAGAAAAGAAACCTTGCGAAACGCATGCAAGCATAATAGTTTTAATCTTTATTGTTGTACCTGATTGAGACTGATTGTTGTTAATTAATGTATTAAAATTTAATAATTTATTATATATTAGTACGTTTTTATTCCATCCCCACCATTGGCCCAAAGGCTAAATTTGATAACATACATGTGCCTCTATGTTTGGGGTGTTAAGTTGATTGTCTAATAACAAGAAAGGAACAAAATTTCCAAACAAAAACTGTTTTTATTATAAACAAAATATAACTTAATTGCAGTATCTATTGATCTTTGTCTGTAGTTAGGTTGGCATAATAAAAAGGAAAACATGATGCTAATAAAAAGAGTAACTCAAAATTAATAGTTTTGGCCAAGCCCACAGAGCTGTAACCTTTACACTGCACATTTAGACTTAGTTTTCAAGTAATTATTAAGTTCTCAATTTTTTTTTAAATTTTACTTTAGTACAAGGATAAAGTTTCAACCTCGACTCATTCGAGAACTCTGTGCTCTAACAAAACTGTTTGCCTTCTGTTTTATATTAGAGAAAAAGTGTTTAAACTTTCACCCATTGGGTGAATGGGGCACCGATGCCCTCCCTACCTGTTTAAATGCCTATCTATTGAAATATTTCTTTCTTAGCCATATCTACTAAAAGCTAAATATTATTAAGACAGTTTGAATATTCATTCTGTTTTGGCATTAAAGTAATAGATTATACTTAGTAAGTATTTATGGTGTTATTATGATTTTCATAGATAAAATGATCAAATTGGTTGGTAATGTGTTTAAAGAACTAAAACTGGGAAAATCAATCTAATTAAATGGGATGACATATGGGAAAGCGTTAAATGGGTGATATACCATTGCTGGGGGGGGGGCATTCAGGTTGAGGCAGCGTTAAATGGGTGATATAGCATTGGTGGGGGGGGGGGCATTCAGGTTGAGGCAGTGTTAAATGGGTGATATAGCATTGGTGGGGGGGGGGCATTCAGGTTGAGGCAGTGTTAAAATGATATAGCATTGGGGGGGGGGGGCATTCAGGTTGAGGCAGCGTTAAATGGGTGATATAGCATTGGTGGGGGGGAGGGCATTCAGGTTGAGGCAGCGTTAAATTTCAGGTTGAGGCAGCGTTAAATGGGTGATATAGCATTGGTGGGGGGGGGCATTCAGGTTGAGGCAGCGTTAAATGGGTGATATAGCATTGGTGGGGGGGGGGATTCAGGTTGAGGCAGCGTTAAATGGGTGATATAGCATTGGTGGGGGGGGCATTCAGGTTGAGGCAGTGTTAAATGGGTGAGATAGCATTGGTGGGGGGGGGGGGCATTCAGGTTGAGGCAGCGTTAAATGGGTGATATAGCATTGGTGGGGGGGGGGGGCATTCAGGTTGAGGCAGCGTTAAATGGGTGATATAGCATTGGTGGGGGGGGGGCATTCAGGTTGAGGCAGGGTTAAATGGGTGGTATAGCATTTTTTGGGGGGGGGGCATTCAGGTTGAGGCAGCGTTAAATGGGTGATATAGCATTTTGGGGGGAGGGCATTCAGGTTGAGGCAGCGTTAAATGGGTGATATAGCATTGGTGGGGGGGGCATTCAGGTTGAGGCAGTGTTAAATGGGTGATATAGCATTGGTGGGGGGGGGATTCAGGTTGAGGCAGCGTTAAATGGGTGATATAGCATTGGTGGGGGGGGGGGCATTCAGGTTGAGGCATGGGCACATCTACTACTACCCTCAGTAAGCTGAAGGTAAAAATAGCTGATTTCCCTCATGGGAAATCTGCTAGTTGGGGATCCTTCTCATTAGCTTATAAGTCTGTTACCAGAGCTCGCTAGTCTCATAGTATTTGTGGCCAGCAGGAGTCTAATCATTATAAACTCTGACAGTCCCTCGGGATGACTAACGATTATACTGTCCTCAAGCAGGCTGACACAGAGTAAACTGACCACTGATTCCCAGGAATATTGGAGACAACTCATTCAAGGTACTCCTTGGTTAACAGGTGTATGTCAAGCCGCTCACTCGCTTCATAAAAACTCTTATCGCGAATCCCTTCAGTCTCACTCTGGGTTGGCTAAAGATCTCAAAGGTCTATAATGTTAACCAAAAAAAAATAGTACTTGAGGGGGGGGGGTGGGGTAATTAAGCGCTGACCTTGACCCCGAGGAGTGTGAGAATTTAGGATTGCACACTAACCTTTATCAAATATTTGAATTGTCCACTCAGCATCCTAAGGCAATGAGTAAAGAAGAAATGAACTTTGTCCATAATATCAATGTAATAAGACAGGGAATGCTTCAAACTGATCACTTAACTTTTTATCAAAGGTATGGGGCAGGCCTTGGCACTTCATGGTGGTAAAGCCTAAGATTTGTATAGGGCATATGGATCAAACAAAATAATTGCAAAGAAAAATGCTAGCTGAATGGGGATTATTGTCCCTTTATTCAACTTTGTGTTTAAAAATTATAAAGGTATAGCACTTCTTAATGCCTATATGATCCCATCCATTGCCGTTTGTCTTTGGTAAATGGAGATGGATGATAGGTTACAGAGGGAGTACTAGTTTTGTTCAGAGTGGTGAACCATTACCTGCCTCTTCTCCATTAGGCAAGTGAAAGAAGTAAAATGTGTAAAAAATAAAATCTCTTCTGTAATTTTAAGTAAAAAGTATAGGAAGATTACTTGCATTTGTTGGGATTACCTAGCAAACTTACCACATAACAACGAAATAACATGTAACTAGAAACACAGTGCTTCTCAGATGTTACTGGTGTGAGAATCACATTTGAATATCGAGAGTAGTTTAAATCAACAATAGATCAATAAAATAATATTAAAAAATATATTAAGGATATTCAAACTTTTTCTCCTGTTTGGTTTCTCAGAGCATATTGTAACCAGATCCCTTGAGCTTATCAACAAGGATGTGGGTAGATAAAAATATCCCTATTAAGAAGTAAAATGGGAGGTTGTATTCTAATTAATTTATTTATTTTAGAACTGGTTTCAGTGTTATCCCAACACCTTCAGGCTAATTAAAAAACCAGAGAGAAGTCCACAGGTAACTAATTAATCAAGGTTCCTTGTCAGAGTCTAGTTGATAGCATGAAGGTGGTGTGATTACCCAGTAAAATAAATAAATTATTAGGAAGACAACCTCATATTTATCCTGTAACATTCGGACTTGTAGAAGGCTCCATTAAGAAGTTTTTTCATTTGAAATTTATTAGAATACTGTCAAGGTCTAAGGTTTAGGTGGTCTTTGACAAAAATTGGTAAAATAACTTTCAAAAAATATTTTAAAAAAATATACATATCTATATTGCAAATTATTATTGTTTGAATAACAATTTTATTATATTGTGTATGTTATGCTAGGCGTGGTGCTTAGTATTCATATTCTGGAGGGGGGGGGGGTTATTTACAAGAATTGAGCTAATCTGATTATAAATTATTTATTAACTCCACTTTTTGCTACTAAGGCTAATTGGGATGGGGTTTCTACAGGTTACCACCCTTTTCTAGCCAGGGTGGGACTAATCTGATTATAGTAAAATATTTAAACAAAAGAGAAACAAAACAAGTTATATGTAAAATTTCATATGCTATTAATCCTAAGCCTCATGGAAATGGACATCATACCTCGATCTCCACACTACCTATATAGAGTCAGACAACTAAACAGTATAATAGAATGGTTAGGTTAAAAATATAGCCCCATGAGAGACGTGTATGGATTCAGGAAGGGAGTTTCTCAAGTAGCTCTAATATCTTTAGCACTCTATCACAAATGTTTATACAAATTGGCCACTTCACAGAAAACCATCAACATAAATCTCTTTTGGAACAAAAAGAAAATGTATATCGAAATTTATTATTAGCTGGAAGATGATGTTAATTAAGTGTTGTAATCCAAATACATTCGGCTTTACAACGAATATACAGATAGCATTTGGGTAGAGGAAAAGAAGCAACAAAATGACAGCAGAATTGCAAGAAACTATTATGTAAACATTTTAGATGTCAGTGGCTACTGCCTTTTCTTTCTTTCTCTCATCAATAGCTATTTCTAACTTATATGGGGGCCTTTGTGTGATCTTGATTCTTGATTATCAGTTGCCATTTGTCACAGGTTTATTGATATTGGGAGATCATCAGATACATTTTATTTGGGAAATCCTAACGGCCTATGAAGATCTGTGTGCATTACTTCCAGCAGGCTGACGACAGTAAAGATGGGCTAAAACTATTGGAGAAAATAAAGCTTTCAGATCAATGAGGATGTCTTTGGAAAGAAAACAGATGTTGTCGCCTCAGATTTTATTTTTCATATTACTAGATAAGGAAATTGACTACACAAAATAGAAGAAAAAAAAAATCTGTATCAAATACACAGAAACAAAAGAATTTCAATTTGAGTCTACTCAACATAGATCTGAAACACAATAAGGATTTTTCTCCTCACTTCAAACTGGAAATGTCACAAAACATAAGTTTTATTTATATAGATTCAGTCAGTTGATTTTGTAATTTTATTAAATAACTTTAATTCTTTTACATATAACAAATTTACAAGGCTAAATGAATTCCAGATAAATAATTATCTACTATTGGTGTATTTATCATTTGAGTACAGAAAATGAATTCCTCTATCTTTAAATTTTTACTTGCACCATGTCAGTAAGGCAAGAGGTACATTAAAGTTTTCATAAACTTCAATAGTCAAAGGCAAGATTATTGAGGTTTTCTGGTATTGAACAACATACGAGCATCATCAGGTATCTCAAATGAGAACAAGGGTCATTTATTCTATCCGATTTATTTATAAATGTCAGGCTCCGAGGACTCAATCGCCTTACTGTTGAACGTAACAAATCATGAAAGAATTATGAGAGAAACCACTGATGTAACAAAAAATCGAGGTATTAAAATAATAGAGAAAATGGCTCTAAACTGAGCAAACTGTTTTGTGTTGACACCTGCTATCCCAAAAAGATTGGTAAAATTCTGGAGAAATACAGATGATGGCTCTGACCATGACACATGGGTATGGTGGCTCGATAATATAGGACACAAATATACATTGGGCAGTACTGCTGAGTCTCATTCTCAGTTCAGAAAAGGTGAGGAAACTAGAAGAATGACTGGCAAAAAACTGGATCAAAATATCAAGACATGGTTAGTATTGAGAGACATCGATAATCACACATTAAAAAGTTTATGCTTGTCATACTCATACTAGCTTATGCAAGCCATGGAGAAATTACACTCTAAAAATTCTGATGGAATAACCTCCATTTCAACCCCAACAATGTTAGTGAATTGAGCTGCAGGATGTCTTATAAGCAATTGCAGTACTTTGGAGGTCTTGAAAATATTGTATCCCTGTTCATTGTGACAGAGCATTGATGGATGTCCTGAGGATATCTATGCATACTATCATTAGTGCAGTGATTTCCCATTGCCTTCTGCTTCACCATGCCATTGACCATATTTGGATGGTCATATACAAAAGACAATGGGAAACTATTGTATATGCTGTGTATATATAGAGTCGTGGGACCTAAGGTTTAATGCTTAGAACTCTGAAAATAACATTCTAGTAGGAATATAGGAGATAACATGAATTAAGTCTGAATAGCTTTTAAATACATTTTTATTTGTGTTACAATTATACTTTGAATTTATAAAGAATTACTTTTTTTTTTAAATTTTAATTTTTTGAAATTAGGAAATCTTTTTTTTCTTTTTTCTTATTAATAGCATGTACATAAGCTAATCAAAATTGACTTTCAGTATTCTACCACAATTGTCATATCTTGCTAAAGTACATCTAAAATATTTTTTTTTTTTATACAATATAATTTGTTTTTTAAATGATGACACATAACATAATTTTGTGTCCAAAGTTATTGAAAGGTACTCCATAGATGTATAATCCCTGGAAAGACACAAACGTCTACATTTGAAACACACACTCAGAAATTATATACAGTGTTATTACTCAAATATTAAACACTTTTTTTTTTAATCACATTGAGATGTGGTTTGGTGAAATATTAATATATATTCCCTATGAGATCAATCTTTTATGCCAATGACTGGCAGATATACAGACAATTATTAAGGCGACAGGCACACATTTTTAGCTATATTTGTTGACTCTTCAAAAATCATTCATTTTTTTCTTGAAGCAACAAGTAAAACCTTCAACCTAGAAAATATATCACACAAAAATGGACTTTTCATTAATGTAGATATGCTTCAAGAATAGAAGTAACTCTTAGGGTGAACATTTTTCAGTTAATTAAAAAAAATGTCTTTCACGGCTAATTAGAAACACAACTCAACAATGAAAAAAATAAAATAAATTAATAAATTTCATGATGAAAATTTGAGAATGATTGTCGCAAAGCTTGAAAATATGGAATCACATTGTAAGAACATTTTAAAACTTACTTAAATTGCCACTTAGTTCAAAATAGCTAATATATCTTTACTTATTTGGTGTGCCATTAAGCCTAACAACTATCATCTCCACTCTATTTCCCAGCATTTCATAATGGAAAATTAAGCACCACAGCACACATAAATACATTCATTCAAGTTCTTTCGTCCTCAAAACTCACTACACTGATTTAATAATGCAATATGTCTCGCAACACACTTCGTAAAGGGATCTTTATTATACATCTCAAAAATGTCATACCATAAATTCTTAAAGAAAAATACTTTGATTGGTGGAAAATGGCATTATTTTTTTTCTTAAATATATATTTAGTGTTAACAGTATTTTCAAATTAAGATATGGATAAATAAAATTAGTATAATTTAAGAGACAAGTGTTAATAAGACATTGAAAATAAATTTGAATTCGCTACACGTTTTCTAAAAGTTTAACAAAATTATATTAGTCATTGTATTTACAATTTGTATGAGTAGAGCAAAGGGTGAAGGAATTATTTATAGAAATTTTCCGTTAAACTGCTTTTGAGGGCATCCTAAACCAAAGCAAATCCATTTTGTACAACATTCCAACACAAATCCCCAACCTTTACTTTTTGTTTAAGGGCCCTAGCTTAACCTTTCAACTATGAAATGTTATAATATTGTTTGACTAGTCTTGGGGCATAATAAATTTAATAAAGTGTATATTTGGCCTAAAAATGTCCAGGACTAATATTAACTTTATTTTTTTTTTCATGTTGCTTGAGGTGAACTTTTTATTTCGATTGGCCTGTGATTAATGTTTCCATCTAAATATGTCTCACTAGCCAAAAAAGTTACCCCTCTCCCCTGTTGAAAACAACAATATTTATATACTGCAAGTTGTACACTAGATTAGCCTAAGCTCCTTGTGTGCAAAATGAATTCTGGAATTATGTTATTTAGACTTCAGGTTTTAGGACAGAAAATTGCCTAGGAATATCTACTAACGAATTCCAAAACTTTAAAATTCCCAAATAAAAGAAACAAATGTTCCTTCATATGACTGCATTATATAAAATCAATTTTTTTTTTTTTAAAAAAAAGGATGGCATCATTGATAAAGGCCAGTATTAATTTTTTAATATATTACAAATGACTAAAATGATGAAGCATTTACATGCGCTATCATTTATTTGAAAGCTCGGTTTATACTAAGTTTACATATCCATAGCTTACATTCTGAAAAATGCAGCAAACATTTTAATAACTTAAAAACTATTTATGTGATTTTTTTTTTTAACTTTTAATTATTTTTTTTTGTTTTTTCGAATAATTATTAATTTACTTTGTATTATTTAAAAGCAGGCAATGGTGTACATAATGCCTACTGCATATTGTAATAAACCTATTTAACATTCAATAAACATTAATATTGCTCAGTTATTTAGTGAGTCAAGACATGGACAGACCTAAACATAATTTGGTGAATCGAATTGAACACCTTTGGTATTAACAGTTGCACATAGACATGTTATTAGGCAAATCAGTACAATTAGTCAGTTCAATAAAGTAGTTAACTCAGAATCATTGCCCAAGGAAGGCACTTTAGTGGTATAACTTGATTGTTGTGAACATAATTCAAATTAAATTCACGTAAGTGTTATGAATTCATATACTAAATTTTCTAATATAATAAATCAACAAAAATAAAATAAAACATACTATCAAATATATATATTAATAAATTCATAAAGATAACTCCATTTCGACTAACAAAAATTATATATTTACATTTCTTTTTCAAAATGTTACCTCACAAATCATTTACTTTGTCTCATTAAATAAAATAAATCTACAAATTAATAATAAAAATAGTCATAAAACCATCAACATTTATCTATGAAAACTAATTATAATAATATAATATCTGCCAGATTATTCTTTAAAATAATAATTCAATATTTCTTAATCGTCTATTAAATTGAAATAAAATGAAAGACAGTGGGGTATTTCCAAGATCATGCCTAGTTTTTAATAATTAAAAAGATGTATATGATAAATGGTTCTCATAAACAGATATGATGCATCTAATTTACCTTGAATACAAGTTTATATACAAATTGATTATTATAATCAAATATTGAATTCCCCAGTAAATAGAGGTTTCTATCAATTTTTACGATAATTTTACACTTGTGACAGTTACATAAGCTAATACAATTTTTGAACTGTCAACAACATATTGATTTATTTCACATAAATCAGAACTTATGAGCTATAGTAATAACATTTTAACAGACTACGAAAATGTCAAAAAAACTGTCTGTGTTTCTTAAATTAATTGCAATCGTAGTTAAGTGATAAAGAGAGTCTATATTTGCACAGATGGTGACATGCAGATACGGCAGTGATTCCAAGCTAAAGGACTGTGCTCTCTTGATAATAGTATATTGACGGGGTCTGCATGCCAATGTGGTTGGACGGACGTTATGACTAGTAGCATTTGCGGTTGTTGTTAGCCCCAGAATGATTCTTCTGTCGATCTGCACGTCTTGGTTTTTTGTTTCTTTTGTTAAACTCCCTAGTTTTGTTTCCTCTTTCTAGGTTTTTCGTTTTTAACATCTGATTTTCTTTTATCACTTGAGCCTGCAAAGAAACATAAATTTCAGAGATCATTGAATTTGGTTTTTAAATGATTTGCAATCATTGGAAAATACCATTACAATATATTAGGATGGAACAAGTGGAATGTCAGATTTACTAGTTTTGACATAATCATTAAAGAAAAAATTCATGTCATGTTTACAAACTTCTACATTATACAACCAAAAAATCCGAGTTTATTTTGAGAATATTCCATTGCATAGCAATAATATATATATATATATATATATATATATATATATATATAAATATATATATATATAAAACAGATAGAAATATCCTCTTAGATTAATTTGGTGCACACCATTTTGCTTTAGCCTGGGCAGTGGAACTGCATATATATATGAATAAATAACTACTAGAAAAACATTAAAGTTAGTTTTATGAGTAAATTCATAGGATTTTTGTTATAGATAAACTTCTAATCATGAATATTTGTTGCAAAGAGAATTTCCTCTAGTGGTGTCTATTTTGATTGTTAAAGAATGAAATATCCCTGTAAAATACCTCAGCTTTTCAGCCATTGGCATACAGTCAATTAAAATGTTTTCATAAGAAATTTAGAATAGAGAATACAATATGTAAATAAATAATAAATATTTATAAAAACAATAATTATTTATCAGATTCAATGCTATAAAAATTACAATTACTTGTGAGAAAAACACTGAAATTAATATTTTGTAATATTGTTTTTCTTCTATTATGCACCAGGAAAGTGTGTAGATGAACCTGTTTGCTACTGAAAAGCTAGTTCAGCTTAGACGATTATCTAAACTTTAAAGTCAGAACTTAAGCGACATCATCTCTTGAGGTTGTATTCATGAAACGATTTTTGAAACCTTTCCACAAATGCCTGTTGAGGAGTGAAAATGAGGTCCGTTCAAAATTATATTTACATTTATATACATATATAAATAAATTAAGGATTCAGTTAACGGCTGAAACTGGACCAGTGGGAGGGGACTTTTACCAAATTTAAAATATTTAGGTTTCCTTATTCATTGGATTAAAAAAACAATCTTATTGAAAATTTAATGTTCTATAAATGTGTTTATACATTTTTTTTTTTCTATTTTGAATATTAACTGAGATATATGCATTTTATAGTTTTCAACTTTCAGTAAACCCCCACTCCTACTCATGTCATATTAACAATAACCACTCGTACCATGAGGCACATTATTCTAAGCTTAAATTCCAAATACTGATTTTAAGAGACCTTTATTATGAGAGTCATTGCTCTTTAACAAGGAGCAAATTTACTATGAACCGTCTTATTGCAAGCTTAAATACTAAATATTATTTTAAATAGATCTTTACAAGATGAGATACATTCAAATACATTGTATTTTAACGTCACAAATTAAGATATTATTTCATGACTCGAAAATGTTTATTTTATGAATACCATACTCCATATTTAATCATTTCAATCAACACCAAAGATCATATTCATTGAAGCCTGAAATGTGGCATTAGGGGGAGGGAGAAATAGAAAACTCAAAATATCTGTGTTGTTACGAGCCAGATAATAAAATGTTACAGGACCAATTTTTTTTAGCTATTGGTGCTCTACAAGTGTTGCTTTCGTAACGAAAAGTTAACAGAGTTACTCGTACATTCTTGTTTGCAGATTTCAGTAAACCCTCTCTTCAACTCATTGGATTTTTAGCAGATTTCTCTTAAGGGGGTATATATATATATATATATATATATATATATATATGTGTGTGTGTGTGTGTGTGTGTGTGTGTGTGTGTGTGTGTGTATGTATGTATTTGTCTGTTACCACTCTAGCGGTCGCAATTTTAGCTTAATCATTAACAAACTCGATATTTAATTGTTTTATGTAAAAAGAAAGATCAAGTTCGTTAATGGCTGAAATCCGACAATTGAGAGGGGCAGGGGGTTCAGAGAGGAGGAATTTCGAAATATTATCATTATGCCAGATTGTATAGAGCCAATGTTATTATAAGTATAATTGTCTATAAATGTTACTATATAGATATTTTCTCTAATGTGAATATTAACTGATATATTTGGATTTTTTAGTTTTCAACCTTCAGTAAACCTCCAATCCTACTCATGTCATGTTAACAATAAGCTGTTATATCATGAACTACTTTATTCTAAGCTTCAATATCAAATATTATTTTCAAGAGACCTTTATAAGCGAGAGATAGTTGCAAATTCGTTGCGTGATGATGTCATCCATTAAAATTTAACCTTCTTGTTTCATCCAAGATACCAGATCGTGGGAAATCTACTTAGTTTATGCAGCCCCTGAGTGATGGACTATTTTCATATAAGGGAATCCTACAATCCCGCTAATGAAAATTTTTTTCAATCTATGAAAATTCCCATTTCAAACATGCTGAGTTTTATGTTTACCTTTTGTGCCTTCCTGAGTAGGCAAGCCTGGGCAGGGGAAAGGGCATCAGGGGTGTTAATATGTGCAGGCCTAAGTGGCGGCCTGATGGCAGGTGGAGCTGGCTGATCTTGAGGAGGGCTCGGGGCTGCTGGGATAGGTTGTTGCTGTTCTTGAAGAGGACTTGGGCTTCTCCTTACTCTCCTGTACACCGACATAGATGGGTGCTCTATCAACAGGTTTTCCAGTGGTGACGTTTCCACCGTAACTGGCCCCGTTGAAGTGAAGCATGGAGGAGGCGTCACAAACCATGACTCCTCCACTCCAGAGTCCAGTGATGATGACCTGCTTCTTGTTCCACTCCGTGCTGCAAGCAAACAAATTCGTGATTAACCTTATGAATACATAAAGCAAATGTACAGGACTTGTTTAGTGAGAATGAAGGTGATAAGTGATTAATGGAAAAACATATATTAAATACTATATTTTTTGAACTATAAGAAAAATAAATAAATTTGTAATGTCAGAATGAGTTAATGTTTCTTTTTATTTTATTTAGGTCTGGGGGCTGAGGTTAGCCATGCAAGTTAAAGCGTTGCTTCTAATCTCACATAGTAAATCTAGAGTGGCGAGTTCGATTCCCGCCTGGGCAATGGAATTTATTTAGTGACGAAATTCATTAAATAAAATCCTAAGTCACACCCTGGCTAGAAAAGGGTGGTAACCTGTAGATAACCTGCCCCAATTAGCTTTAGTTGCAAAAAGTGGACGTTAATAAAAATAAATAAATAAATATTAACGACTCAGTTTGATTTTCATACAAAATGGTACCTAGTAATTTTTTCAGTAATACTTTTTCTGAGTTGCCTAGTCACAATCGCAGTTACGGAATGGGTGACTAGCATAAATCCAAAGGGGCTAGAATATTTGATTTACTTCATGAATGGGGGAATAAAGAGCAATCATTTTTAGAAGAGAAAATAACTGTGAATCAAGCCTTACCACAGATATGATTTTTAATAATATTTTCACGTGTTATGGAACATTTTTAAAACAATAGCACATAAATCCTTATAAATTAATTTTGAAAGGGCTGCTAGAATCACGAGATTTGTGTAAGACAAGGTTTACCTCAATTGCCTTATCAGTTCATCTGCTTCTGGCAACCAAAGATGATTATTCTTTCACATATGGAAAATTACCTAAGGGGATCAATAACCAGTTGATCCAAAACAAGAGAACAGGTATACCATAAAAACTTTAGGTTTATGCATGATTCGAAGACAAGGGAAGGGAGAACACTCTTCAGGTGGATTCAATGTGATTTATGACAAAGATGAGATAAGATAATGATGTTGCTGTAATTTTGGAATTTTATTATCCATTATTAATTAATATTCAGGATTTGTTCTAATTTATTATGTTCACTGTATGGTATTTGGTTAAATTAGGCTAAATTACATACAGATTTCCAAACTTTTGTATCAAGTGAGGGACAAAAGATTTTATTTAGTGAGCTCACCACTACATAAACTCCTATTGCCCGTGTAAGAATCTAACCCACAACTCTAGCTTTACCAAGTGTATTAATACCTAGTCTTACTGTCTAGCCTAAGTCCCATTCGTAGAATTACAAAATTGATAGATAAAATAAGATAAATAGAAAAAATTGTTTGGTTTCATACAAATAGATTTTAAAAATTTCTTTGTTTTTGTTAATGTTCAGAATATGAAGCTAATAATGATGCTGAATTCAGGGTGAAGCTCATCATCAATCAAGTGGGCATCACTTTTATGAAGCTGTTCAATAACATTATATAATATTAGGTTGGGAACTTATCTGTTCGTGGCGTTTTTTTTGGTGGCTTCAATAAAAATTTCAATTTCTTGTAAATATTTTTAATCAATTATGTATGACCCATTTTGATCTATTACATGTTGCAATCTTTCAGATAATTTTTAAATCTGTCCTCCCAGAACTTCTCAGATTTTTGCCCAATGAACTCCTCTATGTGCGTTATGCAGTTCTTGGGGGAATTAAAGTGTTTCCCTAACCACCCCCATCAGTGAAATTATTGTTGAATATCTTATTAACTAAAACTCTAATTTACAATAAAAAGACCATAATATATGTGGAATAAAGTTAAATGATGATAAAATGTATAACTTGAAAGTAAAATGCCAAATGTCATTTGAATGTGCCAGGTTGAAGTTGGTAGGATTATGTTCTCCTGTGAACTACATAGCTGTGGCATTACAGACCGAAGATACCTTTATTCAAGTAGCAACTCAATTCCTCCCTACGTTGAGTAGGCTTCATGAGAACTAGCAGGAGTCCAATCTCTAAGCCTGGTGAACGCACAGTTAAATAAATTTAGAGTCTGATCCCAGAGTTTGAAATTACAGCCTCTTGTATATAGAAAAAAATATTTTCTCTTCTATTTACTGATGAGAAACACCCATGGTTGAAAAATCGTATTACACTTCAATCAAAAAAGATGTTCCTATGTGGTAGTGTTTACCATATTTAACATTGGAAATGTCTGACTTTCCACTTTTAGACGTTTCAAGAATGAATTATGACCATTGGGCACATGGACGGTTGCAGTAAATATTCTACAGAGGACCTCAGAATTGAATCATCTAAGGACGACGCTAAGTAGGTCTGATATGGCCATAACAGTTATTATAGCTTTTATTTGCATGAAATAATGGTTAAAATCTACCAAGATGTAATAAACACTTACGAACTGCATCCACCACAAGCCAGTCATCATCTTCAGCTTCAACGGCTGTTACTCTCAGGTTCTCCTGCTCCTCCGGACCAGCCGTGGAGGCAAACCCAAGCAGGTAACTCGCCAGATTGCTCAACATTTTAGTTTGAGAATCCTGAAATAAAATAAAAAAATATTAGAATTTAATTGCTGCTTAGATTTATTGAAAAGTAAACCCCATTGTGCAGGTAAATTTTTCCATAGGGACTTTGATACGTAATTCTTTATGGGAAGTTGCACTCAGGGGTATAATCTTATATTTGACTAGCTAAAGTACCCTGTGTTGCTCAGGACATGGCAATAATATAGGTCTTAGGTAGGTTTCACTATTCACAATATTTTTATATTTCCCATCTCCTGTGTGTGTATCTTTTTTCAAAACTTCATAGACCATCCATCTTAGATAGTATCTCCTCAGGGATTTCACCCCCCCCCCCCCTGCATCCCAACATTCATCCTTTTAAACTGTTTATTTATGTGAATTAAATAAATTCACATTTCTGAGAATAACACTACATTACTTCAACAAAAGTATCAGCATCAAATCACATGTAAGCATAAAGCAATGTAAGGTGCTTACAAAAGTGATTTAAGAGGTGTGCAGAAGTGATTATAACTATCTGTGCAGTTCCACTACAATAGAGCTGATACAAGCCTGTGTATAAATTGGAAGTTGTATGATTTCTCCTCACTTAAATTATCTTCTCAGTATTAAAATGAAAAAGTATTATTCATACACTGCTAACAATAAAGTAATGATCGTTAGGAGAAGGGAACAGCTTAAATAGATCTCTATGGTGTAGGAGTTTGATGAAAATGCTAATTCAAATACAGAGTTTTGTTAGTAGGTTCAGTCCTTTGTGCTTAATAAAATTGTTGATTCCCGCTATTCTTTTTTAGCGTATATCTCATTTATGCTTCGGTATATGACAAAAGTGTACTTAACAAAAGTTACTCTAAATAACAAATTAATCAACTTTTGTTATATGAATGTTAGCTGAGAAATCAATAGGAAACGAAATATGGCGGTTTTGCATTTCATGCCTCCATTACAACCCCTTCTCCTGTTCGTTCCTAAAAATGTTAATACAGATTGTAATCAAGGAGTTTTTAATATTAACCCACATACGAGTTTCGTTGAATGCCCTTTAAACTTAGTTACCGAATAAACATTAGGAAACGAAATATCGCTATTTTTCATTTCAGAAGTCTCTTATAACCCCCACTCCTGTTTGTATCTGAGAATATTAATATAGCCTAATGTCTAAGTTGGGTTAGTAGTAGTACACGTACCAACTTTCATAAAATTCGGTTCAGCCGTTTATGCGTGAAAAGGTAACAAACAAACAGACACCAAAGCCACAAATTGCCGATAACATGTCAATAACATGTGAAACCAAAAAGTTTCGTGAAAAAAAATCAATGTACAGAGGTTACAATTATATAAATATATTCACAGTTTCTCACTTTTAAATGACCAATGGCCACATCACGTTGAATAAATATCATGATACAGTAACTCATTGTGAAAATGCGAGTGGAGATTGACTACAGCCTTAAACTAAATGTACAAAAAAAAAAAAAAAAAAAAAAAAAAAAAAACAGCTGATTTTATTTTGTTTTTACATTTTACCTCTCTCCATTAGGTCCGTATTAACTCCGAGATAATGCCACTGAAATAGTTCAACTTGGGACCGGAAAAGACCCCATGCCGTTGGTTCATGGCAGTGGAACGGGAAGGCGGGTTATTCCCTTTGTTGAACATAGATATTTTATCAAGAATAATAATCATTTTCCTGTACTCTTTCAACGGTACTCTCTTCGGCCTATGATCTCTACCCTAGGCCGACATCCTAACAATTACTAGCAAGCATAGTACATTAAAGAACATTTCCCCTAAGGGAAATCAGCTTTTGAGGTTGTACCCATTACGTGTTTTTCGAATAATTATTTGTACGAAATTGAAATTTTTGTCTCTATGTCCTCTTGTGATTTACTCAATTACATAATTCTCGGAGAATAGCAATAGACATATAATTTTGAGCCAACTGCCCCAAAGTAGGCCAGCCATACTTAAAGTGTGCTCCTCGGAACCCTAGGGTTCCGCGAAACCTCTGTGGGGGCTCCGCTAGAATGTAGAATAAAATAAAAACACCTCTCTCTATGCTCGACTGTTTCACGCTACATGTGTTCGGGCTGCTCTTTGAACCGACTTACCCAAAATGAATTCACGCATTCAAAATCCCTTTTTACCCAACTTGCAAAAGTCCGAATGTATGTCTACCGAGATAAATGAATCTTTTTTAGAAATGGCTTCAGACAAAAGTATGTTTTGAACGACTGTTCATAACGACGCCTCTCAACGATTTTTGGTGCAAAATCCGTGATGAATATCCAATGAAAGTTTGCGCGGAAAACATTTTTTTTTATTGGTGACCCTTGCCATGAAACTGTGAAGAACATAAACAAATATTGTGTCCAGAATAAGAAGACTATTCTAAATATAAATTCGTCCAATTGTAACTTTTAGCAAATTTCTCCCAGGGGAAAATAAACTAACGCGGCTTTTCGAAAACGTTCTTCAAATGCCCATAGAACTTAGATGGTGAAAATGAGGTCCATCCAAATTTATATTTATCAACAAGTTATCTGTGACTGACTTTCCCAACTTGGATAAGCGAGCCAAGTGGTTTCAAAAGAAGACTATATATTCCTGAAATAAATGTGGCATAAAGTAGTGTGTTCCTACAAGACTATATAAATAAAATATGCCTATTACTATAAATATTTCATTAAAAAGAACAAAGAGTGAGTTATACACCAACTTCCTATCAGCCCTGAACGAGCCAAATAATGCAGATTCTTGATCTGTTTATAGAAGTCTCGTTCAAGGCCAAGGTCATACAAAGCATAATATATAGCTTTAGGAATAATCTTTTAGCAGATTTATCTTAAGGGAAATCAGTTACGGAGGTTGTACTTATGACGCAATTTTCATGCATGGTCCATCGATCCTACATAGTAAATGACGAAAATGAAATACGTTTATAAACTGTATGTATGTATATGTATACACACACACACACACACACACACACACACAAGCACGCACGCACGCACACACACACACACACACACACACACACACACACAAACTTCCCGTCTGCGAGAAGAAAGCGCAAGAAGCATTGGAATACTTACATGAAGTGTTTGCAAAAGCAGGTTTACAAATATCATACGAGACAACCCAATACATGAAAAGAAAAACAACAAACAAGCCTTGCATACAAAATACGGAAAGGTTAAAAGAGTGTGAAAACTAAGCATCTAGGGGTATATATTTAAATAGGAAGGTCAAACAAGGTATCCAACATAGAATGAACAGAAACTCTTGAGAAAGCATACATACATGGACGCACCAAAATAAAAGAAACATTTTATACAAGCCAAACTTAGACACTACAATACTGTTGTACTACCCGAAGCACTCAACCCATCAGAAACAATCACGACGAGCATCAGGTATCACAGACAGAATTGATAATGTTTCTATAACATTTTTCTATCCGACTAATAATAAAGAAGATATTTTGAAATTTCGAACTTTCCCCCCTCTAAACCCCCCTACCTAATTTCTTGTTCGATTTCAGCCATTAACGAATATGAACAATACAGTTCAATTAAACTGTTAAATATTGAGTATGATATAGATGAAATAATCATTTCCAAGCCAAACCGGGAAAATCTAAATTGATGATGTCAACAAACTACACATTTGCATGCATCTCATACAGTAAAGGTTTAGTGAAGACGATATTTGGTATTTGAGCTTTGAATAATGTGGTTCATGATTCAACAAGTTGTCATTAGCATGATATGAGTAGGAGTGGGGGTTTATTGAAGGACGAAAACTAAATAAATACAAATATCTCGGTTAATAATCAAGATAGTGAAAAACATATATAAGAACATTTAATTTGCAATAAGATTGGTTCCATTCAATTTTTCCATACTCAAACACTACAATACTGTTGCACTACAAGAAGCATTTTACGCAACAGTAACGACCACGAATGGAACATCACAGAGACAGAATTGTTATTGGTTCTAAAACATTTTTCCATCCGACTCATAATAACGGAAATATTTGGAATTGTCAAAATTCGAACTTCAACCCCGCCTCTTCCACTGGTCCAATTTCAGCAATTAAAAAACGTGGTCTTTATTTTTACGTAAACTTTTTATGAACTTCTGACCGCTAGAGCGTTGACAGATAAATATATATATATATATATATATATATATATATATATATATATATATATATATATATATAATTTTGAACGGACCTCATTTTTGTCATCTCCTGGTTAGGATGGATGAACATTTGTAGATATTGTTCTAAAATCGCGTCATGAGTACGACCGACCTCAATAGCATATTAGATTATAGAGTGGAAAAACATACAGGATGATTTAGTATGTCATCATTGTGCAATTATGCCACCTTAAAACATTACATATTTTTAATCACAATAATCTATACTCCACGTATTTTTCATAGTCAAAGGAGGATAACACTCCTTCTTGAGGATTTACGTAAACTAGAGATAATTTTTTATTATAGGCTTTCATTGAAATTTATAAAATGTCTAGACGTGTTTTCCTGGTCCTCATTCGTTGATAAGATAACGTTTTTTATGCGTGTGTTATCCGGAACTCTTTCTTTCGAGCAAATGTCCACGAGCTGCTTTCTTATCATTGAGCATAAACTGTAGGCAAAAGTCGTGATTATTGCACAATCGAAACTACTATTTTTCATATTAAACCAACGTCACGTCAACACGGTACTAAGGCTAGTCGGGTTTACTCTACATCCATTTTATATCTATAGTGAGCCTAAGAGTTTTTTTAACGATTCCATCATCACCTAGGAATTGAACACACATCTCCTTGGCGGATCCTATTATGTTTTTAAACATTTAATACAAATAAATACATTCCATTTCATTTCAAACACATTTAATATAATTTAAATCCAAGTCCAAGTCCAACGTCCTTGCCAGGGAATATCAAGAAAAAAACCTTGGTAAGTATTCTAGTCTTGAATTTTAAGCTGAACAAGAAATGTTTGTGATATAATAGGTTAATGCATACATTAAATAAGTAAGAGCGGGAATTTAATCAAGACTGAAAACTCCACTAATTCTTAGAACAAAAGAAAAATATCTAAGGAATATCTCTCACACAGATTCTGCGTAAACTAAGCATATTTCCCACTAGCATGAAACGCTGATATCATCTCGCGTTCTATTTCTCGCGGAAGAAGAATCCGATGTAAACAAGGCAGAAACTTGTACCTTTAAACAAGTTACCTTAACTGAAAAACAGCAAGAGTGTTATGGGGCTAACTGAAGGATAAAACATAATTCGGCCAAAGTTCGATTTAGAAAAAAAAATTATAAATGTTAAATTTTTATTACCATTAGCTATTATAGAGCATTTTCACACGAGACTCAAAATAAACGACATATTTGCAATTCTTTATTTTACTCCGTCTCTAAACCCCCATTCCGACTCTAGTAATTCGGGTATAACATTTAGCCTAACACTGCCATTTGAAGATAGTTTTCGAAAGAAAACTACGCGATGAGTACAGTTTTAGTAGCTAGCCGAAATCCCTTTAAGAAAATCTGCTGGTTCGTTTAAATATGTGTGTCTGCTGAAGCTCTGGGCTGAAAGTTTTATTTGATCGCCACTAAACTCGATATTTAAACATTTCACAAAAAAAAAAAAAAAAATCTCCAACTGTGGGGGAACATTGAAGTCTATAGTAAAATTGTAATCTTCTTAGTCATTCTGGGTAGTGTATATCAGTAGTCAACTTATGGAGGCTACCGGTTAAGGAGGGACGGCTCTATAATAACTCTGGCCTCGAGTGAAATTTCCTAATTCCAGACTTTATTGGAACGAATAGAATTTTTTCCGAAGACAATAGCAAGCAGGAGCAATATCCAGGAGTAACTTGTTAATAAAACTACATACATTTAAAACTGGGAAGCACTTTTGGAAGGCTCTTACGCCTTCCTGAAATACTGTTATTTGTTATAAAAATTTATAACGTTTGTCAATTGAGGCAATAAATTATTATTTTAATATAAGCTAATCCCTGAGGGCAATCACGAATCTCCACTTACACCGGAAAGTACATAGTACCTTGAGCCAGCGATATTTTGTTCCGAGAGATTACAAACCCTTCCCACTCCCAACTTTAACAAGATCTATCTTTGCTACTGTTGAGGTTGTACTCGTGACGCGATTTTCGAAAAAAAATCATATGGGGGAGGCTAAGATCAAAAATATAAAGGATGCAGTAGGGATGGTGAGCTGGTGACTGCTATCGATCAGAACGGGGCTCCCCGCTTACAAGTTCAGGGCTAACTGGATCTTTTCTCTTCTCAACTTCAGATCGGCAAGGTTCGGGCTCCTGCAAAGTCAGAAGGCCACTTCCTCATCAAGTGAGAAAACCTAGGTAATCTTGGATCTTCTTCTGATAAGGATATTATACATTACATTTTGATTAACGGCTGAAGTGATGTACAAAAAATAATCACTTCATTGAATTTATAAAAACTACATAGTTACGATCATTTGAAAACGGGAGCTGCAAATTACAACCTTTTCCATTCTTTACGAATTCGGGAAACATTCTTTTTTTTTTTCTTAATGTTTAGGCAATTTACATTAACAAAAATTTGGAAAAGAAAGTAAAAACGGATTGACAATAACTTGTTCTCTATAAATGAATTTTCCGCCTAGTTGTTTATGATAATGCTCAAATTATAAATCATAATGCTTTTTAAAATAATATTCGAAGTATTTTGTATGCTTTCCTACTGAATAGTAAGCAGATTAAAACTCTCATATGATACTACTAATGATCAACAAAGAGACGAAGACAAACTACATAGACAAACGGGAGCTGAACTGAAACTCATAAAACGCCTAGTTGTACAACAAAGCATAAGTTATTTTCTAAACTTCAGAAGAATTCTATGAATTTTTAAAATATAATGAATAAAATACAATTCAAGACACCAATAAACGAAAAAAATGCATTTTTTACATGGGATACTCATTAATGAGAGTATTTTGTAAATGAAATTACAAACATTCTAAGGTATTTTACTATCTCAGTTTGCTGCAATTTAAGTAACAAATAAAAGTTATATGTACATTCAATAATACAGAATTTGAGTCCTGAATGCTAGCCGTGACTTTAAGCTTAATGGGTAATTACGAGAAGCAATTAGATATCGATATGTATTAAGTATCGATGTTGTAAAAAAAAAAAGAACACAACAATTATTAAACATTTATGATTGAGCATGAGATAGAAATTCCTACAATTTCCTGCGGGGGCACTGCAGTATAGAATACAAAAAAATATATATTGAAATCAATAAAGTACCAGAATTTATGGTTGTATGACAAGCCAAGTTAAAATAAACACATGTTGATTCCTATCCATTTAGTTTCTCAATAATCTGTGCCTTGCGAGAAGTTTTAGAGTGTTATTTTTGTAGTTGTGAAATATTGTAGAGACGCCCACGCTCTCTCGAATTCTTGGCTTCTTTCCTTCAGTGTTACTTAACCATGTTTCTGTCGACCTTTTTAAATTGGAGGTCCAATGTTGTGGCAGTCAATCCTCAAATTAGCCTTTGTCAAATACATATTCCTGTGCAAAGGCTAGACTGAGAATAGCAGGGCTCAGGATAGCAATGTAAGTTAAGGCGTTAGCCTTAATGCACTTGCCAAACCTAGAGTTGAGGGTTCGATTCCCGCGTTGGGAAGGTAGTGTTTTGATTACCAGTAAGGGTAGGTTGTTTGCTATTGTGTATTTTAGCAGATTTTCTTGAAGGGAAATCAGCTGTTGAGATCGTACTCATGACGCGATTTTCATAAAATTTCTTCAAATGTCCATCAATCCTACCTAGGAGATGACGAAAATGAAGTCCGTTCAAAATCGAATATATATGTCTGTAAACGCTCTAGCGGTTGCAATTATTGTTCTATTGTTGCAAAACTCGATATATATGCGTTTCGTGCAAAACTAAAGATCAAGTTCACTAACGGCTAAAATTTGACTTGGGAGAAGGGGTTAGAGGGGGAGAACTTTGAAAAAACGAAATATCTCCGTTACTAAACGTCGGAACGAAGAAGTATATAGAATGTATGTAAATGTATTTATAATGAAATGTACTACGAATATTGTTACATATGCTGTTGAGTGATATAAATTATTATTATTATTTATTAACGTCCACTTTTTGCAACTAAGGCTAATTGGGACGGGTTATCTACAGGTTACTACCCTTTTATGTCTGTTAACGCTCTAACGGTCGCAATTTTTGTTTGATCGTTACCATACTCGATATTTAATCGTTTTATGTAATAAGAAAGATCAAGTTCGTTAATGGCTGAAATCGGACCAGTAGGAGGGGGAGGGGGTTTAGACGGGGGATTTTCGAAAATTCGAAATATCTCCGTTATTATGCGTCAGATCGAAAAAGTGCATAGAACCAATCTTATTGCAAATTAAATTTTCTATAAATAGTATTATATAGATTTATTCTCTATCTTGAGTATTAACCGAGATATTTATAATTTAAAAAAAAAAAACTTCACTTGGGAAATCTGCTTAGTTTACGCAGCACCTGCGTGATGGTCTTTTTTCTTATACTCATCGAATCACGATTCGTACGCCACTCGGACTCCTCAAAGCATTTAGAGTATATTTTACAAGTGTAAACATTTTGCCTGAGATTGCCAGTTCTAGCTATAGGCGTAGTCTTCATGGCGAGGGCTCCTCCTCCCCAAATAATAAATGTGGGAGATGACACTGGTTGCCCCCCCCCTTATAATTTGAATAAAAATAAAAAGTAAAGAGAAATCAATAATAAATATCTACATTATCAACTAAAAAATGTAAATTAAATGCATTTCGAAATTAGGGAATTTCATTTTATATTAAGGTTGTGCAGAATATAATAGTTTTTAGTGTTTAAATTATTTTTTTTGTTTAGCAGAAACGTTGTAGACATAGAAAAGACACTTTAAATTCCAACCCAGTCAACATGATTTTATTTGCCACCATTGCGCTCTAATAACATCGTATTTTTTCTTTTCTTTCTATATTGATTATTTAAACAACCTAATAACCTCAGATACTATTATCAGTTGAGCGTTGATAAAAGTAGACATTCCTATATTACGTCATAATTACATTTACTTTCACCCATACATAACCTAATCTCAAGGTTTTGATTAGTTAGGCTTGAATTTGTGTAAAATGAACGAATTTGTAGTCATATTTTCAGCAGTAGTGAAGTTGCACTATGATGCTTTGGCAATATAATTCAAAATGCATACGAAAAATCAATTATACTTTTAGAGAAGACGTGTTCTACTGAAATAAATATGTACCTACATTTTGCTTTGAAAACGTTGGGAAACTTTTAGATGTTAGGAAGTTCAAGAGAATTTAGGTTTAAACGTTTAAAGTTTTAGGGCTTGAAATAAAAAAAAAAAATAGAAAATAAAACACATTTTTATCAGCACGGAATATTAAAAATAGATCACCTTTTTTTTTCACTTTACAAACATTTACACATCATTGATTTTGAAAGTATTGTTGAATGGCCCGAGAGTTTGAAATTATTTAATAGAAAGGTGTGGAAATTTTAAGAATAAATGAAATAATTCAAACAGCGTGTACAAATTACGTATACACGAAGCTGGGAACTCACGTCAGGTTTATTATTGGAATAGCTAAGGTGGGAGGAACAAATTTATTTTAATGAAGGCCGGTCTTTCTCAGAGACCTCTAGGACTGACCAGGGATCACCTTGAAACCAGCTGTGTTTATTTTTAAAAACTGGTATGTTTTAATTATTCCCGCAGACAAATTTTTTATAATTTGAGTAATTTGAATGTTAGAGGAATTCATACCCTTTGCCCTGGTTGCATATTCATTTGAAATAATAATAAAAAAAAAACTTTTATATACTCTATATTTAAAAAAGGGTTGTAGTAATAGATGAATATGAATTTCCTTTCATTTAATATATTAACGTCCAATTTGTGTTATAGGGCTAAATGGATATAACATTTTATGGAAGTAATTCCCTCAAATGTCATAAGATGAATGCCTGGAACACTGAACCTCTATAGTTATTTTATAGATTTACTTATCATTATTACATTTAAGTGTTCTTTAAAGAACTCCCCACCCCCCATCCCAATTATCTATATGACATAATGTGAACTACATTAAGCATTTAAAAAACAAAACAAAAAAACTTTCAAATAAATAGCCACAATGTTTAACACAACCGTAAAGTTTTAAAACACAGAGTTTTTAGGACTCAAGTAAGCCAGTTGTTTTGTTTTTTTGAGCGGGGGCTTTTTAGGTATTCAGAAACACCTAATTTGAAGCTTAAATATTGTGTTTTATGTTTTCTTTCATCGAGGTATGTACTAAGGGGTGAATAAGCAATAAAATGTGAAGTGACGTCAACTGTGTCATTTTAACACCTGGGAAATCATAGAATTTTGTTGCCTTATGAGAATTAACTTATCCTTCAATAAATTTTAGAGAAATGAATAATTCGCCTCTAAAAATAACAAAAAAACCCATATACTCTACTTATCATGGCTTGGGGAAATGTTGTTAGATAAGGTTTCATTCATCGTAGGATGAATATTGAGCGTTGCTAATGGCCAGTAGCTCAGCCTTCGGGTTAGTATTGTGATGTAGCCCCACGAGCAACAGGTTGGCCTTATCATAACTAGATAGACCTTGACTAAGCTCTGCCCATCAATGCCAATGGGTGTGACACAAGGATTTAATAGTACCGTTGTTTCAAGGATAGTACTCTTCTTTGGATTCCCATCTTCCTGGCAGGGTCGCAAACTTGCAAATAAATTAGCAAATCAAGCAAAAGAAATTCCCCTATTTCTAAAAATTAAAATATCACCAACGCAGCAGACAACATGCTTCCACACTTACATATTTCCTTACTTAAATATAAAGAAGGAAATACGCTAATAGGTGAAGTATGGCCTAAGATATTAGATTTATGCGAATAAACAAAGAAGTTATTTTTTTAAGTCCGTCCCTAAGTTGAGGCAGTAAGAGCACGCAGGGGCTTAGTAAACTAACCCCCCCCCCTTTAAACCTCCTCTCTTACTGGCCCGATTTCAGCAATTAGGTTATGAATATGATTTTTAGTTTTGTCATGGGTTCAATATCGAAAATGGCATCGATCAAAGTTAAATTAAGGGTTCAAGATGTAATGGAGGTAAAATGTAAAAAAGAGAAAAACGTATAGAGCAACAATTATAGAAAAATAAGTTTCCAAAAAGATCAACTATTTACCATTTTTTCGATCCGATTTCAGCCATGGACGTACTTGACCTTTATTTGCACTTAAAACGTTTAAATATGAATTCTGGCGACTATCAAACAAAAATCGCGATCGTTACAGTGGTAGGAGACAAATTTCCATACATTGCTTGGTGGAGACAAGAAATATATATTGTCTAAGTTAATTAATGAACTCCCTATACACTAATCTAGCAATGATCGAAGGACATTTGAAGAGATTTTTCGAAATGAGAAAATTTTCAATAGCTGATTCCCTTTAAGAGAAACGAAATGTTTTGCAGGACTTAATTTGTATGAGCGAAAAGGCCAGAATAGAGAGCTTATCTTAACCAATTTTAATGGCTGGCAAAAATAGGTTTATACATACCATCTGGACATTGTTGTCTATTTGTCATTTTCCAATTGCTCTGTGTAAGTTATACTTGGAGTCAAAGTGGGTACAAAATGTTAAGCAACTGCATTAGCTTAACACGGCTAAACAAAGTTGTACTCGGAATGTTTAAATAATGAGATTGCTAGCGAACAAAAATTAAGAACACTAGAACGCAACAGACAAACATTAAAGTATTCCTATATTTTAGGGCATTGCGATATTTGACAAGGTGATGGTAACCAGATACTCATAGTCTTGCTCAAGTCTCCCCGAGAGGAATTGAGTAGTTATAATACTATTCTCATAGTATTCTAATACTATTCTCTATACTCATAGTATTCTAATACTATTCTCTATACTCATAGTATTCTAATACTATTCTCTATACTCATAGTATTCTAATACTATTCTCTATACTCATAGTATTCTAATACTATTCTCTATACTCATAGTATTCTAATACTATTCTCTATACTCATAGTATTCTAATACTATTCTCTATACTCATAGTATTCTAATACTATTCTCTAAACCCATAGTATTCTAATACTATTCTCTATACTCATAGTATTCTAATACTATTCTCTATACTCATAGTATTCTAATACTATAGTCTATACTCAGGGGATTCCCTCGCTCATATCCAGTTTGCAGTTAACTTTATACTTTATCTACTAAGAGTATGTTTATACCTCCATCCATGTCCTTTTACCTGAATAATTTCTTGTGAACTCTTTCATATTCCACGCTTCTATGGACCAATCACTTAATTGTGAGTATACATATTTCATTTTTCTAAAATTTTACATTTAGTTGTCGCCTTTCATTAAATTTCATTGGTTTCGTGTGTTACACAGTGAACCTATGATTAATCTCCATACTTTATTATTATTATTTTCACCATTATAAATTTTTCCTCTACTGTTGAATTATCTCACCCCCCCCCACACATGTGTATAATTTTGTGGGCTTCATTTTTGTAACCTAGATGTTTTGTCAGTCTGAATATGTGTAGAAAGTTTTGAAAAAACACTTGATGAGAGTCACCCTCAATGGCTGATTTCCCCCAGAGCACTGTAACGTCCTCCGGTTAGCCTTAATTAAGGAGATATTAAAAGAACAAAAAAAATGGAAGCGATTCAATAAATTCAAAGGAGAGTTCTAACGACTGGGATAGTTAAATGGGAGCCTGAGAGATGTTGAGAGTTTCCCAGCATATATATATAGAATAGTCCCTTTTTCTAGAAAGGATCCTATAAACACACACATCCTCGATATCATCTCGTTGGCCAGTTTCTCATCTCTTTACTCCATTACTCTTAGCTCTAATCTTCCTCCTATCTCTAGCCCCTTCATCAATGCCATCTGACCCATAAACTATTTTTATGAATGCAGAGCTCGCGAATGTAGATTAACGACATTACTAGTGTATGAGCATAACCATGCTCAAAAACAATTATTTATTTCCAAAGCCAAACTTAATGAACGCTTCTTCTTTTACATAAATTTAATAAAATAAACAGTACCGATTTTAGTCAAATAATTTGGCTCATAGTGCAAATAAATAGTAAATTTCATGTGCCGAAAATATTTTCTACAACAAGGAAAAATAAAATAAAATTGACAGTCTGGGTCACAAAGAACTTGTTAACAAGAATTCTTATTCAACAAGAAAATTAATAATATAGATTCTGAGAAAAGTATGAATTTTTACTAAATTTCTAAAGTGTCAATATCCAAAAGTTCTAATCTATATAAAAAATAAACCAAAATGAGGAAAATCGTTTGCTTTGTCATATACACCTAGTTTTATTTTATATCACATACAGAAAAGGAATTCCTCAACAATACATACTAAACATTATTTACATAAAAACGTATGTCATAAAATTATTAATAATGTTATGCAGTAAATGATGTAACATAATAATAATTGGTTTATCAAGTAATGGTTAGGGTCCAATAATATATACACACACAGTCGCGCGCACGCAACCCCTACACACTCAAGCATATTTTTGTTAAATGAATACCCTATATTCAATGATATTTTGCAGTGGGCCTCAATGTGCTCCATTTCAAATATAAATTTCGAAAATTGAAGAGGTGCGAAAAGTAATTATGGAGTATTTCTCCCTACAGACAATTTCAAAATAAGAGGGAATCACTAAACGGCATGCTAAGGGTTTGGCTTTCCTACCTGAACGAGGCTTGAAGGAGGATTTTCCATCTTCCAAAAGGAAAATAAAGATTGGCTACTATCCTTTAACGAGAGGGAGGTTTCACCCATTATTATCAACAGGAAAAAAAACAGAAAAATACAGGACATTTCTGGGAACAAGTACAGCCTTAGACCAATTTGGGGAAAAATTGCTCAGAACAATTATTTGTTGTCGTTATAGCTGTAAATAAGGCTTTCTTTGGCTACATTAGCTTTTTAAGGTTCTAGAGCTTCCTAGCAGCCATTAACGCATAACATTGTTGCTTCAAATTACACTGAAGTTTAGTGGCTTTCGTGTCTATACTTCCAGTCTTGTAAGATCTAGCATAAAGAGAAAGAAATATACATAAATCAATCTTTGTCCCTTCTACCACATAAAACACATACATGCCTAACACAAAAAATGTTAATACGTACTATGCAAATGTTCTAAAAAGGATTTGTTGATGAAATAACTATTGTAATACAAGTCAATGGCATGATTTTACAACTTTTACATTTCATATAATCGGGCGAACACTCGAAGGGTGATAATCAGGCGTTTGAATAACTCTTCCGACATGTTCAGAATGCGACCTTAGTTCTTGGAGTCATTATGCGCTCTAGCTTAAGTAGATTTTATCCAAATAAAATGAATAACACTTTTAGTTAAGTAAAATTTATATTATTAATGAATTATATAAATTCCTTCCTTCCAAATATTTGTTACCATTAATAGCGATGAACAGCTGCATATACAATTAACAAAGCAATCACTAAAATAAAAGTACTTCACACTGCCTGGGCATGTGGATCCGAGTTCGAGTTCTGATGGACTCAAACATATTTTTGTCAACATTACGTATATTTAAAAAACAAAATTTAAGATTGTTTATAGTGATTTCCGTCCAAAATAACATTAAGACAAAAGTATTTATTACCTACCTTAAACTTTTATAAATTGTAGGCAATTTGTTATAAGTTTAGGAAATGAGCTGAGAAGAGAAATAGTTTTGCCACGCGGGGGGGTACGTAAAATAAACAGAATTCCCAAGCGCAGGAAAAATGCAGTTAGGCGACAAGTATGAAGAAAAATGCATGGCACAACAATTCTAGAAATTTATCATGGAAACGGAAATATTTCAGAATTTATATTGTCTCCTTCTTTAACCCCACCCTCTCCTTGTCCGATCTCGGCCATTTGTTAACTGGATATTTAGTTTTACAGAAACATTTCAGCCTATACTTATAAAAAGACCTCTATTTCGTTATTTACAAGGTAGGTTCTATAAACAGTTTCCTAAGCTCGATAGTTTTGTCGTATCTATCATTATTAGGTGATTTCCCTTAATTACTTGAATTCTTGTCGCTCCAGGCGTTATATTTTGATGTTTTGCTTCAAATCTTCTGAGCTTCGGCCAACAATATTACGTTAATTAATATGCTGGATAACTACTTATGGCAATAATCCTTCAACTTTATGACGAATGGGAGCCAGACAATGGGGGTTTCTAATAAAATTCTTAACTGGATAAATGAACGAGACTGACTATAGAATGGTTTCGCTTTCATCCGAAGTGTCATGTTTCAGAGTGCAGTACGGCTTCATCTCTAGCCCTCCGGTCGTCCAGG
Source organism: Riptortus pedestris (assembly GCA_019009955.1). Classification (NCBI taxonomy): domain Eukaryota; kingdom Metazoa; phylum Arthropoda; class Insecta; order Hemiptera; family Alydidae; genus Riptortus; species Riptortus pedestris. The sequence continues at coordinate 74,684,266 of CM032229.1, forward strand.
ATTTTCAACTATGGATATGGGGGGGGGGGGTTGCTTAAGGTTAATATTTTTGGATTAATTTATTTTTGTTGAGTAAATTAAGTCGACCTTGACAAGGCCATGAAGTAAGTCTAAATATTATCTCTCTCGTAAAAATCTAAATGAAAAAAATAATTTAACCATGTTAAATATTTGTAATTCATCATGTAAAAAAATCTAACTACTTATATAATTGTCTGTATTTTCCTATTTTATTAGTAAAATAATTTCCTCGTGTTCCTCCAGTGTCCAATTGTGTCGTATATTCCAAGTATAACGTAGCTATATAAAGTCTTACTAGTTAAACTGTTTTTTTGTAACCAACAAAACAAAAACAAAAAACTTTTTTTACAACAATAGTTAATAAATTGGTTTCAACTACATTGTTTATTTAAATGTTTATTATTTTTTTTAATGATTAGTCGAGGCACCCTTTTTTAGAATTTCATCTTTATTAGTACTGTTGTCTGTTATTATTCTTGTAGAATATCTTCAGGACGCCTTTTTTTATAGATTTTTTGCTACAATGTCAATGATTTTTTTTCTTTAAACTAGTGCAGATATATTCACTGATATTACTAAGCTTCAACATCTTAACTCTGTGATACAATTTTATAAAATAATATAAATAGTTTTGACATCCACTGTGGGTTTGTTTATGAAGACAGGAACTAAAGAAAAAAAGCTTGTGTTCTAAATTTGCACCTTGTCGTCATAAAATCTTGTGGAGCAAATAAAAATATATCATAAATCATTTCAGGTGTGAAAATAACTTTGTACATTTAAGATGTAACAAATATCAACCTGACGTTATAGTCTAAAGATATTTTGTGTTTTTTTGTTTGTTTGTATAAAATACTTATAAGTGACTAGATGGCCTACTGATTTTCTGAGAGTTCCTGTGGACAATCGAACACTCTGGAGGAAATTATTTTACTAATGAAATGGGAAAATACAGAAAATTATATAAGTATTTAAATTATATAAATTAAATTGTATAAGTACTTATTAGATAGATGCTTATACATGATAAGTTACAAATATTTAACTTAAAAACATTTTTTTTTTTTCCATTTAGATTTTTTCGAGAGAGAATATTTGGACTTACCTCATGGCCTCACTAAGGTCGACTTAATCTGTTTGTATAAAATACTTATTAATGACTAGATGGCCTGTGGATTTCCTGGGCAAGATTAATTGTAGGAACTACAATGATTGGTGTACAATGGTGGAGAGGGCAGTAGCGACTGTCTAATTATTGGCGAATGTTAATGAAACTGTCCTCATTCTATTTCTTTCTTTTTTTTCCTATTCGTGCAAATGTGATAGAATTTAGAATGATGAAGTACCAGGAAAGTGAAGAGAACATACTACTTACATCAATGACCGCCCAAAATAGCTACATGAAAAAATAGCACAGGCTGAAATTGATTCTGAGCAGCTTTATCCCTGCCAGACCTTAAGATTGCCTTGGAAGACAAATACATATTAAGAATGTTAGAACCTGTTCTAATGTTGATCTAATATTTATTATGACATTGTCTTATAACTAAAAACATATTAAAGTTACATTTATCATACAATAATTAGTGATTGCAAAAGCATTTTTTTAAGAATCTAGCTCAAAAATTGTTTTGCTTGAATTGATTTGGAAAAATAAAAGATGAAGCTGGGAACTTTCATGTATTACCAAAATGGATCGAAAATATTAATAATTAATAAACTTTTGGTAGTGAAATTAATATGAAAATTTTCATATTATTTGCCAGATAAAATTAGAGTTTTCTATCAAACCAATTATAACTAGCATTGCGCAAACTGAAATAAATGCCTGATGGAGTGCACCTACAAATCACGGTGCATTACTGTCAACCTTGATGCAGATAAGAACTCTTTATTTAACCTACAGGAGCATTTCTTGGTTGCCTGCCCACTAGAGTCTTAAAATTAGAGAATTTCTTATTGCCGTTTGTCATATAACAAATGCTTACAGACATTTTAAGAAAATTAGAATATATTTCAATTTAGTGCAGTGAACCGAGTTGCCGAGTATTTGAAACAGTGGTACAACCTACCTTTAATTCGGATAGTTATTAGCAACCAACGTTTAAATCTCTACTGTTCCTTGTCAGTAAGTAAAATAGTAGGTTTGCTAAATGAAGCTCAGTTATCAAATTGAACCTATCCTTTATTAATAGGTGGCCCTATATTGTTTCAGATTGCATTTAGTCATATTGTATACAAAGAGAAATCAATACAAAAATATATATAAAAAAATAATATATTTGTTAGTTCATACCAAACATCTAAATTTAAATTTAAACCTCTAACTTATATGATATAGTTCTTTTATCATAGAAAGGATTAACCTCGTCGAGGAACAAATCACTGCAAGACAAATAAAGTATCAAAATGACCACAAGAATTCCCAAAGAAAATAATGAAAGCATAGTGAGAATATGAAAGGATATTTAAAGACGGTAGGTAAACTCTTATGTTTCCTTTATGTATTTATCGAATAGAGATGGATATTACTCGGAGTGAAGAGGAAAAAGCTTTAGTTTTCAAAGGATTCCATTCTCAGAGCAACAGCCATAACTACAACGTACTTCTGGACAGTTCAATGTCACCGACCCCTTTTACAATTATAAACTTTTCAATCTTGATTCTTCTTGTTGTTAAAAGTAGTTTTAATTTATTAATGGTAATATTTAACTCATTTTTATGCGTGTTCTCATTATAGTTTAGCGCATAAAATAATGCTTTATGTGAAGTGGACGGATATTCATCTCTGATAAATGTATGAAAAGAACTTTTGAAGGGATATCGCTTACGTTACTCCAAATTACAAACTTAAACTAGGAAAGCTGGGAAATTAATTTTAATTAATTATAAAGAAAACGAAATATCGATCAGTGTCTGAACTCGAAACTAACCACTCACTGATTGAACATAGATTCAAAAATCGTAAAACTACTAATTTCACTTGGTCCAAGAGAGGATCTTCTGTGTGTAAATATTCTTAAAAATATATCTATACGAATGGTTCAAAGGATTTTTCACATATCTATAATAAACAACTTATCTATAAATATAACTTTTGGATAGAACTACTATTATGAAGATGGAATGTCAATACGATAGTCAAAAAAAGAAAATGAGCACCGTTAGAAACACTGTAATTGGCCTTTTCTACAATCAAGCAGACAGACCATGTAAATTTATACTATTACTATTAATTTGGTAGAAAAAGATGACAAAAAAAAAAAAAAAAGCAGTCAGGGGAGGGACTGCCGGTAGAAGTGAAAACTCCTTTAGCTTTGATCGCTCAATTTTGGCATTGCTGAGACATTTTTTTTACGAAGTCTTATTTTAAAAATATTTTTAGTTATTTATCAATAAGTAACAGTTATGTTCTATTTTACATGAAAAAATGAAATGACAAAAATAATAGTGATAAAAAAAAATAATGTACCACGAATTGTTTTATTTATCAATATAAAATACTATACATAATTATTTCAGTTATTTTACATAAAAGAAAAAAATTACATTTCAGAATTATTACAAATGCTTTACAAAAATAAGTTAAGTACACTCAGAAAAATCAATTTCTATCCATAATTTCAACAACTCTTGCACCATCATCACTGCCAGCATCATCACCAATTTCTAAAACTGATACAATCGGTATATGGTAGCTAAAGTAGGATACAAACAGTTTTGATTCGAATTTATTTAAATATCGGAATTTATTTAAATATTCGAATTTATTTAAATATTCGAATTTATTTATTTAAATATTCGAATTTATTTAAACTTCGGATTAAAATATCTATGAAAGTAAAAATGGTAAATATATAGTATCTGTGAACGAAATGATGCTGGTTTTGTCCTCTTTAAAATGGTATGCGAACGAAAACTCTAGCTAATTTGGTTCAGGAGTTATGAAGAAAAGAAGCTCCTTTAGCTTTGAGTTGAGTACTAGCGGTGGCGGTGGCGGTGTCGCGATTTCATACTTTTTTCCTCTCCCGCAAATGCTTCCTTACGGGGTGCACAACGTGCCTAAAGAAGTTTTCACTTCAATTGTAAATAAACTATCAAATGATTAGGTTATAAAATACCATATGATTTTATTTCTAAACCTTAGTACTAGCGGTGGCGGTGGCGGTGTCGCGATTTCATACTTTTTTCCTCTCCCGCAAATGCTTCCTTACGGGGTGCACAACGTGCCTAAAGAAGTTTTCACTTCAAAAAAAGAAGAAAATATTACAAAATTCTTAAATATTATGAAAAACTAAATACATCTGTGGTCAAATCATTAAATATTGTTTAAGTATGGCCACTTTAAGAGAATAAAGGAAAGCATAGTTGATGAAGAAAGCCAAAATAATTTTGCTATGATATTTGAAATCTAATAGTATGATTGACAATAGAATCTGTCTATGAAACTTGTACTGCAAGCACTTGACTATGACTGACCTTTTAGTAGATTTCCCTTAAGGGAAATCAGCTATTGAGGTCATACTCATGATGCATTTTTTGAAAAATTTCCTCAAATGTCCATCGATCCTTTCCAAGAGTTGAGGTCCGTACAAAACCTCATTATATATCAGTATAGACATATGTGAGTGAGTGTGAGTGACATTTAACGCTCTAGCGGTTGCAATTTTTGTCTGATCGTTACCAAACTCGGTATTTAAACGTTTTATGTAAAACTAAATATCAAGTTCGTTAATGACTGAAACCCGACCGGTGGAAGGGGGAGCTTAGAGGGGAAATTTCGATAACTCTTTAATATCTTCGTAGGGGCTCAGGTTAGCCATGTGAGTTAAACCTAAAGTGGCGAGTTCGATCCCTGCCTGGGCAAAGGAATTTATTAAGTGACGGAATTCGTTAAATAAAATTCTTAGTCCCACCCTGGCTAGAAAAAGGTGGTAACATGTAGATAACCCCTTTTCCATTTAGCCTTAGTTGCAAAAAGTGGATGTTGATAACTAATTTAATAATAATACCTTCGTTATTATGTGTCGGATCGAAAAATTGTATAACACCGATCTTATTCCTACTGTAGTGTTCTATAAACTTTTTTATGTATGCTTTTTCACTATCTTGATTATTAACCAAGATATTTGCATTTTTTAGTTTTCGGTCTTCAGTCCCCGGTTCGGTAAACCCCCACTCCTACTCATGTCATATCATCTATAATCTTTTATATTATGAAGTTCTCTATTTGAACCCTAAATACCAAATATTGTTTTCATTGAACGTTTAAGTTATGAGATAAATGCAAATACGCGATGCACGTTCGAAATCTGCTTAGTTAACGCAGCCCCCGCGTGACGGACTTTTATATGTTATTATTATTTTTCTGCTAACCATAACAGTTGACGTAGTGTTTGATTTACTCGAGTTTTAGTAAATCAAATAGGCATATAATTTAGCCGATTTCATGACTGACTCTATTGGTTGCTTCGGTCGAGTTTATCGTCATCGCCTTGGGATGGACTGGAGCGGACATGAGGAGAGGAGTTCGTGATGAGGAGGTCATGGCCTCTAAGCATTGCTCCCATCGGCACTCATAACCCATCATCAACACAATAAATGACACCATCTGGAATATGAAACAATCTCAATCATTCTAGACTACTTCCTTATCTACAGGGCCAGATGCGGAAACAGAATCGAATTAGATGTCACACCAGATTATGGAGTAAATGGTGTAGCTCTGGCTTATCGCCTGCTTATTGTAAAATATATTAATACAAAACACAGCTCGCAAGAGTTATTCCTCCGGCGATGTGCTTTAAGTTAGTACAAATAGGGCTTTTGCCTTATGAAGAGAGTAATTATATTTATTTATTTGAGCAAGCTCAAATAAATGGCCACTAAAAAAAGTTACAACAATATTTGAAAAATTAACTTAAACGAGAATTAACAATAATACAAAAAAAATAGAAATGGAAAACAAACAAATAACGAAATATAAAAACAGGAAAACAAAACTAAAGAAAGGTAGACAAATTAAAACGCAATAAATGATACTAGCTGCAGTGGAATAGAGGAAAATTCTGATTTACAAATAAATAAAATAATAAAAATTGATGAGATTAGATAAGATTAATTAATTAATTTCACATAGATAAGATAGATAAAATACAGATACCTTATATAAATAATTACATACAACTTTCTCTCGCATACACATACGTATGGATACTCCCACGCTTGAACACACACACTAGGGAATTGTAAAATTTATTTAAAAATCTAAATTTTGTGTATTAACTAAATTTGTATGTATATTTTGATGTCTTTTCGATGTTGAAATATAGTGCGTATGTACAGACATCCTTCAGTAAATAATTCATGTAGTTTGTGAGTGGGATTTGTAAGTGATCTTTTCTCTTGCATTATGCCAGATTGAATTTTATTATTAAGAGTCAAATTGCAATAACTACAATTAGGCTGGACCCTGTTAGTCATTAAATAGTTATGAGTGAGAAAGGAGTGGCCTATACGGAGCCTTGTTAAAGCTATTTGTTGATGTGTTATTCAAATACTTACATGTTTGCCCTTAAGCGTATCGCACTTCAGGAACTCAACCCAATCTTCGTATGAAAAATGTGTACAGTCCCAATCCATTTTCTGAACGTCGATACAACGAACTTATGTTAGCGAAACACAAAAATACACACACGTAAGACACTTCAAGTTAACTCAACAGGTGAATACAAATAATGCGCACAAAAAGAGTACACTCTAGCTGGCTGGAGTAGCGAACCGCCTCTGGAGAGTGTAGACGCAGTTCTAACGAATCCTGTTTGTTTACATCGACCTTATCTCTCGACCTCAAACTACCGTCATCCTCTCCCGGTCCAAATATTTTTGTCAACACAAATATTTATGAATCGAACTTCAAACCTCTTGAGTCAATTGACTCAATGAGAATTATTATACAAACCAAATACTCATCTTAAATCGTTTACCCAACTAAAAAATAACGTTTACCCAACTAAAAAATAGATGAATTTCCTCCTTCTGTCATATGGAGATGGCCTGATGCCAAGGGACAAGTATCGATTAAAATACCCAGATACTAAAAATAAGAACAACATTAGTTATAAAAGTGAATTTGTTTGTGTGCCTACCTTTGTGCGTATTTATATAAACAAACATACTAATATGTGTTTGTGTGTGTATTTGAATCAGCTGAAACTGCGGAAAGCTTAAATAATCAACATAATTAATATATAGCTAATTTATAGGTAGCTATAATATCACTATTTGTATATGAGTTGATACTTAAGGTCATTCTTGTTGATGAGACCTTATTAAATAGGTTTAATGGTTTTGAAGACACCTAGTCTACAGGTCACGGAAGAAAAGAAGAGACAAACGACCATGTAATAATTGACTGTAAACTATTTGAAAGACAAAGTCAAAAACTAATGAAAAGAATAATGCTTTGTGGACGTAATTTTCCAGTCACAAATTGCAATCTGCATTTTGTTTTTTCTAGTGATTTTAAATCATCTATAGGTGAATGATTTTATTTCATTAAATAAAATCCTTAGTCCCACCCTAGCTAGAAAAAGGTGGCAACCCGTCCCAATTAGCCATAGTAGCAAAAGGTGGACGTAAATAACATAATAGGTGAAATAAATTATAAATAAAAGTCCGTCACGCAGGGGCTGCGTAAACTAAGCAGATTTCCCACGTGAAGTTTTACAATAGAGAAATCTGCCCAATAACAAGTGTAGTAAGTAGTAAGGGATCACTAAACTTATACACGAGGGACGAATAGTTACGAAAACGGCCGCCAGAGCTCTCTTCGGAAAGTACCAAACAGCTCACTCCTGCCGACCAATGCAGAATACAAATGCAAATATCTCGGTTAATATTCAAGATACAAAATAAATGTATAGAACAATATTTATAGTAAATTTAATTTGCAATAAGATTGATTCTATACAATGTTTCGATCCGACGCATAATAACGGAAATATTTCGAATTTTCCGAAAATCCCCCCTCTAAACCCCCCTCCCACTGGTCCGATTTCAGCCATTAACGAACTTGATCTTTCTTTTTACATAAAACGATTAAATTCCGAGTTTGGTAACGATCAAACAAAAATTGCGACCGCTAGAGCGTTAACAGACAAATATATATATACAATTTTGAACGGACCTCATTTTCGTCATCTCCTGGGTAGGATAGATGGACATTTGAAGAAATTTTTCGAAACTCGCGTCATGGGTACGACCTCAATAGCTGATTTCCCTTAAGGGAAATCTGCTAAAAATTAATAAGGTATTTTTTTTTTACAAGTAATCTCTTATTTCACTTGATAAGAACTTCTTGTATTCCCATTATATTTTCTTTTCGATATCAACAATTTGTTTTTCCTTTTTTTTTTTGTTTTGTTGTTATTGACTTTTTCTCTCATTATTACATATATTGTTTTTATATTTTATTTACTTATTTGTTTATTAGATATTATATTGGATTTTAGCATTTTTATATATAAAAAAACTATTTTCCATATCATGTAAAATAATTATTGATGGGACGTACAAGTGGAGAAATATATATAAATATACTCCTCCATTTCAGGAATCCTGAGCTGAAGAAAATAAATCTTTTTGTCCATCCTTATCCTTTATGATAATTATTTTACGATTCTTATGACTGTGGCAGGGATTTAAGTTACATTTTTCATTCTTTTATTTATGAAATTCTAAATTATTGGCAATGGTGTAAGGATTTTGTAGTAAAGGCAATATAAAACATACTTGAATGATCAAGAGCTCTATTACTTAATAATTTTTATAATATTATATTGATATTATTAATAAATAGTTATGTGGAAAACTAATATATTATAATTCACACCTAGCCTTCAAACTGAGCTTTAAATTCTATATTGCGAGCTAATAGACTAAATAAATCCTTCACCTTCTGCAATGAGTAATGGGTTCGTTTCAAGAGCAAACAACTTGCAAAGCCGATTATTATTAAGGAATTAAACCTTATCAACATACTGGCTTTAAAAAAAAAAAAAAAAAACAGTAAAAAAAATGGTATATGCTAATCTTAAAAATACTACAGTAACAAAAATGAATCAATTCTGAATGACTATATGAAAACGTGTAAATACTGTTATCAGTTACCTCTAGGTCAACGCCCTAACAATTTACGCATTAGGAAAAACAATGTTCCTACCAAGTTGAACGCAGAACCGTAGTAATTCTAGGAAGGTTTCATTAGCCTAGGTAAATAGTCCCATGCTAATTAATTCCTTTTAATGGGTTAAACCCTGAATTCCCCAGGGGTTTAATAGTCAATAAGAGATCATTGAGTCTCGAAAACAGGTTGAGCATTTCCTACGCCAGAGATGAATGTTTACAAGCAAAAGTAAATATTTTTCTCAATGAGCGTATTTCTCTCTAGAGCCATAGTAAATAAAGGCCATCAACTCGTCAACAAGCCAACGTGCCAAATACAATGCGTACGTCAATGGGATTAAAACCACGCAGTTTCATGTTTTCCTTTAAAAATTGTTTTTGATTTAAAATGAGGTAATGGTATTGCGGGAACGTTACACATACTAGTCATATTTTGGAGTTTTTTCTTTTCCAACCTGTAAACCTTACATTTTCTTTCTACTAATATTATTTTTTATTAACGTCCATTTGGCTATGGCTAATTGGGACGGGTTATCTACAGGTTACCGCCCTTTTCTAGCCAGGGTGATTAAGAATTTTATTTAATAAGTTCGTCACTAAATAAATTCCCGTTGTCCATCCGGGAATCGAATTCGCCACTCTAGGTTTCCCATGAGAGATGAAAGCCAACGCTTTAACTCATACGGCTAATCTGAGCCCCATTCTACTAATATTTATCAGTAATTGTTATACTAATATCGACATTTTAGTAAATGGTATTACATATTAACACAATATTAGTATATGGATCTCATAATAAATTAAAGAATATAGTTCTTATATTTAACACTATAATGTACTATGCTACTATTTTTAAATATTTTTAAATATTAATTTAGTATGAAGTATTAATGTTTATTCCCGATGCTAATATATAGCACTAATATTTTTTTAAATCATTTGAAAGTACAATTTTTCCCCATTTTTACCATATAGTAATTAACACCACAAAACTGGAATAATATTAGCAGTTCTTCTATAAAATTTTATTAATATTATAATATGTAAATCAAAAAATATAACTTCAATATCACATGATTATTGGGGTCTTCATTGACATAAAAAATGTATTACTCAGCATTAAGGCTGCCGAACTTGTGGTATTTTAAATTATATCATTTACGGATAACGATTAATAAAATGATTTTATTTCGTAATACAAACTAAAAAGTTGAAAACAACGTATTTCGCATTGATATTTTTAACAAAAAAAGGTGCAATGAATAAGAATCAAATTCATACATTTGTTTATTTATTATTGAAGGAAACGAAACTGTTTAAGAATATTCACGAGAATTTCGTCTCCACAAACAATCGTAACTTAATATCGAATATTTCATCCTATGACACTGAAAGTTCATATTCAATTGTAACTATAAAAACGATTATAAATATAATAAACAACGCAACAAATTTTGACAACAAATAAGCACTTCTTCCTAGATTTTTGGATGGTTGAAATTTGTTTTTATTCAATTTCAAATAAATGGGCTGTCTTTGAGAGAGAAATACCTTTATCAGTTAAATGATTGAAATTAAATCAAAATTTTTGCTAAGATAATTTGTTCAGATAATGTTCCAGGTCAAAAAATGGGCTTAAATATAATGTGTGGACGTCTGTGGAGATTGAAATGAGGTCAAAGTTATTTCGGTATCAAATAAGCGGCAGCTAAAATATTTCTTTAAACAATACCATTTTAGAGTATTTATTTATTTAATAATGCTCTACTCAATGAGTCATTGTCCTTTCAAAAACAAAGATAGTAATAAGAAAAAGAAACAGAAGAAATATTTAAATCAAGAGCAATTTAAAAAATAAGTAAAGTAAAAAATAAATTAAATAACATCAGGAAAAATTTTTGAGTAACTTAGTAGAGAATGAAAGAATCATGACTGTTAGAATCTTTTGAAGCCAATGGAGGATACTGGAATTAACTTACATTTATTTTAATATCCTAGCATGGAAGCTTGATTAATAACTTGTTAACAACAATAGTGCGTTGGATTTGACAGATGTTACCAAACAAGAAATGAATCTAATACATACCTTGTAACCAAAGCAGAGCAGGAGTGACGTTAGTCAATGAATGAACTCAATGCATGGATCCTGCATTTCGTTCATAAATTATTTTACCTATTTTTTTTTCAGAAGGTCAAATAATCCTTTTTAACAGAATATTTCACTTTTCTTTTAATGGTTGTGGCTAAATCAATGCAAATATTGCTTTTGAATTTCTTCTAGGGAAGCTGGGAGGTAGAGGAACGAATTAAACTGGATGTACACAATAGGCCTGTTTTCCTCAACAATAGAAAGAACTGGCAGCCGTGGTGCAACCAGTGCTTTCTAACGCTCTTCAAAAAAGGCACTGAAGATGGAGCTGTTGCTGTGAAAGTGCACTCTGTCAAAACAATACGTATTGTAGGGGAAAACTGGCCTAGTGTGTACATTCAGATTGCTTTTGAAAGTTATGGCCCTTCGGATCAAACATTCCACTATTGAAAAAATTGGGATTACTTCAGTGAGGTTGATTGTCTTCTACAAATTTTCCTTCTTTAGTATAAGTTTCTTCTATTGGTATCTCTGGGCCTTATACAGCTTTTAGCAACTTAAAATTATTTATTTGATAATGCCTTTAAATGAGAATGGTCTTGCGATGTCTGTAGAAGCCGGTTGTAAAACAGGAGCAATGCTGAACGCCAATCACAGTTGAATAAAGCTATTATCCCACACAAAAAAACACCAGAAATGTTGCATTAAGGAAATTATTAAGAGGCTAAACTAAAGAAAACGCTTTAAAATGTGACATTTTCTAATCGTCGCAAAAACATTAGACAGGCAATATCAGTAAAGAGCCAGAAGTTACTGAATAAGTCATTTTTGCAAGGTAGTCACTTTTGCATTTCATACTTGAATCAGATCAATAGAATGTTAAAAATAAGCAAGAATTCTCGCTGAACTGTGAAGTGGTTGTGAGGTTTCACTTCACCACTGGCACGTGGGATGGTTCGGGAGGATGTCCTTGCCTCGTGCAGCTTAATCTACCGCACCTCCGCTCATTTAGGCACTATGTAGTCTAGTCACTGCAAACTTCTATTAAAGTGAATCCCGACCAACAAAATAGCAGTTCAAAAATAAAACCATTAGTGAACTAAAGAAGTTCAGAACCATAAACGAAATCACAATAAGATTAATATGTGTTCAGTTGGTTATTTATTCATACAATAATCGCATTTCGCGACTGGGGCGATTTAGCGACGAATCAGTTATTAAACATATATAATCACTTTATTATATTTACGTAAGTATGCTCATTTCTTCAAATATTTTCAGTATTGTCCAACATTATAACTTTTTGAAAATGTTGAGTTTCAAGTAGTGTAAAAAGCGGTCTATATGCGGGCTACGGTCATGTAGTAATTCAGTCAAAGTGTATGGTAGGTCTATGTTAGTCCTTAAATAGCAGTCAGTAAGTATATGTTTTATAGTAAGTCTACAGTTACAGTGTTGGCAGTAGGGTTCGTTTTCTCCAGTAAGTAGGTAAGTGTGAGTTTGTCGTGAATGGCCAATTCTTAACCTCATTAAAACTACTTCTTCTCTTCTAATTGGCGTTTTTTGAGGAAGGCCATTCACCAAGTATATGTTTCAGTTCTCGAAGTTTGTTATCAGTTGTGGTAAGCCAAGATTTCTGCCATGAATTGAGTGTCATATGTTTTGCTTGGCCTTGAATATCTTGGTGTGCACAATATGTGTTGTGAGTTTTTTTTTGAGTAGCTGATTTCGCAAGTTCGTCAATTTGTATGCTTTGTCTAATGTTCGTATGTCCAGGTAGCCAGTACATAGTTATTTTTTCGTTTAATGTCTGGATTTTGGGTAATATGTACGAGATGAGTGGTTGTGACCTATATATGTATTTTAATGAATGCAATGAGCTAAGAGAGTTAGTGCAAATTATGATGACCTTGTCTGTAGTTCAGTTGAGGGTTCATGGACAAATGAGAGCTTTATTACATTATGACGGGAACGTGTTGTACGAATGTCTGTTCCCCAAACAATACTACGTTTAAGAATAAGACCTCGCTTCCTTAAAAAAGGTCCGTCACGTATGAGCCACGTAAATAAAGCAGATTTTCGCGTAAACTAAGGTGATCTCAACCCACCACATATTCTCTATTATTATGTACAAACTGATGAGTAGAAGGGAGGAGGAGGTTACTCCTCGGCAGAAAACAAGAGAGAAGCAAGGAGGTAACTGTAACCTAGTCCCTAAGTGCAATAGTTATGTGCAGTAGATTTTAAGTATCTTTAGTCTTGCCCTAAAGAAGGGAAAATAAAGATTCTCAAAATATCGGCATAAACTAAGATTATTTCATCAACATTGACCAAAACTCCAAAAAGAATAACAACACCATATATAAATATAACCTGGTGGAAAACATCAACACAATTATATATATATATAATTTTGAACGGACCTCATTTTCGTCATCTCCTTGGTAGGATCTCCTCAATAGCGGATTTCCCTTAAGGCAAATCTGTTAAATGCATTTCGGGCCTTTCTGCTCGAATGTTGATAACAGGACCTATCGTCAAAGAAATCTCGAACAACTGACGAATACATGAAAATTCAAGAATGAGAAATTTCTGTAATTTGGCACTCCGCTGAAAATAATTTCTGAACGTCTCATTATCTTAGAACGTTATGAGATACAATGGAGGGCAAGTTAAAAAGAGACCGGAGGGAGGGGTCTAACAGAGGACGTGACTCGACGTATGAATATCTTCAGAAAAATGTCTATGCTATTGACGTCAACTTTCAGAGCTTTGCATTCAAATTGCATTAGAAAAAAATTGTTTACTTTTATTTATTTTAATTTGTTTATCGAGGCTAATGTCTCATACACGTAATCCATAGGTTCATAACTAACTGTATTCTACTTTTACAAATTACATTAACGAGAAAAATAAAATAAATGTTCTGTTAATGTCTATTAATGTGTGTGTATATATATATATATATATATATATATATATATATATATATGTATATATATATTTTTTTCTTTTTTTTTCTTAATCCATATTTATATTTTTTTAAGTATTTATATATTCAATTGACAAAATACTGCTGTGTTTTTGTTATTTGTCACAGGATCGAGGATAGAAAAAAATAAGAGAAATGCAACATAGGCGGGAATGACGGAGGGCTTAGGAGTGGCCGGGACCTCTGAAGAAAGGGACTACTGAACAAAAGGAAGGATTACAAAAATGGAATTTTGACCACCTAGGCAAAAATAACTCTCGAGAGTTCGGTGCCTAATTACAATAAAATAAATAAATAAAAATCATTCTTTAAACAATAAATTTTACATTATACAAGACTTACAGAATAGTGAAATACACAAGCTTCAACCAGAATTTGGTGTTCACCTGCAATGATAAAAGAAGTATTTTTAATACACATAATGGAACATATGAATAGAGTTAATTAATCATGTTTTGAGTTTATGTTTAAAATAAATATCTTGAATTTTATGTACGTGATGTATTTTTTTAAGTGTATGAAATATACCGGAATAATATAATTGAAATCTTAGATTTTAATATTTATTCGCGTTATTTTTTTTTTCAAAATTGAAGTGTAATGATGTGCCATGTGATTATAGATAACTGAGACAAGTGACCACAATGTAATTTATGATAGCTTACAGAAGAATACTAAAGCATATTTTTAATATATCTTATAAAATTCTTGGATTCACTGTTGAAAAAACTGCAAAAATACATGTTAGTTTGTCGTAAACATGACTTGTTTATGTAACAGGATTGAGTTGATGACTTAACTGCTCGTCAAGGTTAGCCATAACTAGGGCAGGTTCATTGCTCCAAATACCAAACACGATGTAACTTATTTATTGTTATTCTCAATTATATATTAATGTACCCATTTTCAAGAATGGAGGTCTAATATAATCAATATAAAGATAATGATTAATAATTGTCAAACATAATTGAGGCAGTACGCAGGTTGTTCTGGCTATTGTTCCCGCGAACAGAGAGTCATCATTTCAAAAGATACGACCAGGGAAGAAACTGGGTCACAAGAACATACAGGGGTTGAGACACATACAGGCAGGTCTCCGAGATTGTCCAACAATAAAGGCATCAGAATGAACAGGATACATTCCACCCTAGGTAAAAATTCTTTGAATGTCTTTCGTTTGCCCCTGCATAAGCTGACTAATGCTGCGAATTAGACAAGAGGAAAATGATACAGTTATAACGTTAATGTACTCTGGGTGGGGGCATTTTTTTATTATTTATTAATTAAACAGTGGTGCACATATACAACAAATAGAACTTTTAAAGTCAAAACAGTTGGATGATTGCGTAATTTGGGAGTTACAAGTGGTCTTAAGAGATGAAAACTCTTTTCATCTGTGCTGTTTTACATTCGGCGGCGATGAGGATTGATTTTTCATCTTTAAAACGATTTTTCGGCTATAAATAAGCAACGTTATAGTCACTGAAGAGGTGCAATAGATACCACGAAATATTTATGGCGCAAATATTTATGAAATAAAAAGGCTTTTGAGTGTTCAGCAGATTTTTGTTTAGGAAAATCAGCCATTGAACCTGTTCCATGACGCGATTTTGGAAAAATGTTTTCAAATGTCAATAAATCCTAATTATAAAATGACAATAATAAGGTTCTATTAGGTGAAATGTTCTTTTGATGTTTATTATTGGTCTAGATCGTAACGGGCTAGAAGGTGTTCAGGGAAGGGATCAAGTGTACAATTAATTGCAAAAATTTGCTTTATTATAAATCTGAAAATGTGTTTTCGGGATGATCAATATTTGCTTAAAAGGGACAAATAGAGAATGTGAAATGTCATCTGCAGGGCAATCCTGTCCTTCCATGTTGAAATTTGTTATCATCATTCCCTGATATCACCCTTCCTCTGGGGTTGGCTCCTCCCCTTCTCCTTGGTATGTTTACTATGTGTTCCAAACAACATTTTTCGGTGCGGTTTATTGTCTTTTTGAACCACAGTCAGCACAGTTCGTCCTTCTTATAGCACAGATGATATCAAGAACGTCAGTCGAACCTATTGGTTTGGGGGCTGCTACTAAACCGTCATTTACACTACACTCACATATCGTTGTCGGGACCCTTTCATCAAGACCGTGAGAACTCACCATCTTCCTTTGGCTTGAGTCCTGAAAGCAACTGTTGCCCATACAGCCGTTTGGAAATTTGTAATTATGGTCATCAGGGCATATTTCAGTTCCAACTAACGTTATTTTAGATTACGAAAGATACTTTACATATACAGCATATAATGAATGCCACACTGTTGACTATAATTCAAACACAATCGTGACTCTATAAATGCGATGACCATTTTCGCTAAGGTAATTGATTCTATTCTGTAACCTTTTGGTCTCTTTCCCAAGGTTCTAGAAAGGATAGATGAGTAATACTCACCTGATCACGTTAAAAGAAGAATTATATTAAAATTTAAATAGGAATAGGTTATATATTGTGCAATTCACTAGAAAAATAGTGCGTTCTCAAGACTGCAAATAATGTCGGGCATGAAATATAATTGCTGAATAATAAAAATCTATAAGAATATAATAAGATTTAAGAGCTTGGACTCGAGAACTCTAGAGTAACAAAGCTTTAAAATCAGTTCAAGGAAGATTAGGAGTTTTTATTAACAATGTTATCCCTTTTTCCCCAATGTCAGTTGAGTGGAAATAAAATATTTAAAAGACAATTTAAAACGTTATTTCTTCACGGAGAGCTAATATATATCTTTCATTAGAATACATTTTCTTAGAATGAATAGAATTTACTCAACCAAATGTGTATGCTTTTCCTGCAGTTTGAAGATCATGAAAACTGAATCTTATTAATTTATCAAATATTTTGTGAGTCATTCTTTAGAAGAATAATAGCATGGTCACGCTATCTACCACCCAACGAGATGATGGTCATAATGTATCTTCCCACCAAAAACGGTCAAGGGGGAGGGTAGTCATTATTTGAGCAATGTCATTCACAAGATAATAAGATAAGGATGCTTGGCCATTAGCCGAAACCCTAATTATATACCCTTTCTAACATAAGCTAATAAAACAAAGTATAATAAATCAAATAAATTAACTAAAAAGCCTCATTAAAGATTGTAAAACCGAGTGTTCCAGTTATTATGCAAGTATTTGGGGGAAAAAATCTTATTAGTATTTGTGAGAAGCAACGAAATCGGAAAGGTTAACTACAACTGGACCCTTGGTTCCAAGCAAAGAACGGGCTAGGTCACTGCTACTAGGACACGTATTAGCGTGATAACTGCTATCAGAACCACTGTAATTGCTTTGCCCCAGACCTACTTTGTCCTATTTTCCTGACCTACACTATAGTCCATCTTCTGACGTCATCCTAGTTTCTCTATAGATGATTTCACCTCCTAAATAATATAAACCTGTCTGTTGTGGTTCCATTGACTTCGCTTTGATTTTAAGGACCACATCTGTTTTTTTATAGAGCCCGAGAGACGATCTCAAAAAAGATAAATCATTTCACCAATTTAATTTTTGTTATCATTTATATAATTTAAATAAAAATATATGAAACTTGAGGTATTAGTTCATTTTGGAATAATTACATTTCAATTTTTGAACATGGTGGGGACTTACCGGTGGGAGGGATTTATTTTATTTATGAACTGGGAATGTTTATAATAATAAAAAAAAAAACCCTTAGGCAGTAGATAGAAAGCTGAAAACTATAAGGTATTACTTTATTAACAGGATTTGTAATACATTTTTCTGTCTCACGCACAGTAACGGAGATATCTCCAATTTATTTTACCCATTCTCAAAACGTCCCCGTCCTCCTGGTCCAATTTAAGCTACTAACAGGCGTCATCCCTAGAAACGTTCATATTGGGTTTAGAATCGAATAAAAATGATGCTCATTAGACCGTTAAGTGTGACGCAAACAACACACAAATTCGAATGGACCTCATTTTAGCTAATTTCAGCTAAGAGAAATCTGTAAAAAAAAAGGTTAATGTTTCTGAGTATTAATTGGAGGTATTTTCTTTTAGCAGATTTCCTCTAAGGGAAATCAGCTATTGAGGTCCTACTCATGACGCGAATTTCGACATATTTCTTCAAATGTCCATCGATCCTACCTAGAAGATGATGAAAATGAGGTCCGTTCAATATTGTATACATTAGTCTGTTACAGCTCTAGCGGTCACACTTGTTTTTTGATCGTTACCAAACTCGATATTTAGTCGGTTTATGTAGAAATAACGATCAATGGCTGAAATCGGACCAGAGGGGCAGGGACAAATTAAATGTACTATAAAGGTTGTTATATACATTTATTCTCTATCTTGAATATTAACAGAGATATTTGCATTTTTCAGTTTACAGTGAAGGCTTCCCAAACCCCACTTTCAACAATGTTACATAAACAATAGTCTGTTATATAGTAAACCACTTCATTCAAAGCTTAAATATCAAATATTATTTCAAGAGACCTTTAATACACGAGATACATCAAAATATGTTCTGGTGACCCCTCCTCCTTCTATTGATCTTGTAATACTCAATTCAGAGTCATTGAGATAAAAACATAAAGTCCGTCACGCAGGTTCTGCGTAAACTAAGCAGATTTCCCACGTGAAGTTATACAATAGAGACATTTCAGAATAGAGAGTCAAACAGTTACGGGAACGGCCCGAACTAACTATTGACGGAAACTCACGACTAGAGCAGCATTTAGCCGATCTCATCTCAGAAGCTGAAAACAGAAAAATGCAAATATCTCGGTTAATATTCAAGATACAGAATAAATGTATATAATATTATTTATAGTAAATTTAATTTGCAATAAGATTGATTCTATATAATTTTTCGATCCAACGTATAGTAACGGAGATATTTCGAATTTTCGAAAATCCTCCCCTCTAAACCCCACCCCCCGTCCCACTGGTCCGATTTCAGCCATTAACGAACTCGATCTTTATTTTTACATAAAACGTTTAAATATCGAGTTTGGTAACGATCAAACGAAAATTGCGACCGCTAGAGCGTTAACAGACAAATATATATATATATATATACATATATATAGAGATAGATATATATATAGATAGATATAGATATATATATATAATTTTGAACGGACCTCATTTTCGTCATCTCCTGGGTAGGATCGATGGACATTTGAAGAAATTTTTCGAAACTCGCGTCATGAGTACGACCTCAATAGCTGATTTCCCTTAAGGGAATTCTGCTAAAATGATTCTGATTAATTACAAATTGCTGCACTAGCTATAGTGAATAATAAAATTAATATGCTATATTCAGATATATTTCATTAAGTGGTCTTCTTTCCGGTCTAGAATAATTCTATCTATTCAGCGCTGCGATGCTTACGTTGTTTACAATTCAGACGCTTTCCATTGTAGAGATTATTAACTTGTAAATTGACTGAAATAGTTCTTATTACCGTTTGTATTTACTATCAGTCACGGTGGTGTTACCAGTATGTAGATTTTTCTGTTGTAAACCTTCGCGTGGGAAATCTGCTTAGTTTACGCAGCCCTTGCGCGACGGACTTTATTAAATTAGTATTTTAATGAGTTACTGTCAATTGAAAAGCAACTAACTTTTCTTGTTAGGCATTTTCAAAATGACATGTTAGGGGACATAATGAAATGATCAAGATCTACTAAAGACTGCCCTAAATGGACATATATTAATATATTATATGTTGATTCATTAAATGGGATCAGCTGTTATGGCCTTTATCTCTTGGGCCGAGTGAGAAAGGTCAGTTTCAATTCGTCTGAGGAGGTCAACGTGACGTCTTTAAATTATATTGGAGGAAACGTAAATGACCCTAAACCAGGAAGTATTGACAAACTATATTAACAGCTGTAAGTGAATCAATAAATTCGTTGGCCTAATATTTATTCGAATTGAAACATGCGGGAAGACTATTAACCTAGTTCAATATATCACTTAGTAAGGCGTTCGAATTGTTCCGTCTCTACTATCAAATAGGGAAAATCTTAATGTCAGACAGTACTATATTCCTAATGCAAAAAAAAAAAAAAAAAAAAAAAATAAGTATATGAGTATATATTCTTTTACGTGTTTTGGAAAACATTGCCAAAATGAAGTTCCATTAATTTAAATTAAGTCCTTACATTTTTAACATATTCCCTCCTTAGGTAAATGAAATGAAATATTGAGAATGTACTAATGAAGCAATCATCAAAACTATTTCGGAATGAGGCTGGATTATATATATATATATATATATATATATATATATATATATATATATATATATATATATATATATAGTGCAGGTCAATTGTGCAAACTTCGATGTTTCCCTATTCGAGGTAATTTTTCATATATTTAACAAAGATTCCAAGAGTGGTTATGTGTTCTTGACAGGTCTCACTTGTTCTGTAGTGGCTAGAAGGTCTGGTGTTGTCGGCATTTAAATACTTATAAATGGTGTGGAAGACATGATTAAAGATTTAATCGTGTGATGTGCTTCCAGGACATCACCAAGCTCAGGAGATTTCCTAAATCAAAAAAGTGTTTTGATGAAAAACAGGAAGAGGAATATACTGTGAAGATAGATAGATTCTCTAGGGGAGGTGTTTCGTTGGCTGTAGGGAGGCCGAGGACCTACCTAGATTTGCAGATAGTGCAAAAATGTGTCTGAGTGAGTAACAATAAAATTACACCTTACCCAATCTTGAGAACGTTGGATTTCAATTAATATGCACGTGCAATTCAATTATTCTGCACATAATGAAGAGATTCTCAGGTCTCTTGTAGAAGATATTGTGGGGAGGGTTGTGCTTCGTAATTAGAGAGATGTAGGTTAATGAAAAGGCAGATATGCAGCGAGCTACACGAGCTATTTTGCAACCCCATTACTTTAATTAGACAGACGCACAATGGACAGACCATTTCCACCTTTCACAGGCGGCAATACACAGCTGGGAGGTATGGCGAATTCAACAGGGTCAGCCATGTACGGGGTCAAGGGTCTTAGGGTATTCGGTACCAATTTAAAACTAACCCCTCCCAGCGAAAGTGTTTGATGAAATAATTCTTCTTCATTTACTATTTTTAGCACTTTAATATTTATAAAGTATCTTGCCAATAACAAGAAAGTTATTGTTGTACCTGCAGGCTACGCCTAAGACAGTTCAAGAACACCCGATTTCCACAGAAACCAACAAGGAAAAGAAAAGAGCATGGAATTGCTATTGCGGTGCATTCCCGATTCCAACTGAATGAGGTAATCCAACAATGAGGGATCATCAAAAGAGGAGGTAGGACTACACGAGTCCCAGCAAATCCCAAAACATTTGTATGCGTATTCTTTCCATTATAACAAGTAATCTTGGTTTCAGATATACTTCTTACCAAGCGACCATGGTAACAAAGTACTTCCATAACAGACATATCTTTTTTGTATACATAAAGCGATGGGCATACGCTTAGGCTCGCAAATACGAGTAGGTTTCACCAACAGAGCTTTTAGACCAATAATTATTTTAGCCAACAGACTGATTCTACATTCACGGTGCTCGAATCATAAAAGACTACAGGATGAATTCTATCTCCCAGAAGACAAGAGATATTCGCTACTTAGTTTGAAAAAGAAACTGTTTATTGTCAAAACACTTATTCTGAAAATATCGCCTTTTGTTAAATTTGATTTTTGCTTTTATCAGAGCTATATAAATATCTCAAAAAAGTTATGAAGTTGTTGCTTCAAGTCATAGTTTTTAACTCGCACTTTTGTCTAATGTGCTCGTCCGTCTAATACCACAACAGGGATTAGCTCTTGCAAGGCAATGAGGCAATTGTCACTGTTAATCGCAGGAACTGACCTCAGTAGCGGCGACCATGACAGCACACGTTGCGAAAACCAATCGGCAAGACCGATTTCCCATTAGTTATGCAATGTATATTCTTCTTTCTTAAGCAACTACATTATCACTTCCCTTGATAATGAAGGGAGGGTGTGTCTATTATGTACTCCTTCCCACAATCACCCACTTCAGTTGCTGCTCCATGACAGAAAAAAAAAAAAAGTATTTTCAGGATTAAGCAAAATTCAAGCAAAACCAATTAAGTTACACCATAGACGAAGGGCGCACTCTGCATTCAATATTTGTCTTCTATCCAAAAGGCTGTATATTAGATAATATTTACACGTCGACAAAATGTTGAATGCACTGCATATGTGACAAAAAAGCACAGCATAGTTTCACAAATCAAGGAATCTCTTTTATTTTAACGCTTTACTTAGTATCCATTTCTGAAAGGTATACTAGTCCTTTAAAAAAGTACCAACTATAATATAAATGAGAATTCCAGGGATTTGAAATCCTCTTCAGATAATGTTTAGTGTTTCTTATTGCTAAAATGCAAGTTCGAGGTGCATCTTCATTTATACTTTCGTAACAATTAACGATAACCATCAGATACCATTTAATGTTAATTTCGCTCTTATATAGACACAGTAAACACAAGTGTTTCTGTTATCATACCCCTGAGGTGGAGAGAATTTAACGAGATTCCTTTTTGCAGAAACATACCAATAATACTACTGATTTAAAAAGGCAGACATGAAGAAAGAGAGGCACATAGCCCTGAATGCAGGTTGAGCAGGTCAGAGAGAACATTGACAGAGACCTTCGTTTTGACAAGCCTCGTCCTGAGCACAATGGCTATCCGTTTGTTCTATTGTAGTGGCTAGATAATTGCAGGCACACTCCGCCAACATAATCACACGACTAGATATACTTCAGGCTTACTGCACTTAGGCCAATAACACTCTCAGCTTTCTATTGTTGGTCTGCCGCAGTTATTATTTAAATGAGCCTAGATTTATGAATAATTCTAATAAATTTCTCCTGAGGGAAATCGGCCATTGACGTTCTATACGGCTATTGGTATTGTACTCTTTTAGAGTAATATATACTGGGCTAACATTTTTTTTTTCTTCATTAAAACGTCTTATATATTTTGGATAACTCCTTATCAAGGAATCCCTTTTTCTCTAAAATTACAGCGCAAAAAGTGTTGGTTAATTTTGAATACATTCTATTCATAATACATATTATATTCTTATCACACTAACACTTACAAAAATTTAATTTCAATTCCATTAAAACCACATCCATCGGTTGAATTTCAACAATGATTAAGGAGAGGTCACTCGCCAATGTTTATAATCTTTATAAAAAAATATACAGGATTAATAATAGCAAAAGGCTAGATAACACCTCCTCATGCTTCTGTTTATAAAAATTATACATGTTCAAACAATACAATTATAAACACTTTCAAACAATTTAAGAAGACTGTCATCTATAGCAAAGGATATCATTAAAAAAAGAATAGTTATTTATTATACAAGTGACGAAAGTAGATCATTTTACAATTCGAGTGAAACGTTTACCCACACGAGCGAAGCGAGTATGGTAATTTCACGAGAGTTGTAAATTCTACGTTCGTCACGAGTGTAATATTAATTTTTTTCTGTAATCGTGCAATACAGGATCAGATCTAATCAGAATATGAACAAAATTAGGATGTTGTGAAGATTATGGTTGTTGGTAGGTTATAAGCATGGTTGTGAAAGGTTATAAGCATAGGTATAAAACAACTAGTGATGATTGTGAAGTAGTGCAGTTATAAACAAGTGCAGGTTATAAACAAGGAAGGTAATTATTATTATATTTAAATTTTAAAATATATTGATTATTTCCACCAATAATTCATTCACATTTCAATTTATTTTGTTAAAATAAATTCTTACAATGTTAAGAAACATTTAAAAGCATTTAATTTCCAACTTTTTTTATCAATTCAATTTTTTAATTTATACTTATTACTAATTAAGAAGGCAATTCACTTTCTTCACTTGTGAAGAAAGTGATTACTTTCTTCACTCTATTGCAAAATGTTTCATTTTCTTCACTCATTTCAGTTTAGTAATGTTACCATTATTCAACGATTACAGAAAAAGTGTATTTTTTAATTTTTAGTCATTACTTAACCCCAACTTATACTCATGAGAGTTCCATTTATTGCAACTACATCAATAGATATTTATATAACACGCAGCTTAAATCTCAAATCCTGTTTAAATAGATTTCAAGAAAAATAGACAGATGGATGGAGAGATGAGGAGTGGAATTGCTGCATGTGCGGAATTTGTATAGTTTACACAGCACTTGCGGGGCAGACTTTTTTATTTGACCTTTAGTAAACTTGGTGGACTATATTTTGCCGTTTCACGCGAAACTAAATATAACGTTGGGAGCAGTCGGAGTGGAGGTTTAGAGAAGGGGTAAAGAATAATATTTTATATATATGCACACGCACAAACATATCCGTCATTAGGCATCGACTCGAAAAATGTTTATAAAATAATGTTGTACAACTATTGTTCTTTTTTACATTTTCCCTAACTCGAATTTTATTATAGGGTAGGTGCCAGTCTTACCTATGAACAAATGTTCTTGGGCAACTAGATAGCATGTCATCAACAACAGCCAGTAGATCGAGTCTCAGGAATATTAAAATATTTCTATGAAAAGAAATATCTCTATAAAAGCTATTTCAAATTTAGTAAAATCTTTATAGAAAATCTTTATAGTACAATTACTATACTCGAAATTTAATCGTTTTTAGTTACCATACTATGTAAACCTATATAGTTACCGTGCTATATAACTGTTTATAGTTATCCAATTATTTATAAAAGAAATAGCTATGTATATTCCTATGCATATTAATCTAGTGAGAATATTCACGGAGATTGTATTTTTTTTTTATTTAAGCCTACAGTTCACAGCAATTCATGAAAGACCATTCTTTGTGCTTATCAATTAGCTGGTCAGAAAGTAAACTGCAACCATTCCTTTCAACAATTTCTTTAATGGAATTGCAATTCAGTATGCTTATTTGAACTTTGTATAATTTCCATCGTAAGATTTATTGAAATATTTAACATGTACTGCTACTTGTAATTTACTCGAGTAAAGAATAATCAAGCTACATTAATATACATTAGACACGGATATTAAGAGTTTTATCGTTTAATAACACCATTTCCTGGCAGGAACGCAAATCTTTTCTTCGCTACTAGCAAGTACTATTAGAGATCAGGTTGGTCATCCATTGTTTTATGAAAGTTTAAATGAGTACAGTCTACGAGAGAAATGTGGAAATTTACACACAATGGCCTGTTTTATATTCATATTTACCAACCGTGATTCCGGGTGATTCTGGGAGATTGTTTCGCTCTCTTTCCGCGGAATTGCTATCTGAGATCATCTCCAGCCCATATTCGCCGAACAGTATTGCCAAAATCATAGTTTATAAAGTACAGTAAATTTATTCACATTATTTCCTTTAATTATTGATAAACAAGAAGTAGTTCTATACCTAGGGGGGGGCGTTGGGTAATATCATTATATTGATCAGTGAATTAAATTTTACAAAAGATCTAACAGGACTGACGCAGACTAGGGTCTCCGAAATATTAAGGTAACCTCAACCTCTATGGAGTCCTCTTCCCCTAACAAAATGAATATAATATAAATATTTACTGAGTTAAGGGATATTCTAGGAACAGTAACTGAATTCTTATTTGAACCACCTTTTCAAAACCTAAGCTTTCCGGAACACTTTAATTTATTGTGCGACAAACCTATTCAGGGACCCACAAATCAAGGAAGGTATAAAGGGATTTCAAGTCGATTTTATTTATCTCAACCAATGAAATCCAAAAACCACGTTTAACAATCATTAGTCCGTGAAGCACGTAAGAATGTAAGCAAAGCTTTAGAGGTATGAATTAAATTGAAACGTTTATGCAAATAACGAAGAAAAACGAGTGAGGTTAGTAAATATTTACTTAAGTAATTACAATTCTATTATCGAAAAGGAACACTCCTCTTATCACAATTTCAAGAATCAGACTTACTTATTCCTTTTGATTAACATGCCCAAAAGGATTTTTGTGTTTAAAAGTTTATACTGTTTTTTTGAAAGACATTTGTACATTTTTTTTCTAATTCAACTAACATTATGCCTTCACTTTAGTTTATCCTTGTTTGGGCGCTCCTTCGTGGTGATTTTGTGTTTTCAGATTTGGAATAGAGAAAAAAAGGATTTACATAGCTGGGAAATGCTGTATTGCTGTAAAGGAGGAACCCTTAGCCAAGCGGGAGGTGTCTAGAGATAAGAAAATGTCATCTACCCAAGCACATTTCTCCCTACGTTGACGTATTCCAGCGAGTCTTGGATCTAAACACCAACCGCTCAGGCCAAATCAAAGGAATAGAAATACGAAAATAAGGAAATTGGAAGGAGAAAGTAGGAGAAACCGCATAAGAAATGTCACTATTCGGGAGAGATTGAACGCAACAGAGGTAGGTGAAGAACACTATCTGAGACTTGTATGGCCACGTTTCTTACTGGCTGCTCACCGTACTATTCGCAACACAGTCAAAACCGCAGTTCAAAGAAGACGACCTCAGGGCAGACCGGACAGGAAGTTTTGGGAAGTTGGCCTTAAGGAGGTCGTTGACCGAAGAGGAATGGGTTAGTAGCAAAGGAGAAGACAACAGAAACGGGAGTTCCCCGGTCATACTATAAAGGACAGTACCTGACGCTGGAGTGTGGTAGATTAAGGTGAAAAAATTGGAACTGGAAACAAATTATTGGTTGATCAGGATGAATAAGAACGCCTCGTCCTCTACAAGTACTTTAATATATGCAGAGTGCACTATCAGAGGTCATGCTCCATCATCAGAGACTACTGACAAACGAAAAAATCTTAAGAAATAACAATTATAGCATGGCCAAAAGTGTAGAAAGCAGTCACAAAAAACAATAAAAACAAACATATCTAGGATAAAAACAAAATTTTAAAAATTAGTCAGCCATCAAACATAAAAGTACGTCATAAAGATTTTATGTGATGATTACATTGTATCTTTATGACATCATTGTTGTTTCTTATGTTTTTTTGTTTTCTCAGCAGGCAGTGATGATGCAGCTTGGCCTGTGAAAGTGCACTCCGCATATTTAAGTACTTGCAGTGGACAAGGCCTTCTTATTGATCCTGATCAATTGGCTCCTTTACCGTCCAGCATCTCTGGAGAAATTGTCAGTTGAATTATATCTTGTAATACTACAGTTTTCGTACGTACTCCTGGATTTAGACCGGATAAAATATAGAAGGCATTAACATCTAATGCCAAGATAGTCTGGAGGGGGAGGCGATGAGAGGGAGGTCTTATACAATAAACAAATTTGCTCAATACGTTTCCTTTTAATAGACTATTACATTCAAATGTCTAGGAGGGATATTTACAGAGGGCGTCAATAGTTTGGATCACGCATAGAGGGCAGAATGGCCAAAGGGACCAGACACTTTTATATCCTGCAGAAAGACCTCCGCTTTTGTGTTCTCTCAAAGGACAACAAAAGTGCAAATCTACAATAAAGTTATCAGAACAGCTGGTGTGAACGGCAGTTTAGTGTGGAAAGACATCAAGAAATTTCCGAGGTTCCTCCTTTTCTAGGAGAAAAGAACTCTAGATATCTGAAGATGACATAGAACAGTATATAGATGAGGGAGAGAGCTGAGAGATCCTGATAATAAGAAGGGCAGATTGCAGTGGTTAGAGCCAAGAGGAAGGAGACCAACAGGATATCCAAAAAATGTTTTATGGTGCACCAGATGGAAGATTTTCTGGCTAAGTTGGCTGAATGATTGAAGTTAGAACATGCACCAGCTAACCTGCTAGCTAACTCCAGGCCGTACTAAATGACACTGCAGGTTTAAGAAAGTGGCAAGAGTTTCAACTCCTGCAAGGACATTAACGACTAAGTAATCAGTTATTATCCAGGATGATCTATTGGTTTGAAATTACATTATTGTTTTACATTGTGTATCTCATTCGCTTATATTTAAGTAAGTAAATATTGGACGCTTTATTTTCCTCAAACGTAAACGCACCATCACTGTTCATTTCATACTTCCCAAAACAAAACCCACATAAAAAACAAACAAACAATTTTAAAACGGTCTCAGTAGAGAACTGCGTCTGCCTTTTTCTTTTTTTTTTAAAAAATGGTAGGTTGATGGACATCCAATCAAATCACATTAATCATGGATTTGAGCTAAACTATGAAGTAGATTTAGACAGAAGTTTAAATCGTGTTCCGTTCTGACCTTATTCAGAATTAGGCCAAATTCATTTGTCAGTATCAGCCTATGATATTGAAAGAAATTATCTTTGCTACAATTTGTACAAATACCTAGACATTTTAGGCGAGAAAATTATAGTCCATAAAAAATAACAGTGTCAGAGGAAGGTTTTGTTCGGAATAATATGTCTCTTATCTTTTATATCCCAGCTGCAAAGGGCTGATGGGTGTAAATGCAACGCGGTTGTAAAATCGCTTAGTTACGATTTATCATTTTCCGTGAAACCACCCATTCAAGCTCTTTCTGGGAAGGGATTACTTCACTCTAATGACTGCTTTTCAAAGCATCGTTAACGTCGAAGAAGCAGAGTCCTTGAAACACTGCCGAGTGTTTCATCCAAGGTCCTAGCGGGAAAGGTAGATCTCAACAGCGAGATACTGGACAATTTCTTACGTCATTGCCAATTTCCTTCAGTTACTCACGCGCGGAATTAGGCTAGGAGTAAGGTTACCTACCCGTTGGCTCGCATCTGACCTTCTAAGCAGAATGCAACTACCAGTAGGCTACGTCACAGCCCTGGGATCGTGTTGCACTTACTGCGGTTGCAGCCTTCACTTTTATTGGCTTTGATCGGACCTCTAAATCAACCAGAACACCTCAGCTAATAGACCCGGATATTACGCTTACAGGTGTCTATTCTTCATTGAAAAGGTGCATCCGACTTTCAATGGATTGAAATAATATT
This sequence comes from Riptortus pedestris, assembly GCA_019009955.1. Taxonomy (NCBI): domain Eukaryota; kingdom Metazoa; phylum Arthropoda; class Insecta; order Hemiptera; family Alydidae; genus Riptortus; species Riptortus pedestris. The sequence goes on from CM032229.1 coordinate 74,713,558, forward strand.
TCTTTTCAAGATTTGAAGAATCCAGAAATCGATATCGCATGTGAAGTACTGAAATTGACCTTTAAGAAGAGTTCCTCGAGATTGTATTAATGACGTGATTTTCAAAACATTTCTTCAAAAGGCCACCAATTTACGTAGGATTTGACAAAAATGAAGTCCGTTGATTAATCAGATCCATAGGAGTAAAGCTTAAAAGATGGAATACAATGTACAACCGCGAATATTCCCATTATTAAAGTTGGACTGAATACTTACATGATCTCCTACTCAAGCGATTTTTCATTTAATACAAATCAATAAAAATTTAAGTTGTGGTCAAATTTCGTTTTTTCTAGTAGGGTTCAAACAAAGCAAGAAATAGAGAATATTGATACGGCGTAATCTGCGAACAAGGAAAAACAGCTCACTTTCAGCAGCAATACGTGGAGTATTTTATACATACAGATATTAACGGACTACACTTGAGTGGAAAAAGCATGAAGTATTCTAGTTTTCTTTATTTATTATTGGGAATGAAGTATTAAGTTTAACTGAATGGATTCCCCACAAAAAAAAAATAATTAGGTGCGTCCAGTTTGGAGAAATTGGGGTTTATAGAAAAATATGTTTGCTAAAAATGCTTAAGGTACTTCTGGGACAGACAGATACAAATATTAAACATCGTATCTGACGATGCAGTCCTCCCGTTCCATTGATAAAACTTGGATTTTTTTTTTTATTATATTGGCCTTTCCCTAGTTAAAGATAAAAAAAAATGGAACATGACTGCACGTAATAAAAGTTAATTTGAGGGAAGAGAAAGTGTTTCAAAGAAGAAATCGTTGGGTAATTTAAAAAAATTGGTTGTAATAACTGAGAGCTGCTTGGGATTAAAGGCCATAAACGCATAGCGGAGACCCTCATTTTAGGAATTTAATTAAAATGTATTCAAAAGTGCCATTGCTTTTATCTGTAGTTAAGGCTTAACAGCATGAATGAGAAAGTCGTGCTTCATAAAGCATAAAAAATTGATTTATGAAGGAAACGAAGTAAGCTCATGCATTTAAAATAAGATTTTCCTCCTCTTTCAACTATTAATTAATTCAAATTATTGACGCTTTCTCGACTCCTTTGTCTGCATTAGTAAAAGAGAATATGTTTATATCAAACAGTAGAAAAGGTTTGCAATTTGAGTAGTATATTCTTATCCGAATGAGAACTCCTTAGGTAACGAACTCGTCAAATAATCGTTTTAGTCCCAATGCGTCTAGACAAATGTAGTTTCCAGAAACAACTCCTTGATTTGTATTTGTGACATTAAGTGGGAGCTAATTTAAAATAGAAATCATATATTTGTTTATTTTATGCCTTAAGTAAATAAAGAAATGGACTTTTGGGAAGTTCCCGAGCGCCTTGACATAGAAAACTAAATATTTATTGAGGTCTTGAACAAAGTAGTCCATCCCTTATAAGGGTTTATTCTAGTTAACATTTTAAATAGCTTTTGCTCTCATCTTCAGGGCTTGAAGGGCAAGTGCTTGGACGATCCACCAAGCCTTTCCTTTCAATGGGCAATCCATATGGAATTGAAAGTGTTAATCAATATTAATAAACCAATTTTTGTAGAAATTAAACATATATTTGTTATTATCGTTAAACCTTTAGACACAGGTGTCCACTGTTTCCCTGTTAGTTCTTAGTCTGTCACATACGGAGCACATTCGCATAGTTCAAGCCTTTTTTAAGTTCATTAAATTAGTACTGACACAAATTAGTAAGTACGCCATTACATTTATTCAATACTTGAGTCGAATACAGTTAACATTTGGTTATGTACAGGACATTCATTTTCTCTATAATACCGATCTAATTAATTTACAGTTTTTTAAGTACAATTTGACAATATAATTCAGAATATGTTTATTGCAATAATGTAAAACGAAATAAAGTAACTCCTGTATTTCATTGTACATTTGTATTTTAAAACGCTAAAAAGCAATAAAAAGAACTGAACCGTCGACAAAGCACCCTTTTTGTTTTTTTACCACCCACTTGAACAAGTAAAATAACACAATTTAAAATACGTAGGAACCACGTGAATGAAGTCAAGAGCTGCAGTTACAAATCTTAATTTACAAATAGTTCAGTTGCAAATAGTTTAGCCTAAATGTCCCTGAAAAGTTCATTCAAAACGTAGGCAATAAGTCTTTTACCTGTTCACCTATACCTATAATAAAATATAGCTGGAGTTCTAGAACAATAAGACTGTCAATTGCTTTTGAAGTATATAAGAAAAATTATTACAATTTGCATCCAATCCAAAAAAATTATTTTTCAAACAATCTGAATTACAAATAGGCAGTAGGACAAAAATGCCCTAATGTAAAGTTTGTTTAATTACATACTATTCTTTCTGAAGAAGTGTGTAATAGGACAAGTCTAGAGCGGCAGTTGAATTCCTTTATTTTCTGTGTGATATTAGTATTAGATGTAGCAAGTGTCCCAGAGAAATTTGAGATGCAGACACCCCTATAACCTTTTTTTCATGAACCAACCTCGATCATTCCTATGACACTTTTTTCCCCTTCATGGAAACGATACCTGACGCCCTTCAAGAAGGAAGCTCCCTGAAGTCCCTTATGTGGTATTTCAGAAGTTCCCTGCCCAGCTAATGCCCAGAGCTAGTCGACAGTAGTCCCACGGGAGACATATGTGACACGAGATCCCACCTAAGGGCCTTAGAGAGATCCCATAAAGCTTTGCCAAAAGATTTATACTCTAATGGACTTAAACCAGCTACCCTTATCATTTATACAGTCAGTATTGTAACTACGAAACATGCCGATTTCAAGTTTTATGCTTCCACCATACCCCGTTCCATTTTGTATTTGACGTGAAGGACAATCTACAAAATAAAAGTCCTTATTAAAACATTAAGAACTCATGTTTTGGTTTTGGGCTTTCTATGAAAATCCTTAAGTTGTCTATGTAACGTGGTTATCGGTAAATGTTTCCACAAAAGGGCCTATGTTATCCTTCTAAGCGTGAAGACCTAAGTTCACATGCTAAACTTTAGATCAAGTTCATTAACGGCTGAAATCGGACAAGGGGGAGGGTTTAGAGGAGGAAGATTTTGAAAATTCGAAATATCTCCGTTACTATAAGTCGGATCGAAAAAGTGTATAGAATAAATCTAATTGGAAATTAAATGTACTATAAATATCGTCATGAACATTTATTCTCTATCTTGATTATTAACTCAGATATTTGCATTTTCCAGTATTCAGCCTTCAGTAAACCCCACTTCTACTCGTGTTACGTAAATAATACTCTGCTGTATAATAAACCACATTATTCGAAGCTTAAATACCAAATATTGTTTTCCAGAGACTTTTATTATACGAGATACATGCAAATATGTTCTAGTGACCCCCCCCCCCTGTCTTAAGTTCATGGACTACTAAATTTTGAGGGATTGAGATAAAAATTATTCTGATTAATTATAAATTACAGTACTAAATATAGTAAATAGTTTTCAATACAATTATTATGTTATATTCTGATATATTTCAGTAATCGTTTTCTTTCCGGCGAGAGGTTGGCAGACCTGTTTGTTTACATATCAGATGCTTCCCTTTAAGAGGTTATTAAATTGACTGAAATATTTCTTAATACCGTTTGTATTTATTCTCGGTGTTGTCGTGTTACCAGTAAGTAGAATTATCTATTGTTAAACTTCACGAAGGAAATCTGCTTAGTTTACGCAGCCCCTGCTTGACGGATATTTTTTTTTAAGTTTTAAAGTATAATAAACTAAAAGCAAATTTCTACATCTTGCAAAAGAAAAAAAATGAAGAATGCCTCTACTATAGGGTAAACAGCTTTGATAAAATCTATTCATTTGTGGTTAATATCGAACATCCCATTAGCCCCAACATTACTACCGTTTCATGGCCAATAAATGCAATGTCCTTGGTACTTGGATTGTGAGTTGCATTTTAGCTAGGATCGACTTCCTTCATTAACGAATCAATGACAAATGTATTATTACTGAGAGTAATTTGCATGTAAAAAGAATGCGCAATCTGTACTTCCTTAGGACTTCGTAAGCACATTGAAAACTATATAAAAAAAGAAAGAAAAGGTTTTAGAATACCGTGCAATGTAGAAACATAAGCTCTATCCTCCAAACACATTGAAAACAGTGACCATACCTAAAAACAAAAAAACACAAAAATGTATAAAAATATATTAATGAAATTGTAATTACTAAATATTTCAAACATGAAAAAACCAATTAGACTTTGAACCTTAGAACCGAGAGATTGCGTCAACTATTCACCGTAGTGGTTCTAAAACTTAACATATGTCGTGGCCCCTGATAGTGACATTACAGATTCCAGTTCCATTAAAGGATAATAAAAATACTTATTGGCCACACTAAATGATATATTTTTTTAAAAAAATCAGAGTTACTCAATGGATCCCGTCACTATGCCAAAGGCATGTTAGTTTGACTTACAGAGAGCCACAAAAACTGAAGTAGTATGTCAATCTGGCAAAAATAAACCTAAGAACTTCCATTTTGCTCTAATAGCGTTACTTGGGATTTCTTTTCTTTAAGCCTCTTCCATGTTTGATCAGAATTCGTTTAAGCAGTCGAAAACTATTCGTCTAAAATAGTATCTAGTGTGGATTTATCTTTAAACAAACGCTCGCTTTTTTTTAGATAGCTAAAAAAGGCTGAGAGATAACTAGATAAGATTATAGATAAGCTACTGAATTTAAAAGTACTATGGGAGAAATGGAAAATTACGTCACAGGAGACCATGCTAGTGGTCTATTCATAGCTACAATATTTGCGAGTCAGAAAGGCGTTTATTATTGGTAACTGGGGCCAGGTCAAGAAACTCAAATGGGCAAAACAAACAATGCTAACAAGAAAACATCCTCTTATCAACTTATCAGTTTTCAGATCACGGTTCTAGGACTGATATTAAAACTATCTAATGAGGTACCTAGTTCGAGAGAGATCCTTAGAACCTAAGTAAGGGAGTCTAAATAAAATTAAATATTCTTATGTAAATGATTATAAGTCAATTTCTATCTGTTCTGAAGGAAGAATCTCTCATATAATATTAGAAAATACGTAAATGATCATTAAAAAAAACCATAACGGTAGGGACTTGATAATGTTGTTATCATATAATTTGAAATTCACGAATAAACAATTTAATTTAATTTGAGAGTTTTACCTAGTGTTTGACGTCTATAATTATTCCCAAAAATAAATCTCATTGGATTTTAAATTACTTAATATTGCCGACGATTTAAAAGAAGTGTCTTATAACCAGTCTTCTGAAAGACAAACATTTAAACAGCGAAACAGGCATAACTGGCCAATTGACGTAGCACGCTGAATTGGCATGACCAAGCCAATTGAGATGACAGGTCAAACTAGCTCGATAAGCACTTTTGAAAATTACTCGGCACAGTTTCTCGTTGGGTAATTAGTAGTATGAATGCTGTAATGAGTAGTATGTTCGTTATTATGATCAATTCCTGGAATAAATAATTTTCTATATAAAATGAGGTCGTTCACATCGGGTGGAAGTATAGTAAAATTTATTTTGCTAATGTAACGTAACTGTGACATGGGATAGCCGACATGAATACATACCGCAGTACATAATTCGGCAACTTTCCAAAATACGCCCCCAAATTAAGGGACTTGCGGCATCCACACTTTGTGCGTACATTTTACCATTCCTAACCAGAAGTAACATCCTATTTAAGGAAAGAATGGTGGTGCAACTAATTCAAAACATTAAGCTAACATTTAGTAATATTGAAACTGACTTAATTGTAGTTGGAATATTACAGAGATCATTGATAAATAAGGGGTCGTGATTCACTGCACTTACGTATTCAATAATTTCGGAATTGAGTATTAAAACATGTCTAGGAACAATTTGTTTGATATAATTAGCGAATTCCCCTTTAAGGAATAAGCCTTTGCCATTCGCATGCAAAACGAAGATGCCTTTTCATTTTGCAGTTTCCTAAATATGACTAAATCACCATTTGTCCAAATTTGTTTTTCCAGTGTGGGAGGTAAATGTACGGCTCTAGATATATCAAGTGCATTAAAGAGGACAGCTTTAACGGTACTAACCTGAACCCAATCTGTGAAATAAGAATAATTTCTAAAGTAAACGTAGCTTAGTTCAATACAGCCATGACAATATAGAAATTGTTCTACTTCAAATTAGTTATTTAAAATTTACTGTTATGGTAAATTATAAGGCTATCTCCCCATAATTACAAACGGTGTAACCAATTATAATCACTAAGAGCATAACAATATTAAAGGGGTCAGGCAAAAACATTTTCTGATAATAAAGTAATTAGTAAATGTTGACAATAACAAGTGTCTCATGATAATCTCATACGACCTAGTATTCTGCAATACGTGCCTAGTGTGACTCACAGGTGATATACCTCAGGACAAACCATGGGAATCAGGCGTGTTCAAATGTTTATAGAAACACTTATAAGGAGTTCAATACAAATAACAGGTTGGAAACGTCACAGGAATCAACAATGGATTAAAAATGGATTATATTGGAATCTTATTTCAGCACTAAATAATATCATTTCAATACAATTACAACAGTTTTACCACCGATCACTAATATTCCTTTTCTGAAAATATTTATGGATAAATTGAGAAAAAAGCTACCGCGCGAACTGAACATTTATCTACAAGAGAAATCCTTGCCTTTCAGCCTGTTTTGGAGTTATTCTTCTTAGGAAATTCGCATGTACAATTGAAACTTAAAGTAAATACATTTTTTGCTTTAATTTTATTTTTAAAAAATGCGATGAAAGGACTAAATCTTTAATTAAAAACTAATGCTCAAGGTTGCTAATGTCTGAAACTAGAATGGGTTTCAGTTGTATTTTCATGTTACACCAAATAATAGTTCCAATGAACAGAAAAAAATCCTCTAATCAAAGAAAAAATGGATAAAACTAGCAATACAGTGGTTTCTCATTGCCTTCTGCCTCAAAGATAGTCTTTGAGAGGACTGAAGAAAAATTCAACGGAGGCCATAATTGTTGGAGAGCCATTACCTAAATAAACCGGTTGGTGACAAGCATTGTTTATTTATTTTGGAGCATTCGCTACGTGGTAATATTGCTCAGATAACAAAACAGAAAAATAAACATTAACAATAACAGCAGAAAATAAAGATTCAACAATAATAATTATACAATACATGAATGGAAATAACAAACCATTTCAACAACAGTAACATTAAAAAGAAATTGAATAATAATTTTAGGGGAAAAGATTAGATCTAAGAGCAAAAAAGTGCTAATGTGTAATAGAAAGGAACAACAAATAGATAATATTATGTTAATAAATAAGACCTTAAATGTGTAAATAGTTGATTATTTTTTAAAAAAAGTAAGGAATAAATATGATAAAAAGGAAAGATCAATAATATAAAATACTTTGTGCCTACTGATTAAATTATTGAATTACTCAAGAATTCCATCTGATAGCGTTAAAATATATTTTTAAGAAACTAGAATATTTTAGTAAAACGGAAATAAAATGTAGGGCATGGTGTAATAAAAAGCAAATAAAATACTATATTTTTGAGTAAAGGTATATAGTCTTAAAAACTTGAAGTATTGTGTCAAAGTATGTACTGCCCTTCGTAAGTAATTCGTGTAAGTCGCGTGGTATTTTTAAGTTAATACATTGATGGCATTCAGTAAGGATGTGTTTGACTGTTGTGTGAACATTGCAAGTCTGATAAATTGGAGTTGTTTTTCTTTCTATCAAATATGAGTGTGCCAGTAAACCATCGTCTCGTCTTGTCATCTGTTCACTTGGTCATACTTCGAAAGTCTATGATAAGCATTAGACAAAAGTATAACGACTATAATATAAATAAATCCTACAATCTTCCTCCACTGAGATAATATTTTATTTATTTATTTATTGGAGCTTCGCAGCTTTGGCGATGTTGCTCTAAACAAAAGCTTCGTAACTTAAAAAACAAAACAAAACAAAACTCAAATCAAAACAAAACAATACAAAAAAATAACAAAATTAAACAAAACAGAAATGGAACACAAAACAGAAAAGGTAAAAAAAAAAGATGAGGAACACAAACGTAAAAGGAACACAAACCAGAAAAGGAACATAGAACACAAAAGGAAAATAAAACATAAAAGGAATATAAACTGAATGAAGCACAAAAACGGAAATGGAACTCAAAAAACCAAATAGAACTCAAAAAAAAGAAAGAATGGAAATCAAAAAATAAAAATGGAACACAAAAAAGAACAAAAACAAATCAACAAGGGAGCAAATAAAAACAAAATTCAAAGCTAGGTAAAAAACTATTGACATTCGACAATAGAGAAATCACTAATAAAATATTTAAAAATTTAATAAATAAATAAGTGAATCAATAATAATAATAAAATTGGTATATAAAATTGAGATAATATGAGAATTTAGGTAAGATGATAAATGTAAAGTAGTAAATATTTCTGCTATCATGCATAAGATTAAAAAATGCCATTTAATATACCTTTTGTTGTTCATATCTTTTAATATTGTAGTTCTTTACTTTTTTCTACTTCGAATATGAATAGAATTATTTGTATTTTTGTATCTCAGACATCATTAAATTCGCTTCTCACACAGACCTACTCGAGCTATTACTTATTACTATAACATTGAATATCTAATGACCTGCTTAAATTTTCAGATGGGGTTCTTTATGAGGTAGGATAACATGAGACATTTTCATATCATAATAGCACGTGGGAAATCTCCTCAGTTTCGGGGCTGATTTTCTCCTAATTTGTCAGTAACTTACTATGGTCTACTAGCATATTAATAACGTGAGTGGATTTTCCAGTATACACAGTGGGCTCAAAGCCATGGAGCACGTGACACTCGGAACACACACTTGAAAATTTGCGTAAACGTAATAAATCTCGGATAGACATTTTATTATTACACTATAGATATTACTGTTCCTTTTTCCTATTACTAGTTAGAATATAACAATTCTAGGTGGACCCTGAACCATTGGGGTGTGAAAAACCAGAAGCCTCGAAGGTGGGGATTTCGTTGTGAAAAATGTGGTGGCAATTTCTCAAGTCTAGTGTCAATGTATACGAAGCTAGTGTTGATTTAAAAACCTATAGTCAACAACGATATCAACTTTCAGCACAAGTTCCTTTCAAAACAATAATAAATAGTATTCTGAGGGGCATAAACCTTTTATCAAAAAGTGAAATGAGACATACTACACTTAGGCGGAAGGTCGGAAAACTATTTCAATCATTTCATTCAATACGTGTTACTTGTTTTGAGCGAAATGTTTAGAAGATTTCTTACAGACTGAAATTTTAATATCTAATAGAGAGACAACCACCTGCTGTAACGGCCATGGGCAAGAGGTCCCTCGTGTAAAATGGATGTTGGTCTCTCACCCTCCCCAACGTAACAGCAAGCAAGATTGGGGGCATTACAGTAAACAAATGTAATGATTGTATTTAATTAGATAGTTTAATAATGTATTGGGATAATGTTTGTTCTTAAAGGAACCAAACAATATTTGGTATTTAGGTTTCCAATAATGTGTGCTTCACAATATTACAGCTTATTGTTAATATGACATGAGAAGAAGTGGGGGTTTACTGAAAGCTAAAAAATGCGAATATCTCTGTTAATAATCAAAATAGTGAAAATAAATGTACCTACATAGGAACATTCATAGAACATTACATTTGCGGAGATAATTAGTTATAATTAATTCCCCCCCCCCACTAAACCCCCCCCCCTGGTCCGATTTCAGCTGTTAATGAAGACCTTCTTTTTTACATAAAGCGATTAAATATGGGCTTTGGTAACGATTTTACAAAAATTGCGACCGCTAGAGCATTAAAAGATATATATTTATATAGTTTTGAACAGACCTAATTTTTGTCATCTCATTGATAGGAGGGACATTTGAGGACATTTTTCGAAAATCGCGTCAAAACCTCCTCAATAGCTGATCTCTCTTGAGGGGTATACTACTCATATCGTCGGTTGCTTTGAATGGTAATATTGAGGCTAATGTAGGAGCGCCGTTGCACCTGATATCATGGGCCCACACCTTTTGCCCACTGCCGTGGTCCATGACGCGTGGTTCCTGGGGCCAACCACTACCTGAACAAAGAGATCAGCTGAGCGACATGAGGACGGCAGGCAGGGACAGGTCCTGCCAGGATTCTACTCCTTCAAGGACGTCTAGTCCTATTCTTTGCACAGCTACACTCCCCTTCCTTTGGAAACAATCCTCTTCCGACCATCAATAAACAGCCTATTAGTAATACAAACAAAATTCGTGGGGATCAAATTCAGGATTACAACCAAGGCCAAAAGAAAGGTGATTTCATTTATTTAGAACTTATCGCATTTATTTCTTTGCACAGTGACATCAAGAGTTATTTATGTGTTGAAAACGTTGTACTAACAAAATAAAGAAAAATGGATAAAGTTTTCGTCAGCAATTCCTGTTTCCTGCAGTGGTAGCATTAGACTGGTGCCACAAATCCACTTTAGAGGTGTTGGAGAATAGAAGCAGGTGCAGGACAGGTAAAAGAAAGTTCGTCTCCCAGAATCTGTGAAAGCAAAGCAGGTAACCCATTCACAGTAATGTTGACGTCATCTGGATATTTTAATCTCTGTTACCCTCTACGTAAACAAGACTTGAAACACAACCTGAATGCGAGATGATAAAGTAAACCATGTTAAAGTAGAGTACTGAACATGTTAAATTTAAAACATCTTCGTTAATTTTCGAGTTAGGAAAAATATACAAAACAAACTAGTTCGCTACTTTATAGAGAAGATTGGATTTGTAAAGTTTTTCATCCGAGGCATAAGAAAGGAGATATTTAAGAATTTACATATTGATTTTTTTAAACAACACTCTTTCTGAACTGATTTCGATCATTAATATGATCTTTAATTTTACATGAAACATTTTAATATACAGCTTCGTCCCATGACATAAAATATGAGACAAATTTTGAGAAGCACATACATTTGAACGGACCTCATTTTGTCATTTACAAGGCAGGACCGGTGGACATTTAAAGATCAAAGCTTGAATGGTGGGGACGAGAGAGTAGGCCAAAAAAAAAATTGTGTGACCATTGGAAGGCGACAATATACCCATTTAACGTATTAAGTGATATTGGAGCCCTGATTAGGTATATGGACAATAGCTATGAATTATTCAAGATTCCTTCTGGCAGTCGAGGTTTTTAGGGTTTCTGAAGCCCTAAATTCCAAATATCAGATTATAAAAGAGCATAATAAGCGAGTAGAAATTCCAAACCCGATTACCATTCAATATAAGAAAGGAAAATACAATCACAAAAGGAAGAAGCAATAAAATCATTTCTCATAAATAAAATAAGAAAAAGAAGTATTTTAGATACACTCAGTTTCTTTAACTTGGCGAAAACACAAATCGAAATACTATCTTAAATTTATCAATTTTTGAATTTCGTAATTTATTTTAATTAAAATTACAATTACAGTATCATTCAATGTAAAGCACTCAACATAACTAGTAGGTAGCTCCTAAGGGCCGGAATGAGGCCAAGATCCACGGTAAATGACCAAAGAAGCTGGTGCTAATTTAAGAAGCAGTGATAAATATCTCGTAGCTTCAACGAACTAAGTGCTCTGAAAACTCCTTTGACGTCATTCTTATAACCCAGGTGATAATGGTTTAGCTAAAAGTAACTTTCCTTCTCAATATAGACAGGTGAAAAATTCTTAACTCATTCTTTTTTGTTCTTCCAACTCCATAATGACGTATCTATAACCCTAAACATATGTCTCACTGAAATTCGGTTTATCTGGAATTTAGGTTTTTATTGAAGAATGATCATTAGAATAAATACCTACTGTGAAGTAATGCTGGAAAAAGTATTCTATGCAACATAATTATAAGTTTAATGGCTCTTTCCAAATATAATTTTTTTTACAGGAAATAAACTTGAACGTTCAACTTGATAAATTACTGCCGAATGTATACGCATACTGGTTTGCCCATTCAATATTTTATGCTAAAATAAGCATAACATATTGAAGCACTTCACAAACGTTTAGGAGTTGTCAAATCTACTTAAAGAAGTCAGTTTTGTCACTACTTCCTTGTAAAATTATGTAAACGGTAATATATGCAGATATAATTTTGAACGGGCCTCATTTTCGTCGTATCATAGGTGGGATCGAAAGGCATTTAAGGAGATTTTTCGAAAATCTCGTCATCAGTACAACCTTCATAGCTGATTTCCTCTAAGAAAAATCTGCTAAAAACTACAGTCTGTATATTTACGATTGGGTTTCCACACACATAAAACGCGTATTACTGTTTATAGAAATTCACGTATTTGACATAGCTATAAAATAAGGCTATAGTAAGAAGTGGACGTAAAATATATCCGTTATTGTAAGATATAACACATAACAACGGAGATATTTAGATTTTTTGGTACAATCCCTTCTACCTGGACCGATTTGAGCCAATGAAGATCTCGCTCTTTAGTTTTAATGCTTAAATATCGAGGTTGTAAAAATGTAGCCATAATATTGACTGCCAGAAAGGTAACTATATATTTACCGAAATAATAAGCTATTTATTGTAAAACATTTCTCTAGGGAAATCTGGTGAATTAATATATTTATAATTTGTATTATCCTAAAAACTATTTAAAAATAACTTTTTATTTATCATTATTATTATTATGATAGTGGACGTTTTTTTAAATTAAATATGCCTATAACGCACATTTTTCATGATGCCTTTCGATTATATTAAGAAGTCGTTGAATTTCAATATATTCCACATGGCTCTGCAGTTCTCATTTATTTATGCTCATGTTTACAATAAAAAAAAAAGTAATTTGATTAAAAATGAGTTTTTCTTATGCAGAAAAATCAATTATCCATTTACCTATATATACTAATAATAATGAAATAATAAAATAAAAAGACTGAAAACATTCAGAATTATTAGGGCTTCAATGCCAGCCATAGTTTACGACTTATCTCAGTCGTTTTTATTATAATTATACAATTTTTATTACCATTATATATCAAATAAAAGAACATATTCCAGGGAATGGTAGAGGTATTTCAAGGCTATAACTATGTGAAGGTTCCTTGAAGTTGTAAAATGGTGGGATAAATCTGATCATCCGGACTCCAGGTGCTAACAGGAAGGAGCCCAAGGAGACTGCCAGCCAATAATCACGTGCGAAAACTACGCGACAGCCACTCTAGGTTTAAAATTAGCCGAGAGTAAACAACCATTGAATAGGCTCACAATATACCTATATCACTTCAGAATTTTTACTTCACCTCCGTAAAAATGATTTCACCTAAAATAGTTTTTTTTTTTTTTTAAATGGGTAGACTTTGTAAATCCCCTAACAGATTCCCCTTAAGGATGTAGTATGTGCGCGTATGTGAGTTTATGTGTCTCTGGATTAGAATACCCAGATGACGTCATTGCTGTGGGGGAGGCCTTTTTTGGAAATCATAACCAAGAAAAAAAAAATTTGGAAAAATGTATCGTTCTTCTGCTCCGGTAAACTTAATAACGCTATATACTTCAGTAGATGAATGCTGCTAAATAATGCCAAAGATGGAAAAAAAAAAAGTCCACCAAGCAGGGTTATCTAAGCAAATTTCCCTTGCATTTATTAAATCATATTGGCATTTATCTCAAAACGTTAAAGCTCAATGAGAAAAATCCATGGTATTTAGGCTTCAAATAAAGTGCTTCACAACATAACTGCTTATTGTTAATATGACATGAGTAAGATGACGGGATTTACAGAAGGCCGAAAATTAAAAAATGCAAATTTCTCAGTAAATAATCAAGATAGTGAAAAACAAAAAAAAAACATACATAACAATATTTATAGAAACTTAAATTTCCTGTATGATTGGTTCAACACAAGTTTTGTCGATGGGACTCTTAATAACGGAGATATTATGAGTCGCATTTTCAAAATTCTCCCCCTGTAAGCCTCCCCCCTCCCCTGGTTCAATTTCAGTCACTAACGAACACGGGCTTTAGTTTTGCCTGAAGCGCTTATATATCGAGTTTGGTAACGATAAAACAATAATTGCGATCGCTAGAGTGGCAACAGACACACGAACACAAACACACATAATATTATATATATATATATATATATATATATATATATATATATATATATATATATTCATACAATTTTGAAAGGACTTCATATTCACCTCCTCGGTAGGATCGATGGATATTTGAAGAAAAATTTCGAAAATCGCGTCGTGAGTACCACCTCAGTAGCTGATTTCCCTTAAAGGAAATCTGCGCACAAAATAGCGGTGGAGAGGATTAGTCGTAGAAATTACGATATTTCTTGTAATGTTAGATGAGCATAAGCCTCATAATTTCAAATCGATGGCTCGCAAGTCTTGTCTATTTATATAAACTAACTAAATATTCTTCTTATTTTGGACCCAATATTTTTATATATTCTTCATATTTTCTTGGCATGGGCCACCAATAAAAAATGTTTTTTATTGGTTGCTCTTGCCAAGAAAATATGAAGAATATATAACTAAATATTCAATGCATTATAAAAAGGAAAAATTTGTGTAATGTAAATGTTCATCTTTTTTTTTTGGGGGGGGGATGCAATAATCCGTATGACGCTTAGGTGGAATAAGTAACAATTCAGGTTCGCGCCAGTTTTACACTTGTAACAGCAAACAAACTGCGTTTACGCAGTATAAAAAAAAAAGTCCGTCACGCAGGGGCTGCGTAAACTAAGCAGATTTCCCACGTGAAGTTTTACAATAGAGAAATCTGCCTAATAACAACTGTAATAGAAAGAAACCTCTAAACCTAAAACAGTATTTAGGGCATAATAACCCAGTAGTTTCTAGCCCCGAAACACAGTTAACCTAACCTCTAAACCTATTCACGAGGGACGGATAGTTATGGAAAAGGCCGCCAGAGCTCTCGGCGGAAAGTCCGAACATAGCCTTCTGGTACGACACGCAGAATACAAATATCTCGGTTAATATTCAAGATACAGAATAAATGTATAGAACAATATTTATAGTAAATTTAATTTGCAATAAGATTGATTTTGTACAATTTTTCGATCCGACGAATAGTAACGGAGATATTTCGAATTTTCGGAAATCCTCCCCTCTAAACCCCCCTCCCCGTGGTCCGATTTCAGCCGTTAACGAACTTGATCTTTCTTTTGACATAAAACGACTAAATATCGAGTTTGGTAACGATCAAACATAAATTGCGACCGCTAGAGCGGTAACAGACAAATATATATATAGATAGATAGATAGATAGATATATACAGTTTTGAACGGACCTCATTTTCGTCATCTACTAGGTAGGATCGATGGACATTTGAAGAAAAATTTCGAAAATTCCGTCATGAGTACAACCTCAATAGCTGATTTCCCTTAAGGGAAATCTGCTAAAAATCAAAAATACCAATTTACAAAGCAATATTACAGAGAATACACAATTTAGAAGGCATAATACAAAAATATCAAGGACATCAGAACTTTAAATTTCATGGACGCACACATTACTGTTGTTCTGTTTTGAGAACGAATGACGATGGTTAGAGGACGTGTCCCGCAGCTGATGGAAAGCCATGGGTTATTCATATATTTCCAGCTTATGGCCTCATTTCTTTGTTCAATATCCCTATAAATCTTTGATCGGGAGGTAGGCACAGGTACAATGCAACGCGATCTGGAGGTCTTTTAACGGTCGCCCTCTTCGTCCTACATTCGCCACACAATGCACAACGGGGACAAATACGCACGGCTCGCCTAGCAGCAATTCCGCACTTCCTGCTGCGTGATAGCAAACCTGTATCGCATGAAGAGAAAAAGGTTTTCCTTCAAAAAAATAAATTGTAGCTAAGCCTAGAGGTTCCGTAAAACGTACGTCACGCAGATGCTGGGTAAACGAAGGAAATTTGCCAAGTGCGGAATTGTCAGGAATAAACATGTTCACTTGCATATACATTTTTGTTTTAAGTTCAAGGGGGGGGGGAGGAGCTCGAAAATTCAAAATATCTCTATTATTATGAGTCCTATCAAAATATGTTAAAGAACCAAACTTGTTAAGCTATTGATGCTCTACAATTGTTGTTCTAAACATGTTTTTCGCAGCTTAAGTATTGAACGAGTTATTAGTACTTTCTTGTTTTCAGCCTACAGTAAATCTTAACTTCTACTTTTCGGATTTTTATTTAGGAATAGAAAATATGTGGGGAGAACAGATCAATAGGGTGCCGTACCAGCGTGTGGAAAATCTGCTTACTTTATGCAGCCCCTGCGTGACGGACTTTTTTTTATTATAATGGCCAAATCCTGGGTATGATTGCCACTATCAGTAACCCATGATTTTATGGGTATATATAAAATTTATTTAGACATAAAATTTATGTTTGTAAATTTGCATGTACACAGAAGACCTTTTGCATGTGTGGGTGAGAGCATGAGTGCTCTCTAATGCTCTTCAAAGCCACTGAACATGGAGCGGTTGCTCTGAAAGTGCACTTTGTCTAAATAAAACGCATTGTAGAAGAAATCAGGCCTACTGTGTACATCCAAAATTGATCTGTTCCTCCAACAACCCAGCTTCCATTGAAGAATTTATGTTTGTCCTCAAATAGGTTTCTCAACGAAGTTCACAGTAGTTAATAATGTTATGAATAATTCAATGATCCTGGATAATAGTTGTATATTGTATCAATGGTGCGTTGAGTCTACTTCAGAAATAATGATCATCTATCGACGTTGGAGTTATTAACAAAAATAAACCTGAATAATGTTACGCCTGAAGATGGAAGCAGGGAATCTAACAAAAGGTAGCACTAATGACATCAAAGGATCAGAATACCACGGTGTTAAAACACATTCATTAGATTAGGCGTACAAGGTCAAATGTTTTAAGCCTACAACACATGCATAATATGATGCAATAGAGTCGTCAAAGCTCACTATTCAGAGGAGAATTAAGAGAATAATCAAAAAATAAAATAATGTCCAAGTGACTTTCTAGAAGTCAGTATAAAGCATTAAACTGGTTTAGTCACGAATCAGTTTAATAAAAACCTTTTTTTGAAAAATGTTTGATGATGCTATCATCAGGTGAACCAATCTTCCTCCATCCATTAGTTTTCAAATAGTCTTTCAAATAGCCTTTTAGTAAAAAGGATAAGATTCTTGTGCATTACGAAGACGGATTATATGAGGGCATTCCAACATTATTATCAACAGTAACAAAGTGCATATGAACTATTACACATGCAGTTCATTTATGGACCAGTACCGATCAAATGTTGTTTACATAAATTGTAACGTATTTATTATACATACTGCAAATTATATCTTGAGACGTATGACCATTTATTTAATAATAACTACTAGGCAATCTTAGTACTAAATTAGTCCCAAAGATTTATATTCTCTACTAATTAAGTACATGTGAACGTTAACTAGTGATTAATTAATACGATCCTCATCACATTATTATTACACAACTTTGCGTAATTATATTTTAAAATTCATTTGTAGATGTTTATATTCATTTAGAGATGTATGTTGGATCGTAATACGTGCAGAATCGAATGATGTAAATGATAAGAAGACGTTTATAAGAATGTCCATGGTTGAGACTTACTAAATCATTGTGAAAAAATAACCAAAGAAGTGTATACAAAAATGTTCCCGTAGAACAGATGCCTTTATTCGCCGTCGATCTGCGTAACTTAAATTTAAATGGATTACAAAGAACGGAACAGAATGTCACTATAGAAATGTAATAGTTGCGTATAGTTACGCTACACGGGAAATCCATGCTAATTATTTTTATTCACATTCACAATGAAATATAATCACAACTTTTAAAGAAACATTCAAAAAATTAACTCCAAACGCCAGGTATTGTCATAACCACTTCTTAACAATATCTGGATGTACATGGCAAACAGACACGAAGTGAGAGCGGCTGGAAACCCCTAGTTTTCCTCACATAACTGGAAACTAGAAGAGACAAGTCCTTCACTGAATGTAGGTCATTTACAGCTTTCATTCAGGCTATTTACCAACGATACTTATATCATTTTCTCTTAATATAGGTCTGAAATAAACGTAAAATGTAGACATAAATAATCTTACTATTATTGAAATTATGCTGTCGACGGGAAATGCATAATCATGCAATTTCAAATAAAGATTCAGAATAATCCTCTAAATGCTACTTGAAATGATGATTAATGGAAAGATTTTACTGATTTCCTCTACTTATAAATATATTTGCATTACAGCAATGTCCGTCAAAACCATTCTTATGGCCTTGCAATATTACATCACTCACAATGCAAGTGGAAGAAACACAAAAAATAAGGACGGAGTTCCATCAAAGGGAAAGTGATACTAGAATGTAAATTAAAAAAAAAAACATTTTCTTTACATTAATTATTAACGATGCCAACCTTGTGCAACTCAATATAATCGGGAATCGTTGACAGGATATCACCCATATCTAGTCTACGTGTGGATAGGGATTTTAAATTGGCTGAATTATTAAGTATATAAATAATATTTAAGCTGAGATAAGTTAATTACCTGAGGTATTGGAAGATGCAAGAGGGAAATGGGAGAAGTGAGTAGTGAAGTACGTAATGTACGACTGCAACTGATAAACTGGGATTGCAGGAGAGTGACCTTCTATCCTCTGCTTGTCCTGACATGCTACTTCTTCAAATATGCGTCACTCCATCGTCAGCCAGCATTTCAGATTATGTAGTAGCCTTGCATTCTCAACCAGGAAACGCTTACTATTTTCAACGAATTCGTACCTCAGCTCCCAGAGAAAAGCTAGTTGTGTTCAGTACAAAATTCAATCAAGCTAAAATCCGGTGGCTTAAACACAAACGCAAGCTTAATCGTGGCTTTAAACACCCCCTCCCGCAAAAAAAAGTCCGTCACGCAGGGGCTGCGTAAACTAAGCAGATTTCCCACGTGGAGCTATACAATAGAGAAATCTCTATACGAGAGCCGAACAGTTAGGGCCGAACTAGCTTTTGGCCTGAAACGTTCGTTATCGGCCCACATTTAATTAAAATGCAAATATGTCGGTTAATATTGAAGATAGAGAATAAATGCATAGAACAATATTTATAGTAAATTTAATTTGCAATAAGATTGGTTCTATACAATTTTTTGATCCGGCTTATGGTAACGGAGATATTTCGAATTTTCAAAAAACCTCCCCTCTAAACCCCCCCTCCAACTAGTCCGATTTCAGCCGTTAACGAACTTG
This sequence comes from Riptortus pedestris, assembly GCA_019009955.1. Taxonomy (NCBI): domain Eukaryota; kingdom Metazoa; phylum Arthropoda; class Insecta; order Hemiptera; family Alydidae; genus Riptortus; species Riptortus pedestris. Next base: position 74,733,006 of record CM032229.1, read on the forward strand.
ATCTTTCTTTTTACATAAAACGACTAAATCTCAAGTTTGGTAACGATTAAATAATAATTGCGACCGCTAGAGCGGTAACAGATAACTATATATATATATATATATATATATATATATATATATATATACAGTTTTGAACGGACCTCATTTTCGTCATCTCCTGGGTAGGATCGATGGACATTTGAAGAAAAATTTCGAAAATCCCGTCATGAGTACAACCTCAATAGCTGATTTCCCTTAAGGGAAATCTGCTAAAAGAAAAATAGAAGTGAACTCTCTTAATTTTTTTTGATGATTATTATAAAGCCTTAAGGTATTCCCCGACTTTGTCGATATCCAAATATGACAGGTTGGCGGAGGCAAATATCTGTGGTTATAAGAAAGCTCTTATACGTATTGTATTGTATATCTCTTCATAGCCTGTACAAGCTGGCTGTATAATGTGTCCTAGCTAAGTATGGTTACAACCCTCAGGTTTTGCCCACTATCATGACAAGATGGTGAAGACGAAACAAGCTAAAAAAAGTCCGTCACGCAAGAGCTGCTTAACTAAGCAGATTTCCCACGTGAAGTTTTACAATACAGAAATTTCACGAGAGCCAAACTGTTACGTGCACACATAGTGAACATGTATATAACAATATTAATGGTAAATTTATAATAAGATAAGATTGGTTGGTTCTATACAAACTTTCGATCCGACGTATAGTAACGGTGATATTTCGTATTTTTCGAATCCCCCACCCACTGGTCGGATTTCAGCCATTAACGAACTTGACCTTTATTTTTACATAAAACGCTTAAATATCGAGTTAACAGATACATATATATATATATATATATATATATATATATATATATATATATATAATTTTGAACGGACCTCATTTTCGTCATCTCCTGGGTAGGATCGTTGGACATTTGAAGAAAAGTTTTGGATATCGCGTCATGAGTACGACCTCAATATCTTATTTCCCTTAAGGGAAATCTACTAAAAATATGCTCCTCTAAGAAACGGAATATCTTCACCGCAACACGCACCTGTAACGCGGGGAGGCGGGCTTTTTTTATTACAATGGCCAAATCCTGTGCTTCAATTCCACTATCAGTAGCTCAGGATAATTTACTTAGACGCAGGCTAATTTATATATTTAAAATTTATGTTTTACCACAAAGCGGTATTTCAACGATACAATAAGCTATATATATTAAGAACTATTCAATGATCATGGATAATAGTAGTGAATTATATTTTCAGATACGAATAGTGCGTTGTGTCTACTTCAGAAATAAAGAACACCAATCGACGTAGTAATATTCATCAAAGAAATTCTGAATCACATTATGCCTGAGGAAGGTATTATAAGTTTCGACAATCAATATCCAAGTCTAACGTTCCTAATCACACATTCAAGTAGTTTTATTTGTTTTGTATATTGAAGTGCTGCTTAAGTGAGGTACACACTATTATCACATATTTGATAATGACATTTACTTTAATAATGTCGAGATAGAGTTGACATTTTAATGAGAGTAAAACTAAACATATCGACTGCTTTTCATATTCATTGTCATATTAAATCACCACGATAGAGCAAAGAAAATCTTAACTACATGGTTATTAAAAAAAAATGTTGATAAAAAATACACATGCAACGTTCAATATTTCTTTATTTAATCATGAATATCCGTGTAAATGTTTTTCATTGGAAAACTAAAACCACAGATCACAATGCATTGTTATTTCTTGATTATTTCAAGGACTGCAAATGTTGAACATTTTATGAGCTAGTCACCATTAAGTCATTCCTAACTCCGCGCAATTTCTTTGTTGTATTTATCTATAAGCAACCTTTGTATTGTTTACCCGATTTTTCTTGTCATAATTATCTATAAATCGTGACAATATGCTATCGGGTTTGGAGTATTTTACGATTGCAGCCGTGTTTTTTGTGAACAATGGTATTCTACCAATGGAATTCATGGCACTGACAATCGACTAGTAATATATTTTCAAAGTGTCGTAAATTTCCTTTCAGCCAATGCGCTATCACCCAAGACTAACTTTTAAGTGGCAGATAACAGCAGGATAATTCTAGTAGAAAATCCATGACGTTTTAAATAAGGCATACACGAAAATCAGAACAGCGATAGCTACAATCCATAAGGGGTGTTAAATGATATCACGATTTTAAGAAGTGCAACGCCAAACGAATACAAACAGAGAGCATTTGTAAATAGACTTGTGTAAAAATTCTTCTTAAATAGACAAATGTCACTAAAACTCAATTGGAAAATAAACATTCTCCCTGAAGTTATACTTACTTGAATTAGATAGAACAATTAAGTGTGCACACACTCACACATATATATACACGTTTGTATCTATCCAGAGAATTGATGCATTTGAACATTGTCTTATCCTTCATCGTTTCACAGAGTTTATTTCATTTTACTGCCTGAATTCTTTCTTTCTCTGGCAGTTTCAAGTATCTCTTGACCGATCCAGGGCGAAAATCTCGGATTTATCCCTGTTTGTTTGGTACCTTGAACTGGAATAATCCCGACGAATAATCGTCCCGACAAGTGATGATCGAACTAGAAAGTATACTTTTTGTGGCACGCTATGAAACGACTATTCCATCATGTTCCTTTTCTCTTCGAAGCGTCATTTTTCAGCTCGAGCGAACAGTCTAGGTACCAACCGATGCGATTTCCCATACCCTACTCCGCCGCCCCATACGGATCCTCCATAATCGTCTCTCTTATAACTCATCTCTTTCCGCCACTCTGCCTGCTATATATATATATATATATATATATATATATATATATCCTCTTTCATTACTTATCAGCCTACCTGTTGGACGAATTAACTTGCATTATCTCATTTGTTTTATATATATATATATATATATATATATATATATATATATATATATATATATAAACCTACATGCGTGTGCATACATATACATAAAACATGAGATATATTGGAAATGAATTGTACCAACAACAGGCAGGGTGAAGTAATGGAAGAGGAGACATGCAGTCTGTGGGTGAAGTCTAGGTTTAATTGCTTCAGCATAAATAATTAGCACTGGGCGACCTTGCCTTGCGCCGAACAACTAAACCAAGACCACATTGCTTTCGTTAATATTCATTCCTATGAGCTCATTCACTTACATATTAAAGCCACAGGTCGGGATACATCTGACAGATAAAAGTTAAAAGAGTTAAGGAGAATTCGGTTTGGTCCCTAAAGACTCATTAGGAATTATTTCAAAACTGATGCTAACTAACCATTTAATCGTATAACTATTGTATGAGTAAATAGAAATTCTATAAATGAGCGTCCTAAATAAGAACATTAACTTTCTAAAATTAATAATACCAAACATTATTCCACCATTTATGGAAAAAAATTCTTGGGACCTTCCTACTGGACCTATCTGCCAGAGCGATCTCCTTATCAGTGAAAAGTTAATTTATGGTTGCTTTTCCGTTAACATTTCCAGGTAGCAATGGACAGAAGAACAGTTTGCCTGGCGAAGAAATAACGAAAATAAAAGTTAAATTAATATAAATATATATATATATATATATATATATATATATATTATTACCATTTTCTAAAAATGAAAAAAGAAACTCTCATTATGCTGTTCTCTATTCCAACGTTAAATATATTTATTACTCAGTTACTCAAAACCTTAGCTACCTATGACGTACGGAACTAATTTATAACTGTTATAAGCTTAAGACAACAAGTTTAGTCATTATGGCAAGATTACAATTGGTTGTTGACGCGATAAATGACATCAACAACAGTCCGCGAGATTGGCGGCTACTTTACTTTGTAGCTTTTTTAATACCGAATAGACATGATATTTTCCCAATTTGAATGATTTTTAAGTATTGTAGTTAAGAAAAACTAAAAATATTTTTAAAGAATATCAAAGAAAATGTGACAACATTCTTTTAATATATACATATTTAACTGATTCAGGAATGACGCATATTTTAATTACATTTATATAATTAAAATATAGTGAGGTTGTATATTCTATACTAAAGAGAGAATTAATTTTAGGTTTAATTTGTACAAGTACAAAATTATGAAATCAATAACAGGCTATATAGAAATATGAACTAGATTTACTACACGCATCGAAATGAGTAGTTTATTGTTATAACCTTACTATACGACCTTCACTAGTAAGGTACTCATCTAAGAGAAATTCGCTAGAATGTGCAAGGACCACAATAGCACATCATTAATAAGTAGTGAAATACTGGCTTTAAGGATTAATTTAACCAATTAAATGTCCGAGGGTCAGCTAAAATAATTGATTATTTTTCACAATATTTTATTGTTCTACTAGTTTCTCGCCCTGAAGACCGCGTTGCACGGCGGAAGACGTGGCGTTGTTACGTGTTTATTACAATGATCGAGACAATGCGTTATCCGAACGAGTCAAGTAGGGCAAAAAAGATTGTAAAAATTATTTGAATTTTTTTTTTTGATACTCTACTTAATAATTGGTGAATAAACAAGAAACCTTTATCTAAATCCTCCTTAATTCAGGATGTGAGTTAGTTACTTGTCGTTATTGGTGTATTGTTTAGATTCTAATGAAACAGTCAGGTGTCCTCGCTGTCTGGTAAAAAAGGGAAAATTCACTGATAGCTGCTATCTCGGTTAGCCCACTAACTACGGGAGATAGAACGCTGAGTGGGGGGGGGGGGAGGGGGTTGCACGTGTCAGAGAACCAGCTGTTATCAAATCGATACGGCAAGTCACTCTCTGACGTAGGGCACCCTCTGAGAGCTTTGTTTGCCATAGCTTGCGGGTGGCTTGGTGGGGGTAGGCTTGCTCCTAGCATAAATCGGGGTTCCCCGTATCGAACAGCCCTTTCTGTGCTGCCCCACTCTGTTAATCAGACCTGAAGGAATTCATAAGAAACCCCCATATTTCTCCAAGAGTTCAACTAATCAACAAGATAAAAGAATTTATTAGCTATGCTATCGTGTAGCAAGGCTTGCGTACTAAAGGACGAAAAACGCATCTTAGAAAGCTATGGGATGCAAAGTTAATGAAGTATTAACAAACATTGTTTTTGTAGCTGCTATAAAACCAGTTTTACAACATCCAGTGAAGATGATGTGAGATCTCTATCTACCACTATGTGTGTCATGACAATTAATATACCAAAAGTAGTACCCCAATTTTTAATATTTTTTTATATTAGAGGAACATTGCTAGGAACCCTGGTCTTTTGACACTGACAGTTCTCTACAAACAAAACGCGGGGCAACGATTCACACATTTTTAATCTGTATACTAACCACCAACAACCCGTAATTTTGTCAATTACAAATCCAAATTTGTTGATCAACAGTAATTAGAAAATGTTAGAATGTTCCACTGGACTTATTTTTATTTATAACAATTTTCAAGGACTTGCTTCGCAAATTATGCAAATAAAAATGAATTCACATTTCAAAAATAAGAATTCAAGGAAATAAACTTCTTTATCACTTTTATTTAAAATAAATAAGACACTTTAAAATAAGTTTCGTTAAAAGAACGCACAATCATTCTTCTTCTTCCTGTTAATATATTTGGTAACCATGTCATTACTAAAAGGATATTAGAAAAATAACTACCTTTCTCCAAAAACAGAGAAAGAAATGACATTTATTTGCAACAGAAACCTAACACTTATTCAATTCCTACTCGGAATTTCAAGCCGACCTAGGCTATTGGCTCCATTATAGGGTTTGAAGAGAAGTTGTACCATTCTTTGATCATTATCTCCTGCAAACTCTTTGGCAGACTTTCATCACTTTATTACCAGCCATCAACGTTTTTGCTTGCTACCTGAGTAAGTTGTCTGTAAATGCCACCAGTCTGACCTTATCACCAGTTCAAAGGAAGCCACATTTATCGAACAATTATCAACGCCTGTTTTGCATCTTTCCATAAATGAATATTATTCCTTTAATGTTTTGATCCTCCAATAGCCCTAACTATCAATTCCTCAAAGGAAAAAAGTCATAAACAATGGTCCCAAAAATGATTAAAATTTCTTCCCATAGTAGTTTTACACTACGTTACGTTAAACTGTTTTTTTTTTGTTTTTTTTTTTTAATAAAACATAATAGACTTACGCTTTCTTGTTGTTTCAATATAACCAAGGCTTTCCTTAATTTTCAATTATTAAAAATTCACAGTATTGAACTACTGATGTAGCTGTGAAAAACAAATATTTTAAAAACAAAACCACTGAGGTGCAAATACTGAAAGCTCTATAAAATAACACAGTTACTCTATTTTCCAACTCATCGTGCTAACAAATTCTCATTTCATACGTCGTAAAATCGGAGTAAATAGAATTCCAGAATTTATGTTTCTACTATTATTAGTTTTACGACAATTTTTATTGCAAAAATAACCTCAATTATTCGTCAATTACATTGACTGAGCTACGTTTCAACTGCTCGTAGCTTGTTCACAATTTAAAACAGCTGAACCTTAATTAATCTCAAGTGGAACGAATTAAGTGAATTTGGAGCAGAGTATTCGGGTGAATGACTACTGAACCTACCTCACCCAATGTTAATAAACTATATGTACTCCTAAACATCCATGGTTATTAGATATTACATTACAAAACATTACACTTGAATTCGACTTTGGTTATCGAACCTTGTGAAAGGTAAACAAAATATTAAATAGTTGCCAGTGAACTCTACTAACAGAGCAATTTTCTATGGTTGAGCTGCAAGTAAAATTAGTTAAATTGACCGAGAACTGTGACGGGTAATTTAGCTGGAATAGTACACATGTGTAAAACATTTCCTTTAAACCCACTTCTGTGTTGTTTCGAGGCCACAGACCACGAAGTTAAAAGCCATAACTTAAGCACGCTCTGCCCATCACGGTAATCGGGCAAGAAAAATATTACTGAAGAATAATTTATTGCTGAAGTTCTGCAGACGAGACAATTTTTATAGATTCAGTCTTTTACCAAAAACGATATTTTTTCCATTTTGTTCTGAATGTCTATAGAATCTCAAAATATTAGAAATTAAACTATATATTTGAATGCTAAATCAAATTATTATTTTTATATACATGTAACTGCAATACAGCCACTCGGCTGTTTGCTTGAATAGGAAACATTGCTCCAAATCTATAGGACAGGGCGCGTATCAAAGGGATTACATTATAGACGGTCTACGGACTGGTGTGACTCATATTTATCGATCCAAGTCCATTAACAGCTGTCCTAAAAGTCTCAATGGCTGTATGTCCTGGAAACTGATCTCTCGACAAGTTTTTGGAATTCTTGGAGAATGCCCAATTTCGAAAAACAACTACTAACAAGAGAGAGCCAAAATGCTTAGTAGCTGAAATTTAATGGGAAAATATTTATTTGAATGATTGTGGACTTTAATAGTTGGAAAATTAGTTTTCAACTGAGTTAATTAAGATGTTGATTTGAAAATTGCACTATAGCTTCAAGTTTGAAGATGCCTCTCAGTGAGCCTTCAAGGTAAAAAAAGTAAGTCTAACAACAATATAATATTATTTTTATATATTTATATTTTATATTACTTGATCGATAGTTACACAGAATGTTTTCTTTCCCAATAATGCCTTACACTGTAAATAAGAATGGCTGGGTGATGGATTTCCAGCTAAATTTAGTTTATATTTCTTCAATACATTTATCAATAAGTTTAACAAGTACTTTTATAGAGTAGTAGAGGGAATGTAGAAATCTTAGCTCAAATATAATCTAAGACTTCAATTTCAGTTGGATTATCTCAAAAACAAAGTATCCCTACTATTTGTTTATTTTTATGATTTGATACAAACAACATTCGCTACCTCAAATAAATACTGTACTGTCATAATGTTATAATAATTTTAATTATCGATAATAATATTGATATTTGCCTTTGTAGTGAAAGTTTAGATAGACTCTCCCATCAATGTGATGCCGCCAGGATGACCCGTTCATGTCCAGTTAAGCAAATCATTTTCTGAATAAATTGAAATCAAAGGTATGATGATCCAGGAAAAGTTCTCCTTAAAATACGTTCCTCAGAGAATTGCAGGTACGAACATTGCAGGTATGCATTTATGGTTTAAATACATAAGATTTGTGTTCAAAACGAAAAAAATAATACCTGGAAAAAACTCTTTCTTAACGTTTTCGTAGTCTCTATCAAGCTAGTTGTGAAGTCACCATGGACGAATTTTTATAAAGCGCAGCAAATAATTTGTTGCAGAAACCCTTAAATTGGCTAATAGTTTTTCGGGTGTATTATTGTATATAGATGGTGGCTAATGAATACTTACATAGTGGTTATTGAATTTAATATATCCCCTTCGTTATCCGTATCTATACACATTTTTTTTCGTTTACGACTTCTCGTAAGCAAACAACACTAAATTTAGAAAGTCCGTCACCCAGGGCTGCGTTAACTAAGCAGATTTCCCATGTGTGTAACATATTTTCATTTATCGTAACCGTTTAATGAGAACAATATTTAGCTTCATAATGTAACAGCTTATTGTTAATATGACATGATAAGGAGTGGGGGTTAACTCAAGGCCGAAAACTAAAAAAGGCAAATATCCTAGTTAATATTGAAGTTAGAGAATAAATGTATAGAGAACAGAGCAACATCGTAAACCTAGAGTAGCGAGTTCGATTTTCACGCGGGCAGTAGGAATGTATTTAATGACGAACTCATTAAATAAAATCCTTAGGCTCACATGGATAGAAAAGGGTGGTAATCTGTACGCAACCCGTCCCAATTAGCCTTAGTTGCAAAAAGCGGACGTTAATAAATAATTAAAATTTGTAAATGTATATAACAACATTAGATTTGCAATAAGATATATTCCATTAGATTTTTCGGTCCAACTGGCCATTTCAGGAAGTTTTCCAAAAATCACGTCATGAATATGACCTCAATAGCTGATTTTCCTTAGGGGAAATCTGCTAAAAGCTAAGTATAGTTAGTGAGCTGCTAAGTCGAAGGTGGAGGCAGCAAGTCTCATTATACTCTTTCTTGAAGTGAGATACAAGTAGATAGGAGGGGAGCTAGGCATAAAGACACGCAGGGAAATATGCAGGGCCCTTTGTCCGCCAAGGACCCTTCTGTCAGGATGTCCTTTTTGTTTTACTCCTCTAAGGGTTTCGTCCTTGCTCGTTCAATAACCTTACCTCACCCAATCCCTGACCCCCTCCCACTCGCTCGCTCCTCCCCCATCTCACTCTCCATCTCTCACATAAACACACTCCACTCTCTCTTTCTAATTAGGAAACACAAGTAAAACCTTATTATCGAATTCCTTTGTTGGCCAACAGGAGAGCTATAATGAGTTCATAAGGCAAATTCCATCTTTCGAATGAGTAGCAATGGCGCTTTCTAACAATATTTTCCCCTACCAATCTATACGACACAGAACTGTTTTTCCTTCCGTCGGGTCTGTTTACAGTTTCCTGACCTTTATCCTATTCTCTGTCCAAGAAACGGACAACCGGGCTCAGCATCCCATCAATATTTCATTCTATTTTGTAATGTTAAATGTAACTACGATTAGTTTTTAGAAATAAGTACTATCAATATGTTAATAACGCATATCTAAGGTCAAATATATTAATTAGTTAAGATATACCATTTCTTTGAGTCAACTCTTGAAATGCCATAACTAGAAGCACTCGCGTCAAGCCAATTTTAACTAACATAAACTTTAAACATTTTTAAAAGCATAGGCTCAGGAGAATTTTATTTTATTGGCTGTGACCCTTAGAGGAGCTATTTATTTATGGTCTGAGGAGGATCTATTACTACGGGGTTTACTGAAGGGTCAAAAATCCGTTTAGCTGTTTAGAAATGTATATTATAAAATACTCTACAACTGATGATCCAATTTTTATGTATAAATGTAATCGGCATCACTGAATAAACGAAATAAATAAATAGAATATGAATAAAGAGAAATTAAGATAGTGACCAAACTGGTCACTTGCAGTACTAATTACAGTAAATACTACTATTTTTTAAGTTATAATCTTTGTAATGGAGAGGCAAATAAAATATATAAAACCCAAATAAAATATCAATAAATGATTGGGAATAAATGTATTAAAAATAAACAAGGCAAAAACGATTAAAAAATTGCCCAATACGCATTTAGTACAGGTCGAATCTACATTATGTAATAAATAAAGAGGGATAAACAAATGTGCACACAAATATATTTTAAATATTATCTATTGAAGATGGCCAACCAAATTTTTAACCTTATGACGTAGGTACAAAGTTGTACAAGTTCTTGTATGTACAAGATGACACAGATATTAGAATTAACGAGTTGATTTTTACCGAACCATAATTGCATAATAATCTTTTTATATTGACTTGAAAGCCAACAGCCGACCTTGATCCACATTTAGCGCCTGATCTTCATAACAAGTTCAGTGGCTAACCATAATACTACACACAGCAGATTGATTCTCTAAGTACCCGCTTTCCAGCAAAAATTAGCGAAATACCGTCCTCATTTATCATTTTCTCAATACATATAATTGCAGATTTTTAGTGTCTTTTTTTGTGGGGGGGGGGAGACTCTAAACAATCAATATTGTAATAGGAACAAGAACCGCCACCCACTCTCACTTTACCTATTCCCACAAAAGGTTTATACGTATTCTACGTTTCATTTATTACATTAGAAAGTTATCACAAGAGCATTTACGGTTAGATTAACATATTTAGTTTCTCCAATTATTATAGACGACGTTGGGCACAAACAAGAACATACATTAAAAAGAAATAAATTATAAAATTTAATGGGGGGAATTGTTGGGATTCTGTCAGGGAAGACACCTGTATTTCTATTGCCACCGTTTCAGTATGGGTTTCAAGCATACATCAGTGATTGTATTGTGGTGTGGCGGTCGTATAAATTGTCTGAATTAATTCACTGTTTAATGCTATTAAAGTTTTTTTCAGCAGTGTAAACTTTTATGGTACAAATGTCCTTTTTTACAAGCATTTATGTGTTGCTATAAAATCTGTCCTGAGGATTAAATATATATTGAGGATATTTTTCATTCCTCTATTTTTTATTTTTTATAAGTTTTTGATAATACCTATTTTTTTTAAGTTTTTGATAATACCTATATGGTGTTACCTAATATAGTTTTCTATTAGTGTTATCCTGAAACCAAACCATTACATGATGTACCTGTATAAAGATTGGTAGTTAGTAACTTAATTGGTGTTAAGGAAATAAAATGTAAAAAAGATAGTAAAGTAATTTACTAATATGACTAAGACTAGTAAATTTTGGAGGGATAGAAAGGAACTATGACAGGTAACTCTGATCAATATTCATAGTATTACTCTATCGATCCGGCATTATACGGAAAATACTCTGGCTATCCCATTAAATATATCTCTTACATCACTTGAAACTAACATTTATGCTTTGTGTATTTTTAAAAAAAAGGATTATTCTACTTCTTCGGTGATGTGAGTAGATATTAAAGAAACATTCATGATAATAGTTAAAATTACCCGCACAACTAGAGTGTAATGAGAGAACAGTATGAAAATAGGAGGCAACAAATTCGGAGTCGATTCACGGCATTTATTTTTAACTTGGAAATAAAGAAAAATCACCTATATTGAATGCATACGAATTGAAGATGGAGACTGTAATCAAGGAACATTCCAAAAGATGCATTAGACGTAATGATAATGTGCCACATTAGCTTTATCTTCTTCAATATGATTCATCATGTAATGTAGTTATTAATGCAAACGCTTCAGAATATTAATTGATGATGGAAACAAACGTTTCCAAAGGACATCTAAAGGAGGATGCAGCCAGGGGCTAAGGACTTTATTTGGCGTCTTCGCAAGCTAAATAAATTCCTATTGTCCACACAAGAATCGATCCCATCAATTCAATTCGCGGGAACACGTCCTGATCCATGGCCAAAAGCACTCTTATATTTAACACAATGCACAACTTTATAAAGTTTGAAAGGCAAAAAAATAATTATATGGTTCGAATTATGAGAACTCCCAACGCAGAGGAATAATGGATACTAATATGAAGGTCGAATACTCAGGGTCGCTATTAAGTGAAACGATCCAAAAAAATTATTCTTATACTTACTTTTGGTATTTCTCATCAAAAGAGTGCTGTGAATAAACAAATGAATGCACTGAGATAGTATAAATCACAGGATTCTATGTCGTGCAGGGTCATAATAGTGCATCCATCATACCTAACCATAAGTTCTGCCAATCAACAGGATCTACTCTCAATTTTCCTTTTTTTCTTGATTCATAAAAAGTATCGAAAGATACTAAGCTGTTCAATTCTATTCCTAAACTCGAGATGGAAAATTCTATTCCAAAAGAAAAAATAATTGGGACTCTTCTAGGAAGACGTTACTCAGAAATATCGATGACAGAACATACGGCAAGATTAAATACAATAATATTTGCCAAAATTGTGCTATTTCCTCGCCTTGCCCTTTACTTTATCTAAAAAAGTCATGTATCTTGCAATCAACCTTTGCCATTCTCGAACTTGGTATTGTAGACGTGGCAGCCTTGGCGGTAAAGCCGAATGTTGAAATTTTACATACATATATATACACACACACACACAAACGTATATATATATATATATATATATATATACACATGTGTGTGAATGCTTGATCTTGGAGAGAATCATCAAGTGGTGTGTAAGAATGTAGAGAGAATTGTGATAATTTCATAGAAATTTTATCTTTTGGTCTTCCGCTACTTTACCTTTGACAAAGACGAACAATGCCAAGGGTACAATTATGGAATATATGATGTACAACATACATTTAAATTCATCAAATGATCCATGCTCAATGACTGATCCATGGGATAACTCTCCCGATGACAAGCCAAGTTATTGTGTAATTTGCAGATATCTTTTTTGAGCTAAAATATAAAATGCTTCATTATTCTTTAACAAGTGTTTCTTATTGTTGTAAAGGCTGATATATATGTAGAAAGGACATTAAAAATGTTATTAGCACTTCTTACACGTAGAAAATTGATTTTTAAAAGTAAATTTTAAGTAGCTTTTAATGGCGATTAACATGAAGATCATAAAAAAATTAAAAAATGTTGTTCATATCATTCAACACTGAGTTTCAAACGTAAATATACGCAGTCAAGAGCATTCTACAGTATTTCAACTCTCAAATCTCCCACTGAAAGAAACTAGCCGAGCTATTAGTAACTCTTTATAAACCTTTTTGGCAATCAATAATACTAGTAATAATTCTGAGTTTATGTACTTATGGAAGGTCTATAATATGCTGAGCATTTCATTTTCCTTTATGGCACTTAAATAAGACAAAACAATTAATTTTTGCATAAAAGGAACAAATGAATGACTCACTTCATATTAAATTTTAAAATTACATGTTCGCAATTATTTTGCAATGAATTTCTTAACAAATCATAATTACATTTTTTATAATAGGTATAATTACAGGGGGAAAAAATTCATTCGTCTTGTGAGACATTACTCAAGGAGAACAATTACTCTGCGAAGAAGTTGAGTATTCCTTTATTACCTCCAAGATTGAACGAATTTACTAACTAAAGTATGTCGTCTAATAAAATGCTTAATTAAATCGTTAATTGCCTAATCAATTATTGTAACGGTTATTAAAGAGACAGCTTTAAGTGACCAGTTAAATGTAAGAAAGAAATACATAAAATAAATTGTCCTACTCAGGAATGATTCATTCATTACAAAGGAAAATAGTTATTAATAAGATTAACTCACCTTTGATGTACTTTCATGGCCTAGTTTTGAGGAATTATTAATTAGCTGGATCTAACTAAGAAGTAGGTTAATGTGATTACTTTGTGTTATTTTTTTTTTAACAAGAGCTATAAAACTAATTATAATATTAAAATGAGTATTCACACTTTCATTAGGCACTTCAGTTAATAAAAGAACAACAGAGGCGGTAATTCATAATTTTTTTAGTGTACAGTTTTGAACGTAGGTTGTAATGTATAAAACATATCCCTCTCAAAATGCTGGACGGTAGAGGAACCAATTGATCAGGATCAATAAATCCTGTACATGATTTGTTGTTATTTTTACACTGTTGACCACGTTATGTTTGTTATTGTGCCTTAAAGTTATTGTTTGTTAGCAGGCACTAATGATGGAGCGCTGATCTGAAAGTGCACTATGCATAAATTGAAGCACTAGTAGAGGACATGGCCTTTTTATTGATCCAGATACAACATATAGTTAAAATGTGACCACAATTGAGTCCATCGTTGAATAGAAAATGGGCGAAAGGGTAGATAATGTTAAAAAATAAATGAATATTACTTATTTATTTCACATTTCATGTTCCACGTTTTAACCAAGTTCGCTGTCTCCAAGCGCCGGTGCAAGCCTTGACTGGGTCTGACACTTGTTCTACCTCCTCCTGCTGTGCTATATAGTATCTTGGACAACCTGTTAGCTTCAATTATTTAAACGTGAATATGCACTATTTGACAGAAAAGATGACGTCTCCCTGCATTCCATTATTTCGCCTCTGTTCTCCTTTACGGCTTCAGCTATGTCTTAGGACATTTCTTTTCCAGGCGGCCAATGCCCTTCAGTTTTCTTCTGACAGAGTTCACGCATCACATCACATCATGGTTAATCACAATTTATATATCATGAGTTTGGTTTCCCAAGGGACGTTATTTAATCACAAAACCAAAATCATCAGTACATAGACATAAACCTCCTGGTTCATGTAAATGCGCAAGCTCTTGTATACCATCATACCCAGGGACCTCTTCTGACGATAGGACCAGACAATCTAAAGTACTTGGGCTATCCTTTATTAAGGCCTAAGCCATGGGCTCCTGCAAATTCGTCTACAGCAACGAACAATGCTACAACTTGTCTAGGCATAACTAATGGATAGTCGCCATATGTCGTATGCGGTTTGAGGCAATTGCATATAGATCAGCTTTATTCCTCAGTTTACCACCTCAATTGGAAGGGTAAACGACACTGTCAACAATTTTTTTTAACCGTAGAAATTTTTAAAATGAGACGTCCACGCTTGTCTTTACTTACCAGAAAGTCCTTTACAGTATCATTCCCGTGAATCTGCTCAGCCCTAGGCATTCCCAGGGACTAAAATTAGGCCACATCTCCCATAAGCCTTTATGAAGTCAATAAATCTAGTCAATAGATCTGCAGATCAAGATCATTCTGCTATGCCTTTTTTAATATCTGCGTAATGGTAAAGATATTATATATGTTTGTCAAGAGATCTTGGGTGAAAACTACTCTAATTCTCTCTAGTTCAGTATCCCTTCAGCTTTCTCCAATAACCTTCAACTTATGACCACAATAGGGATAAATGAATTAAAGGTCCCATCATAAGGGCTAAGCAGATTTCCATTAACTGAACACGTAATTGATCTGACTCCGTATATTCGCACTTTTTCCTACTTGCTGTGCATTTGCTGTTAGATGGCTCAAGTGCTCGAAATGAAAGATGCAATAGCAGGAGTGGGGGTTTACAGAAGACTAAAAACTAAAAAATTAGAAATATCTCAGTTAATATTCCAGTTAGAGAATATATCTACATACGATATATAAACAAAATATCGTATTTATTTAAGCTTGAAATAAATCGCTTCTGAAAGCGTAGAAAGGGGGTTTAACTATGGTTAAAAACTAAAAATCTCTATAGTTAACTTTAGTTACTAACTAAAAATATATCGAACATTAGAGAAGAAATGTATATACCAAAAATTGTCAGAAACATTTCAAACATTTCAACCCTGAAATGTATGATTTCATCTTACTACCTTAATTTTACTTTTTACATGAAAGGTTTGGTGGTTAATTATCGATTTGGTAACTGCTATAGCTGTAACAAATGTGTGTGTATATATATATATATATATATATATATTTCAGGAATAAAATAGGACTAATAATAAAATTCCGAAACTAAAAGGAATAATCCTAGGACAGGAATAAAACTCTGCTAAAAAACTGGTGGGATGGGGAGAAGTGGTCAATGTGCATATTCATAGTACAGGCAATAAACTAAAATGAGAAATATTACTGATATGTCAGTCAAATTAAAAGGAAAGTTTTGGTTAATTTGAAAATAAGAAAGCCACTCTCATTAAATTTAAATATATATATATATATATATATATATATATATATATATATATGTATGTATGTACACACACACATATACGTAAATATTTTTTACTACAAGAATCCATAGCCTTTAGCAACTACACATTGAAGATTAGAAATATAGTTCAACAAATTATAAGAAATAAAGGATTATAATTCGGAAACTAAGCAATAAATGTGATAAAGAACTAGATAGAATCAGCTATATTAGGAAAAGAAACAAATAATCATTTGAACAATTACATTTTCACAATACTGTAATCCATATATTTAACTTGATAAATAATGACATTATTTCAGCTTCATTTTTTGACAATAGGCTTCATTTTTCTCTTTATTGAATATATCTCTTATAAAATGATTGAAGATACACTTAATTTTTGCACTAGATGATAGGCTCTAGTTTAAATACCAGAATTAATAAAAAAAAAAAATCAAGAGTTTACTACCTCTGCTCTTTTATTTATTATATTGTAGTAAACTGAGTAGTGAGAAATATCTAAAATCAATAAAACATAAATAAGGGAGAGGTGTAAAGGAATGAGTAGAATCGATAATGGAATAATGCAATGATATAAACAAAGACAAAGACTACGTACCTTTTTGTTTAGTCTCTAAAAGCGTATGAAGTTCTCTCGGTGGGCAGTCTAAGTAGTTAGCTTGGATTCCTTCAGTCAGCTGGAAGAACACAACAATCGAGTGAGTTACAGTGACAGTGACAGATACGTAATTGTTTACGAAGTCTTCTAAATGTCAAGGGGGTCACAGAAGCAATACTAGCTGCTGAGTGTAGCCCCGGACTCGCACTGATCAGCTGACGGCTGTTGGCAAGGAGAACGGCCCAAGGGGGGGAGGATCAGCTGTTCAGGGGGAGGGGGCAGCCCAACCAACAGCTCTGTCATCACCGTTATTTTCATCTCTTCTCCCCTGCTCCACTCATACTCACGTACCTGTTACTTACAGAATTCATTCCTATTTGCCCACAATTTCTTCTTAAATATACAAATAATATTTAGTCTAGTTACCCCAGGTATTGGGAATATTAAACGGGCTAAAGCAGCTCTCGATAAGCCCTTCAAAAAACTACACTTTAGCATTTCAGTGTAGCCAGTTTTATGGGGACCTTTGTGACCACCATTTCTGTTCTCTCCCTTTCCACCTTCAAATAGTTCCTTAATATCATCATGCATTAGCAGGAACATTTTATAGAAATATTTATTTATTTAATGTACTGCTATAAAGCGATGGACCCTTTACATGTCATCAATATAAACGATAAATAACCAAGTCCACAAATTGTAAAAAATTTCAAACTGGTTATATGCCCATACTACACAATTTAATTTCTTATTCCATGTATGTGTGTAGAATGAAATTAAAACAAATCTTTAAGAAAAGACAAAAGGGAAAAGGGTATTTTAACCTCCAAATGAACATTAAAGACAAGGTCGCAAGGGTAGAATATATCTTGGCATTTCTCAAATGCTTTAGTATTGCTGATAAGTAATGGTTGCAATCGCTCATGAATCCATTTCACTACAGTCACATAGAAAGTGTCAAGATAACTTCGCATTCGATATTCCCTCACAAAATAATTAATAAGTCCGATCAAGTTTTTGTATTTAATCCTCTTCTAAGAAATCGTAATAATCTAAAAGGGAACTCTATAACGTCAGAGTTTATTCGTCACCTACGTTACTATGTGATAGCTACTTTCGTAACATTTGAAGAATTCTTTCGTTACCTGATAACTGAAGAAATGAATAATAGTACATACTGGTCTGGAACAGTTCTCGCAATGAATTTTAACCAGAGTTTGTTGTTTAAGCAGCCAGTATATAATGATAAGTTAAAAGGTTATTAGTTGTTATAAAGTGTTAATGTGTGTATGAATGAACGAAGTGAGCCAATAAACAACGTATCGTTAAAAACCATTATTATTTAATTTATATAGTGTTTTAATGTTCATATTGGATTGAATTTTGATAATAAAAACCTTGGCGAGTTTTTCATAACCCAGGAAGGAACTAAATATATCATTTAAAGGAGAAATTCTTTAGTCCCATAGAAGAAGAATTAATTTCGATTTCAAGTATTTATCTAACTGAGGACCTGGGGCCTGCTTCTAAGTCTGTATATGCATTTAATAAGTTCTTTTGGAAACTTAAAAAGTAAAACTAAGAAGCAAGTTGGTCTGGGCACGAGAAAGGAGGTCCACAGAGGAGACGACTTCACCCATTTTAAATCGGCATTGATTCCACCAAAAATCAAATCCCAAAAACAAGCTGATAACCCCATCCTAACCTTGTATGCACGTATAATAAGGTCTCAGGATTATTCACATATACCTTACTCATCAGCTAAATCAAGCAAATAAATTCTGGGCGAAATGCCTTAAAAATTACGAATCCAATTGACAACACTGGTCAATAAAAACCGTGACCAGTTAAGGAAAATCTGTCATCGAGGCTATATTCATTGCTGGGTTTTTGTAAAACTTCCATCGGTTGAAACACTAAACAGTGGGATTATTTATATGTATTTCAGTTGCTCTTTGTTTTAAAAGTTCCAGAAGTATTTTAGGGATTGGAGAATCAGTGGATTTTAAGGTTAACAACAAAGTAAACACCCCTTCTAAGGCACTTCATGTACAAATACTGAAGATTTCAAAATACTTATCCCAGAGACCCTTTGTCCTGTAGGGCAAAGGCGAGACGGTTGCCGGAATTGACAAATTCGATCTTTACATTTCAAAAACACTTTTTAATCTTGAGAAATAATTGCAACCAGAATTTAATCAAAATTAGAAAAAAAAAAACATATTCATGCAATAACACAATTTTATGTAGAGCATTAAGTTTCCGAAGGAAATATTGGATGATTATTTAGTAACTGTTCATTTAAGATTTCTTGCTAGTCAAGCGAGATAATCAGAATAATACTTGCATAAAAGGGAATGAGTAGGACGAAGCGCCCCGCTTTTATGAAGGCAATGTAAGACAAGTCCCACTCTTTTTGACGCAAGTTGTTAAAAATTTAATTTGGATTGGTGAAAATTGCCTATTTCTTTGAATTTGAAATTATTGACTTCCTCGTTATTAACGGAAATTCTGCTGACGTTTTAGAAAATGTTGTTACACGATCGCCATTTCCAAAGCAAATCTATCAATAAACTTCGGGTGTGTGTGTGTTCTCGCGCGTGCCTGAGTGTAATCCCCATTCTCGGCACACCGACATGGAGTCAATGGAAAATAGACCAGTCAAAAATAAAAATAATAGAGATAGTATTAATACTAAGTAGGACGAAAATAAATAGGTCACATACATTGTGAAATGTATTTTTATGAACTCAGAAAATTATTATAATAATTACATTGAGGGTAATATAGGCATATGGTAAATCCGTATTTCATGACTGTAGTGATGTGAGTAAAGGGCCAAGGATAAGTGGCAGAGCAAGGCACTGGTTCAGAGATTGCCCAATGCAAGGGCCCTAGAAATAGGCCACTCTTAAGGGATTATCCCCTCTCAGGGGTCCTACCCCCTCCCCCCCATCTCACTCTCTCTCTCTCTCTCTCTCTCTCTCTCTCCCTCTCTCTCTCTCTCTCTCTCTCTCTCTCTCTCTCTCTCTCTCCCTCTCCCTCTCCCTCTCCCTCTCCCTCTCCCTCTCCCTCTCTCCCTCTTCCTTTCCCTCTCCCTCTCCCTCTCCCTCTCCCTCTCCCTCCCTCTCTCCCTCTTCCTCTCCCTCTCCCTCTCCCTCTCCCTCTCTCTCTCTCTCTCTCTCTCTCTCTCTTTCTCCCCCTCTCTCTCTCTCTCTCTCTCCCTCCCTCCCTCCCTCCCGCCCTCTTCTACATTAGATTCTTGTGTTGTTAACATAACTACTTGACGATAGTAGTTAACAATATATAATAATAATAGTATTAACAATACACTCTGGCCCCTCTGCCAACACCTTTCTTTATATCTCTTCTGTTGTTCAAACTATCAAAAGGGAACTCCCACAATCTAAAGGAATTTGGTTTTATGCATAAGTATTCTTAGCCCCAAGGGTTTCGCTGCTCGTGGGAACTCATAAGCCAATTCCGCGATATTAATACCTCATTAACTAATTTGCCAGCGTCCTGCGTAAGCTCACAGTTTATGGTATCACCAAGGCTGCTCCTAACTGAGACGTCTATAGCACAGTTCCTTATCATAAGGTAGATGATTCTGTTATGCTATGTATTTCCGAAGTCTGTAATGCGTCCAACAATTTTCTCCTATTAAGTACATTACTATATGTCTTCTGGAAGTCGATGAGATGCATGTTAACATCATACAATATTTTATTAGCAGTTGTAGGAGCAGATTTAATCTGTTGATATTCCTTACAGACACCCACTCTGATATTTTTCTGCCTCTCAAATTGACTCAGGTGGATATCACATATGTACAAAAAGGTTTCGCAAGTACTAGGACACAGATCCCCTTCTATCTATAAGACTGACATTTTTTTTGTTTTATCTGAATTCCAAAAATTACCGGGTACTCCTCCTACCTGATACAAGTTCTACATTTTTCCTCGTTTCCGAGAAGATTTCGCCATGTCAGTGGTTTCGTAATTTATTAAGCGGAAAGCCTACATGAATGTTCTAAAGTAACTACATTTTGCTAGTTTAGTGTTAAAGACATAATGTATTTTAAGAGTATAAACATGTAACGCCAGATTATGTCGTTCTCCTTTACAATGACAACGCTGAGAAGAAGTTGGAGACATTAAAATATGAAAATAAAATAGTAACAAAGTAAACCCGACAGACAGGGACATGCATTCAGACACGAGTCTACTGAACCCCAGAGCACGTTTGGAATTAATTTGAGTCTTATAATAGCATCTTCATTTCTTCTATTATATATTGTCATTAGTATAATTTTTCCTATCTCATGCGATGTCACAGTTAAATGCAATAATTTGTATATGGAACAAAGGGAGAAGAGGTCATGAAACCTTGAACCTCCAGTTGCCAAGGCTTGCAGCCTCTATGTTAACTTGTATCCCATCTAAAAGTTTCCCCATTTTACCTCTTTTATTATTTTTTCGCTCTTTCTTTTCCTTTTTATCCTTCATGGGGCATCAGTGTCTATTGTGCTTGACTGTTAGCAGAAAGGGTGAACACCTATTGTCACTACTTCCCATGTCCCGTCCTGCACCCATGGAGGTTTTAATCCAGCCTTTTAAAATAGTAAATTTCAGAAGCTTTTTGTCAAAAGTATTAAAAGAATAATATAAAGCTAAATGGACCATGTTTTCAACCAATCGTTTTCTCGATTTATATTTAGTTCAGAAGAAATTAATCTTAATGTCTCCTGTATTTAAAATATTGTTATTTTATGCTTAATCGTTAAAAAAAGTCCGTCACGCCGGAGCTGCGTAAACAAAGCAGATTTCCCTCGTGTTGTTTAGCAATAGATAAATCTACATACAGGCAATACAATTGCATCGTCAACATCAAGTGAATAAATACAAACGATGATAAGAAACCTCCAGAGGGGAAGCACCTGAAACGTAAACACAGAGGTGTGCCAACTTCTCACAGGAAAGAAAAACAATTACGGAAATATATCAGAATATAACATACTAATTTATTTAAAACTATTTATCATTTATTGAAAACTATTTATTATATCTAGTTCAGTAAATTATAGTGAATCAGAATAATATTTATCTCAATCAATCAAATTTAAGTAGTCCAAGAACATAAGAAGGGAGGGGGGTCACGATAACATATTTGCATTTATGTCGTATAATAAAAGTCTCTTGAAAGCAATTTATGGTATTTAAGTTTCGAATAATGTGGTTTATTACATAACAGAGAATTGTTTATGTAACATGAGTAGAAGTGGGGGTTTGTTGAAGACTGAAAACTGAAAAATGCAAATACCTCGGTTAATATTCCAGATAGAATATAAATGTATATAACAATATTTATAGTACATTTAATTTGTAATAACATTGGTCCTATATAATTTTTTGATCGGAGGTATAGTAACGGAGATATTTCGAATTTTCAAATATCCCCCCTCCCTCTGGTCCGACTGGTCAGCCATTAACGAACTCGATCTGTCTTTTTACATAAAACATTTAAATAACGATCAAATAAAAATTGCGAACGCTAGAGCGTTAACTGACACATATATATATATATATATATATATATATATATATATATATATATATATATACGTATATACTAGCTCAGATACCCGGCTTCGCCCGGGAATTGATTTGAGGCTGAATGGTGATGGTATTTTTTTCAAGGCTATACTTAGCACAATATTTTGACATTTACCCGTACCAGTGTTTAGGGTTAATACCCGTTGTTGGCATTAATTTTTCCAGGTGAGGTACCTCATTGTTCAAATTGGAATGAATTGTTGAGCATATCAATATTTCTACGCAAATTACTTGCTCCACACATTGTTCCGGGAGAAATGTATAAAAAAAAAAAAAAAAAAATAAAAAAAAAAAAAAAAAATTTAATCTAAATAACAAAGTAAACAACTTTTGTTATGTGCATTTTTGTCGAAAAACAAATAGACAATGGATAATCGCGAATTTTTATTTCAGGCCTCCCTTATAACCCTCACTCCCTTTCTAACCTAAACATTTTAATATAGCTTATAATCATGGAAGAATTAATGCTAATTGACATACCGAGTTTTGTTAAGTTTGGTTCAATCGTTAGCGCCCAATAAAAAAGTTGAATCCCGCTTTAGTTTATAGTGTATATCTCGTATATACATTGTTAAAAGACAAAAATGAATATCACAAAAGTTACTCTAAATAACAAAATAAACAACACCGTTTATGCGTGAAAAGGTAACAAACAAACAGACACGAAAGAAACAAAATGCAGTTATGGTGTCTATGACATGTGAAACGAAAAGTTATCGTGAAATTTCGCGAAAAAAATCAATGTACAGACAGAGGTTACAATTTTATATATATATATATATATATATATATATATAACATATATATAACTGCATTTTTGCATTTGTTTCTTCCGTGTGTGTTTGTTTGTTTGTTTGTTACCTTTTCACGCATAAACGGCTGAACCGAATTTTATGAAACTTGGTATGTATATTACTACTAACCCAACTTAGACTTAAGGCTATATTAATATCCTCTGAGACGAACAGGAGTGGGGGTTATATGGGGAGCCTCAAATTAAAAATAACGATATTTCGTTTCCTATTGGTTTTTCGGCAAATATGAACATAACAAAAGTTGTTTATTTTGTTATTTAAAGTAACTTTTGTTATATACACTTTTTTCGTATACTGAATTATAAACGAGATATACGCTAAAACCTATAGCGGAAGTGAACAATTTTATTTGGGACAAAAGACCCAACCGAAATAAACAAAACTCGCTATGTGAATTAATACTAACGATTTCCTTATAATAAGCCATACTAACGTTTCTAGGGACGGGCAGAAGTGGGGGTTAGAAGGGAGGCCTGAAATTAAAAATAGCGATATTTCGTTCCCTATTGTTTTTTCAGCAAATATGCACATAAGAAAAGTTGTTTATTTTGTTATTTATAGTAACTTTTGTTATGTGCACTTTTGCCTTATACGGAAGCATAAATGAGTTATACGCTATAAACTAAAGCGGGAGTCCACAATTTTATTTGGCACTAAAGACTGAACCGAATTAAATCAAACTCGGTATGTGAATTAGTACTAACGCCTTCATTATAATAAGCTATACTAACATTTCTAGGGACGGGCAGGAGTGGGGGTTATAAGGAAGGCCTGAAATTAATAATAGTGATATTTCGTTTCCTATTGCATTTTCGGCAAATATGCACATGACAAAAGTTGTCTATTTTGTTATTTAGATTAACTTTTTTTTTTATACATTTACAACGGGTATAACCCTAAACACTGGAACGGGTAAATGTCAAAATATTGTGCAAAGTAAAGCCTTGCCAAAAATATACCATCACCATTCAGCCTCAAATGAATTCCCGAGCGAAGCCGGGTTTCTGAGCTAGTATATATATATATATATATATATATATATATATATATATATATATATATATAATTTTGAACGGACCTCATTTTCGTTATCTCCTGGGTAGGATCGATGGATATTTGAAGAAACTTTTCGAAAATCGCGTCTTCAGTATGACCTCAATAGCTGATTTCCCTTAAGGGAAATCAGATAATATATTAGTCCTCTAATAAATGTAGGATATTTTTTAGTCAAATTGCTTATTGAAACCAGATACACATAACTGGAAATACAATGAATTTATACAATACATTACGTACTTGGAATTTATGTAGTCTTTACTTTATATATTTATACTGGTAAATGCCTCTGTTTAGTCAGTTAATGTCAACTACAAAAGAGAAGGCTCTCTAAAACAGTTGACTTGGAGCCAATAAGTAAAATAAGTCACAAAATGTGAACAGTTAGAACACTGACAGTAACATATCTAGTTACACAGATAATTATGTATTCGCAATTAATACATAGGGAACAACAATTATAAAAATGTAATTAATTTCATAAGCCAAAAGACGAGGGTTTTATTAGGAGAAGATTAAAAACAATTAAAATTCGTGTTATTATTATTGTGTTTTTTTAAAAAAAAGTCGAACATATAAAAAAAAGATCCATAAACTCATGACTATCCACAAAAAGAACAGTGACACAAGCCACACCTATTAATTTAAAGTCGATATTTCATGATTTTCAAGCTAGTGTTGTTTCATTATCAGAGTTGGTAACACCAAGACTGTTGGTAAAACAATACGCATGGCAATAAATAAATTGCCGTATAATCAGACATGTGTGTCTGATTAGAAACAAATTACTAAGAGATGAAATTAACCACTGTTATTTTCTGGATGGATTTTGGTTTAGTACGAGAAAATAAATTAAAAGCAGGTGTCAACATAATATGAACATACTCCAATAATGGGTTACGCTCGTTCACACAATTTGAACTGTGTTCTATAGTTCTGAGTCTCAAATGAACAATATTTAAGAGTAATCGTTGTGAACCAATGGCCACGGCTTAAAAAAATTTGTAACATCAACTGTTTCCTAGGCACTTCATTACTCTAATATTTTCTATCAGATATTAATTCCAAAAAGGAACTTTCAAGACCACATAGATTCCACTCTTTAAGCAAGCACACAACGGCAATAAAAAATTCCAGCATTTAAAAAATAAAACCGGATCCATAACAGCAAGACATTCAAATACTGATTTAAAATCAATAGATTTAGAAATTCCAACACAAATCCTTAGATCCTAGCTTTGATGAATATTGACACCTAGTGGTTTAAATCAAGGCTTAAAATCTAAGCTGAACATGAGATATGTAGACTTCAGATAACACAAGGAAACGTGAAGACAAATCTGTAATTTTGATTTAATGGATAAAAAATTATTTTTCGATCAATCGTCTTTTTAAAAATGTAGAATCCTCTTTTGGGATGAAATGTTTGACATTCAAATAACTATCTTTGTGTGTGTGTGTGTGTGTGTGTGTGTGTGTGTGTGTGTGTGTGTGTGTGTGTGTGTGTGTGTGTGTGTGTGTGTGTGTGTGTGTGTGTGTGTGTGTGTGTGTGTGAGTCTGTGTGGGATTAAGAAATCAATATAAAATGGACTTAATACACCCTGGTACAAAATTATATAATGTAAATTAAGAAGATTTTTTTTTTGTTTAGTAAGAAACTCTACATGAAGACCTTGAAAATTGCGTGGGATTTCTATTCTCTACATGGACAGCTGGCTCGATTTTTAGGGAAGGTAGCCATCCCTAAATTTGTCTGAGCCAACGACCTCTTGTTCTATTATTACAATGGCACATAATTAAAATAAGATTAATTTATTAATTTGATTGAAACGTCAAATTAATTGAAAAACACTTTCATTAAACGTGTCTGTAAATGACTTCTGAACGTGGTGTGTGAATACAAATGTTTTTTTTTAAAGTATCATAAAGAAATCACAATGTAAAATAACAGACACGATCTAGTTAGTTTCCCTAATAATATAGAAAATGATCCTGTCTCCAAATGGTATTATCTAAAATGTGTTGAATAATTTATTAGAATAGAAATATTATGCTTCCAAAATAAAATAATTTTTGAGTGAAAAACAACTAACGTATTATATTAAAATTAAAAATGTGCATATTTTCTGAAGGATACTACGACGATTAATGCAGAACAATTCCATTATTTTTTAACGCATAATAAAATTAGCCTCTTCTTTGTCCATTAAAAAAAGTATACGGAATTTTGCTACTTCTTAAGAAATTCTTAGACACAATTAGATAAGTCGAGAATGCGTCTGCAAAATAGATTTTGAAAACAGATCATGTCCAAAATCATCTAATAACTTAAATAAGTAAGGACGACCAACTGCTGAAACTATAAAGCTGCTGTTTCCTAACGCAAGCCATAAATTGTGATAATATTCATCAGACAATTGTAAAATCTAGCTAAAAACGTTTTAAAAGCAAAAGCCATCAAATGAAAAGTGCCTGAGGCTGTTAAAAGTCATGCTCAAAAATGTTATTACATTAGTCATTCTTCATTCTTGAACTACAAAGCTATATGAGGAAAATAAACTCAAAAACTAGAATGATAATAACTAAAAAGGAGATAGTGTTAAAACTTAACGGCTATTAAGTACTAAGGGGTCGTCATAATTCACAAAAACACGCCATAATTTACAAGTACAATGGGATTTTAATGAGGATTTGCTAATCATAAATCTGCTGAAAAACTTAAGAGTAAGAATGAATAACTCAAACAAGAAAGAAAACATAAATTCCTAGTTACTTTTATTTTTTCTGATTACACGATGCACGTGGAAGAATACCATAATAATGCATTTGTTTTATATCTATCAATGTGATGCAATTCATATCATTTCTTAGCTAATTATGCCATCCCTTCTAGTCTTGCCTTGGAATCTAAAAATAATGCTTTTTAGTAGTTTTTGTTGTTTTTTTTTTTTAGTTGTAGGAAGAATTCATTTATGTCCCAAATTAATAGACAGATCAAGGTTAAAATCTCAAGAATAACGCCCTAAATTTTCGAAAGGCTTTGTCAGACACGAGAAAAGCTCACTGAATAAAGAAATAGATAAAATTATAATACCACAAGCGCGATAAGAATCGGCATGTAACCAATTGTCCTGCTATGAACTATCTTGTGACAAACCCTTGAACTTCATGGCTAAAGTATTAGGTGTTGCTAAAAATATAAATGATAATAAGGAAAATCCAATAATTAGAAAACACATACGTCCTTGGCCACACTATTTACAAAATGCAGTTTTTCTATATGATGTTGGGTATTTGAGACATTAAGTAATGAACGCCACTAGCATGTCTTATTATTTCAACAACCAGTGAAACTATAACCAATATCTGCCAACTTTACTACGGTTACTTGCGGCTTAGTGCCAAATAATTCCAGATTCTTAGACTTAACAACTATATGCAACTAAATAACAGAAAAATATGCAATTCACTTCACAGCCCATTTTTTCCAAAATAAATCTGTAGGGAATATTTTAAAATGAATGCTTACTTTAAAATATAGGTGTGATCCATGAAAGTAGATACTATCTTATTTGTATTACCGATAAGTTTAAATTGCTTTGTTTCTTACTCAGAATGTTTTCATTTATTTACAAGAACAATAGATAGGAAATCGATAAAAGCGATAGATGTTAGACTTTTATTTTTTAATGTAGCACGTCCTGGCCCATCCCAATACGTTCTTTTACGTGACTAATTACAGGCCGAAATATCGATATGTCAATAATTCTTATTTATTTTTATTAAGGCACTGAACTCTTAGACAGATAATGTACATATACACAGGAGGTGGTAATCCAAAGAGTTTACTATATCAACCCTAAGGGTTTATCTATTTTGTAGATATTTCATAGGTATAGAAGATGCATAAAATGAAGTCTCACAATCTAGTGTTACTTGGTCGTGGAAGTTATGAAATCATCAAGCCTTAATAATAAAAACGCATGAAGATAAAATAAACCGGTAAATTAAATTTTATGTGATGATTGTCATAGAAATTTCAAAATCCAAGGAGCACCTAAATAACGTTAAGGGTTATAGGGCAAACTTAAGACTTATTTTTGTAGGATAAAACTAAAATAAATAATTCAGAATGCTTCCGCTATTACGAATTGGAATAAGGAAAATGTTAGCTAAACCAATCTTATTACAAATTAAATTTTCTTCAAGTGTTCTTCTAAGTACTTTTTCTTTACTCTAATAATTACGGAGAAGGTTTCAGATTTCAGTAAGTCTCTAATCATCTCACACTAGCGTCTTATTTGAAGCTTTATTATTACAACTGAGAAGGGGAAATGGAGGATTAGAGAAGGGATAGAATCATAAATTAAAATAAATATCCGATATTATGGCAGATTGATAAATATTAAATAACCAATTTTGATACAGATGTAATATACTTCTATTTGTGTTATATAGGACAAAAACATGTTCTTCAACTCGATTAATAAACGAGTTATAGTTATTTATTATACAAGTGACGAAAGTAGATCATTTTACAACTCGAGTGAAACATTTACCCACACGAGCGAAGCGAGTGTGGTAATTTCACGAGAGTTGTAAATTCTACTTTCGTCACGAGTGTAATATTAAATTTTTTCTGTAATCGTGTAATACATGATCAGATCTAACCAGAATATGAACAAAATTAGGATGTTGTGAAGATTATGGTATGTTGTTGGTAGGTTATAAGCATGGTTGTGAAAGGTTATAAGCATAGTTATAAAACCACTAGTGATGATTGTGAAGTAGTGCAGTTATAAACAAGTGCAGGTTATAAACAAGGAAGGTAATTATTATTATATTTAAATTTTAAAATATATTGATTATTTCCACCAATAATTCATTCACATTTCAATTTATTTTGTTAAAATAAATTCTTACAATGTTAAGAAACATTTAAAAGCATTTAATTTCCAACTTCAAATTATTTTTTAATTTATACTTATTACTAATTAAGAAGGCAATTCACTTTCTTCACTCTATTGCAAAATGTTTCACTTTCTTCACTCATTTCAGTTAAGTAATGTTACCATTATTCAACGATTACAGAAAAAGTGTATTTTTTAATTTTTAGTCATTACTTAACCCCAACTTATACTCAAATCCTGTTTAAATAGATTTCAAGAAAAATAGACAGATGGATGGAGAGATGAGGAGTGGAATTGCTGCATGTGCGGAATTTGTATAGTTTACACAGCACTTGTGGGGCAGACTTTTTTATTTGACCTTTAGTAAACTTGGTGGACTATATTTTGCCGTTTCACGTGAAACTAAATATAGCGTTGGGAGCAGTCGGAGTGGAGGTTCAGAGAAGGGGTAAAGAATAATATTTTATATATATGCACACACACAAACATATCCGTCATTAGGCATCGACTCGAAAAATGTTTATAAAATAATGTTGTACTATTGTTCTTTTTTACATTTTCCCTAATTCGAATTTTATTATAGGGTAGGTGCCAGTCTTACCTATGAACAAATGTTCATTGGTCTCGGTTCTTGGGCAACTAGATAGCATATCATCAACAACAGCCAACAGTAGATCGAGTCTCAGGAATATTAAAATATTTCTATGAAAAGAAATATCTCTATAAAAGCTATTTCAAATTTAGTAAAATCTTTATAGAAGTAAGAATGTACAGTACACACTACAAGAATTTATCTTGTAGAAATTCGTTTACAATTTTAAATGCATTTATACACCGAAAAAGGGTTACAGTAATTCAGAACACAACAGTAGTTGCTGGAGCATGACATCATTCAACGTTACGTCATGATTCATGAATAACATTGCTCCTCAGCTAACGGATCTTAGAACCTATTGCAGGCAATCTCGCAGATCCCACCTGTTGCTAGCTTCAAGGTAATTGTTGAAATATGTATATCTATAGATAAAAAAAAAGAAAAGGAAAAAAAAATTAAAGAATTATTGTGATTTCAGGGAAGCAGGGGTTAGAAGAACGAATCAATCTGGATGTAGAAAGTAGGCTTAATTTCCTTCACAATCCATTTATTAAGACCGTCTCGGACCATCGGAGTTTATTTACCTTTGTGTAAATAAATAAACATAATTATAAATAAATAATTCATTTTTAAATTATTGCACTTATGGTAATAATATTCTTCCTTGTCTACTTTCTCACTGACATCGCGCTTAAGAGAATTTAATTGCGTTCTCATACTGGCTAATGGCTCATCAGCCAAGATTATTGGGTAATCAATAATCTTATGTAGGAAACGGAGACATACTTATTGGTAGGACCTAGATTATCGTCATTAAACAGATCAAGAAAACATTAATTCGTCCGTCTGTTTATTTAATAATTCTGTGCAAGTAATCAAATAAATTATTAGTAAGTAAAATCATAAGTCGCTACATTAAAATATTTAAACAGGATATCAGAAAATGATTAAATCAGTTTTTTTTAAAGCTGCATGATATGAGTTGTTCCACTCATTATCAGAATTGGTGACACCAAGGCCGTTGCGACAAGAACAAGTATTCATGGCGGAATAAATTGCCGTATAATCAGATATGTATATCATTTTGGCTCATTAATGAAAGGAAAATGTGAACAAAAATTAGGTGTGAGAAGAGAATTAAGCGATGAAAATTAACCACTGTTATTAGTTTCCTTGCATTTTAGTTTTCTCTGGAAAAGAAAATTAGTAGCAGGTTGCAACATAATAAGATCATGCTTCAATAAAGGGTTGTAGGATAAAGCTCGTGCAAATGAACCTGAACTGTTATGTGTGTTTTGAGTCACAAACTAACAATATTTAGGAGTAATCATTATGAACTAATGGACACGGCTAAGAAAAATTTATAACATCCATAGTTTCTTAGACACTTCATTGCTTTTGTGTGTTCTCCCAGGCATTAACTCTAATAAGGAACACTCATGGCATCATAGATGCTTCTGTTTGAGCAAGCACACAATGGCATGGCGACGGAAGAACATTTTACCTCATTTGATAGGTAGTTGTACATTTCGTCATGTAGTTTGTATCATACACCCATATCTTTCATACTACTCTCGCATGAATTGTCAAAACATGAAACATGAGGTTTTTTCCAAGCATGCACAACGGCACTTAAGAGGTGCAATCTAAATCCTTATTCAATATTCTAATGGTATCAGGTGATCATAGCGCGGGTTATGGGGATGGACCCCTCAGGGTGCCAGACCAGCTGCTACTGCACAAAAACTATTTTTAAGTGCACACTGCCATGCAACACCAACCTCATAGGCCAGGTTCATGTAAGCTCGACCCTACAGATCGGGCTTTACCCAAAGTCTTCATCTGACAACGATTGCAAAATGAGAATTGGCTAGTAGGTACTTATGCCAAAAATTCATGATACGATCGATGAGTCTGGAGAGAAACATGAAACTTTAAATGACAGGAGTGGCGACTTCTGACACTATGGAGAAGGCATGTTTCCATCTGATGACGATAGCTCGGCCCTGAGTACCTCCCTTCTCGCTCACCTTGGAGGTAGGGTGCAGTCGGGGGTTGCTACTTCTAACCATTACAATCTTCGTTTAATGGTTTAAATTTCTTCTTTTTATTTATTTTTTTGCTGCACTTTATTGTTTTATATTTTTTGCAGTCATCTATTGCTGTAATTGGACCTATTCATTGTCGTTGCCTTGAATTACAGATCTCCATCTCTGTCAGATACAAGGCTACATCTCTGTGTGTATTGTAACTAGTTAGTAACCTGCCACTTTCTAATGAGAATCATAAATTATCAGGTACATCTAGAAGAAGAAAACTGTAAATATAGGAATTAAAACAAAGAAATTACTTGAGAGATTCACCTGAATCTCAAGAATAATAATCGCTCATGTACCGTTAACAATTTATATTTTCAAAAGACAAAACAAAGTGAAAGGAAAACGAACAACTGGTAGCTTGATAACCGATATTCACAAATGTGAAGAATGTATGGGAAATACATAGCAATACATTCATAATTGTTTTTTTATGACTTAAATGTCCAATAAGACAAAATATTATGGTAGAGAAAGTTGGGATCCCGTCAATACTGGAGAATCTGGAATTTACCCGATACAAGAAAAAGCAGCTCAGGTAACAAGACTTTTTTTTCAAGCTTTGATCAGAAAACACGCTCTAAATCATTTTCCAGGAAAATAAATTTAAGTTTCGATCTTCAAAGTCAAATTTTGATTCATCTGGATCGGGTATATCTTCAGCTTCATGAGAGCTGTGTAACTCTGACAAGGTAATAATGGTAAAGGTAAGAGAGGGCCACTTAGCGTGAACAAAATTAAACGTCTAATCTACCTCTTTTACTCTCTAGCCGTTCTGTATGACAGTATTCCAAAATGAAAGCTATTTTCTTACCCTTGTTTCACTTAGAGCTCCTCAACATACCCTTTGCATACTCCATGAGGCGGTCAAACATTACTCTGACCGCCAAGCTGTAGGCCATAGAGGTAGGATAGAGGTTCGTCAGTCTACTGGAGACATTCCAGGTTCTCCTTGGATAATGGCGGTGAGCGTCGAGTTGATCTAATAACGACACAGCAGGACCCAATTCAATTCAGTTAATTTAGTACATTATACTGTTGTTGGCAATGGATTATCTTATTCTTATATTCTCATGTCTCGAAGTAAGCTTCCGAATTCGCTAATTTTGACAGTAAAAGATTCAATAATTTTCGTTTTGCTGTCAAGTTATTAATGATCTAAAAGCAATCAGGGGGTTATTTTTTAAACCTACCTATTCCTAGTTTTACCCTCCAGAACTCACCGTGAACAAAATACTCACACCCCGATGAAAAAAATTATATAAGTATTTGGTGATAGTGGTACTCTCTCTAGCTACACCTTGTAACCTCCTCTTACCACCCTCTTTGACTCCCAATCATTAGTATCAGCTGACTATCGCCAGGACAAAATAATCAGTCGGAGTAAGTTAAGTGTGAGTGTTTTTCTCACAGTGCGAGTTCTAGCGCAACGTTTTTTTTGGCTTATTGTGAGTATTTTCCCATCAAACGAGTCCTTGTGGAAGATTTTTTACTTTTTTAATACGAGAGTTGCCATCAAGCAAGTACTTTGGTGATTTACCGAAAACTGTTTTTTAGCTCTGGAACTTATCAAACCTCACATGATCAACCCTGCCCCTATTAGAAAGAAACAAAAAGAAGAGAATTGCTGGTGTAGAAGAGGAAAATCCTACATGTTCTGGTTCTAGTATCCCGTCGCAGTTTTGTGCCTATTGTCCGAGGAGAAAAAACAAACGAGTTGTCGAACATGTAGAAAAACAGTTTGTAATGAGCATTCCTTTGTTGTATGTCATTTTTGTGGAGAAAAAAATTTTAATTAGTTAGGTAGCTTTTTAAGTTGCTTGACATAATGTTTCTTCAAAACAGAATACCTGTACAATAAGTTTTGAATAATATTATTATTTTATATTAGTATTTGATGATTATAATAAATATAATTTTTTTTTGTTGAAAACATTTTTTTTACCAACTTTTTTTGAGGGAAATAAGTGGTGTGAGAAAAATATCACGCGCGAGTGCTCAGGTCATTCATTTTGACGCGAGTTCTGGAGGGTTAACTATAAAGCATAACTTTATATATAAAGTTATGCCTGGTCCAGTGATAGATGTAAGATGGAAAGATCACTGACCTTCTCCCCTCGATAAGGATGAGGGGAATCCGCCTCTTAAATCGCTCGCAATTACCTATCGTGCCCGGTTATCCTTGGCAAGCCTCAGCCCTTTCCTAGTACCCAGGACAATAGCCCCCTAGTAATGGCTGCCTTTCTCTTCCAACTAACAAATAAGAAGATAAACAAAAGATAGCTTTAAGTAAGGTAGCAGCCACTAAACAACCAAGTAAAAGAGTGCGAAAAAAAGTTTCAAGCGTCTATTATGGCCTGTGAACAATCTCGAACGAACATAAATTTTATAAGTTCAACGGGAATGACGTCTATTTTTACAAATGAGAGCTTCAAATACAATATCTATCTTCCCCCACAAATTTATATTTAAATGACGATCCACGGTTTCCACGCTAAAACTGTCAAGCTGAGATAGAAAAATATCGGCTAAGAATTGAGGGAGAAGATACCGAAGATAAAGGATCCGATGTCCTACCAAAGCTAAAAGAACTTAAGCATATTCTTTCTTGTATAGTGACGCATGAAAAACGCACGAAGAAACAAAAGTTAAAAAAGGTAGGCTAAAGGACTTAGCATATGATTTATATATCACAATTACGAGAAAAATATGTAATTTTTTGAAAGCCCCATTAGACAACTAAGGTTGTAGCTGCGGAAACTGAAATTATCTGCATTTTTCAAAGCCTGGTATGCATTTTTAGTGAAATGAAAAATACATACTTCTCCTAACACTGCTAGTAAATCTAGATTGATGGTTTCGATTTCCGTGTGAGCAATAGGAATTTATTTAGTGAGGAACCCAATAAATAAAATCCTTAGTCCCATCATGACTAGCGAAGGTTGCAACCCGTCCGTTAACAAATTTCAGAACATGCTATAAAAAGAAAAACGTATTATTTGATATTTAATTTTCTACCATTTCAGCATAAAAATAAATGTGTTGGGATATTTTACCAATTGTTAAAAATTGTTTTATTACAAATTCTCAATAATTAACGAAGCAACATATTTTTTATCTCAATGTAAAGATATTGTATCAGTTATGAAATTATCAGACACATGTCAAATAGGGACGAAGATAGGTGGGAATAAGTGAATGCCAACTACAGCCGTTAATATGGAATTCAGCAATTGGAAATGATTGCTCAACAAGAAATCTCTAATATTACAAAATGGTACGCATTAACTAATCCTTTCTAATATGCAGATTCCCTAACACTGAAAAAGGAATATACATCTAATTATGTAAATATTGGAGGCACAAAAAACGTAAACACTAACATTTTCATAAAAGAATAAGTGATAAGATAATGATATAACTTTCTTCGTATTGAAGACTAATATCGGAGATATTTAGTATTTTTTCATTTCACACACACACACAAATCCAGTCAATAAATAAATATATATATATATACATATATATATATATATATATATATATATATATATATTTGAACCATAATGTTTTCATCGGCTAGGTATATTTGAAGAAAACCTTTGATTATCGCGTTGTCTCTACAACTCAACTGTTGATTTTGCATAAGGTGTTCTGCTCATATAAAATTTTGAATGGACCTTCTTTGTATTCTATTAGATAGGATTGGTGGATTTTTGATAACTTTTTCAAAAATTGAGCATTGCCAAAATAAGTGATATCTCAGAGGGGAAAACCCCTAAATATCCTAAATACTTCAAAAGTACTGTTTGTTAGAAAGTTGCACTGGTTTAAAAATACTACACTGCCGTTCAGAGTATACTGCCTATTTTTGTCAGCATCTGAATGACTGTATGATCTGATTTTAATATACAATAATATACAAGGGAATTCAAAGTACGAATTACCATATTCTCCCCGGTAAAGAGTAAACCATACTGGAAAGCCCACAATTTTCTTTCATCATCTACCGATTGAAAGCTCCATCCATTATTACAAAATTAAGATTCAATTTCGTAACCTTTTATAGGAAATGAATGAGAAATCTCTCTTGCTTATGCAAAACAAATAATTAGGAAACATTGCTAATACTTCTTTAACTTCACCAGTTGCTACACAAAGAGCCCAATGAATGCGCCTTAAAGCGCCCAAAAGCATAAAGGAGTCCCAACAGCATTTAAAAGAAGACTTTCACACGAAACCTCTGACTCCAAATCTGACTCATCAGGATGGATTGTGACCTCCCACATCCAGAAACTCCATGATCAGTGAACGTTTGATCCAGCTTTATATTTTTTAAGTTCTAACATTAGTAAGAAGATTAAAAGACCGTCATGCATAGATTTGGTTTATTCAGAAGATTTCCCAATGTTTCACTCATTACATCATCCCACATTCTATATTCTATTTCTCCATTAGAAAATACCCCGTGTGAACAAGAGTTAAAATTAAGACCCGGTGTAATCTGATAAAATAGCTTAAAATGTAAATCGCATGAATAGTATTGGGCGATTAACTCATGGCTGAAATAAATAAATATATAACTGGATCAGATCAATTTTTCGTTTGCAAAATATATAGAAGAAAAAATTAAAGAATAAACGTTTTCCACCTTCTCTAAATCCTACTTCATGTGGCCCTACTTCGGCCATTAACCAAGTTCATCTTTGATATTAAACGAAATATTTAAATGTCGAGAGCAGTAAACATCAAATAAAAATGTATGCCATGGGGGGAAAATGCAGCTTTAGGAAACTAGAACGCTCAACCATGACGTTATATATGAACATTCAGTCATGTATCTGACATAGCAAAGGTCTAAAGATCATAACTCATTTATCCTAACTAAAGTGAGGTGAAATATCAGCTTATTTATTAGGCGAGACGAGAACAAGAAGGAGTTTATTTAAGACAGAAATCTAAATAATATAATTAACTCCATTAATAATTAAAAACCAAATTTATATTATGATACAATGAAAAATTAAGTCAGAACCTGGAGAAAAATATAAATACATTTGGACTTGGAAGAGTTATATCTGGTCTCACAGAGGAAATGTCAAACAACTGACGATTCTCCAAAGTAGAAAGTCCTAACACAAATATTTTGGATTCGTTGTGAAAGTAAACTCCCGTTTTTTCTCGTCTCACGATTTTCCTTCAGACTATACGCTGTAGTCCAAATGAGTGAGCAATGTAAAGAGCCCCTTTGTGCAAGAAACAACAAAATTGTTTAGGGGAGGGCATCATTCCACATAGGGAACAGGGAAAGGCTTAAAAGGGAGGACGAACGCAAACTGAGAAGGATAAAGGCGGCATTGGGACATACTTGCCGAAATGAGGTCTAAATCATTAGAAAATACGTCTATTAATGCAAAAAAGGGTGGGGTTTTGTCAGAAAAACAGCAAACCGTAGAATACTTCCTCACTAAGTGAAGATTTAAGTATATTTTCCAATCATTTTATTTTTTGCTGGTGTCAAGGGTGATGAAGCAGATTATGAGGGCACATTTTTGTGGCTCCTCACAATTTATTTTTAAAAACACTTAGCGCTTTCAGGAATTTATATTCCTATCGCCAGAGCTTCAAACAATAAAGTACAAAAAATAGAGAGTTTGGCCTAAAACGTTTTTTAAAAATGTACATAAGTGGCCAAGCATATAAAACACATTTATCAAAGTTACAACAATAAATAAATAAATTGTGAGAAGCCACAAAACTGTGTCCTGAATAACCTATATTTTCCAACATTGAAAATGTTTGTTTCCTAATCCATATTCCAAAAAACCAATATGGAACTAAAAAACATCATTTAGATATTTAAGGATTTTTTTTTTTCAAAAACATAGCTAGAAGATTATGAGGAATTTTACAGAAGTGACTATGAGTACATACACCAATGAAAGCAAAATTGTGCATTTTATGGAGAGATTGCAAGGAAACTCCACGAGGAAAAGTGGGCCCTAAATATAATTTTAAATTCCATTTAGAAAAGAATGGAGATTAAATATGCAAGCTGAAAAGAGGTGAAGTGAGTGAACTATTGTCATTCTCTGTGCACATAGCGACGGGTAATTTTCCACCAACTGCACTAATTGCATATACTGCAAGGACATATGCATTTCATGCTCTTTGTCTTTAGATATGCCATTTAAAAGATAATTATTATATCTCAACTAAAAAAACAGAGAGTACTGTAATACAGAAGGATTATTATTTATTTATGTTGTGTTTTTTTTTAACCATCAGAATGCTCTCTTTTTGTTCCGATTAAAATACGTTTAAACATTACATGTGATTGATAATAATATTTTATTTATTGTTTGGAGTTCTGTTGATTCATTTCATTCAGTTTACTTGTTAGTGGCTCAATTATGTATTTTTGACTGCTCTGTTAAGTCCTGAGCAGTCACGTCGTTTAATTCCTCTGTAGTATTTCGCTCTGAAAGATTTGTATGTACGTGCATTTTTTGGCGTATGTTCTCACACACAGGTACGTTAAATGAAAAACTAACGTGTTCATTAATAACAGAAATCAGAAGGGAAGGAGATTATAACTAGTCGGATAGAGCAATGTTATATAAGCATTTTGTTAAACATTTAAGTTTCTGCAATTGATATTCAATGCACGTTTTTCATAACTCAAATAAGTTATTTGTGTGTTTTGTTTTATAGTCTTCACTAAACCCACACTTCTACTTACATTAACATACGACAGTATATCATGAATCCCTTATTCTAAGCTTAAATAACAAATATTGTTCTCGTCAGCCAATTGCTATGTGAGAAGCAACAAATGCATATGTGACGCCATCAATTAACGTTTTACGTTATAGACTCCATTATTTCTATATCATCCATTATTTACATATTCATGCTCGATGTTTAATCGTTCCATGCATATGTAAAGATCATATTAAATACAAAATCAGGCAAGGAGAGGACGGAATTAAGGAAGAAGTAATATTGTATATTTCCGTTATTTTGTCTGGAATAAAATAAAAGCCATATGACCAAATTTATTATCGAAGTGTCCTACAACTGATGTTTAGTTCACGTTTTCCCAAACTAAAATTTTAACCGAGTTATTTGTGTGTGGTGTGTGTGTTTGTTCAACCTTTAGTTCAGTAACCCCCACTTTTACATATCCAATTTTCACTTTGAATAATTGAGCCACTAAAAATCTCTTGTCTACCTTAAATTTCAATTCATAGGCCTCTTATGGGAGGAAATAAGAGAATAAATAGTGAGATAAAATCATCAGCGTCTGATTCCAGGACGTGGAAAATTTGCTTAGTTTACGCGGCCCCTGCGTGACAGACTTAATAAGAGCCATGGCCAAAACAATATATATGAGGATTTATAGTTTCAAGAATACAAATTTCTTACACTTTCGAACGTAAAAAAAAAACTAACCTTTACATATATCTGTTAATAAGTAACCTTGAGAGTGAAACGCATACTGACTAAACGCAACGGACATTAACACTCTCCAACACAATACAATCTAACAATTTATTGGGGCTCTGGTTAGCTAAGCGAGTTAAGGCATTGGTTTAATCTCACATGTTAAACAAAGAGTAGCGAGTTCTATTCCCGCCTGGGCAATAGGAATTTATTTAGTGACGAACTAATTAAATAAAATCTTTAGTCCCACCTTGCATAGAAAAGTGTGGTAACCTGTAGATAACTAGTCCCAATTAGCCTAAGTAGCTCAAAGTGGACGTTAATAAATACAACTTATTGACAGGGGTTATACTTTTTAATACACTCCAACAATTGGAAAATATGCGGTTACTGTGTTTTTCCCCCATTGGTATTCACTTAAATGGAATCAACTACACAATGGCTCAATATCTCAAATATCCGTCGATCCTACCTAGCAGATGGCAAAATGAGGTATGTTCACGTTTACATAGGTATACATATTTCTGTTGTTCTAGCAGCAGCAAGGTTTCGAAATGTAAACATATAATTAATAAATATAGAAACTTCCCCAAATGGTATTTGATGTGACCAAGTAAGTGCCAGGAAATAATAGTTGGAGAGGATATTGAAATAGTGAAGTGAGTGACCTGAGACCATGCATTGAATAAACCATAGAATCCTGGATACCACCAATGAGTCAATGGATGGGAATGGATCAATATTGAGAAACGGGGTCGGATATCTCTGGAGAGAATTTTTAGCAGAACCATTAGGTGAGACCACAATGTTCCACATGAGTGGAGTTAAGTATTAAATTGAAATTTACTGAGGTCAATCCAATAGAAAAAAATATAATGTCATATCGAAGAACTTTAAAAGATATAATAGCTATTTAATGAAATTTGTAACTTGTCTGTAGGACTGTTATGACATAATCGGTTAGGAGTTAAACCACAGTCAGAAAAAATAGGCGTATCGCATATCCTCATCGGAACTAAGGGTGAATACCTACCATCTTCATTCAGCTATGCTAGAATATTATTCTTTGATTATATAGGTCGCAGGGAAGCATATATTTTCTGAGAGAGCTACCGACATGATAGCATAGTATTAGCAAGTCAAGAGTAGGTAGGCATTTCAGGTTGAATGACCGGGCTATTTAATATTCCTAAGAAGAAGTGTTGATATGATCCACTATCTTTGCATATCAGACGTCAGTACTGATGTCCTCGATTCGCAATGTTGTCTCAGAGAATGCAGTTGCATTTCGATTATTTACACCCCCGCCTCAAGTCCTTGTAAAGAAAAGTTCCACATTGTGGATAGCTCGATGTGGTCTTTCTCACTCCCATAGACTTGCACTTCCGCTATCCCCCTTGTAAGGAATATGGAAAGATCTGATAATCAGAAACATTTGTATAACAGAGGAGTTAAACGCTCAGGGGCGAAACGAAAAGAAACGTTCTATATGCTTATAACAGGACATCAAAGCGAACATATAGTAACCGATATTAACGGTTTTAGAAATTTAGGTTTTACTTTCTCTAAATGTACAAATGTTATGTAGCCAATGTTTCCTTACAAGGGGTTCAAAGAAAACATGGATGGACAATTCTACTGGATGGATTAAGACACCAAGTAGATAATATTTTAATGAGACATTTCACCCAAATTTTGGAAGCACGAAACGGCAGGCCAGTTGAAGATAGTTCGGACTATTTCAAGTTACTAGGCAGTACAGACCAGTAGGGAAAGGGACGTTGGAAGATACAAGAGTATACCTTTCGGAGGCACCAGAGGAATCAATCAAGAAGCAACAATAGAGGAACTTCAAAATTGTGCCAGCAATTTATAAGGAAGACCTACGTATGGGATGAAAAACACACGAACTAAAATGTAGAGAGAGATAGAAGGTAGAACATACACATATAAAACAAAATATTAATGCTGAATCCTATCTACTAGTGGTTTTATCATAAACATTTCCATTTACTCAATTTGCGTTAGGCTAAAGAGTGATCGACTAGCTAAAGATACCCAGAATGTTGTCCAAACGTAACATGTG
Organism: Riptortus pedestris; assembly: GCA_019009955.1. NCBI lineage: Eukaryota > Metazoa > Arthropoda > Insecta > Hemiptera > Alydidae > Riptortus > Riptortus pedestris. Next base: position 74,774,509 of record CM032229.1, read on the forward strand.
AATCGCCAAAAGTAACTGAATGTGGAATCGAAACACATCTTTGTTCGGTTATACACCAATCTTGACTAGTTTCGGTTGGGGACATTTTGCCAATTTTATTTTCGTTGTTAAATCATCAGCGACTCGAAGAACCTCCGTAACAAAATTTGTTTTATTTGGAGTTAAAATAAAATAGGCTACTATGACATGTTCGAAACATGACGTTATAGCCAAGTTCAGATTACAAGAGTCAAATATTTGCATTTTTTTAGTTTCTAGTCTTCAGTAAACCTGCAGTCATACTCATATTTTATTAACAATAAACTGATATACCATAACATATCTTATTCCTAGTTTAAATAAGGCTTTTATGGTACCTTTACTATGCTACAAATATTTTCGACGTGACGTCATCAATAAATATTATATTATCTACAGAGCCCAATATTTACTTCATTGATACCATACTCAACATTTAAAGGATTTCTCTGGAATATGCTGGATGGTAGAGGAACCAATTGATAAGGATCAATAAGAAGGCCAAGTCCTCTACTGTTTTTTAATATTATGCAGAGTGCACTTTCGGAGTCAACGCTCCATCCTCTATATTTCAGAGGTTCCCACCCACTGTGATATGTTTTCCATATACATCTGTAATTTGTGTAGGTTTTTTAGTTTTTTAATTTTATTTATAGTTTTTAGTTTTGACATACGCTTATCGTTGTTTACTTCTTTAACTTTTATTAGTTGACTTGTTATTAGATTTTCTATTGTTTTGGCTTTAATTTTTAGTAGTTGACTAGTTATTAGATTTTCTATTTTTATTAGTTGACTAGTTTTAAGATTTTCCATTGTTTTTACTCTTTATTTTGTGTTTGTTTTTATGACTGTTGTTTATTTTGCTTTTGGCCATGCTATGAATGTTAAATTAACTCAAGGTTGTGTTTGTCAGCAGGCACTGAGGATGGAGCGTTGACTCCGAAAGTGCACTCTGCATAATATTAAAAAACAGTAGAGGACTTGGCCTTCTTATTGATCCTTATTTAAAGGATTCTTATAATGCTAAAGACAAAATTTCTTAAGGGTCGTAATCGGAACATTAGGTGGTGGATATATTGACTAATATAAAATAAATCGAAATATCTGTGTTATTTTGAGGCAGAGTGAAAAATGTCATATAATAAATCTTGTTAATCATTTAATGTCCTAACATTTTTTTATATACTATTTCTCTAATTTGAATACAAATTTTTATTTTTCATTTTCAGCCTTCATTCAGTTACTCCTATTGATGGAATTTTCACTTATCAACATTAGTGCCACTAAAAAAAATAGAAAATTTAATTTGAGACGAAAACATTGGCGCGCCATTCAGATATTTAGAAAATCTGCTTAGCTTACGCATCTCCTGCGTGACGGTTTTTTTAACCTTGGAGAGGTATTCCCATAATGAAACGGTAGTATCTACGCAGATAGCACGAAGCAGGATATTGGGTAAGGTGTTAGGCTTGAGACGAAACTCTCAGACGGAAGATAGACGGTAAACACAGTAATGGCATTGTTTGTTTCTAGTGTCACCTTTACATCTTCATAAATAATACATTGTCTACCTAGTGCATGCAGCACACGACTGATTCATTCCTGAATGACTCTCACGCCGTCAACTGCCCAGCACTTGAAATGAATCTAAATAGCATAATCACGTCTCCCTAAGTATTCAAACTATATCATTTATTTATAAAAGGATTTATGTTTTATTTCCCTACAAATTTAGACTTCCTAGTTAAGTCAATGATATCAATCATGAAATGCAGAATAACGTTAACAGGTTCGTAATAGAAATGCTCTTTTACCCTTAGATTACACGGTATAGCAATTTTTTTTTCCATTTGTAAAACCAAACACACTTTGGCGTGGTATAATGACAGGCTTATCAGTAAGAGCGTGGAGCTAAATAATGTAGGAACAAAATGTAAACCTTGAAATATTTATTATTTTGGAAAACCAAAACATGTGGAGTGATAATCAATCCGAGTATGGCACTATAGCAAATACTACTGATAACTGAGGCCTTTCAGCTATTTGGATATAGAAATAAACAAATATCAGGATTTCTTAAATTAGCCCAATTTAAAATTATTTTTGGAAGACTAAGGTGACTTCGTCTTTTTTTTCTATTTGGATCATTTTTCTTTTACTTCAGATCACTTTTAAGTCGTTCCACTGAATTTGCAAAAACAGTCCGCAGACTATTATGTAAGGTAGGCAGAATGTAATGAACATGAGAACGTTTTCGACAGAAAAAAAAACTACTGCTCGTAACGAATGAAACAGATAAACACATAGTATACTAGTAAAAGGGAAAACGATATATGTTCACATAGCAGCTGAACATTAGAGGCACAAATTGATAATCAGTTAAACATCACAAATTAAACATCAGATGTCCAGTTGATAGGTGAAGACAATCTCAACGGGAGATCAAACAATTTTAAAAGAATGACAAGGCTTGACTAAAGTTTTAAATTTTTTTTGACTAATTTTATGTAGGTTTAAATTTGGACTTAGAAGGACTTGTACTAAATTTATGAGACTGAAAAGTTATATTTATTCAGTATTATATTTCTATGTACTCAGCATTTAAAATCCTCAATCACTCCTGCCCAGAAATGAGTCTTAACCTGCTGATAAACCATCCCGATTTAATTATGTATTAATGATAGCATACAATTAGACACTAGTTAAAACTCTAGAAGACAAATACATATAATAAAAGAAATACAAATAAGAAAGGAATTAAGAAAAGTGTTTTATGGAAATAATTTTAGGTTTTATAAAGGTTTGCGACTTCTAAACGTATGATCTGTCATGCAATAAAAGTAGTGAAAATAGCTTACTCTGATAAATTACATATATTCATAAAAAAATAATTTAAATTTCATTAAGTTCATTTTTATTCTTATCAGCATAAACTATAGGCCATGGCCATACGGAGCCAGGCTGTCTCAACAGTTTGCAGATGGCATTTATCGTTATTTGCTGAACCCTATCACCTTATCTTTTTTGTTTACAGAGTGTTTTTCCTCTTCCTATGTGGAACAATAAAGGTCAAATACTATTCTTATCCATGTTGTATAATGCGAAGAATGTCCCTCGAGGGGAAAAAAAAACAATATAAAACATTTAAATAATAATATTTAAAAAAAATTAGAATGTCTTGATAATAAATACATCTCATATGTGTTGTTTTACCTAAATACTACGCATGAGGACCAGTTCTTCCGAACAGAAAGTCCTTATGTTACAATCTAAGTCTTGGGGTATTAACTATATTTTCAACAAGATCCCATTGCTGAATACCCGAAGACGTGAATTGTAACTGTTACAAGGATCGTGAAAGCCTATGTGAATACAGAAGGTCCTCATATCGAGGGAGACGTATTAGAGAAGCAGGAACACAATGACATCCAGGGAAATGGGGGTTCCATGCATCCATTGCAATCTGCAAGAGACTGTTCGACAATAAAGGCAGGATTATTACCTTTCCCAATGAGACAAGATGAAATTCTACAATCGACAACAGAATTGTTAGAAAACCACCCCATAAGATGATTAATAATAATAGGTATCAACAATTAAGAATATACGTATGCAGCCACCCCAGTTTTAATGCCCAAGTTGTGGGTTTTCAGAAAATATTTGAAACAGGAAATGCTCTGGACAATTTTCTAAATCAATAAATTAACAATGTATTGCAAAATAAAACTCTCATCCACTGGACACGACAAGTTAACAAAACTAGAGTTTTTGAGTTTACCTCTTGCAAGAAATAAAGAAATAAAAAAAATTAATAAAGTATAAAAACAGTTTTTTTTCCAGTTTTTAATCATGTTTAAAGCTGAAAAGCTTCAAAAGTTAAAATTCAATAATTACTATTACTGAAATTAATTAAAAAATGCCATATTTGACAAAATATTCGTTTATCTGAAATGAAAACCAAATTTATTTTAAAATAACGGAATATTTATTTTATTAATACCGCTCACTACATTTCATGGAAAAGCTGAATTAGTCATTAAAATTTTATTGAAAATTATCGAAGTTTACACATTCAATAATTTGTCGAAAAAATCAAATATAATCATTCCTTAAGGGAAATCTGTGATAATACACACACATACACACTATATATATATATATATATATATATATATATATTTATTTTTTTATTTATAGGAAGGTCATTATTTATGTTATGTAGTTACTTCTTATGTGTTCTTGACTTCCTATATATTTTAAAATATTGTGATATTAAACCAACCGCAGAATCTAAAATATAATCATATAGTTTTTATACACTTAGTAGCCTTCAACAAGATTGCGTAGGCAAGTGGCAAGCCGAGAAGAAAACCAGTACGTCCTTCATCCTTTGTCCGTGGGAGTGTACAGCTGGTGATGATATACTGCAAGGAAGTCGGCTCGCTCGCCATTATTCCCATAACAAGCTCATGAGTTCATTATTGCAACTGATTGAACGAGTCGATTCCGAGTAGCCGCTTCGGGACACCACAAACCAAATCATCCAAATGTCAATATCCTCTCATTTGAATTGTTGGTTGTAACAGTGGGCGTGACACAAACTACAGATGTTATATTGGGACTAACAGAATAAAAAATGATAATTTAAAAGTCAAGTGTCTTGACGTCAATACATATCCTTCCTGATATCCCATATAGTAGAAGTTATATAATTATAACTGATCTGTAAATATTTTCTAACCCCCTTGTATTGAAGTTGAATAACATGGTGCGTTTCCATCATAAATGCGTATTTTAGATGACCAATTTTCATAACCTGCGGCTACACGAAAGTGGCTTGGTCTTGAAATAATATATTTATATAGGAGACAGCTTGTTTTTCTTCACTTAGGATAACAGTATATCAGAATGTATGTTGAAAATGGGGTTTTCATAACATATATAATTAATCCCGAAAATCCCCCTCTAGATAGTTTGCATATTATGTAAATATTGAAAAAAAGAAAAACAACGGGTACTGGAAATATCCAGAGAGGTCCAGGGGCCAAATTGACATTCGAAGGAGATAAATGGATATCAAAAGGTAAGTATTTAGTTAAATGTTGGTATCAAACATATCATTCCAGTAAGGTAACTCATTTTTTTTAAAAAAAAAGTTGACATTTCATAGTTACTTGTTAATCTTTGCAATTTTCAAAAAATTACCTCTAACTAACGTGAAAACAGGAGAGAGAGAGATATTCCTTTATAGGTAAAACTAAAATAGTGCACAATAAGAGGTTTCCAAAATGGATTGAAAATGGTGGTAAAATAAAAAAAATAAAAGAGTTTTCAAACTCGTACATTTAAGGCTTCGTGGTAAGTAAGTCTACTATTAATAACGATGAATAATAGCATTGTTGAAAAGTTCATGTATTCGGAGCTCTGCGGGGAAAAACTGGAGGTTAATTAAAGGTGATGAATGAGGAATAAATGAGCAAAAGTCGCCTCGGGTGGAATTATCTTAAGAGAAGATAAAATAAAATTTGAAATCACTTGAGGATAGACTGTTCATTGATGATGCCATGTCGCAAAATTATCTGTGTATCCAACAAATTAAATATACAATGAACACAATAAACAATATTTAGGATTACATTAAGACTTTTGTAATATATTAGCTTATTGATAATGTGAGTTGTATAATAGTGGAGGTTTGACTAGGGCTGAATTTCAAAAAAATAACTCGATTAACATTCGAGTTCGAGGAAAAACTTATTGAAGAACAATTATAGATAATAAATTTTTCAAACATGATGGTAATACTTTTTGTTCCGACTCCTAAATGTCTTCGTCATTATGAGTAGAATGAAAATTAATACTTTTTTATTTATACTGCTCTCTAATAAACCCCACTCTTTTCAATCAGATTTTAACGAATTCGATTTTATATGAAACCCTTAAATGTCAAGAACGATCAAACACAAATTGAGCCACTTTAGGGCATTCCAGAGGTATACATATTATGTACACCTCATTTTCGTCATCTCGTTGTTAATATCAAAGGACATTTGAAGACATTTTATAAGAAATACGACAAGAGTACAACTATATTTGGTAAAAATTGTAATTATGTACACTGTTCATGGTATATTTGTATCACTAATTAGTTTTTTGACGTGTAAAACAAAGAACTTTAATCTTCGGTCTTAGTTCTAAAGGACAATGCCGTAAAAAGAAAATTATTGAACAGAACAATACACAATAGTGAAGCACTGATTTTGTTCTACTACCTAATTTGTACATTTCATTACATATTAACATTAATTACTATTATCGCTGTAAACCTTGAAGGACCTGGGGCTTTGCATCATCATTTTCATTCAAGAAGTCAACAATGTGATTAAATAATGCCTCCCCAAGTCATTATTTAGGCTTATTTTTGTGCAGTCAGCAGACATTGTAACCTTATACAAAGGAGAAGAACAGAAGTAGGCAGGCGTGTGCTTTGATTTTCTAAAAGTTATAACCTGAATGACTTCGTTCACCTTCGCCATATTAAATTGCAGGGGGAGAGCATTAGCGCCTAACACTCTAGCCCGCCAATACTGGAATGCACAGCTGATATATACAGGTGCGGTACACATCTGTCGGAAGGACAGCTGGAGAGGGCACCTTCCTTTCCAAACAAACAAAGCCATTTAAACTCTTTCTTAAGGGCAACCGTTAATTTCAAATAGACTTACATGCTACTAAGAATATGTGCAGAACATATAAGCCTTTTATGCAAGTTGAATTATATCAGCGCAGTATATTAGCATTTACTGTTAAAAAAAAGTGTACTTTTTGAAAAACCTAGTCTACAAGGCATGTTTATATACTGTAAAAGGTCCAGCTTTATATGAAGATATGTTTTTGGACTAATGCCAACACCACCATACAGACAGTCTAAGCAGTTCTGAATTTATTATTTTAACCTAGTTCATTGCTCATTCATGCGGGAAGTTTTAATATTTTAAGCCAGAATTGTAAAATGTAGTTTCCGTTTTACAGTAAATAGAGTTCATGCAGGAATTTTGTAGATAATAGAAAATAAAGGACACAATTCTGGAGAAAAAAAAAACAGGAATTGCTTCTTTGAAATTAGAAAGGAAAAGGAGAAAGTAGTAGGTTTCCTAAATATTTAGTCAAAAAAATAAAATAAAATAAAGCGGGACCTTTGCGGTTTTGTACGTGTATAACAGTTTCGGATAGGATGGTCGGTCGAATTCATTCACATTCAAATGAAATATACATTCTTATTTGTTTTATTGTTTTTACCAATGTTTTCTTAATATAATTACTGAACATCAAGTTTTCTTTTTAGGCATTCACTTAGATCATTCACACTGTAATGAAGAATTTCGTTTATAACACTTACTTTAAACTTAATCGATATTAATTAAGTAAAGGTTAAAAAAACAATATTTCCAGGTTGCTGGACTGTTTCTGTAGCCATTTGCTTTTGTTTATGACACCATAGCAATGGAATGAACAAAATAAAATATCGGAGTACAGCCAAACTAATAATGAGAGCTTCTGAATCCTAGGCTTCCTTGTTTTAAATGCTTTAAATTCTTTATTTACAATTACACAGAGTGATTAGTTGATAATTGTAAATAATAATGAGTTATAACCATTGTACTCAGGAAATTGGAATAAACACTAAAATAGTGATCTAACTAAACCTGCATTTCATAAAGGTAAGTTGGTGGAATTTTATTCATCGAATCCTCCATTTTCTCTGGTATGAATAAAACTCAGGACTGCCTCAGAATGAGTGATTTTTTTTTAAGATTCACGACAAACTTTGCGTCAGTAGAAATAGAATGCAGACATCTTGCAACGAAGAAATTCAACACAAGAGTCAATCAACAATAGGGTAAAACGAGCTAAATAGGATTGTTTATTTGTACTAGGAATATTTATCTGCCTGGGCCCCAATAACCTGCCACATGTTGCCTTGGAGTGGGTGGGCTGGTTTTTGTTTCTCTGAGGAGTCATCGTTTTTTTGTGGGGCTGGAGCTGCATAGGGCAAGCAGGTAGCTACTGAAATTCGATACGGGAAAACTATTTTCCATCAGCATCAAATAGGCATGAATGTCAGTTTCAACTAGTCATCTACCCTCCAATGTCTGACTACATCCACGAACGAAATTCACTGGAAACCATTTGACAAAGAAACAATAAGAGGTTTAAAAATCGTAAATCTCTACCATTTTTGGCCATACGATATTCCTTCTTCAGAATCTCAAACAAAGCAAGACTTGAATTAATTAATTATAGATATTAGGGACAGGAAGTAACTACTCAAGAAAATAGCTTTTATCTCCATAAAGTATACAAATACTGATTATGAGGAGTATTTTCCTTTGCCCCTAAAGTTCAAATACAAAAATACAGGTTTAAATCGAACTACATGAAAATAAATGTTCACAAACACTCTATTCCTTTGATATGTACCGACCTCAAGTGGAACATCCTCTTTTACTATCATTGTTATTTGATTCTAAAATCATTGTTAACATGCCAGAAAATGCGAACAATATTAACTGGCATGCTAACTGCAGTTGGGACTCGCCTTCAGAGGTCAGAAGACCTTGCTTATTTTAATTATCCAACAAACCTACTTACAACTATGTACAGCTCTTAAAATAAATAATTTAATTGGATGGCCAACTGAATTATTTCCAAATGGTGATATTACAGAGTACCTACGTTTATTTTTCTACTATTTTAGTTTAAAGAACAAAGTATGTTACCCATTAGCAGGTTATTGATGACTGTAATAAGGAATCGAATAATCATAGTAGTATTTTGACCCACTCTACGAATTGAAAGCAATAAGATATACATTACTGTAGGTTTTAAATTAAATTATTAATTAACGTCCACTTTTTGCAACTAAGGCTAATTGGGACGGGTTATCTACAGGTTACCACCCTTTTCTAGCCAGGGTGGCACTCAGGACTTTACCATGTGAGATTAAGGTCAACGCTTTAATTTACATGGCTAACCTGAGCCCCTTGTAGGTTTTAGTAGATAAGAGAAGAAAACATATGTTAGAAATGCATGGAGTCCAGGAAAATCTGTACATGTTTACCCAAAGAGAGTTTGTTGTTCAAGGATTGCAATTTTGCAGTCGGGGGGTTGTCTAGACCTAAACAAAGACTCGGTATCATTAAAAAATTTATAGACCTCGCGAAATACGATATGAATGTTACGAATACGTCCGCAACTCAGCATACATTTTATGTAACACTGCAATTTCGATCTCTTTTTGCCGACCTCATTTTCACAAAGATCGACGGACATTCCAACCTCAAAGCTGATTTCTCCAAAAAAGAGATGAATCTACTAAGAGAGTAGCTCCGTAACAGCCCCTTATTGTTAGCTGTGCGATTATCAAATGACACATGAGAATTTGAATTTAGTTACTGGCAAGATTGTATTTAGAGAGGCCGCCAAAACGTTTCACAACCCCTGCGCTGAATCTGCTCTGACCTCGTTTAAATATAAATCCTAGCTTTGCAGAGGTATTTTCAAATCCCTTCAGACTGATTGCCGACACGGACCAGAGCGTCGCTATGAATTTTATGAGTGAATGTATAAGTTATCCTCCTAACAACTAAATCACCGTGTAAAGCCCTTAGTATAAATTGTGTCATTTATTTGTGATTTGAGAATAATGAATGAAGAGAGTGGAATGGACAAAGGTCCAAATTAAAGGAAAGTTTCGAAATCTATTTTATTTTTATATCCATTCTAGCTAAAAAAAATTCAGATGTTAAACAGAGTAATCAAAATGAGTGACACCGACTCTTGGGTGATTTATTATAAATTAAGTTACAGCAAGTCCCAATGTCTATTATTAGTTATGGTCAACTTCTTCACTAAAGTACCCTTGTCATTTGTACTGAGCACAGCAATAAATATTTCAGCTTAACAAACAAAAAGGAGACTTATTACAATAATAAATTTAATTATCCGCCATTTATTTTCACAAAATAATAGAATTAAATAGGATACATAAAATTGTATTATAATATAAACACAAATATAATAGGATACTGCCTTGATGAGACAGTATTTTCTCATAAATAAAAAAAAATCCGTCACGCAGGGGCTGTGTAAGCTAAGCAGATTTCCTACATGCTGGCATAACACTTGTGATCTCTCACAACATATTCTCTATTTCTATGAAAAAAAAAAACAATAAACTATGAGTAGATGGGGGGGGGGAGGGCGCTCCACGAGCAAGAATGTACGAATATGTCAATATATGATATATGAAAAAAAAATGCATACAACAACAATTGTGGTGCATCAGTAGTTTAATAAGATGGGTTCTATGACATTTTACGAACCAACTCATAGTAACGAAGATATTTTGAATTTCGAAATCCCCCACCCCCTGTTCCTGGGCAAAATTCAACTAGTAACGACTATGAACTTTAGTGTTGAATAAAACAGTTAAATATCGATTATTGTATAGATATTCGATTAAAGAAGTTAAATCATAATTTATGACGTTATCACACAGCGTACTTGCATTTATTTCACAAAGTAAAAGTTCAATGAGAACAATATTTGTTTTTTTAGCTTTAAATAAAGTGCTTTAGGATACAACAGCTTACTGTTAATATGACATGAGTAGGATGCCAATTAGAGGGTGATAACTGGAAAATGCGTATCTCTAGTTTAATAATGAAGACAGTGTAAAAAATGTATATAACAACATTTATAGAAGATTCAATTTGCAATAAGAATGGTTCTATACACGTATTCGATCCGACGTACAATAAGGTAGATATTTCGAATTTTCAAAATTCCCCCTCCCCGGTCTGATTTCAGCAGTTAACGAACTTGATCTTTATTTTTAAATAAAACATTTAAATAGCCAGTTTATTCTAGCACAGCACATGAACATAGTCATTGGATTTAGAGTATTCGTAATTTTCAATTTACTATTTTATTAATAATATTAATCTTTACCACACAAGGAAAAAGTCAATTGCGAATAATCAACATGAAAAATATTTTTAATAACAGGTAATGAGTAACGAGGTTAATAACTGATAAGAAACTTGCCTCCTTCTCAGGTGCTCATAAGGACATAGCTCATTAGAAATCATTTCTGTCAGAATTAATTCAAGCTTCATTTCATTTTAAGCATTTTTGATTATAATTATCGTGTGAAAAAACCGGAACCGAACGTACATAAGGCTGTTTTCTTTGTACTTAGTATTCCATTATTAAACCTATGGAATATCCCAGTCCAGGGGCGGAGATAAGATAGTGCTTAAGGGAGTTAATCTTTATAGTCGTGAATAAAACTAAGTCGTGGGTTGGAATTCCCGCGTGGGCAAAGGTAATTTATTTAGCGACGAACTTAATAACTGAAGTTGGGGCTTGTCGCCCTGAAAATACTTTGCCGTTAATTTTCAAGAGTGGAGGTGTGTCCTTCCGTTGATGATGGCCAACACCAGCCAGCCCAAATTCGGAGCTAATAAATAAAACTTGCAATCCCACTCCAGTCAGGACGGTGATAAACTGGAGAAAAACCATCCCGCTCAGCCACGGAAGTAGTGTAAAGAGGGCGAAGATCGTTTAAGATTTTCACTCTCGACAAACATACACTCGTGTCAAAATAACTTTGTATCCTTATTTTTTAGTATATACTATATTATTTTTTAGTTTCCCATTCTCAAATATATATATATATATATATATATATATATATATATATATATATATGTATATATGAAGGGTCCAGGGGAAAAACATGCTAAGTCAATATGCGTCATTTTTCAGGAGAGCAATTTCAAAGTTTAAGTTCTTGTACAGAGGTAACATACAATCACAACTTGCTGCAAGCACACTTCTAGGATAATAATTTAATCAGAAAACAATATTCCATTAGTGACATGTTTCATTTGAAATTTCAATAATGACTTTCTCTTCCGCTATTATATGGTCATGAATTTTTTGCTTACTTTCATCCGAAAGTGCATGAACACGGTTCTTGTGTTTACCTCGTTTGTCTCTTGGCGCATCCCCCGAACTCTTAAGCGATTGCAAAATATAGTTCACTTTACCTCTTCCCATCCCGTGCACTGACATAAAAGCTTTTCTGCAAACTCTTATTCAACTGGTTTTCCATCGTCCATGTATTGTAAACGATACACAAAGGTGGCATCCCTAAGATTTGCTACGTCTTCTGGCTGTCTGGGACGCCGTTGTTTAACAGGTAATACAGTTATCAATCCAGCAAGATAAATGTTCTAATGTTCATACGTTTAATAATCTCTTTTCTTTTATCTTCATCTACAATATCAAAACATCGTTTCTTACATTGACAGTCTGAGCCTATTTCATGACTTTGTAGTTTTATTTTCTTCCTAACCTCTCGCAAACGGCCATGCTTACGCTTTCGTTTTGAATTGTAGGAAATATTCCTGCCGCCTTCCTCACATGAATCCATTGTGTTTAAACCACAAACACGTACAATATCAAATAAGCATGAATAGTATGTAGCTGAAATGCCGATTGAAACACTTTTAGAAAACACAGCGGTACGTATTCACATACTATTGCAACACAAACAAGCTACACCATAGAGTAAGGAGTGGGTCAAATAAACTCATAATGACTGTTAACAGGGCTGGCACAATGGCAATAATAACTTCCCATTGACTTGGCATGTTCTTTCTCTGTTTCACTAAGACTTAGCATGTTTTTCCCCTGAGTGTGTTTTGTTTAACCGTTCATATTTTCTGACTTAATACGTTAATCCCCTTTCTCGAAACACTATCATAAAGATTTCTTTTGAATTTAACTAACCATACTGGAAACCGAATAACATGGAAATTTGACATAGCATGTTTTTCTCCTGGACCCTTCATATATGTATATTCTACCACGCCAATTTTAACAGATGTAAACAACCGAAAAATAATTTTGTCCACCTAGCTTTTACTAATCGAAACACTCTGCGCCTCTCCAAAATCGTCTATGGGTTGCCACAAACGATTTTTTCCATACTTATTCAATATCTCGTGCGGTTTAATCCCACCAATGATGTTACAATCTGAGAAGTAAAAATATTTGCAGCTGGTACCATTTGCAATAGACTCACACAACATATGCAAAGACCTATTCATTACTTTTAGAACCATCACGGCATCGGCCGATACAGCAGAATAGGTGAAGCGTGGAACGCACCACTGGGGGTTCAGCAAAAATAGGGATAAGAGTAAACGAGGTCGTCTAGACAAGGCCATAGTGACAGTATTTTATCGTTTTGCGTAGTACACGTTTCTTGCGTGTCGTTCATTTAAGTTTCTGGCAGAAATGATAACAGAAATATAATGGCATGGAATTTGACATTAGAGTCAAAGTGGTTGCCGGGAATAGATGTTTCTGTCATGTAGAAAGCTTTACAAGTTAATATTCTGTCTCGAATTGCGATACTAATGATATACAAAATGTATTCCGTGTATTCGGTGCTTCGTAAACTAAGCAGATTTCCCTAATGCTGATATAACACGCTTGTTATGTCATCTCACTATATATTCTCTAGTAAAAAACCGAGTATATGGGGGGGGGGATTTACTGAAAGCAGAAAGCAAGAAACTACGAATAACTAGCTTAATACTTGAGTTACAAAAAAAATACATAAAACAACAATTGTAAAACATCAAATGTTTAACAAGATTGGTCCTATAAGATTTTATAATCCGACTCATAAGGACCCGAACATAGCCGACTCCTGCCGACCACACACAGAATACAAATGCAACTATCTCGGTTAATATTCAAGATACAGAATAAATGTATAGAACAATATTTATAGTAAGTTTAATCTGCAATAAGATTGATTCTATACAATTTTTCGATCCGACGCCATTTCAGCAATTAACGAACTTGATCTTCTCCTTTTTACATAAAACGATTAAATTCCGAGTTTGGTAACGATCAAACAAAAATTGCGACCACTAGAGCGTTAACAGAAAAATATTTATATATATATATATATATATATATATATATATATATATATGTATATAATTTTGAACGGACCTCTTTTTCGTCATCTCCATGACGGAAGTTTCGAAATTGTTCTTCAAATGTCCATCAATCCTACCTAGTAGATGACGAAAATGAGGTCCGTTCAAAACTGTATATATATATATATATATATATATATATATATATATATATATACATATATACATATATATATATATATATATATATATATATATATACATATATATTTGTCTGTTAACTCTCTAGCGGTCGTCGCAATTTTTGTTTAATCGTTACCAAACTCGGAATTTAATCGTTTTATGTAAAAAGGAAGATCAAGTTCGTTAACGGCTGAAATCGGACCAGTGGGAGGGGGGTTTAGAGGGGGGATTTTTGAAAATTCAAAATATCTCCGTTATTATGCGTCGGTTCGAAAAATTGTATAGAATAAATCTTATTTCAAATTAAATTTACTATAAATATTGTTTTATTCATTTTTCTGTATCTTGAATATTAACCGAGATATTTGGATTTGTATTCTGCGTGTGGTCGCCAGTAGGCTATGTTCGGACTTTCCGCCGAGAGCTCTGGCGGCCGTTTCAAAAACTATTCGTCCCTCGTGAATAGGTTTAGAGGTTAGGTTAACTGTTTTTTGGGGCTAGAAACTACTGGGTTATTACGCCGTAAATAATGTTTTAGGTTTAGAGGTTTCTTACTACTACAGTTGCTATTAGGCAGATTTCTCTATTGTAAAACTTCACGTGGGAAATCTGCTTAGTTTACGCAGCCCCTGCGTGATGGACTTTTGTTTAATCGTTACCAAACTCGATATTTAGTCATTTTATGTAAAAAGAAAGATCAAGTTCGTTAACGGCTGAAATCGGACCAGTGGGAGGGGAGGTTTTTCGAAAATTCGAAATATCTCCGTTACTATACGTCGGATCGAAAAATTGTACAGAATTATTTTTATTGCAAATTAAATTTACTATAAATATTGTTATATACATTTTTTTCTCTATCTTGAATATTAACCGAGATATTTGCATTTTTATTAAATCTGGGCGCCTAACGGACGAGATTTACTTTCCCGCCAAAAGCTAGTTCGGCCGTTTCCTTGACTGGCTTGGCTCTCGTGAAATTTCTCTATTGTAAAACTTCACGTGGGAAATCTGCTTAGTTTACGCTGCCCCTGCGTGACGGACTTTCTTTTTATTATTTTTGGGGGCTCAGGTAAGCCATGTGAGTTAAGGTGTTGGTGTTGGTCTTAATGAGATTAAGGTAGACCTTGGTTAACCTAGAGTCGTGAATTTGATTCTCACCTGGGCAATTGAACATTATTTTGTGACGAATTCATTAAATAAGGTCCTTAGTCCCACCCTGGCTAGAAAAGGGTGGTAACTTATAGACATCCCGTCCAATTTGACTAAGTAGCACAAGTCAAGTGGGCGATAATAAATAAATAACCCTTTATTATTTTCTTGAGAACAATACAATCTTGTGGATTAAAAAAAAAATTTATTTTGTAAAGCCCACTTTTATGCTATGTCTAATTCGAACGGAATGTTCAGGTTACTACTCTTTTATAGACAAGCTAATGCTCAGTATTTTTTTAGTGAATTGGTTACTCAATAAATTCATATTTCAGAGGCTGGAATGATACGGCACTACGTTTACCAAGTGGGCTAAAGAGGTTAAAACCAACGCCTTATGACTAACCTCAGCACTAAAGAAAAATTAAAACAAACATAAAATAATACTTGATATTTTACCTTAAAATTTCCGTTCGTTCCTTTCCTTTCTGTAATTCGCATACACTAGCAAAACCGATGTTTTGCTTGGTCCTTCTGTAAATAAATTGCAGAAATTAGTTTATCCAAAAGTCAAAGTATATAGAACTCATAAAAATTATTAATTAATAGTATTCGCCCTATTTAGACGAGACTTCAAATTGCTCCAAGTGAAAAGGCCTCTCATCCAGGCCGTATTTTAGTTAATTTTTATCAATATTCCAATTCTATCTCTTGCTCTACATAGAGATTTCGTATTTTTTGTAGGACTCGTATGGAGTTATTTGAATTGTGTAAACAGAATAAATGAAAAGTTTTAAATCTATGAGTGCTCTACCTCGAAATATTATGCAGGAGTACATTGTTGGAAAGCTAAATAATAACATCCTGTAATAGAAATTTAAAAACATTTTTACCCTAAATGCACGATTGGGTTCTTGAAATTATTAAAAATAAATTTATCAGATTCTAACATCACACCAAGTACTCGAGGGAGGCATGTAAAATATTTTAATAACTTCAGAGATAAACCGATAAAAAAACTAAGAGCAGAATTAATTAGCTCTCAGAGTTCCTCTGATAAATATTTAGAATTATTTTTCTAAAGTTAAATAAAACATAAGTAGACTATTTTAGTTATATTATTCATAATTATAAAAATTCAGCAATTTAACGAAGGAAAAAAGTGAAATTGGAAATGAAAACAGAATTTAAATTTTGTCGGATTAGTTATTGGAATATTTTGCAACACGAACCACTCACCAATGAACCTTATCTCATACAGAGAAATTGGACTTGTGAACAATAACGTCACATTTCATCAAATTTAAGTTAGAAGACATTTTTAACCTTAGGTTAATGCTGACTCATTTTCATGGAATCTTCACTTTTTGCAGTTAATTTCAATCCCTGTTCACTTAGGTAGTGCACTGTGTCATTCCAGCACGTAGGAAAACTACTTAGTCAATGCAGCCCCTGGGAGTAGTGCCGGACTGGCAAATGCTGAGGGCCCGCGGGGACTCAAATGAAAAAAGGTCCGTCACGCAGGGGCTGCGTAAACTAAGCAGATTCCCCACGTGAAGCTTTACAACAGAGAAATCTGCATACTAGTAACAGTAGTAGTAACGAGACTAAACCAATTTCACGAAAGCCGAAAGTTACGGAAACGGCTGAACTAGTTTTCGTGGGATACTCACGAATAGACCCGACATCAGCCGATCACATCTCGCCGTTATCCGCACAAACTTAATAAAACGCACATACCTGGGTTAATATTGAAGAAAGAGAATAAATGTATATAACAACATTTATAGTAGATTTAATTTGCAATATGATTGGTCCTTTACAAGTTTTCGATCCGACCTATAGTAACGGATATATATATATATATATATAAATACAGTTTTGAACGGACCTCATTTTCGTCATCTATTATTATATTATACATATTATAAACACCCAAATAACATTTATTTACATTTGTAAATACATCGCAAACGTTACGATTGTATTTTCCCAATTATGCTATTTTTACAGGTTTTCATTTTTAAGGACCTAATGTCCTGAATTATTATTACTGGTAAATCTAGATCTATTAATTTTTGTAATAACCTACAATCCTAAAATAAATATTTGTATGAATTATATATGCTATTTTATAACCTCAAAGTCATTAGCAACTTAGTTTATTAATTTCAATTAAAAATATTCTTATTAAAAACATACTAATAAGAGTACTATATATATATATATATATATATATATATATATATGTGTGTGTGTGTGTGTGTGTGTGTGTGTGTGTGTGTTGTGTGTGTACGTGCGTGCGTGTGTGTGTGTGCGTGTGCGTGTGCGTGTGTGTGGGTGTGTGTGTGTGTGTGTGTGTGTGTGTATATATATAAAAAATTGATTTTATTATATTTGGTATCAAACATTCCGCTAGGGAGGGGGGGGGGCACGGCTTATTTTGCCGAGGGCCCACAGAGCTGTCAGCCCGGCACTGCTTGAGAGACTAACATTTTCTTTTCCATAACTTAATAACTCACATGCATAGCAATTAAATTCAAATTTAATGCATACAAACTACTTTCTGAAGTCCTTGGCTAGAAGGTGAGTGATATTAATATTTGGATCATTCCCAATATTCTCACCTTGACAGTGAACAGCTTGGTTTTATTTATTTTTAATTTTCTTTTTTTTTTTATTCTCCGAGTTCTAAACATAACAAGTCCTTGGCACTGGTGTGGTTGAAGCTCATTAATGCACATCGCTCTAACCCAAGGAGACATATTATAAATATTTATGTATATTTAAAGTAAAGCACCAAGTTTTTTTACACTTTCTGCAAGTTGGTGACACACTGAATAATTTAATTTTAAGAATATTAATGGTAATACGTTTGAGTATGTGAAAGGCTATTGGTATTTAACATAACAGAAGGGTATCGTGGTTTAAATCATATCTTTTAATCAGTCCCACTTTTTAAAATATTATTAGGAACATTTAAATATTAGAAATTGAACTAAGATAATCGCATTTCTTAGCTTCCAGCCTCCTATAAACTACCACTCCTATTCTTGTCATATTAGCAACAAGCCAATAAAAACGGAGCCGTCTTATTTATGCCCGTGAAGCTTAAATAAGACGTATTGTTTTCATCGGATGCGCTGAAACTAATTCGAATTCAATATATTTCCACTGTTATAATTCGGATCAAAAAAATTGTACATAACCAATCTTGTTGCTAATTTAATTTTCGTTTTATCATATTTTCTGTAACTCGAATATTAACAGAGATATATACTTTTTAGTAGATTTCTCATAATAGAAATCAGCTATTGTCATTACACACACACACACACACACACACACATATGCATGTGTGTATGTGTATGTGTGTACGTTTATGTCTGTAACCACACTAGTAGTCGCAATTTTTTGGCATTTGAAGAAACGTTTCTAAAATCGAAGAGTTCAACCTCCATTGCTTATTTTCCCTAAAGGAAAAATCGTATCTGATAAAACGATGAGAAAGATGTTTGTCAAGTCAGACGTGTGTCCATCATATGGTAAATCTGCCTAGTTTGCGCTACGTCTGCGACAGAACATTTCCTCATGCCATAATTGCCAAATGATCCCAGGGTATCACAAGGTTCTTCCCGGAGTTACTTTCACAGTTTACTTCTTGAATTGACTAGGTGGTTACTCTTTTAGCGGCTATTATCAGGGCAACAAATAGAGATAAAAGAACAGATCGGCATTCCCTTCGTAGGCTGTTGCCAAGACGTATCACACACTAGGCCCGTGATTTCCCATTTGTTTATATTTAATTTTGGCAAGATTCGCTCATCCTACGGCCATACTAGCTCCATTATGAATTTCAATGGTATAGATTCTCCATCTAGCTTTCGTTATTCCACCCATAATTCTCTAAAAAGAGGTATAATGTTTTACAAATATTACATGCCTTTTATTATTATTATTATTTATTAACGTCCACTTTTTGTAACTAAGGCGAATTGTCTACAGGTTACCACCCTTTTGCAGCTAAGGTGAGACTAAGAATTTTATTTAATGAATTCCGTCATTTTATTTAATGTTTTTTATTAAGATCTTTACTAAGACTGCAAGAGTAATGCCCATGATCTAGCACATTAAAATTCTTTATTTATGAATAATCAAGACAAATTTTGAGAACTCAATTCCTAGTGTTCAACCTGCGGAGTACTTTCTTATTAATTATAGACAATTAGTATTGGTGACCGCTTGAAAACTAAAATTTATATATTGTTAAAACAAAAAGAAAAACACGTACATCAAAAACCCTTATGATTCAGTTTTTGTTTTTGAAAGATTGTACAACAAATGGCCTCCAACTAACCGTGGAATAAATTCGAGTAATGAAAAATTGATAATAAAAATGAATAAATAAGCATATGTATATATATATATATATATATATATATATACACACATATACATGTGTGTGGTATAAAAATTGAAATCACTCATGATTTAATTATTTCCAAAAAATAAAGCATTTACCCTTTACCTACACTTTATTCTCTGTTTCTCCTTTAGTTAGAATCCCATGTCGCCAAGTGTTGAGATTTAAGCTGTGTTTAGAAGGATACTTACTTAAAGTAATCTTCATATAAATTGTTTAAAGTAAAAATCACAAGTGTAAGAATGTCACTGATCCACTGGCTAAAAGCAAAACATACCAATACTTCTATTTGCTAACGACTTAAAAGCAACATAAAAGAAAATTGAATACAAAATAAAAAAAGAAATAACTGCATTAAATTGCTTTATCAAAAATTGGTTGGATATAATTTAGCAAGCCTACTAGTAATAGCAGAGATAATTCTGATTAAAAATTAAACCCGTTTTAAAGTCCCTGTGTTCTAACCAAGTTTGTCCTATGAATGAACTTGATCATTAGTGGAATATTAAACGTTTAAATAACAAGTTTAGTTGAGATCAAATAAAATTGCGAGAGCGATGATAGGTAGGTATGTATAAGCGAGCGCGTGCGTGTGTGTGTGTGTGTATGCGTGTGTGACTGTGCTATCGGTACTCTAGCTGTAACTATATAAGATCGAATCAGATAATAATGAGTAATCAGAACATCGATTTAAACTCGATCCGACCATTAAAGGCTATAGAATAGCATTCATAAGCAAATAAAGAGTGTCAGTCACTTCGCTTATACTTGTCAAAAATAATAAACAGGAAATTAATAATCACACTCAGTACCTACAAAGTGACTACTCAGAGCCCTTTCGTGCAATGATTTAGACTAGAAGTCCATTTACCACGGAGATAACTACAACCCAAATTAGCTTTTAATAACAGCTGATGCCTTGTTGACAAGAGATGGACAGACCATCATCCTGAGAATCTCTATGACGTCCTAACAAGGCGGTAAACAATAGAGGATATCCAAATCATTAGACTTGGCTTTATCGGAGAACTCAAAACTGAAAATAGGAAACAAAATGTCACAGCGCTACCGATTTTAAACTGTTAACTGATATGAACATTCGACCTACTTACCTTTAAGTTTTCTTCCACACATTAATTAAAACTCTTTTTTGAGTTCAATGTAATGTATCAGTTTGTAATACTCGTTGATACAAGCACTATTCATTAATTCATTTATTATTTATTTGTTTCTTTGGTGTCACGCAATTTGAAGCGATTTACACCCTTCATCACATAAACCAAATGATAAAAAATACTCCAAATTATTGAATATAAATTTATAGTTGCTGCTGGGTGATATCAAAATTGGAAAATAAAAACTATTACATTAATTACATAAAAACTATTAAAACAGAGAAAATTATTGAACGGAAAATGTCATGAAAAGGAAATAGAAACAGAACACGAATAATTAATAACAGACAAAAAAAAAAAAGAAAGGAACAAAAGCGTAATGTTAAATTCGCAAACAAAACCCACAAATGCGGATGCATACACAAGGTAGCCCAAAATGTAAATTTGCATTACATTTGGTAAAACATTGTGTTGAATTAAACCTTTATGGCTATACTTCTCTGGAAATAAGAAGAGGTTGGGTACTATATACGATTGTAAATATGTATTTGTTTTAAGTATGATAATAATTCATTAATTCATTATTTAATCGGAATAGTACAAGGGTGAGATTTTTGCGCAGAGACCAAACAATGGACAGCAAAGCTATCGATATAAACGTGGGAGATCGGACCCTTGGTTGTGTATGGAAATATAATGTGGGCTCAAAAAAAAAACTAAAACAGAAATGCTGCTGTTCTAGGAAGGCGGAATTAAGAATGAAAAATATTTGGTGCTGTTGTCAGTGGAGGATCTGTCAGACGTAGGTATATACTCGTTAGACTCCCACTGACCCATAAGCACTGGGACAATAGTCAACTTAACGTTCTCCCTTGGGGGGATGGGACTTGCACCTATTAGCCATTAAGGGAAATCAGCTATTGGTCGACTCATGACGTGATTTTCAAAATTTGTCTTCAAATGTTCATGGATCCTACCTAGGAGGTGTGTGTGTGTGTGTGTGTGTGTGTGTGTGTGTGTGTGTGTGTATGTATATAATTTACCTTCTGGCTATTGGGGATAGTGGTAGCTGTACCCACGTCTTAACCCGCATGGCCACCTGCTCTCCCTCCCCCCAAAAAACTATACACACACACACACACACACACACACACATATATATATATATATGTGTGTGTGTGTATGTGTGTGTTGATGTTTTCGACCAGGTTATATTTATATATGGTGTTGTTTTTTTGGAGGTTTGGTCCATAGCATAAACTCCTCCTGTTACACTCTAATTTAACAACAATGTGGAATATTATAAAGTAGCGCCTATATTTTTACAGCCCTGAAGAAGAGAAAATAAAATTCTCGAAATATCGGCATAAACTAAGATTTTTTTTCACCAACATTGACCACACCTCCAAAAAAACAACAACACCAGATATATATATATATATATATATATATATATATATATATATATATATATATAGCAGTCGCAATTTTTCTTTGATCGTTGCCAAACTCGATAATAAAAAATATTTTCTGAGGCGTTTGCGAGGCGTGCACTGCTTTATCAGACCATTATGAAAAATATTTGTTATATCATCAACTTCAGAGAGAGGGAACGTAATAATAAAACATGTTTTAAATGGATAGTAAGTAGGGCAAGTAGAAGATTAGAGAGCATCCAACTCAGCAGCCCCAACAGTAGCAGGTCTTTATGCTCTCCCACAAAAAATATACGAGGGAACTAATGAGAAACTCCACTCCTTTTTTTTCTCTCTATATGCCTCAGTGGCAATGGACTTAGGGATACAACTCAGAGCACATAGGCAGTGACTATTATCAAGTAAATATTGTATTATACGGAATGAATACAATACTAAAGGAGGCGATAACAAACTAATGTTGTAAGATTACAAATTCGAAAATTAGAGAATTATAATAACCTCATTGGATAGAAAACAACCAGGCAGAAACTAAAAACAAAGAAAAAACAAACTAAAAAGAAATGAAGTCGAAAAACCTAAGAGTATTGACAATGGAGAAAATAAAACATGCCTCACAGATCACGTTTTTGTCTAGATATTTTTTATTTGAGATGCCGCTACAATAGTGATTCATCTTTTAACATGTGAGAATATAATTTTACAAAATTAAATAAATATTAAAACTTTTACACACCTAAATTTTACAAATGTATAAAATAAATAGAATGGACAAAACTAAATATAAATTGTTAGTATATTTACAACATGAGGAAAAAAAAACAACAAAAAAAAGCTAAAAGAAAAACTATAAATACTTAAACTGGAAGGAGACGACAAAACTTATATTCCATGTACAGTGCTTATATATAACTTTCATAATGGTAAATAATAGCTTTTACATTTCATCAAATAATTCATTATTTCTTAAATACTTAAAAACATCATCTATAAATTGGCTACTGTCGGCTAGTAGCTCGCATACATTTGTGGGCCATGGGTACGCTTTTGTACTGCACACAAGTTTGTTTCTAGAGACACAAATTTAACCATGACGATGAGCAAAGGTAGGAACAGGAGGGCTTCGAGGAAATTGCTTAGCATTTGGCGATTATAAGGCTCTTATTCCGAAAGATTGGTTAGAATCAGAAACACACGTTAAAGAATTGGTAAAACAAGCAGCAGAAGTTTTTTCCTTTGAAAAAACTAAAATTTTAACAAACATCAAACACTCACCCACGCATTTGAAAGTTAATGATCAGGGAATTGAAAGAGTAGACCACTTTAAATATCTAGGGTGAATGGATAAATTCGAATTCAGGAGGGAAAAAAAAGCAATGGAAACCAGGATGAAAAAAATGAAAGTAGTTTTTAATTAACTAAAAATACCTATCATAAAAAAAAACCCACTATCGTGGAAACCAAAATTTAAAAATTATAGAGCAGTTATAAAACCAGAAGCTTTGCATGCAGCAGAATCTTTAGCGTTAACAAATAATGGATTACGAGATTTACCATACAAATATTCAACTTTTCCAAAAATAGAAAAGCAATGTGCAATTAGTTCGAACAAGTTAAACTTGATTAACCTTGATGTGAAACGTCATCAATAAAACACTCTAGTAGACCCAAATGATATTTGACATTTACTAAACTCTATTTAAAATTGTCATGTAAAATTAAAGGTTGACTTCGTTAATGGCTGAATCAGAACATAACGAGAAGGAGTTTTAAGAAGCAGCAACATATAAAATCGTAAATATCTCAGTTCATATTCGCCGCATTGAAAACTGTTAAATAAACCAAATTATTAATAAAATAGTGTACAATTATTTACGTACGTTCCTCTAATTAACAGTTATGCGTTTTTTTGGGTGCTCAACTTATAGTTAACCTCCATCCCTGGATAAATGATTTTCATGTAAATCATCTATATAGCTATAGATTTCATATCCAGTTAAATTCGAAATTCTGTTTACATGGGCTTCTTATAATGGGAGAAATAAAGAATAGAACGTTAGATGATGTATTCAGCGTGTCATTCTCTTGAAAAGTCTGCTAAGTTTACGCAGCACTAATGAGAGTATTTTAAACATCTTATTGTATCACAATTACTATATAACTATTGAGTGAACCGTGTTCATCCTTTGAATATAATATCCGTTTAGCTAGCAATGTTAATTTCTTCAACAAATATTCCCATTTTCAACTCTCCCCATTAAACTATTTGGCCAATCAGTTCGGCAGTCACCCGAGAAGCAAGTACCCTAGCGGGTGACATTGACAACCCAACTATAAACAAACAGTTCAGTGACCTCCACATCAGCTGTGAGTGGGGGAAAGTAGGTATTGAGCGGCTATCAGCTGGCCTCTACTAGCCACTTCCAAAACATTCCCCTTCCCCAGCTGGAACTTCCATGTTTCAAAAATGAGTAGTACATCCAGTGGGTCAATCTCTGGTTCCTCGGCGCATCAGCAAGCCCTCCCCCTCCTGTTTTTTTACCTTCATCTTCCCTTTGTGTACATTTTTTTTCTTTCGAGTTCATTACAAGTAAAAGAAATCCTAATAACGTTTACAATTAAAGTAGAAAACCATTCTTTCATTACTTCTGTGACACCTTGACAAATGTATAGTGAAGCAAAAATAAAAGAAAATAAATTTATGTTAATTGATTTGTCACTGTTCTTTGTATTGGAAGTTTCTTTTACAAGTATCATATACTAAGCTTGGTTTATGAACTTTTAATAGTTTAGAAGTAATAAAATATTTTTTCTTTATTGGGTTTACGCATAGGAAATGAAACCCTCCCTGAGTTTTAAAAAGTCTTACTTACCAGTAAAACACAGTTCATTTCTTCTTTTAAAAAATCAATATAGAATTAAAATATATGTAACAAAATGTATATTGTTGCTAGGAATGTGACAGCACTATATGGGTCACGTTGAGGACGAAAAGTAAACATAGAGTTGCATCGCGATCGAAAATCTAACCGTTGCATGGCACATTTTGATTGAAAACACACAAAAAAACCTATTATTTCTAAGTAATATATTCTTACCCCGCCCCCAAATAAAGAGAACAAAAGATACGTTTCTATAAGCAGCAAGCAACAATTTAAAAATATATTTAATAAATTCACACTTGATATCGAATACTTATAAAATTTTATAAGTCCAGTATTTCTTACTTTCTCCACGGAAAATAAGGTCGGGAATAGAACCAAATTCTATGACTAACAAAAGATTTTCAGTGAAATCTTAAACATTTTTTTTTTTTTAGAAAACATTACATAGCAATTTGTTTTCAAAATTTCAGGTTACTCCGCTATCTATTAATTTCTTAAGATGTTAAGAAAGGGCATAATATCTCATGCGTATTTTCTAAGAAGTATTAAAATGCATTTTTTTTTTTTCATTTAATTTATTTTAAAGTCCTACATCCTCCTTATAACGAAAGACAATCTTTCTCATGATAAGAATCTCCTTCACTACATTATTTTTGATTCGCAGTGAAGACGGAAGCGAAGAGATTATTTACAGGCGTCAAATTAAATCACTTATTTTATATGGAATAATTTGGTCTTAAATTAGAAACATTCGAAAAGAAATTTCTGAAACTACCTTCATTATAAATATTATTTATTTCTATTCTTTAATATTGAAGAAAAAGTTCAGCAAAAAAGTATTAACAAGCGAATAGGTGTAAATCAGGAAGGGCAAGAATTGATAATGAGCTGCAACAGTCCTATGCTCTCTGCAGTTCACATTTCGTATAAGATTTATTAAATAATTGTTTTATATTTTTTATTCAGTTTTTTTTTAATATTAGTACATAAAAAACTCAGTATAAGAATTTCCTTAAATTAATTCAATTTTTGAAACGAGTTTTATAATTTTTTTTAAACTGAAAAATGAACTAGTCAGTTAAAAAGAATTCGTCAATTCCTTTTTATGTAAGCTATAAAAGAAGGTTTCCTTGGAAAAAAATCTTTACTATTTAATATAATCACGCATTTTTAAACTTATTTTTTAAAATTATAAATTAATATAAAATTACTAGAAACATTTAAATTCCTTAAATCAAGGAAACAGAAAAAAAAAATCAACATTTTGAAAAAAAAATACGTATATATTTTTTTAATTCATTCTTCTTTTAAGAATTTTTACGCTTAGTAATTAGGTGTAGAATTTATACGCTTTTAATATACAAGTAAACTCATGTTAGATATAAACCTTGGTACTTTGGAAATTTAAATGTTACCAGTTTTGTTTCCCTCTGAAATCATCTGAATTATTGAATACAAATAAGTGGATGTTAAGTAAGAAATCAATTTCCTCTCTGAATTTCGAATATTTTTCTTTGTTTAGAGTCCCATTTACTATCCGAAAATGATTAAAAAATGAATCCTGGAATTTATTGGAAATATTAAAGGAGAATAGAGGAGCGACTCACCACTTGATGTTTACTGATCTCCCGCTCCTGGCCCAGACAACAGCCGATGTCAACCCAACCAAAGCCCCGACCAAGCTAAGATGGCAACCAGCTGATTTTTGTTTTCTTCCAGCTCCTCCTGTCAAAAGTCGAATCCCATTGGCTCAAAATTGGCCAATAAGGTGCCGGCATTAGTCGCTCCCAGGATTCCACGAGAGTTGGTAACCTCATCGTGGAGGTTACACTTGTGTTTTCATATTGTGAAAATATGGAATGACAACGCATTTTGTCAATTGTAAGCTTTTAGATGGGTATATCAGTTTTTTGTGGAGTATAGTGTCAGTTTTTCTTGGGGTCCATTCTACAGGTATGTATTTAAAGTCGAGGCTTCTCTAATATTTATTTTCTGACTTTGATCCTATTTCCTTTTAACCGGTATTTGTTAAATACAAATTCTTTGTTTAAGCGGAAATATTTTTTCTAGATATATTTAGGGCTTGTAAACAATAGTTTTTTGAATAATGAAAGTATGCAATCATTACCCTGTGCTTTCTTTCTGAATCTTATTCACTTTCTTTTTTGTTCTACTTAACAATATTCTGCTGTAGGTTGATTTAATTCATTGAGGTTTGTTATTTCACTATTATAATTTCATTTTATGGATTTTTCAGTATATTTCTTTCAAAGCTCTTTTGGAGAATTAATTTTATTATATTGAAATTTCTTTACAAAATTCAAAATTTATTTAAATGAATTTATTATTTCTTAACTTTGTCTTTTTTTTCTTCTATTAATCAGTTTTGGTGATTTTTTTTTTAAATAAAATTAAATATAATTCAGTTTGTAGTATTTCATAATATTACTAGTTATTAATTTTTGATTTTTTTTTCGTTATATGACTATACAAAAAATGTTAATAAATTCAAAATAATCCATTATTTTATGTGTTTCTTAAGGATGTATGTCTTCATATTTTATTTCAGCTGCTATGCGAATTCTACATTTGAGGAATATTCTACATACACCTCATAAGCAGCTTCTTCGTAATAATAAATCCAAATGGAATAGCTTGTCGAAAAATGTATTTACTTTAACTAATAAGCAGTACAAAATTAGAAACAGAAGGATATTTGCTGCATTTATTGGTACTACAACCCTTGCTGCTGGTTCTGTGTATTATTTAACTCGTCCAGAAAATGAACGCAGATTCATTCGAGTCACACTTGGAGGCATTATACGTTTTTTCAGGTACTATGAAATTTAGTGTATATTCTGCCTTACTTTGCGCTTTTAATTTTATTTATTGTTTAAGTTTCAATTTGTAGAGATATAGGTTTAGATGTCAGGTATCACTAAGGTGGGTATTATGGCCCAGCTTGATTAAGACATTGCACTGAACTAATTGTGCCCTAGTGAAAATTTGTGTATTCTCATAATACTTTTGAGGATATCGACTAACTAAATAGCATGCACTAGAGTCCTTGTAGGAGCTGTCACCCTTTTAAACCACTCATTGTGAGCAGATAGGATTCTCTTGGACGTTATATAGCCTACTCTGCCTGGATAGTCTCCACTCTAATATAATGTCGAGTGATTGATGTTGCAGTATCTAGGAAATAGAGAAAAGAGAGATGCAGTCTTCCTGCATTAAATGTTTATATTTGACAACCTTTTTCACAAAATGAGTAATAAGGTCGCTAACAAAGCCCTGTTACTCTACTGAATTCAGTGGAGTAACATGGCTTTGTTATTATTACACCTTCTCTAGTGATATTCATGTAGTTCTGCAGTCCTTCAATTGAATTCAATTCAAGCAAAACATTGTTTAGTTGAAATATTTAAAAAAACAATCGGTTTAAAATAGCAAACCCTCTCAAATTGGATTTTTCTACTTTCTTTGACAAAATTCCATGTTTTACTATCTTACCTAACTTGATGAGTTTTTAACATTTTTGTCTTGTTCGAGAGACTTTTAATGCAGTGAGCAACAATAGAGTTTCTGGTGGTCATAGAAGAATTCTGATTTTTAAGTTAGCGTTCATGTTATTAATCTCTCTCCCCCCTTGGTACTCAGATGTGGAATTTGCTTTTAGGCAATAATTTTTTATTGTAGGTTCCATGCAAAGACCCAGATCTCTGATAAATTTACTTTTGCTGTTGCACCTCACACATTAGTTTGAGTGTAGGTCCTTTAACATGATTACTTTTGAAGGGAATGCCATCTGATCTATAAACTCGGTTTATAAACTTTCCTTAGAATTTGTAATTCTAGGGTCATTAACCAACAAATTGTTGTGATGCTCTAAAATAATTCATTCTCAATTTTTATTACTTGTTAAATAAATTTTTATTTCTATTAGTTTCGTCCTACATTATCACTTTTTCCTTCTACAACTGTTAATAACTTGTTTAGACTGTGAATGCCATTTTTTTTTCTTCTTCTTGCTTTTCACATTGTCTTATTGCCTAGTTGTACATGTGAATGGAGTCTTGACTTTTATTTTTAATTCTAATTCTGTGAATTTTAGTGTATACAGTTAAATGTAAACTGGTTAAATATGAAGTAATTTAGGTAAAATGCATGCTAAAATTGAACTAAAAGAATAAAAAGATTAAGATGACACATTTATTTTCAGATCTTCAGCAATTGGTGTCGCTATAACATTAGATTATGTTTGGTCTCCTCTTGGTATACCTGATGATAGCCCCGCATATGTTGAAATCTTGTCCCAAGTTCACAAGAGGTCAGCTCAACGAATTCTTGATGGATGCCTAAAAAATGGTGGGCTTTATATCAAACTTGGACAGGGTCTGGTTGTTATGGATCATATTTTACCATTTGAATACATCGAGACTCTTCGGGTCAGTAACTATCTGTTCTTTAAACAATTGGTTCACTTAGTTTTCTCTTTGGGATTATGAATTTGACAATGTATTTATAATGAGCAAGGTTGGGAGTGGGGGGGGGGTGTTTCTTTGGTAGTTTAAAGTACATTAATATAAATTACCTTTTTTACCGAAGTGCCTTTCCCCCATTATGAAAATGGCCATTTAAATTAATCACATGAATTTAAAAAATATGCTTGTGTGTGTAGGAACACATATTCCTAAGAGTTTCCTTGGCTGAGTTGGTCTCTTTTTCTTTTTGTAACCGCAAGATCAAATCTCGCCAGGACCAACTCATTTTTTTTTTCTAACTATTTAAAAAAACAGATCTGTTTATATGTACAATCACTTTTTCTATGGATACAAGAAAATTATTTATTGTAAACAGTATTTTATTTATACTGTTAAAAAGTAATATTATATAATTTTTATGATTTTATTAGGTAACTAAATTATTTTAATAATAGGTGTATTTGAAATGATATTTCATTTGTTTCGCTGTACTTTGTTTGGAAATCATTTGAGTGTGAAGCAAAATAATTGATTGTATCTTAGCTGATTTCTATAGGGTTCTGCCTTTTTTGATAAGTATTGACATGACTCTCTGAAGAGAACGTAGTATTGGTATATGTGAGGTAGTGTAATCTCCTGAAGAGGCTTCATAGAAAGTAAGCTTGTGGAGATGATTAATAAATTTGTTTCTAAAGAGAAGCAACTGTTCTTCTAAAAAATAACCTTTTGCCATATTTTCCACCTTTGAATGGGATGTAGTCACAATATTAATGAAATTATTCATTTAAACTGACATCTTATAAGTAGATTATTCTTTTCTATATGCCTAAAAGGAAATACATTTTCTGAAACTTCGACAATATTTAATTTAAAACACCCAATGGGACAGAAGCGCAATAACAGCTATATATTACTTGCTGTCATTATCAATAAGCTAAATACAATCTTTATATTTAAAAAATAAAGTATTTGAAAACTGCTTGGGCTATTATATTCTGATCATCGAGACTAAATCTAGTTATTTTTTGTAATATGAAGATGTACTGTTGACAACATGGTAAAATAAAAGTAGATTATGAATGCAGTTTGAAGTGCATATTGAATTTATTATTGGTAATTTTAAACTGCTAAAGATGAAACTGCTCCCTTAACTCTTGACTATAAAATAATTTATTAGATCTGTTCACTTTAAAAGACCTGGTGTCCACCTCTTTTGGTTGAAAGTTGTAATTAGAATAATGTGAGTGATATTAATAATGTATAAGTGATAATGATAGTATTAAGAAACAAGACAAATATATATTAATAAATTTTAACTTTTTGTCACTTCTTTAAACCTTTTATATTCAGGTCCTTCAAGATCGCTGTTTAAATCATGACCCCAAAGAAGTCCATCAGATCTTTAAAGAAGACTTTGGGAAATCTCTTGATGAACTTTTTACAAAATTTGATGAAGAGCCTATTGCTGCTGCCAGCTTAGCTCAGG
Source organism: Riptortus pedestris (assembly GCA_019009955.1). Lineage (NCBI taxonomy): Eukaryota > Metazoa > Arthropoda > Insecta > Hemiptera > Alydidae > Riptortus > Riptortus pedestris. Next base: position 74,805,715 of record CM032229.1, read on the forward strand.
TGAATCATATATTTGTTGACTTTCTGTCTGGAAGTTAATGGAGTTATTTGTATTTTTCAGTTTTTGACATTAAGTAAACACCCACCCTTACTCATTCCATAATAACAGTTAACCGTGAATTGTCTTTTTTAACTATGTATTAACTATTTAAATTTTATCGGGTCTTTATTACATAAGATATATGGGCAGCATGTAACATAATACATTCTAGACTAGAAACCTCAATTTTTATACCATACTTAATGTTTTACCGTTTCAGGAAAAATTAAAAATTATTCATCAATGGCCGCAATTGGTCCAGAAGGGGTAGGAGTTTAATAGATCATGCATATCTTCATTACTCGTAAAGTGTAATATAATCAATGCTATACAACGAAATTACCACAATCCATTTCTAGACATTTTTTTTCTAACTCATTTATTAACCAAGTTATTTATATATTTTTTTGTTTTTTGTTCTTCAGTTAAATTATTCAGTAATTTAATAGATATTTGTCAAAAAGAACTATACTTCTATACATCTTGTATGCAGATAAATTTGAAGTGCAGTTTTTACATGGGAATTTTAGTTTGGGAGAAATAAGGAGAAAATTGTAAGAATGCATTATCAGCCTGTTATTCAGCTTGTAGGAAATCTGCCATGAGACACTGTTTGTTTGTTTTTTAAATTGTCCTTTCATCAATAGATTTCATTGTAAATTTAAGAGAATATGTCAGTATGTTTTGTTTTCTACTTTTAACTTTCCAAATTAAATATTCTCTTCATAATAATAGATTGTTGTTATTTTTATATATTGCATTATTCAAAAGGGGTTTTATTTGTAGGTGTTTAGAGCTACAACAAAGGATGGCAGTGATGTGGCTGTGAAAGTTCAGTACATTGATTTGCAAGACAGATTTGTTGGAGATATTACCACACTTCGGATACTCTTAACCATTGCTGGCTGGATTCATAAAAGCTTTGATTTTGCTTGGGTTCTTAATGTAAGTTAACTCTTCTGTGGAAAGGATAGGGATTGTATGCTCTCATTTGATAAGTTAAATTGTGTTGAATTCAAGTGTCACTTGTCTCAATAGTAATATTTTTCTCCCTTTAAGCTTTTTCAACGTACATTTTTGTACATTCCGAACAAAACTGATCCCACTTATCCGAGCATTACCTACATACGTTTTCACAACATTTAAGTGTATTAGAATTTTTAATTATGATTTTAATAAAAATGTTAAAATAAAAATTATTATTTTTTTATTATTTATTTATTGGAGCTTCGCAGCTTCGGCGATGTTGCTCTAAACAAAAGCATTTGTAACTTAAAAAACAAAACAATACAAAAAAAAATTAACAAAATTAAACAAAACAGAAATGGAACACGAAACACAAAAAGAAAACCAAACAGATAAGGAATACAAAATGCAAAAGGAACACAAACCAGAAAAGGAACACTGAACACAAAACATAAAAGGATCACAAAACAGAGAGAAAACATGAAAAACAGAGATGATATCAAAACAAAATGGGCAAGAAATAGAAACGCAACTAAAAACAGAACTGGGGGAAAAAAAAATAGAACACAAAAGGCGAAATTAGACACAAAAACTGAATGAAACACCAAAACGGAACTGGAATTTAAAAATGGAAATGGAACTCAAAAACAATATGAAACTCAAAAAACAAGAATGGAAATTAAAAATTACAAAAAATTTATAAATTGATTTAATTTGTTATTTTAGGAACTAAGGGGAACATTAGAAAAGGAACTGAATTTTGTGAATGAAGCTAAAAATTCAGAAAAATGTGCCAAAGATCTGTCTCGGTTTCCATTCGTTTACGTCCCAAAAATATTTTGGGACCTCACAAGCTCAGTAAGTATTTTATTTTATACAAACTATCTCTTGTATTTATTCGAACTTTCTCATAGGATATTGTCATTATTATTTGGATTTCTAATTAAAATGAATTGTTTCTTTGCAAGTGCATTATATATATATATATATATATATTTATATATATATATATATATATATATATATATAGATATAGAGAGAGATAGATAGATAGACAGTTTTATAATGTATTCTAGGTTTTTAAGAATGATTTATTTCCTTTCATTTATACTTTTATATCCAACCTTATTTATTTTTAGCGTGTTTTGACCGCCGAGTTTATTGATGCTATTAAAATAAGCAATAAAGAGGCTTTACATGAACAGAAATTTTCACTAGCTGACATTGATGACAAACTTTTTAAAGCATTTGCTGAGCAGATATTCCACACAGGATTTGTGCATGCTGATCCACATGCAGGAAATGGTATCTTTCATTTTTTGATTAATATTTGTGCTTGTTTATTTGTCACTTGAGTTGTATTTTGTTCATATATTTATAGTCCTTGTGAGGCACTCGAAGAATGTGAAAGGGGCTCAGTTAGTTATCTTGGATCATGGTCTTTATGAAGAAGTCCCTGATAATGTTCGAGAATCCTTGAGATTGTTATGGAAGTCAATGGTACTGAATGATCATGAGAAAATGAAACAGCACTCCATAGAATTAGGAGTTGATGGTATGTATATTTGTTAATTTTCTTCTGAAAAAAAAAAAGTACCTAGTTTATTTTCTTCCCCTATTTATTGATGAATTGCAAAGATTATTTTAAGAAATATATTTATCAGGAATAGTAATAAAGGAGGGTATTTTCCTTTACAAATATTTGTTGTACAAAGTCCAATTTTAAAGCACAAGGTGGTCCATCTTTAGTGTCTGCTGACAACCAAAAAACAAATTAAAAATGGTAAAATATCCTAAGTGTAGTAGGGCTAATGATAATAACTGATGCTCAAATTAAAATCATACAGAAAACTACTCTTGAAAAACAGTGACTAGTATGTAAAAAAAAAAATTATTAGAAATTAATATCACAGAAGGGAAATAAGGCTACAGTGTTGCCAAGGTTTTGGAAAATATATGTCCTTTCTCAGTGCCTTCAAACATAGAATATAATTTTTCAAAATAACAGTCAACAAATTTATAATCGATTTCACAAGTTAACAAAAACGAATAGCCACAATGATACATGCACACTATAAATATGAATGATGGACCACTAATCCAGAAATCTGAATTTCAAATGAGAAAAAATCTGGGGGTACAGTCTGTAAATATTAAAACCTGATGTAAATACTTCCACTCTTGTATGGTTTAAAAAGTAATAAAAAAGTATTATAACTATGAATAAATAATTTAAATAAAAGTATGTTGTGCATGGGCTGCGTAAACTAAGCAGATTTCCACTTGCTGGAATGACACTGGTGATCTCATCTCACCATCTATTCTTTGTGGGGGTGAAGGCTGAATTCCATAAAATTCAAATAGCTGACTTGAGTTAGTGGAAATAGTATAAAATAATAGCTGGAGAAAATTAATGTTATACAATCAATATGAAACAATATTGATTGTATAACATTTTTTGATCCCTCATAATAATGGAGTTATTTTGAAGTTCCTATTCTAGCCCCTCGAAGCTCCCACTCCTCTTTCTGGTCCGATTTCAGTCATCAACAAGTATTGTCTTGTCTAATATTGAATAGTTTATTGATCAAAAAAACAATTTTTGAGCATAGAACATAAAATATTAATTGATGACAACACACATAATATAGTTGAAAGTATCTCACAAAGTAAAAATTTGTTGAAAACGAATTTAAGACCTTCCATGATGTATTGGCTTATTGCCCATGTGAGATGAGTAGAAGTGGAGGCACTCAGAAATCTGAAAACAAAAAATGCAAATAGCTACCTAGGATCAGTTCAGACAAGACAGGTATGAGGCCCCAGATTTTTTCTGATGCGAAATCAAGGAGCTTGAATTAGTGATCTGTCTTTTATTTTTTCAGTCTTCCTGTCTGTCATATGTCTGAACTCTGATCTCTGATTGTTGATACTCATCAATGCAAGACTTTCCCTAGTTTTCATACAGTGCTCACTTATTTTGTCATTTATTTATAATTTGTTCTTTTCCACTACCATATACCAACTTCCAATATCATTAATTCATTGTTATAATTCTACACTTTTTTAACCATTTTAGAGCACAATTTTGTACATTAGGTTTTAATATTTGCAGGTAGTACCCTATTTTTTTTTCTTATCTGAAATTCAGGAGCACAGACTAATGAAATATCATTCATGTTTGTTATTTTTGGCTATTGTTTTTTGGTAACAGTAAAATTGTTTACAAATTTTTTGACTGTTGTTTTGTAAAATTATGCTCTTGTTTTGAAGACATTGAGAAAGGAAATATATTTTGTGAAACTTCAGCAACACTGTAGGTTTACTTCCTTTCTGTGACCAACATCCATTAATGTATTTATCATCTAATTGAGTTTGTGGGTATCTCTATCATCAGTTAAACAAAAATATTTTTCAAGTTCAATTATTAAATTTAAATACTCTATAACCATCTACTGCCTTAAAAAACAACTTCCTGGTAATCCAACAACAAAGTTACTATATAATAATTAACTATATTAAAAATAACAAAAGAAAAACCCCAAGCTTCCACTGGTTGAAGAAGGACAATATTAACAGAAAATCCCGGGTAACTGTAGACAGGAAATGTAATAAATATCTTGTTAGAGTTGTGTTGTCTGAAGCAAAGCATCTGGGTGACTGAACCTTTGAACTTGGAGAGTTGTAAAATTTACATCAATAACATTTTGAAGCCTAGACACTTGATGATCCTTCTTATTTATGACTTTATCTTTATTCATCTTTCTATCCAGCATAATATATAGAATCTTAGACCTTAACTGTAATTGATGATAAATTGTTCAAAAACATTGGATATTAATTCATTAACAAGATTGGTTATATAAAATTTTTGTTCTGAAGTGCTATACAGAGATATAAGCGATTTTGTGTATTATTCCTGCTTTAAACCCCACTCTGTCATGCTGTATTTACCTGTTTGGTTTTAGGATTTTCTATTCCTTCTCTTATTCAGTCAAGTTCTGACTGAAAGCAGTAGTTGTAAAAGCTACAACAAATGCTCCAATATAGAATTCATTCTTTTTTTAAAAGTTAGTCTCATTTTTATGTGCTCTGCTGTTCCAGTGATAGTTTACGAGTATTTTGCTACTGTTTCTGTAGCATACTTTTTGAATATATTAGTAAATTATAATATAATTCTTGATTATAATTTATATTAATAGCCAGTCAATATTTAGTTTAAATGGTGTAGTAATTAGGGATATCATATCGTGGTTGAAAGTAGATTACTAATATCCCTCGAAAATATGAAGATGTATTATTAGAAGATTTCCTTTGGATTGAACAATATAAAACTTCCAACCTATAAGATTTTTATAGTATTTGTTCATATTTACAGGTGTGGTTTCTGAAAGTTTGTACATTTTCAATTTGTTGGACCCTTATTATTTTGTTTACAATATTTAAAAAAGAGATCATTTATCTGATAATACTTGATTTTAATGAATCACTGGTCGTCATTGTGATTGTGTGCATGTGCTTACATTTGTTTGTGTGCCCTTTAATACAACGTTTTTACATATTTTATTATTTTTGTGAAGCACTGAATTCCTAAAAGCCATAAGATTGATTCTATTATTACTAAGCATGAGTTAAGCATATTATTTTGAAGAAAGTACTTAGTTGTTTTTCTTGTTTATTACAGAAGTTGATTATAGGCTGTTCTGCATTGCAATAGGCCAACGCTACATACCTGCCCCTACTGGGGCTGAAAACGATTCAGATGTAATAAGATATTTTTTTGCTCGACAAAAACATGGTTCTCCTAAAAAACATACTCATGAGGAGAGAGCAAAGATCAATCTTGAGGTCATGGCCCTTAGGAACCGGTGCCTCACTATTTTCAGACAGATACCAGGAAAACTAATGCTTGTGACAAGGTATTAAGTGACAAAATTCAAATCCCATTTTTCCTTGTTTGAAAATAAATTAAAAATAATTAAATTCCTGTTTAAAACAATTAATTTTTTTTTTATTAAGGTCAAAACATTAGAACTCTTCACATAAAGGTTGAAATTAAAATACTACAGTAAAATTGACAAATACCTACATTTTTAGTTTTGAATGGAAAAGCACCTGATTTTAAAAAGTCTTTTATTTGTGTACACTACTCTTGTTTATCAATGTTTTGTAGTACTTTTGCATCTATAATCCATGGAGCTACTCTTCCTGTTTAAAAAAAAAGTGATACTTTGTTTTGAATGAATGAGATTATTTGAAAATATATTGGCAAAGAGACAGATTAATGCTCAGTGATAAAGACAAAGACCTGCCATATATAGATATGTAAGAAAAGTCTGTTTCTGGCACATTACTTTTCTTTGCTTACTTTATTATTTATCCTTCATATTCTTGATTTCACCAATTATTTATTCAAGTTGATGTTTTATTGCCTTACAATGCTGAGAAAAGAGAAGTGAATCCTTCTTAATCTAATAATGGCTAGGTAGTCATTGAAAACTTCTGCCCAACAGAATGTATAAGAATTAGCAACCCTAAAATTAACATCATATCTTACCTTACAGCTACATAAACCAGAATATGACCAGGCCCCTCAGTTACAATCTCCTGATGCTCTATTAAGATTCTAAACAGAATTCAAGAATATGCCTCCTAAAAAACAAATACCATACCAAAATAAACAGTATTACTAATGTAATGAGTTATTGTCCTAGTGCCTACTTAAACACTGTAAAGCAATCAGTTTGTTACTTAAATAGGCAGTAAGTGAACTTAAAATATGAAGGCTACTTAAGGAACAAAAGAAGAAACATATGTTTTCCTTATTTATTTTTTGCTTAGTACGACTCTTAATGTGTCTATATCACATAGTTTAGTTAAACAATTTCTTGACTTGTTAATCATAAGTTAAAGATTCTCAAAATTGAAAATGTTGAAGCTAATTGATTTATTCAAAATAAAATAGTGTGGGCTATTTTATATTATTGTAAATTTGAAAAATTGATGTAAACAAAGATTACTTTTCTTTCATTTCTTTTTATGGGTGTGAATTTCATTAGAGAAAAAAAGAATGGAAGTATGACTTCGTAGTTCAAAGCATCCGTGTGTAATAATCCACTTGTCATATGTAAATTGCTCACATCATAGAAAAACGTTTAAAATATGTATCAACATGCACTTATCTTTATCAACTACATTGGGGACTGAGATTTAGGTGCTCTTTAAGAATTCAAATAAGAAAAATATATTCAAATTCTTTTTATAAATTTGTATTGGATAGTCAGCTTTTGACTCATACAATGTAGTCTTCAACAGTCCCTTCTCTGTGGCATGTTACAAAGTAGATATGGTACAAACAGTTGTATGATAAGCATATATAAAAGGAATTTGGCTATTTCTCTTTCTTGATTTCACTTATTGTATATAATATTTACTTATTTTTGTATATATTAATGAGACAGTCTAGTAAGTTTAGCTAAAGCTATTTTTTTTTTTTAAAAATGGGTATTCAACTTTACATTAAACAAAAAAAAAACCAAAAGATTCAAAATAAATGCTTATAATTAATTATCTCTTTAATGTGGTTTCCACAATTCCATTTTGGGTCTTCATGGCTTCAAAAAAATTAAATTTAACACAGCATACATCCTTGTTGGAATAACTTGCAAATGAAGCTAGGGGTTGGATCTATGGCGACAAATAGATAAAATAAAAACTAAGAGAATTAAAAACATTAATAAGAAAATCTGAGTGAGATAATTATACTTCGAATGAGTAGTCATCGAGGAGTACTACTTACTTTCTCAAGAACTTAAATTGACTGAATGGATGGAGTTGTCTGTTTTGTTGGTGTATATGATAATTGCTCTATGTAAACATGTATTGGAGAGACTTCATTGCTATAGACAAAGGTTTTGTTCCTGAAATACCAGATGATTAACTTACCTGCTTTGAAAATCAGTATTTTTTTTTTTCTACCTTCAAAAAGTTGAAAGCTGAGGAAAAAGCCCCTCTCTTATTTGTTATTTTAAATCTTCTGTATTTACAGCTCTAATTATTTTTCAGCTACAATATGTGCCTTAAATACGTAGTTGCATGTTCCAGCAATGTCGGACTTTTATCCACAATATTTATCTGATACTGCAACGTGCTTCTTCAAGTGGTTGTTCATTGATAGATGTAGTTTACATTACAAATTTACGCCATGTAATCTATTCAGCACTTAACATTGGGAAATACAGATTTCCTATTTATAACCTCCACTTTCACTTCTAGAAAGTGAGGGCCGAATTAAGGGGGGACATATTTTAACTTTTCTATTTTTTTCAATTTAAAATTTATTTGATTAAATTTATCAATTAAATTTGATGATCTTTATTACTATTGCTATACTTTCTGTCCATATATTAACAAGTTTTTTATTGCTTTGTAATAATCGTGGAACAAATTTTGATTAAAAGTTATACACAATGTTTAGTCAATTTATGCGCTTATTCATGTATACATTAAATCATAAATTTAGCTACTTATAATACTTTGGCTTCTTATTTATTAGTGTTTATTGTTAAATTTGAATGTATTTATTTTAATGGTTGTCAATATAATTTTAATTTTCAAGTTTTTAGAGGGTAACCATTTTTGGGAAACGAATTAAAATTACATATTTCTAAATTTCATCCTTCTTTGCAGACTATAAATTGCTCATTGAGATTCTCACCCAGATCCCACAAAGAGGGCTTAATATATTGATTGTACAACATCTGAAGGAACAAGAAATCACTGATTTAAAAGATAGAGCTCGTAACAGATTCAATGAAATCATGACAGTACTCAAGCTTGTCCCTCATAGTATACTTTTAGTTGTTAGGTATGTTGCTGATCTATAAAGTGAGCAGTTATTTTTTTTTTTTTTTTAACAGAGTACTGTAGTGGATTAGTTAATACATTATCCCAATCTGTTTGATAAACTACAAATTTAGATTCTATTTGAACAAAAAAAGAAAAGTAAAATGATCTTTACATTTTCTGAGACAATTATAATAATAGTAAATATCCCTTAAGTAACATTTTCTAGGTATCAGCAGTATATTAATTTCATTCAAGGTCTTCATTTGAAATGGATTTATTTTTACCTGTAATCATAATTTAATTAATTTAATCAATTTACAGTCAGGTTACCATGAAAATTGGCGTTCAAATAGAAAATAAATTGTATAAGCAAATATATTCCATTCATAGGAAACAATATATTTAAGGATGCTCAGAAGTCACTCCCAACCAAAAAGATTTCTCTGAACTAGGCTTTAGGTCTCCAATATAAGACAGGCTCTCAATTTAATAATACAACACACATTTTGTTTTTCTACACAATAAATTTGTATAACCAGTTAGATAGAAATCGAGATGATATCATTTCTCCATTAAAAATAATTGTCTTTATACTTTAATAGTTGACTTGTGAAGTTTAAATAACTTATATTAGTATTAAAAAAAGATGGTACATGTATGTACCAGGGTGTGTGACCCTTTTAGCAGATTTCCCTAAGGGGAAATCAGCTATTGAGGTTGTATTCATGACAGAATTTTCGAAATTTTTCTTCAAATGTCCATCGATCCTACCTAGTAGATGACGAAAATGAGGTCCGTTCAAAACTGTATATATATATATATATATATATATATATATATATATATATATATATATATATATATATTTGCCTGTTACCTCTCTAGCGGTCACAATTTTAGTTTGATCGTTACCAAACTCGATATTTAGTCGTTTTATGTAAAAAGAAAGATCCGTTTTGTTAACGGCTGAAATCGGACCAGTGGGAGGGGGAGCTCAGAGGGGAGGATTTTCGAAAATTCGAAATATCTCCGTTACTATACGTCGGATCGAAACATTGTACAGAATCAATCTTATTGCAAATTAAATTTACTATAAATATTGGTATATACATTTATTCTCTACTTGAATATTAACCGAGATATTTGCATTTTTATTAAATCTGGGCGGCTAACAGACGGGTGACTTTCCCGCCAAAAGCTAGTTCGGCCGTTTCCTTAACTGCTCGACTCTCGTGAAATTTCTCTATTGTAAAATTTCACGTGGTAAATCTGCTTAGTTTACGCAGCCCCTGCGTGACGGACTTTTAGTCTATGACTTAACTAGTGTCAGGAACTTTATTTACTATTCCTTAATTTTGCCTTTTTAAACAAAATGTTTTCTTTCTGTTTTCCTGTCACACTACCCCACCATGTAGCTTCTTTCTTTTTTCTTACTTATTTTAGGGTTTATGCAGTAATATTTTTGTTTAATTATTTTTCTTCAAATTTGATTCCTCTAATGAAGAAATTAAGTGGTTGTGATTTTTTCAGAGCTCTTACACTGATGTACAGTTAACTTAGGGTTATGAAAGAGGCCCAGAATTCATGCATCACAACTTTTAATTGGACTCTAATAATACTTTCATGTTGCTTGATGTACCAACTGTAAACACTTGGCTTTAAAGTTTGGATTTTTTTTCCCCTTTCAAATTCTATAAAGTGTTAAGGGTAAATATAAGTCAGTCTTTTACTTACTGCCCGGACTTAGACTCTGTGACCTGTTCATATCTGCAATCTAAACTGCTCAAAAATGAATAGGGATATTGGCTGTTTTGTGGTATGTATGGGGCCTAGCATATTTTTTATTTTTTTTATTATAAATATCATTAATATTTATTAGAAATTATTGTCTTTTTCCCCCATAAAAAAGAAATTTAATTAAGATCGATTTAATTAAAATTAATAGGATAAGAAAAAATAACCAATATCCCTATTCATTTTTGAGCAGTATATATAACTGATGTGACACCCACTCTAGTTTTGGCTTAACAAAAAGGCCTTTCCAGGCAGATGCTCATCAGTCTCACAAGCTTCCTGGTTACTCCAATGCTTCTAGTAATTTTAGTAAATCTACATTGTCATAAGCTAGTCAGAGGCCAATAATATGTTTTTTTCTAACAAGAGCCTAGTGGCAAGGATACAGTCTCTTGGATGAAATCAACTCTCTGGTATTCTTCCACTATAATTTTCAATTTGTTATGTTTTTTAGAACAGGCACAAAGACTGCGTTTCCCCATTCCGCAGGAATTGTATTCCCTGCATATTTCAGCAGTTCTGGAGGAAATCATAAGGCCCATGCGGGATATCATTTTTAAGAAACTTGATTATTTCATATATATCCTTTCTGTCAGATGTCAAAGCTATCTCAATATCATTTTTATTTTCTTGACTAATAAGAGTATTTGTCATCCAACCAGTTTCCTCATTTAATATTAGTTCGAAGTATGGTACTTCATTTCATTACTTACAGTGAGATTCCTTTGTTTGTCACTACTAAACTCAGTCTTTTGCCAGAAGCACTGTATTATCTATTGATTATGTGTGCAATGGAGAGTATCAGAAATATATTGTTAGATAACTTAAATTATTTATGGAAAATTTTTATTAGGCAATATAAGAACAAAAATTTAGCATTGACTAAAAATTAATTTGTTCCACTCCATATAGAAAACACATTAAAGTAATAAACCTTTTAAAATTTTAAAACAATAGTACTTTCTTAATTTGTATGGCATCTCAATCCCTTTGTTTAAATCCAAGTAATCTTAGGTTGTTTATGAGGTAAATCTCCTTGATTGATTAAAGGCAACAGTATAAGTTACTAGCCAAATAGCCTTTTATAGGAGGAAAAAATTATTCCAACACATAGCAATGCACATAAGCATAATGCTGAATTATCAACCTTGGGGAATGACAGGCTATCAGCTTGCTTAGTTTTATATGAAAATCCACGTCTTTGATCCCAAATACCTGTAAAAAATGGCTATTAATTGCCAAACATTTAGATTTCTAATACATTCTTTGGTGGTCTACTTGATTGAAGCTTTAGTAAACTAGGGGCCTTCACAAGGTCCTAAGGTAAAGCAAGCAACATTAATAATCTTATTAATAAAGTGATAATGTATTACCAGAAAGTTATTTCTTGTTTTCAAATATATAAATGTTTGAGCTATTAGAATTACTTTTTTTCTCTATATTCATAAGAGTATAGAAGCCATTAGTATTTATGTTTTTACTCAGTTCAAACTAATATATTTTATTGGAAGGATAGATGAAAGAATTTAACGAAATCTCACCATAAAATGTTTTAAAGAGCTGGCTTTCATTTCCTTAATAACTTATCCATCCAGGAGAGAACTTAGAGATAAATTGAAAGCAAAGTAGAACTCAACCAGCCAGTAAAGACACTGTAGGTCTTCAGCTTGTTTTGCATGAAGCAGAGCAGTTCCATATACAGTCTCACTATCTCAAAGTGTTTTTTTGACTATTTAATTTATTTTCCTGTATTATTTGTGATACAGTCTCGCCTGGTCAATCATCTTACAGCTCATTGCAGAGAATTGAAATTGTTTGCTTGCGTTGATAAAGAAAATGTTTATTTTTGAAACATTGGAATTAAAATATCGTGTGACTAACAACACACAAAGTTAGCTATATAAACAGCACACACGTGTGTGTATACGTATATATGTAGATTGATAGATTTCTATACACTTTTAAATTTATCAGTCACTTGTCCCAAGGCTATATAAAAATTTTCAACTAGGAGGGGGAGTTTACTTTGAAGTGAACATATATATTCATCAATATTTTCATTAGTACTAATTTTATTGAAAAAATGTAAAGAACCAATTATGTTTTGAATAACGGTTTTGATCCTAAATCGTCATTTATATTTATGAATTCTGACCTCCTCCCCCCTCCGAGCGCCAAAGACTTTATTTGTGTTTCATGAAAATACCTGAATAGAATTGGGGAAATTTTTGTATATTTACTAAGGGGAATGAGTATTGTTAATATAAGCAATTTGATACTTTTCTAACACTTTCTGGAGTTGGCGTTTACTTCAACATCAAAACATATATTAGTTAATATTGATTTTGTTAGAAAAATGTAGAGAATGAGTTATTTTTAGAATACATTTTAAGGTCCTAAAACATTATTTAGTTAAATGCATTTTCAAATTTTAACTTCTGACTACCGTCACTACATCTTCCTATTGTCTACGTTTTCCTCCCCATCATTGGCAGGAGTGGGAATTGGAATAACCTTAATTAGATTTCCTCGGGGAACCATTTTTATTTCTATTGACAATGGTGGGTAACAGTATTTGTAATTATTTCCGACTTTGGGCAACATCTCATATATTCTTCTTAGGTATTATAACAAAATGGCTGATCAAAACTTGATCATATTTTATCTCCAGATGCTAAGATGTTACAATCTATTTGACAGGAAACTAGAATTATTTAACCCCAATATTGATAATAAATTTGTCAATATTCTTCCAATTTGATGGCAGTAAATGGGTTATTTAAATATCTGCTAATTCAATCTTTTTATTTCATATGGGAAACCATTATTGCTTTCATTTCAACAACAACAACAAATGAATGACTACATTTTTACTGTCCATGTTACAAGGCATTTGTGTTATTAACGAATATGATCGGATGATTTTGTGTATCCCATCTTTATATTTCCACAGGAAACCACTTCTATTTCGGCCCAATGGGTGACATTTAATATATAATCTATAATTTATAGATTATAAATTAAATCCTAGAGCTGTTTTTGATGTTATGCATAGAAGTGCATATATTCTTTTTAGGCCACTCTTGCAACTAAGTTAATATGGTACTATATTTAGGTAAACTGCATACATTTTACAAAAGTTGAAGTAGCTTTCATTCAAAGCTTATTATTATTATTGGAAGCAGGGAATGCAGTAGGAAACATATTTGGTGCAACAGAAGTACTTTTATGGTTGTTCTGGATGGTTTACACTAAAATAAAATGTCAATATCTAATATATGAAAACAGCAATAGTACTCAAATTTTATTGTCAATATGGTGCATAAATAACAATGTCCTTATTTCACTAATTAATGAAGATTTTTTTTTTTTTTTTCATTTCAGAAATATTAATACCATAAGATCTATTGCTCGAGGACATGGCGATCCTATTGACAGATATAAAGTAATGGCGAGGTGTGCATCTGAAAAAGCTGTTAAAGATAAGGTGTCTGGGATTTATTCCAAGTTCAAAAATTTAAAGGATGTCTTCCTTTTTGAACTGGCATTGTGGTAAGTATACAATTTATAAATGAGCAAATCCCATAGCAATCTCATCTTGTTAATATTGAAACTCAATAAGTAAATAAAAAAGTTATAGGGATCAGAAATCAATTAAATTTCTTTTAACTAATTTTTCCTTAACAGAAATCAGCTTTTACTCATGATACAATATTCTAAAAATTGCTTCACCTGTCAATCCATTCTCCCTAGGAAATGATGAAAGTGAGTTTATTCAAATTTATTATTCCCTTAGGTATCGTAGCCATGAAATTTTGCGAGGCACCAATATTAGGGATCAATCGGTGGATTATTGGGTATGACAGCTTGTTGATTTAAAACAGGAAATTATGAATAGATCATTGATTGAGCATGAGAGTAAGCTAAAGGAAATAATAGAGAAGGTTTCATTAGCAAAATGTGTATTCGAAGAACAGTTAATACTCCTAAAAAAGAAGATAGAAAAGAAAAAAAATAAATCAAATAACACCAGCTCAGACACATACTTAGACCACTACAACTACTTAAACGAAAGACCCCAACTGACGGACATACCTACGAATACCAATAACCGAAGCGACGACGAACATAGATACAGATTCTATTTCAATTACGTAATCCAGCCGTGATTTATTACCCATATAATCGTGCAACATTTCAGTAAACCTGTATTCATACACAAGTAACTATACCAGACCTAAACACAAACAACACACTAAAAGTGTAAACAACCTAATACGGATACAGGCAACGACCTACTACACAAAAACAATTTACCTTGGCACAAGACATAACCACCCTTCATTTGACTAATGTGAGGAAACAGACACAGACTAAAACGTAAACAACCTAATATGGTGAACAGACGTGTAAAACCTACTGATCAACGGACACCTAACTCATTACAACTATAGATGGCTTAAAGATGGTGCCTTTACATCGAAAGGGTTTGCAAACTGTGCTCGGCATATATGACAACAAAAAATAAATACCAAGGTCGGGCCAAGAAAATCCAATGGTTTGCACTCCCCTTTGGGAGAACAACCGCCCAACTATTAACGGAAGTTATAGGAGACCTAGGAAGAATCTCGGTTTGTGTACTATGATATGATAAGCCCCTGGTCAGAAGATGGATCTTTATGGTCTGGATTGAATTCCTGGAAGGTCTGGATTTGGTGGCAAGTTCAATGGGAGGACCTGGACAAGGCTTTGGTGGGTAGGGTGAGATTAAAAGGAGCCACAGTATTTTCTGATAGCAGAGTGGACCTGAGGAAGTCAGAGACTATCTATCCAAGGTACCTTAAAGAAGCTTTAGAATAGTGATTCCGAGACAGGACGAAACCTGGGCATTATCTTTTACAGTAAGTGTGATCCAAGAAGCCGGTGAAAGAGTAATGATCCAGCTAAATTACAAATTCAAGATATATTCAAGAAATAGACAATAAAAGGTAGAATGTGTAATCAGTGTGTCATCTTCAGGGGAAATCTGCTTAGTTATGTAGCACATGAGTGAAAATGTTGTTTTTTTGGATGGACTTGATATTTAGTTTTGCATGAAATGTTATAATATTGACTTTGATTTCCCTCAAATAAAATGTATGATTTCTAGAGCTATAAATTTGATTGAACCTCATGTTTGTCAACCACTAGAATATTGTTAAACTCTTTAAAGACATTTTTCTTAAATCGATTCTTGAATAGAACATTAATATCTGATTTCTCTCAAGGGGAAATCAAAAGAAATTAATTTAAATAATAAAAATAAAAACATCTGTATATTTTGAAAAATGCTACTTTTAATTTTTTATTTTTTGCAGGTGGAATGGAGTCAGAACAAAATGTTTTATGATTTCTGCCCAAACAATAATGTTCTGGCATCGAGTGATTGCACCGTTTTCCTTTATTAGATCGGTTTAAAAATTGTTGATTTTTAAAATATATTTATTTTAATTATTGGCCTAGGCAAATTTATCATGTACAGTTGTTATTGTTATTGTAAAATATGATTTTTATTTAGAAGGAGCAGAATTTTGTTAACAGAGATTATTATGTAATAAATACTTTGTTCAAATGGAAACAATACTTTTATTTATTATTCTTATTTCAGTTTGCCTTTAATTCACAATGACTTGTTATACCCCAGAATTGGACAACACATGGATCTACCAAAGTTCCAAATCTCTGACTTATCCAAAAGGAAATGCTAGCAAATTATTATTTTTTTGTTTCCAATATCGTAGCAAACAAAAAAATCCACCTAATTTAATTTAATGTAAAATGAGTGCATGATGATGAATGGAGTCATAATTACTAAAAAGGCTTGTAGTAAATTAGAATACCTGACGTTTTTGAGAATCATAAACATAAATTGTGAATGCATATAACCCACTAACATTTTATTTTTCATCAAGTTTCCAAAATAACTTGCACTTACTGTAATAGTTTTTTTTTTGGTTCTTATATATATATATGCATGCAATTAAAACTAACTTCAATTTTCTAATTACTCCTACCTTTTGTAACTTCAGAAAACCTAGTTCTGTAGATGCAAATTATATTAGATCTAGATAAAATTCAAGATTTTAAGGTTAGCAAATGGTCCTTGGAAGACATGAAGACTGTGAAAAAATATGAGGACGTATAGAAATGTGATGAAAGAATAAATTGAAGCTAGGAGGCTGGAGATATAGGAGCATTTTCGTAGCATCAGGAGATGAAGGAGCTGGACAGAAGTCAGCCAGGTAGCATTGTAAAGATAAATTTTGTCAGTGAGGGAATTGATGTATTTGATATGGAAGTGATTTGAGAAATTGTTTTGTCTTGTAAAATACAAGGATTCTTGGCCTGACTCCTCTTGTTTTATTATCCAGAAGATGTCATAATTAAGAAGGAAGCATTATTGGGTTATTTTTGGATAAAACAAAATCCAGCAAAATGGCGAGAAGTGAATATTGTTCTCGTAATAGACCATTTCTAAATCAGTTAAATAGTTGAGAAGGCATATGAACATTGATCTTTATCTCTCAATTCTTAGCAGGCATTTTGACAATGTCAACTAATTTAAGTCTAAGGACTGAATGTTTTCTAGATGAGCAAGAGAGAAAATCAACCAAAAATCATTTCTTCTGTGTTAGATAAATGCTTGAAAAAGCTTATCAGAGTGATGTTGATCTGAATCATCTCCTTCATTGATACCCAACAGTGTAAACGTCTCAAATTGATGGGAAATACAGTCAGAGAGGATACCTTCCAATCTTATCAAATTGGCAAGGATGACTCAAAGGGCTTTGTGTAAGCTCAAAATCAAATGGCTTTGAGGTTACCAATAGATTATGACAGGGAGTCCCAATATCACATCGTGCAGTTCAAAATCATCCTCATTTGTTGGGGCTCTTGAGAGGATAAAATAGAGAGTCCTTCAAATAATAAAAATATACTATTGTATGTATTAAAAATAAAATTTCCAATATGAAAATCTACTAAGATGTTCAACTTATATCTAATATAATTCATATTGTCAGGGAAATAACAAAACCAGCATACTAATACAAAAGATTTCATATATTTACACTTTAAAATAAGAACATATTGCTTTGTTTTATGTCTTTCATGTAAAAGAAGAACAAAGATATTTACTCTTCAATATATTAATTAAATGACTTCTTTTCAATTTTAATTGTTAATAAAAAGAATATGAAACATTATTTACATTTAAACATCTTCAATAACTTTCCATTATTTAAAATAATGGATTTATAGTACAAAGTAAAATAATTCAACATGAATTAAGATCTTTTTCAAACTTCGTCTTCATTGAGAAGCATATTTGGAATTCCTAAATTGATTGGAAATTTTCTTCCCGTTTCGGGACATACGAGGTCACCATCTATTACTTCAACCTGAAAGAAAAAAAAACTTTTATTAATATTAATATTACTTCTATATCAGTCCTCTATCATTTTAACATAAAAGAACAATAATATGTATTTTAAAAGCTGTGTACTTCAGTTAAAAGTGATATTTTTCTCTTATTTCAGTGTGTTTCAAGCATGCACTATTTCTCTCCAATGAATGTTAGTGAACAATAACATCTTTATTTCATAATATGAGTAAGATTTTTATACCTCATTAATTTTAGCAAAATATTTATTTACCTTTTTGCATAAAACCTCTTTCTAATAACATAAATTTCAAACTAATTGGTCCATTGATGTTATAATGTTTATAAGTTCTTTGTTAACATAGAATATGGTTGAAAATAATGGATAAACACTATTTTAGAGAGGTAAGCTGAGAAAAAAAAATGTAAGTAAATATGTTGTTTTTATATTTTTTAAATGAATTCTTGATTATTTTTAAATATATTTTGTAACAGCAACATAATCATATAATATGAGGTAAACATAACCAAATAAGTATATGTTAATTCTCAAATTTTGAAGGTGATATTTGACAATTATGTTATTAACACTCTTTTCCAATGCCCATTTTGATCTTTTAATGAAAACTTTCAATGCATTCCCAAACTGCAATGAAATCTCCATTTAATCATCAAAAATGAAGGTCCTATTTCTATATAGAGCCATTTTGAAATTTCATTCATGTTTTTTATTGTACCTTCAAGCATTATGTGAGTCTTATGTGAGTAAGTTTTTTTTTGTTTTATTGAAGGAAATATTTATGTTAGATTAGTAGCTATATGAAGAAAAAAAAAAAAAAAAAAAGAAAAAAAAAAAAAAAAAAATTGCCCATTATCTTGGAGGATCCTGTATAGGGCAGCAAAATCTGCCAAAAGATAATTTAATAACTGAACATTGAAATTTTTACAATAGTGCAATAAATGTTTTAAACAAAACTCATTACATATTACATAAACATTAACTTGGTCTGTGAAAAATACTCACAGAATAATAATGTCAGTAAAAACAAAATAAAATTATAATAAATTCAAAACAAAAAGCATTTGTGTCCATAAGGTTGCATTATATACTCAGCTCTTGTAGCAAATCTGCATAGAAGTACAGAGAACTATGCAGCAATTCTTTTCTTATTTATTTTTTTCCACAGCTCTTAACGGAATAAATTGGGTTGTTAAGAAAGTAATGCAGGATTTTTGGTTTTCTTTAAAATACCCCTCTACATAATAAACTGTTTACGCTTGTTGGATTATTCATTTGTATGAATGCCAACACTTATTAATCCTCTAAAGATTTAAGCCTTTACAAAGATCCCAAAAATGTTCGTATAATTTTATTTTATGAGTTAAAACTCAGCTAAAACGGGGACCAAACAGCCAGAAACATCAATGAAGTGTGGGGCAAGAATAGTATTATAGTATTAGTGAAATATTGAGAGGGAGACTTCAGCCTGAAATACAAAGAAGGTCATGGAAGGACTTCTTCCCTTGTTGACAATGTTCTGCAAGCTTTGGTGGAAGAAAATCTTAGACCTGTTCGAGAACTTGCAGAGAACTCGATGGAAGCAAATGGTTTGCTGATGACCATCTCAAGGAGATTGGAAAGTTGTGATCCCAACTCGAAAAAAAAACACACACAAAAAAAACGTTATGAAATCTGTGCTGCGCTTCTTTGCCGAAACAACAATCTATTTCTGTCCAGAATTGTTACTGGGGATGAAAAGTGGATCCCCCAAAGATAACAGCAGATGTTCTGGATATTAGCTCAACAAAAGAGAAGCAGCACAACATTTTACAAAGCCTCCAGCCCATCAAGAAAAGGACTGATGACTTTGGTGGGCTTCATTTGGTTTCATTCACCACAGCTTCTTGAATTCTGGCAAAACAATCAATCCTGATTTTTTTTTTTAAAACTGATCTGATCCTAATGGATCAGAAATATCTCCAGACTTTTAGCCAACTGATTACCATTTGTGTAGACAAATACACTACTTTTTTTCAAAATAAAAATTGTATTGACCAAAGAGCATTAGAAAAAGTGTTTTCTGGATATATAAATTCTACGGATTCCAAATTCTATTCAGACGATATGGAAAAGCTGCAAAGACATCATCAGAAATGCATTGAAAGTTATGGAGACAATTTCGATTAAAACCAAATCCTGCATTATTTTCTGGAGAAGCAAATATATACCAAAAAAATAATACTAAAAATTACCTCTAGTAACGCATGGTGAACTTTCCTAAGAAAATCTTCATTATTTTCAAAGTTATCTACTATTTGTTGAGGGAGTCCGTTAGCTTCACCTAACTACAAATAAATAGAATTAGTTATAAATGTAACTTTTACAAAAGAAAGGAAAGTTGGAAAATATATATTAAAGCATTACATAATGTGTAGTTGCAATGGCACTTTATAAAACAATAAGATTCAATTAAATGGCACAAAGAGCCCAGGAGTACTGAGGGATACTGTTTTATTATTTATGGTTGCCTTTTCCTTTAAAAAATTGTCAGAATTCAGATATCTCTCACCTGGCAAGATGAACACATCTGAACTTTTTTTATTCAATCATGTCCTTTTGTCACACGTTTTTAAAAATCTCTTTAGGGGTTTCAATAAAGAGTGATAATTTAAGGAAAAGTTCTCCTATAAATTCCCCACACTGCAATCTTGGCTCAAAAAACCATTCTCTTGCTCCCTGGCAAGAAACAATGAAAGGAAGTGTACCTTAGAAGAAATCAGCTCTTGAGTTTGTACTCATGATGGGGATTTCAAAAAATTAAACAATATTTAACCATTTTATGTAATAATGAAGATTAAGTTCGTTAACGGCTAAAATCGGACCAGTGGGAGGGTTGTTTAGAGGGGGAGAATTTTAAAAATTCAAAATATGTTGTGTTTACATCTTATTGCAAATGTAATGTTCCATAAATGTTCTTATACACGTTTTTTCAATATCTTGATTATTAACCAAGATAATTGCATTTTTTTAGTTTTCGGTCTCCCTCACATACCCTCCCTCCCATAGAACGCATCCCTCACATGGATTAAGAGTATTCTGAGACTATAATATAAAAATTACTGATGTTTTGGATGATGTTTAAAAGTGGCCAGATATCTAACAAACGAACAATTTCAAAGTTTTTCTTTTACTGGTTCATTTCACACTATTAAAATGAATCCAGACTTAATCATATTAATAAATGTAAAATTTTAAAAATTAACTTACACTCTCTGCTGCTTCATAAAGAGTAGTGTAGTGTAATTTAGGTAATATTCTTGCTATAAATTCAGAATTAAAATCTACTTCTGAAATTTTCACATCTCTAGCCTAAAACATCGAACAAAAATTAATTAACAGAATTCAGAATAAGTACTTATTTACTTCTAAAAAATCAATAATTTACATAGATGTATGTATAGTTGATGTTTGAGAAGACAAGAAAAGAAAAATGCACTATTAAAGGTCAAACTGCCTTATAAAATTAACAAAATTAGACAGGAATAACTCACATTTTTATTAGGAAGAACTGACATCTTATTTAATAAAGATATCTGAAGTTTCTTTTGAATTTGTTTGAATCTATATAAATAAAACTCTTAAGGTTTGCCGTATTCACTATTTAATTGGGAAGGATGCATTTTTTTTTCACATTTCAGAACACCACTTGGAGTGCAAGTGCAGCATTGAAACCCCCATAACACTATAAAGTCGCTTGAAGGTATTGTTGAACCACTCAACGAGACCGTTGATGTTCAGGTACCCCTTGAAATTGGACATCCCACCCACCAAGATGGCATTCTCTGGTGGATCTTGTTGATGCTCTAGTCATTTCAAGTAACTTTACTTTGTTGCCAATATAAGATTTTCATAAAAAAAGTTTAGATTCCCAATTCATAAAACTGGTTTTTATTTTATAACTCAATAATAGGTTTGGGGACTCAGGTTAGCTATGTGAGTTAAGGTGTTGGTTTCGATCTCACTTCATAAACCTAGTCATGAGTTTGATTCTCACCTGGGCAATAGGAATTTATTTAGTGATGATCATAAAACAACAAGTGAAGCTATAAATTAAACTCAAAACCAAGCAGCCTGCGATACCTTCCAGCGCTCTTCAGATATTTATACAAGTTAATGTAACCTCCTCGATTCAAGATCTATTTCTTGATCCCAGCCGAGAGTAATTCGACCAAATGCCCTTTACTCTCCCGTAATAAGACACCATGGTGAGCAGAGAATGAAATTTAAACTGAAAATGAGACTGTGAAAAGATGATCTACTTAACCAATCTATGCCGGAACGTTAACAAAAATGAAAAACCTCAAATTATTATTATCACCATTTTTATTCCTCGACTAGTTTTGCGTCCACATGATGCATCATCACAAGAAAATATGAAACAAAAAGGTAACTAAACGAACGGCTATATCATTATACAGGACCCTCTACTAGCCATGCCTGTCAGAGAATGGCGGGCCAAGTCAGCTGATTTATACCAATACTTCATGAAATAAAAATATAGATTATCCCTAATGAAGTTCACATGTGAATTATATATAATAAATTTATATGAATTTTATATATATATATATATATATATTAATTTATTAGAAACTCTAAAGACATTGTGGGGCTCGGGTTGACCAAGTGAGTTAAAGTGTTGGTCTTAATCTCTGATGGTAAATCTAGAGTGGTGAGTTCGAACTCATTAAATAAAATCATTAGTCTCACCATTACTTGGTAAGGGTGGTAACCTATAAATGACCCATCTCAATTACCCTTAGTAGCACAAAGTGGACATTAACGAATAACATTTACCTACGAGGAATGTACCAGGATGTAATTCAAGTACCATCCCCTCCTTACAGCCCCATATATACTTGGAACAAGGCAGACTCACAACCCCAAATACACATAGAATTTTCACATTTTCTGATAGGCCTAAAGGACAAGTTAAAATCAATATAGAAATCAACCTAGGAAAATAAGTGTCATGAACACGGGTGTTCTTGTAGGTAGGATATCCAGGTAAATATTTACTCTAGAGGAAATTTAAGGTGAGAAATTTGTTAATAGAATGTTCTGGTTGGTATTAAAAGACAAACACATTAAAAATAAATATAAAATATGATCATTATCAACTTGGTACTTTGAATTATGGTATTTTGCTTGAAACAGACATATCCAGTCATTGGATGACCATAAAATCAAGAGAGAATCAACCTGGAATAGTAAGAATAGACTGGTATACACAAAAAAATTACAGAGGGTGGAGGAAACTAATTAAAAAAAAATAAGTCACATTTTAAGAAAGGTTCAGAAAACCAGGAAAACGTAAAGAGGTAGGAGACACAAAAAACCATGTATTCATTAGGAGACTATATGAAATATATTGAGGAAATGGAGACTAAAATGAGTAGAAAGCAGCCTCATACTACTTCCACAGGCGAAGAGGAACCAATTTTGCTGGAAGTGATTTCTTAATTTTTCAGTTATTCATCATTATTGTTATTCACGTCCTATATTTATTTATTAAGCTACAAATTAAGTGGCATTCTGAGTATTTTTTATACTCACTATCATAGTCTTTAGTGCATTTTCCTTGTAAACACCCTCGAGCAATAAACAAAATTTGTTGACACTATAATTTTTTTTAAAAAATCATAAAGAACAACGTATCTTGATAAATCTATGTAGCAAGAACATTGGAATTTCCATTAATATAAAACTAATGAGTTTAGTATCAGTATTGTGTTATTAGTAGAAGAAAACCTTCCAATCACATTCATGTTATTGAACTACGTTAGTATCGGCAGCTAGAAAGCAAAATGTTGAACTACAAAATTGGAAATCAAATAGGGAAATAAAACCAAACAATCAAATTTTAATTATTTAAGAAAAGCTGAATGTGGCTTCTTATCATAGATATGCCTTATCAGGAGTCAGAAATTTAACTTAATTCCTGAAGGGAGGCTTTTATAAAATGTAGATATATATCATCTTTTCTTATCGGCAATTGAAAACTGAATCCTATCTAAGTTAACAATTAAATGATTAATAACAGATACAGTGAATAAAGGGTTAAAAAAAAATATAACAGAAATTCATGCAAAGAGGTAGCAGGTCCATACAAGAATGAAGCACACATGAACTTATGGTATTGTAAAAAGGAACTATAAAAAACTATTAATTCAATAATGCTGGATAACTTAGTAGGTTTAAGTAAAATTATATACATGGATTAATAAACTTGTTCTGCTTCCACATTACAGAGCTTTCAACTTTAACATTCAAAATATTAGACTTTTATTTTCAGATATTTAGCAAACGAATCATAAGTAAAACTAATATACACAAATGAATTCAATAAATACCTAATAATGAATCTATTTTAACTTACCACTATTTCTAAAGGATAACCTGAATTCACACCTTTAATGCACTTAGATGAAAGCATATTATGAGTTAAAAGTTTCATTTTATATAACTAGAAGGAATCACTTTGAGGTTTTATCACAGCCCTAGCACCGTTGTTTTGTTTACTAAATGATATTTAACCCTTCAAACGCACGTGTTCTTCTGTCGGGTTTATTGATCATCGCCAACCTATATCGATATATACAATTCAATCTAGTTGAAGTATATAAAGTCTTACAATTGACCAAAAAGTATTAATTTATTTAGTATTGTGATGTTGATTGAACGGATTATGAATATTTAAAATAAATGACTACCCAAAGCTTCTATTTTAAGCCGCTTAGGAGTAATGACAACAGTGCTGATGCAGGTTAACTGCTGTGAAGGTTATAAATTTAAATTTCTTTAGTTGAGCATTATTTGTATGTAATTTTAATGTTCTAATAATGCTCCAGGGTACAGATAATGAAATTCCGCAGCAGCAGCAGCAAGAATTTTCTGCAGCTGACAATGTACTTCTTTTCCCACCTACGTCATTAAATAATTTATGTACAGATTGGAACTTCGCAGAAAGCTTAAGTCAACAGGGGACCGGTGTTATTCAAGAAAAAGATTACAATTTTGGATCGTTTCCGTGTAGTTGCACATCTCTTCAGGGAAATTTACCAGAAAATTCCTGGAATATGGGTTATCAGTATAATGGAAATCAATTTAATCCTTCTGGGTGTTGTTTATTGGACCAAGGAAAGAGGCAAACAGACATTATTCAATCACAGTTATTAAATGACTTAGAAACTGCACCATTCGTAAAAGATTTTATAGATAGTTATCCTAATGTTTCAAAACCTGGAAACACTTCAAGTGATTGTAGACTATTTTTGCAGTCTCAAAATGTTTATAACACTTCATTCCCTTCACAAGAGCCTGTCTTGTATCCTCCCTACAGTTCTAGTAATTCTAATAATTATGGTTTTTGTGTTGAAACAGACTGTTTAGACAAACTTTGTAGTCCTTCTAAAAACACTTTCTCATCTTGCTTATTGGACCAAAATCCGATAGACATCGAAAGTATTCGACCTGAACCCATTTCTAAAGATGGGAGTGTTTCTAATACAGATTTATCAAATCTTATTGGTCTTAATGGTGTTGATGAAACTTCCATCTTGAGGGTTGAAAGTGAAGATGATAGTGACATTGTTGTTGAGGATTCTGACACTGAAAGTGAGGTAAGTTTGATCAGTGGTGTTATCTTTATTATCAGTAAAAATTTATTTCGATAGCACATTGATAATTTAGTTATCTATATTCAATTTAATACAAAACAAAATTCTGTTTATCTTATTTTATGAAATCACATTATCCTGAAAACTAAATATTGCCAAAGTTATTTATTTTGTGCATCTGAATATGTTTCATTTCGAAGATGGGCTATAGTATTATGATACTTGAATTTTTATGGCTTGAGATTGTCATGGTGGTTAGAGTGCCTTTTCTCAAATAAAATTAATTTTGTGGGCCAGTTTTATAATTATTTATTAATTTAGACAAAGTCTTTAATGCCATTAGCTTGAAATAGATGATTCTCTACACTTGAAAAGTTGAAATAGATGGGAAAGACAAGGTTAATTTGGAAAATATACGAAAATAAGAAATCACAAACCGTTATGAATGTGAAAGAGAAGCTACTAGAATATAGAAAGGTGTATGAGAAGTGTTCACTTTAAGGCCTTATCTGTTCAATGAAAAGGCAACATCAGAAATGAAATAAGGAAACAAAGGTATATAAATGGACGGGAAATTAGTTTACTGCATCAGTTATGGAATTGCCATTCCATTGATGGCAAGTTCCTAAATTTAAATGAATAGAATACTCCAAATCTTACACGAAATCCTAGTTCAGTTTAAACTCAATATAAATGCTCATAAACAAACAAAAAGTTTGGTAGAAAAATTAATAACCAAAGAAAATATCAATATAAAAATTGAAAACACCATAAGTGAAGCAGTTTTGTAGCCTAAGAACCATCATCACTGAAGACAATGGTAGTTGAGCAGAATGTGGTAGAGAAATAATGCACCTGGCAAACCTAGATTCATGGGTTCGATTCCACATAAAAATATTATTTTAACTAACAAGCCTATAAAGCTAGATATTGAAATGTGTTTGATTCGCTTAGATCCTACAGTTTAATGTAAGTGAGGGTTGGACCCTTTATAAAAGAGAATATAATCAATTAGAAGGAATAAAATTATGGATTTGTTGCAGAATATCTATGGCAAGTATTACTACAGAAAAATCAAACCTCTAGGTACTAAATGAGGTATGTTTTATCAAGACAAAGGAGTTAAAGGTTATTGTACATAGGAAAGTAATAGGATAATGGAGTTTCAGGAAGTCATTTTTTGAAGACATCAAGTTTCTCATGGACTTCGTGGGCATAGTAATAAGAAAAGAAATTCCTAGGAAACCAATTTGTCGCAGCTGTTATACAAGCCTTTGGATCTAGATGGATGACATTCTTTATGTTAATGGATATTACTATATCACTTTTTAAATTATAATAGAAATGAAGAATACTAAAAAAAATACAATAATCTCTTCTTCTTTTTTACATTCAATAAGGCTAGAGATGATATCTATCATTCCATTATACTTCATAATTTCTGGGTGGTATTTTCTTAAAATTATAATTTCAAGTATTATTTTAACATAATCTTATGATGTTGATTCAATAATATATTGTGTAACATATTTTTGATTTATTTATATATTCTGTTAGCTTGTACTGATGAATAAAAGCCCTGAATGCTTTATTTAAATACATTATATATAAAGTTATTTATTTCATTTGAAAGGCTTAGTTTTATTTTTACCGACTGGATTGTTCCAATGTGATAATTCTTACTCTTATTTTAATAGTACTAATAGCAACAAAATATATTTTTTTACAGGTTTCTATAGATGTTGGACCATACATTGGTGATAAAGAAGTACAAAAAGTAACTGTGATGAGATGTTTCGTATGTAACCTGTGTTACTCAGAACAATTTGAATCAAATTTTGTTCAAGTGAACAGTTCCTTTCCTCTCACATTCATATCACAGACTCCTGTCATGCTCAAGTTAATTGAAATCATACCTATTGACATGCAGACATCTGTAAAATTTGAAAACACTCTTATATGCAGGAGATGTCTTAATTTAATCGATATGATTGAGAATTTAGAAGTGAGATTAGTGAGCGTTAAGAAAGCATTGTGTGATTTTGTTTCTCGATCCAGTAAGGACATAACAGTAGATGACTTAAACATTCTCCAGGAAAATAGTGATATGTGTCTCAATTTTGAGGATACTGTTCCAAAAGAAATTTTGCCTAAAGAGGTAAGTTAATTACATAGTTTCTTCTTGCCTTTACTTTTTCCACTGTTTCATTGAATGAACTTTTCTAGTGTTTATGCTTTTTTCTCCTGAATATTGTTTATACTTTAATGACCTAGCTGTTTGTCCATACCTTACATTAAGTATCATGGCGAGCAAACACAACCTCATTTCCTATGCATACCCAGGACCAAAAATAAATGTCTTATTTTACCGCTGTGGCTCACACTATCTCTTGTAAATCGCTTATTTTATTTAGTAAACTTAATATTATAGGATAAAATTTGATTGGGTTGCGTTTAATGCCCTAAAAATAAAACAACAAATGTCCTATATGCCCATCAAGAGCCCACAAGAAAGAAATTTAACTGTGACATGCAATGACAATAGTTTGGAATGTTTCCATAATTTTTGCAAAACCAAAGTTTTTAATTTTCCTTTTCATAATGAAAATTATATATTTCTTTTTATTAGCAGATTTCCCTGAAGGGAAATCAGCTATTGAGGTTGTACTCATGACGTGATTTTCGAAAAAATTCTTTCAAATGTCCATCGATTCTACCTAGTAGCTGACGAAAATGAGGTCCATTCAAAATTTTACATATATATACATATATATATATATATATATAAAATTGTAACCTCTGTCTGTACATTGATTTTTTTCGCGAAATTTCACAATAACTTTTCGTTTCACATGTCATAGACACCATAACTGCATTTTGTTTCTTTGGTGTCTGTTTGTTTGTTTGTTTATTTGTTTTTTACCTTTTCACGCATAAACGGCTGAACCGAATTTTATGAAACTTGGTATGTATATTACTACTAAGACAACTTAGACTTTAGGCTATATTAATATCCTCTGAGACGAACAGGAGTGGGGGTTATAAGGGAACTCAGAAATTAAAAATAGGGGTATTTCGTTTCCTATTGGTTTTTCGGCAAATATGAACATAACAAAAGTTGTTTATTTTGTTATTTAGAGTAACTTTTGTTATATACATTTTTTTCGTATACCGAATTATAAACGAGATATACGCTAAAACCTATAGGTGAAGTGAACAATTTTATTTGGGACAAAAGAGCCAACCAAAATAAATAAAACTCGGTATATGTATTAGCACTAATGCTTTCATATAACAAGCCATACCAACATTTCTAGAAACAGGCAGGAGTGGGGGTTATGAGGGAAGCCAGAAATTAATAATAGGGGTATTTCGTTTCCTATTGGTTTTTCGGCAAATATGAACATAACAAAAGTTGTTTATTTTGTTATTTAGAGTAACTTTTGTTATATACATTTTTTTCGTATACCGAATTATAAACGAGATATACGCTAAAACCTATAGGTGAAGTGAACAATTTTATTTGGGACAAAAGAGCCAACCAAAATAAATAAAACTCGGTATATGTATTAGCACTAATGCTTTCATTATAACAAGCCATACCAACATTTCTAGAAACAGGCAGGATTGGGGGTTATGAGGGAAGCCAAAAATTAAAAATAGCGATATTTCGTTACCTATTGGGTTTTCGGCAAATATGAACATAACAAAAGTTGTTTATTTAGTTATTTAGAGTAACTTTTGTTATATACACTTTTTTCTTATACCGAATTATAAACGAGATATACACTATAAACTAAAGCGGGAGTCTTATTATCTAAACTATTTCATTGGGCGCTAACAATTAAACCGAACTTAAAAACTCGGTATGTCAATTAGCATTAATTCTTCCATGATTATAAGCTATATTAAAATTTATATGTTCAAACAGGAGTGGGGGTTATAAGGGAGGCCTGAAATAAAAATTTGCTATATTTCATTTTCTATTTGTTTTCGGTTATGATGTATCTAAAACAGCTGTCACCATTAAACTTTGGACCACATCAAGGGAAGAAACTTTAATTCATCCATGGTTTGGAAGACAGAATACTTTCTACGGCTATGAATTATACTGTTCATTACGTTATAAAAAACCTACATGCACAGGAGACGGGAAATATAATAATATTAGAAGAGTGGTCTTAAATAACAAATAATTTTATTATTAACAAATCCACAGCAACGACGGGTAAAAACCCTAAAAACTGTTACGGGGAAATGTCAAAATATTGTGGAAAGTAAAGCCTTGCCAAAAAAATACCATCTTTATTCAGCCTAAAATGAATTCCCGGGCGAAGCCGGGTACCTTAGCTAGTATATATATATATATATATATATATATATATATATATATATATATATATATATATATATATATATATATATAGGTGTGTGTGTGTGTATGTATGTATATATGTCTGTTACCACTCTAGTGGTCATAATCTTTTCTTATTCTTACCAAATTTGATATATAATCGTTTTATGTAAAAAGGAAGATCAAGTTTATTAACGGTTGAAATAGGACCAGGGTGAGAGGGAGAATTTTGAAAATTCAAAATATCTCTGTTATTATAAGTCGGATCAAAAAATTGTATAGAATATATCTTATTGCTAATGTAATATTATATAAATTTTATATACATTTATTCTCTAACTTAAATATTTACTGAGAAATTTGCATTTTGTAGTTTTCAGCCTTCAGTAAACCCCCAACTCTTGCTCATGTCATATAAACAATACTCTGCTATATAATGAAACACATTATTTGAAACATAAATACCAAATATTATTCTCATTGAACTTTTACTTTTTAAGATAAATGCAAATACATGGCTTAGTTAACAGGCACCTCCGAGAGGACTTTTTATAACATAACGTTTTGGTCTTCATAAAAATCTTTTATTTCAGATACTTCTTTTTTCATGATTCATGACTGTATTTCATTTAATTACATTTTAGCAGATTTCCCTTAAGATAAATGGGTGAGCTCGTACTCATTACGCGATTTTCGAAAATATCTTCAAATGTACATCGATCCTACCCAGGAGATTACGATAATGAGGTCCGTTCAAAATTATATATATATATATATATATATTTATATTTATATTTATATTTATATTTGTCTGTTAACGCTAGAGCGGTCGCAATTTTTGTTTGATCGTTACCAAACTCGATATTTAAACGTTTTATGTAAAATGAGAGATCGAGTTCGTTAATTGCTGAAATCGGACCAGTGGAAGGTTGGGTTTAGAGGGGGGATTTTCAAAAATTCGAAATATCTCCGTTACCATACTTGTACATACTTGCTGAAAAACCAATAGAAAACGAAATATCACTATTTTTAATTTTAGGGCTCCCATACAACCCCCACTCCTGCTCCTCCCTAGAAATAATAGTACAGCTTATTATCATGAAGGGGTTAGTGCTAATTTACATACGGAGTTTTGTTTAGTTTGGTTGAGTCTTTGGTACCAAATAAAATCGTTAATTCCCGTTATAGTTTTATGCATATAACTCATTTATACTTCCGTATACGGCAAAATTGTATATAACAAAAGTTACTCTAAATAACAAAATAGCCAACTTTTGTCATGTACATATTTGCAGAAAACCCAATGGAAAACGAAATACCAATATTTTTAATTTTAGGCCTCCCTTACAACCTACACTCCTGCCCGTCGCTAGAAATGTTAGTATGGCTTATTCTAAAGAAGGTGTTAGTTTCATTAGACATACCGAGTTTTATTTAATTCGGTTGAGTCTTTTGTGCCATATAAAATTGTTGACTCCCACTAAAATTTTTAGCGTATAACGCATTTATACTTCGGTATTAGACGAAAGTTTATATAACAAAAGTTACTCTAAATAACAAATTAAACAACTTGTGTTATGTGCATATTTACCGAAAAACGAATAGGAAACGAAATATCGCTATTTTTAATTTCAGGTCTCCCTTATAACCCCCACTCCTGTTTGTCTCAGAGAATATTAATATAGCCTTAAGTCTAAGTTGGGCTAATAGTAATATCCATACCAAGTTTCATAAAATTCGGTTCAGCCGTTTATGCGTGAATAGGTAACAAACAAACAAACAAACAGACACCAAAGAAACAAAATGCAGTTATGGTGTCTATGACATGTGAAACGAAAAGTTATTGTGAAATTTCGTGAAAAAAATCAATGTACAGACAGAGGTTACAATTTTAAATCTACATTCTTCCATGATTATAAGCTATATTAAAATGTTTAGATTCGAACGGGAGCGGGGGTTATAATGAGGCCTGAAATAATTATTCGCGATATTTCATTGTCTATTTGTTTTTCGACAAATTTGCACATAACAAAAGTTGTTTACTTTGTTATTTAGAGTAACTTTTGTTTTATACATTTTTTTCGGGAACAATGTATGAAGAAAGTAGTTTGCGTAGAAATATTGATATGCTCAACAATTCTTTCCAATTTGAGCTACCAGGTACCTAACCTAGAAAAATTAATTCAAATCTATGTTAATATTTTGTCCATAATAATTCAAATCTATGCATAATGCACAGGACACGGGAAGTATGGCAATATGGAGGACATGAAGTCTTACATAAAAAATTAATTTATTATTGAAAGTTAATTTGTATTAACAAATCCACAGCAACGACGGGTATAAACCCTAAACACTGGGAGGGAGAATGTCAAAATATTTTGCAAAGTAAAGCCTTGCCAAAAAAATAGCTTCTCCATTCAGCCTCAAATGAATTCCCGAGCGAAGCCGGGTATCTGAGCTAGTGTATATATATATATATATATATATATATATATATATATATATATATATATATATATAAAATTGTAACCTCTGTCTGTACATTGATTTTTTTCGCGAAATTTCACGATAACTTTTCGTTTCACATGTCATAGACACCATAACTACATTTTGTTTCTTTGGTGTCTGTTTGTTACCTTTTCACGCATAAACGGCTGAACCGAATTTTATGAAACTTGGTATGTATATTACTACTAACCCAACTTAGACTTTAAGCTATATTAATTTTCTCTGAGGCGAACAGGAGTGGGGGTTATAAGGGAAGCCTGAAATTAAAAATAGCGATATTTCGTTTTCTATTGGTTTTTCGGCAAATATGCACATAACAAAAGTTGTTTATTTTGTTATTTGAAATAACTTTTGTTATATACACTTTTGTCGTATACCTAAGTATAAATGAGTTTTACGTTAAAACTTTAGCGGGCACTAACGGCTGAACCGAAGTTAACAAAACTCGGTATGCCAATTAGCATTAATTCTTCCATGATTATAAGTTATATTAACATTTTTAGGTTCGAACGGGAGTGGGGGTTAAAAGGGAGGCCTGAAATAAAAATTCACCATATTTACATGTATAAGAGACGGGAAATATAAAAATATCGAAG
Source organism: Riptortus pedestris (assembly GCA_019009955.1). Lineage (NCBI taxonomy): Eukaryota > Metazoa > Arthropoda > Insecta > Hemiptera > Alydidae > Riptortus > Riptortus pedestris. The sequence goes on from CM032229.1 coordinate 74,838,923, forward strand.
ATTGTGAAGCCTTATCGAACAAATAATTCTATTATTAGCAAATCCAGGGCAAAAATGGGTATCAATCCTAAACACTGGGACGAGTAAATGTCAAAATATTGTTCAATGTAAAGCCTGATAAAAAATACCATCACAATTCAGCCTCAAATGAATTCCCGGGCGAAGCCGGGTATCTGAGCTAGTATATATATATATATATATATATATATATATATATATATATATATATATATATATATATATATATATGTCTGTTACCGCTCTAGCGGTCGAAATTTTTGTTTGATCGTTACCAAACTCGGAATTTAGTCGTTTTATGTAAAAAGGAAGATCAAGTTCGTTAATGACTGAAATCGGACCAGATAGGGGGGAATTTTTGAAAATTCAAAATATCTCCGTTATTAAGCGTCGGATCGAAAAATTGTATAGAATCAATCTTATTGGAAATTAAATTTACTATAAATACTGTTCTATACATTTATTCTGTATCTTGCATATTAACCGAGATATTTGCATTTGTATTGTGTGTGGAGTCAAGAGTCGGCTATGTTCGGGACTTTCCGCCGAGAGCTAGTGCGGCCGTTTCACTAACTGTTCGTTTCTCGCGAATTGATTTAGAGATTCCTTACTACTACTGTTATTATTAGGCAGATTTCCCTATTGTAAAACTTCACATGGGAAATCTGCTTAGTTTACGCAGCCCCTGCGTGACGGACTTTTTTCTATTGATTCCTGAACAAATTTAAATGTACTTTTTTTTAGAGTAATGAAAGGTATAAGCTAATAAAACTTAAAACTAAAACCTAACGTTAATTGGGATGTATCTATGGCCAAGAGTGGTAAAATATACTCTATGCTCTTGTGGTAATCTTGGGCACATGAAATATATTTACAAACGAATAAGAGAGAATAAGCGCGGTGGGCATATATCCCTGTTGAGAAGGATGTAAGGAAAATGAGAAGGTTTATACATCATGGTCCTTAGGTAGAGATGAGGTATTACCCTATAGGATATATATGCCCACTCTGGTTGTTAAAGTGTTAATATAATTTTTCTCTTCTTATTTTACAAATTGAATTAAACAAGTCATGACCTTGTAGTTCTTCAATTAATGCAGATTCAAGAGAAATTAATCGTGATATAAGAACTTATAACCAGTGTGAGATGAATTGGAATGGGGGTTTACTTAAGGCTAAAAAAATACAAATAACTCCATTAATTTTTAAGGTATAGAAAAATTTATAGAACTACAATAGTAAAAAATTACATTTTGTACAGGGTTGGTTACATAACACTTTTCTGTCCAACTCATAATAATTTATTTATTTATTAACATCCACTTTATCCAACTGTGGCTAATTGGGACAGCTCATAATAATGGAAATATTTAGAGTTTGATTTTATTCTCCTCAAAACCCTTCCATTATTATTTCAATTTTAACTATTGACGAATTTGACCTTTGATTTTAGAGCATCAGGCACAGTGCACTTTAATTTAGGAGACCCATTCACATCGTAGGTGTTAAATGCCATAATGAAATTCCTTCTGAATTTTGAATTTGCTGTGATGAGGATATTGTTTTCTTTCCTGCAATTATTTAGCCTTACAATTATGCTAATTTATTTATTTTTATTGTTATTGACTTCTAACATTGAATATATTCCAAAATTGCATTCTGGAAATTTTTTCTTCATCCTATTACTACTTACTGAGTTGGGAAATAATCTCAATATTTTTTTGTTTTAGATAAGTAAAGTTATTGACCCTTCTGAAATTATCGGCAAGATTCCTGACATGGTGAGTACAGGAGTTAATACAGAAAGCTGTGAAAATGAAACTTCTAATAAATCAACAGAAAATAAAGAAAATCAAGCCAAGACACAAATTGAGACTAATGATACTAATAAAGAACCTTGTACTTATGTTGATAAAAGATTCCAATGTGAACGCTGTGGAAAAATGTACAAATGGGAGAAAGAATTGAACTCCCACTTGAGTAAACATGCAGGTCAGTTTAATGAAAAATGTCCTGAATGTGGAAAGGGTTTCATGAAGAAGTCAAATCTAGAGCTACACTTGAGGAAACATAGAACTCATGTATGTTTGAAGTGTAGAGCGAGCTTTACTGCAGAGGGCGACTTATTGGAGCATATACCTGTTTGTGAGGAAAACAAATTTATTTGTGATCAGTGCCACTCACTATTTACTTCGGAAGAAAAATTGAAATCTCATCTTGAGGTACACAATAAAGAACCAAACATGTGCAAAATATGTTCAAAAGTATTTAAGCATCCAAGCTATCTGGAAGCCCATATGAAAAGCCATTCTGATGATAAACCCTTTTCATGTGAAAAATGTGGACGTTCCTACAAAAATCAAAGTCATTTACGCCGCCATCAAAAGACACATGATGCTCAGCATGATTGCAATATTTGTCATGCAGTGTTTTCTACTTTTGTTGAACTTCAAAAACACTCATTGCAGCATCCTGATAAAGTTAAATGTGACCTTTGTGATAAAGTTTTTTCCAGTAAGGCCAATATGCTTGAACACAAAAAAATCCATACTGGGACACAAAAGAAAAAAGAGTGTCCTTTTTGTAAAAAAATGATTGTCTCTAACTTCAAAGCACACTTATTGTCTCATTCTGAAGAAAAGGCATTTAAATGTAAAATTTGTACAACTGAATTTTCATTTAAACAGTCATTGATGAAACATATGAAATTGAAACACAGAACTGATGATTATTAACCAATTATGGAGTTGAGCACTTTCATCTCAGATAGAGAATCCTGTTCTTTGAGAGTTACATGTTTCCTATTTCTACTTGATTAAGTATCTAGGAGGAATGGTTTTGGAGAGCAATAATACAGTTTCATATTGAAGCTAGCATGGTTGCAGGGACCAGATGCTTTTATATCCTGCAAAAGCTCTCCAATTTAACAACCTCTCTAGGAAACTAGCGCTCTTGATATTCAAACTAGCTGCTAGTCGAGTGATCATGTGAAGAAGTGAAACTTGGATTTTTACTTCTTTTTTTCTTAGGAAACAGAAGAGCATTGCTGGACAGTGGAAGAATAGGCCTAAGAAAAATATTTAGAGCCTTTTGCTTGAGAAACAGTTTACATTAGCTTTAACTGTTGTCTTAGCTTTAATTAAAGAGAGCAGGCTGTGGTCGTGTAACCCTAAATATAAAAAAAATAGAACCCTGCAGGGCTGGCCCAGAAGATCCTGTCTGATACGCCAAGAGGAAGTAGAAAAAGAGGTAAGCACAAAGATAGATTTGCTCGCTAGCCTGGAGAAGTACTTTGAGAAATAATTTTATTCTAAGATGTTGTTTGTAGGAGGGGCCCATTGACAATGATAATACTACAATGTTGGGGCCTAAAAAGTTGATAAGAAAGAAGCTCTGACTTCATCTGATATTTTTGTATTTTATTAGGGTTTCATCCCGAGATCAAAGAAAAGTAATCAATTAAAAGGAAGTTATTTATATAATTTGAAATAGGCATATTCTTTTGATATAATCAGATTAGGTAAAAATAAAATTTAAAAAAAATACCTGATCTAAAAAGAGTGAAAACATTAATTATTGGTATAATTTTTGTTTTTAGATTTAAGAAGATTGTTGGTACCATTTTATTGTAAAAAAAAGCGCAAATATAGTTTTGTTAGTTTTTTCTTTGTTATTATTATTTCATTGTCTATAAGCCTTAATTTTTTAAAAAAATATGTTAAGTTTTGTCAACTATAAAGATTCTGTTTGTGTGGATTAATCCATATACCTCTCATTAAATAAACATCAATTATTTACTCCCTCCTGGTGGAGTATCAATTATAGTAGACTCTATATGAATAATAAGAAGTCACATTAATGGCAACACTTATTTTTATTATATTTTTTTAAATGTTTTTAACATTTTTTTCTTAAATAAGTATTGTTATTGTTAGTTATTAATGTCCACATTTTCCTACTGAAGCTAATCAGGGCGAATTATCTACTGGTTACCACCTTTCTCTAACCAGGATGGGACTCAGGGTTTTATTTAGTGAGTTCGTCACTAAATAAATTCGTATGCCTACATGGGAATTGAACCTACCTAAATAAGTATATTTATATTATTCTTTATATTGACAATTAATTTTTGAATTTAGACTGTTATATATAATTTAATTATGAAAATATTTTCCGAATTAAAGTTTATTATAGAACTCATTGACAGTGCTGTCAGCAACCCACAAGTTTTTTCCTTCTTGAATACGATTTTTTCTTATTCTTTAAAAAGTAAAATATCAAAGTATTCACATAAATTTTAAAGATCCCTTACTAAACTACTAACCGATGAAAAACGATATTACAGTTTAAGATATGAGTTGCATTTTATTTATTAAATTTATTTCTTTTACATTGGAGATTGGCTCTTTCATGATGAACAATCTGAAGCAATTAATAATTATAGATTATATTAAGTGTTGATGCGTTTCAATGAAGTAATTGGACATTATCATTTGTGAATAATAGAAAGAAACTGGAATATTATACTGTTATAGTTCTAATAAATATCTTAACCTGAGCTACAAACAATTCAAAAAAACAAAAAATTTTGAATAAATATTAACACACAACAATAACACTACAGTGAGATAAAAACTCAATTCAGTGATTCTTGTTTTGAAATTAATGAAACCGAGTGAGCCTTTATTTTTCCAAAGCACACTGCAGAGCAGAGTATCCTTGCTTTCAACTTTCATTAAATGGTATTTTATGTGGGAGTGAAAGTAGGCAGCATAACCTTTTAAAATGTTCTCAAGTAGATAAAAATGAACATGGAGTAATGAAAATGAAGCAATTGAACATATAATATAAAATTAGTTCCATTCCTACTTCAAACGATATATAGTTCTTCTTTAAAAGAAAATATAATAATTCTGATAATTTTTCCCCTATGCTCCGACAATATTAAACTTTTAACTCAAGCATTAAAAACTGTAAAAAAAAATTAATTGAAACTAAACCCATGCTAGGAAAAACTGAAAATAATGTTGTTAAGTACTGACGATTTCTTTACCATAAAATATTTTGACAAACATAAATTTCAATAATTCATTTATACGCCCACAGAAAGAAAATTATCAGTTATTAGCCATTATTAGACTAAGGGGTTTATTGTAAACTTTCAGCAGAATACTTACAACATGTGTCAGTGTCAAGCAAACCCTAATTAAAGAAAGATTCCCTACACCCATTTTCAACTCTTTGAAAATAATGAAGATATATTTTCTATCTGAAAGCAATGCACCGCATTATTTTCACTGTTAAATGTAGAAATAAATCTGATATTGATATTGAAATCTGATTTCCCATCTCTTAACTGATGTGCTCTGGCAACATCATGACTTCAAAATCTTATGTGAAGAACCAATCCTTTGCTCAGCAGAAGAATGAAGAAATGAAAAACAGACCCTCTACTTCAAAGAAGCCCTAGATCTATGCTTCTTAATTTTTAGTGTAAATGGAGTTAGAGATAAATAAAAGACCTTGTTGAATTGTTAAATAGTAGAAAGATACAAGAGGCTTGTATTTTCAAAAATCCATCTATCTGATAAAAGTTTCATTTCAAATCTTGGGGTTTTCAGTTTACAGATAGGTCTTTCCATAAAGCATCTGAAGAAATTGTGGTATGTATTCACAAATAGATAAAACAATTATCAATACACATCCTAACCCCTACACCAGTGTTAGAAGCTGTGTTTTTTGCAATTGATAATAATTGAAATAACCGAGATAAATTACAACATTCTGGATTCATGTTTTAATTTAATATGTTCAAGTACTGTTTTTAATAGGCAACTTAAATTCAAAGAATAAAATGAAATATAAAAATCAATGTTCGGTCTATATAAAACATTATTTGGCTTACTAATGCAAAACCAGTAAAATATCTCGGAGCCGACCTGGATACTAAACTGGCATATAGGCATTGCCAGAAAACTTACTATGGCTTACAAAATAACCGAAGATTAGTACAACTGTATCCTCTGATGAATAAGCAGTCAACGTTGCGGGCCAGTTGTATAGTGGTACTTTATAAATTTCTCATTTGACCTTTACTAGTGTATCCATTCTGGTTCTTAATTAGCAGCAATGTCAAGACAAGAATAGTAGAATTTGAAAATAAAAGTTTAAGAACAACCAAACCAAGCTTTTTGATGTGAGTTAAAAGTTGAGCCATTTGGTTTGCTACAAAAGATTTGTCTTGGACACCACACTGAAAATAAGCATCTGAAAGCAAAATTAAGTGGACTTAATTCCAACTTAACATTTATTTATTTATTCTTTTTAATTATGAAATATGCAGATATATCGACCCAATCTATATAAAATATCTCACTCTCTCCTTTGAAATTTTATTTTGTGGCATCTGTTATTCCTCTTATTATTCAATATACAATATGATGATTAAGTAATGTGTATATATATTTTTATATCATTTATTCATATAAATTATTTAATGTGTTATGTACAGTAATTTGACTTTGTCTTTCAATAAATATTATTTTTATAACCAAAGAATAAAATAAAATATTTTTATCATTATTTACCTAAATGCTTGTATTTTTATATTGATATTTTCATCTCTTCATAAATGAGAAGACTCATACAGTCTTATTTTGCTGAATTTTCATTTCTTCCTTAAAGCCAATTTTCTAAATAAAATAATTTCCTTTATTGTATTAATTTAAATTGTTTCACTCTTCTTATTATTCTATTATTAGTTATTTATCAAAATAGAAAAAAAAAAAAAAACCCATTGTATATTGACGTTCTTCTTATTGCTTGGTCCACATAATATAAATATGTAGCCTGAGAGCATGATAGTGCATTTATGAGATACATAAATAATTAGAGAAAAGACAGTTGCATTTCCTGGGTTGTTCAATAATAGAAACCAATCCTTAAAGTTTTAAGAGTAAAGTGAATTTAAATCTTTGTTTAACTCGGTTCCAGCCTCAGGTGAAATAGTTATTAACAGATGGCATATACCATCCATCAAATATGATGTTTATACTTGGTAGGGTTTTACAACTTTAAGCCATAGCCTCTTTTCAAATGATTGACACAAGGTCTCACATTTGGAGAGAAGGAAATTCCTATCTCTTGTCTGCAATACTACCAGAAATGGCAGGGGATATTTCAGGCTGCTCACATGATTTAATTATTATTATTAACTAGCTCAGATACCCGGCTTCGCCCGGGAATTCATTTGAGGCTGAATGGTGATGGTACTTTTTAGCAGGCTTTACATTGCACTATTTTGACATTTACCCGTCCCAGTGTTTAGGATTGATACCCGTCGTTGCGTTGGATTTGCTAATAATAGAATATTTGTTCGATAAGACTTCACTGTCTTCCATATTTTTATATTTCCATTCTCTTATACATGTAAATAAGGTGAATTTTTATTTCAGGCCTTCCTTATAACCCCCCTCTCGTTCGAACCTAAAAATCTTAATATAACTTATAATCATGGAAGAATTAATGCTAATTGACATACCGAGCTTTGTTAAGTTCGTTAGTGCCCAATAAAATTGTTGGCTCCAGCTAAAGTTTTAACGTAAAACTCATTTATACTTAGGTATACGACAAAAGTGTATATAACAAAAGTTACTTCAAATAACAAAATAAACAACTTTTGTTATGTTTATATTTGCGGAAAAACCAATAGGAAACGAAATATCACTATTTTTAATTTCAGGCCTCCCTTATAACCCCCACTCCTGCCCGTCCCTAGAAATGTTGGTATGGCTTATTACAATGAAGGCGTTAGTGCTAATGCACATAATGAGTTTTATTTAGTTCGGTTGAGTCTTTTTTGGCAAATAATATTGTTGACTCCCGCTATAATTTTTAGCGTATAACGCATTTAAACTTCGGTATACGACAAAAGTGTATATAACAAAAGTTACTCTAAATAACAAAATAAACAACTTTTGTTATGTGCATATTTGCCGAAAAACCAATAGAAAACGAAATATCGCTATTTTTAATTTCAGGCCTCCCTTATAACCCCCACTCCTGTTCGCCTCAGAGAAAATTAATATAGCCTAAAGTCTAAGTTGGGTTAGTAGTAATATACATACCTAGTTTCATAAAATTCGGTTCTGCCGTTTATGCGTGAAAAGGTAACAAACAAACATACACGAAAGAAACAAAATGCAGATATGGTGTCTATGACATGTGAAACGAAAAGTTATCGTCAAATTTCGCCAAAAAAACCAATGTACAGACAGAGGTTACAATTTTATATATATATAGATAATAAGTTACAAACACACACACACATACATATATATATATATATATATATATATATATATATATATATATACTAGCTCAGATACCCGGCTTCGCCCGGGAATTCATTTGAGGCTGAATGGTGATGGTATTTTTTTTTTTTTGGCAAGGCTTTACTTTGCACAATATTTTGACATTTCCCCGTCCCAGAGTTTAGAGTTTATTATACCTGTCGTTGCTATGGATTTGTTAATAACAAAATTAATATTTCATGTAAGACTTCACTGTCCTCCATATTGTCATATTTCCCGTCTCTTGTGCATTATGCATAGATTTGAATTATTAAGGAGAAAATATTGACATACATTTGAATTAATGTTTTCAGGTGAGGTACCTGGTAGTTCATATTGAAAAGAAGTGTTGAGCAAATTTCTCTAAATAACAAAATAAACAACTTTTGTTATGTGCATATTTGCCAAAACCCCAATAGGAAATCATTATTATTAATTTCAGGCCTCTCTTATAACCCCCACTCCTGCCCGTCCCTAGAAATGCTAGTATAGCTTATTATAATGAAGGCGTTAGTACTAATTCACATACCGAGTTTGGTTTAATTCGGTTGAGTCTTTAGTGCCAAATAAAATTGTGGACTCCCGCTATAGCTTATAGCGTATAACTCATTTATGCTTCCGTATAAGGCAAAAGTGCATAAAACAAAAGTTACTCTAAATAACAAAATAAACAACTTTTGTTAGGTGCATATTTGCTGAAAAAGCAATAAGAAACGAAATATCGCTATTTTTAATTTCAGGCCTCCCTTATAACCCCCACTCCTGCCTGTCCCTAGAAATGTTAGTATGGCTTATTATAAGGAAATCGTTAGTATTAATTCACATAGCGAGTTTGGTTTAGTTCGGTTGAGTCTTTTGTGCCAAATAAAGTTCTGGGTTCCCGCTATAGTTTTTAGCGTATAACTCATTTATATTTCCGTATACGGCAAAAGTGCATATAACAAAAGTTACTCTAAATTACAAAATAAACAACTTTTGTTATGTGCATATTTGCTGAAAAAGCAATAGGAAACGAAATATCGCTATTTTTAATTTCAGGCCTCCCTTATAACCCCCACTCCTGTTCGTCTTAGAGAATATTAATATAGCCTAAAGTCTAAGTTGGGCTAGTAGTAATATACATACCACGTTTCATAAAATTCGGTTCAGCCGTTTATGCGTGAAAAGGTAACAAACAAACAAACAAACAAACAAACAAACAAACAGACACGAAAGAAACAAAATGCAGTTATGGTGTCTATGACATGTGAAACGAAAAGTTATCGTGAAATTTCGCAAAAAAAAATCAATGTACAGACAGAGGTTACAATTTTATATATATATATATATATATATATATATATATATATATATATATATATATATATATATATATAAAAATTGTAACCTCTGTCTGTACATTGATTTTTTTCGCGAGATTTCACAGTAACTTTTTGTTTCACATGCCATAGACACCATAACTGCATTTTTTTTCTTTGGTGTGCGTTTGTTTGTTACCTTTTCACGCATAAACGGCTGAGCCGAATTTTATGAAACTTGGTAGGTATATTACTACTAGCCCAACTTAGACTTTAGGCTATATTAATATTCTCTAAGACAAACAGGAGTGGGGGTTATAAGGGAGGCCTGAAGTTAAAAATAGCTATATTTCGTTTCCTATTGGTTTTTCGGAAAATATGCACATAATAAAAGTCATTTATTTTGTTATTTAGAGTAACTTTTGTTATATACACTTTCATCATATACCGAAGTATAAATGAGTTATACGCTAAAAATTATTGCGGGAGTCGACAATTTTATTTGGCACAAAACACTCAACCGAACTATGTAAAACTCGATATGTGTATTAGCACTATCACATTCATTATAAAAAGCCATACTAACATTTCTGGGGACGGGCAGGAGTGGGGGTTGTAAGGGAGGCCTGAAATTAAAAATAGGGGTATTTCGTTTTCTATTGGGTTTTCTGCAAATATGCATATGTAACAAGTTGTTTATTTTGTTCTTTAAAGTAACTTTTGTCATCTTCATTTTTGTCGTATAACAAAGTATAAAGGAGATATACACTAAAAACTAGAGCGGGAGCCAACAAGTTTGTTGGACACTAACGATTGAACAGAACTTAACAAAACTTGGAATGTGAATTAGCATTAAGTCTTCCATGATTATAAGATATATTAAAAATTTTAGGTTAGAAAGGGGGTGGGGGTTATAAGGGAGGCCTGAAATAAAAATTCGCGATATTTCATTTTCTATTTGTGTTTCGGCAAACGTGCACATAAAAAAAACTTGTTTACTTTGTTATTTAGAGTAACTTTTGTTTTATACATTTCTCCAGGAGCAGTGTGTGGAGCAAGAAATTTGCTCAATTCTTTGCAATATGAACTACCAGATACCTCACCTGGAAAAATTAATTAATATCTATGTTAATATTTTGTCCTTAATAACTGAAATCTATGCATAATGCACAGGAGACGGGAAATATGGCAATATTGAGGACAGTGAAGCCTTGCATAAAAAAAATAATTTTATTATTAACAAATCCACACTAACAACGGGTATAAAGCCTAAACACTGGGACGGGTAAATGTCAAAATAGTGCGCAAAGTAAAGCCTTGACAAAAAATACCCATTCAGCCTCAAATGAATTCCCTGGCGAAGCCGGGTATCTGAGCTAGTATATATATAATAAAAGTCCGTCACGCAGGGGCTGCGTAAACTAAGCAGATTTCCCACGTGAAGTTTTACAATAGAGAAATCTGCCTAATAACAGCTGTAGTAGTAAGTAACCTCTAAACCTATTCACGAGAGGGACGAATAATTACAAAAACGGCCGCAAGAGCTCACGGCGGAAAGTCCGAACATAGCCACTGCTGCCGAGCACATGCAGAATACAAATGCAAATATCTCAGTTAATATTCAAGATAGAGAATAAATATATATAACAATATTTATAGTAAATTTAATTTGCAATAAGATTGATTCTATAATATTTTTCGATCCGACGTATAGTAACGGATATTTTTTGAATTTTCAAAAATCCCCCCTCTAAACCCCCCCTCCCACTTGTCCGATTTCAGCCATTAACGAACTTGATCTCTCTTTTTACGTAAAACGCTTAAATATGAAGTTTGGTAACGATTAAACAAAAATTGTGACCGCTAGAGCGTTAACAGACAAATATATATGTATATAGATGTATATATATATATAAATTTGAACGGACCTCATTTTCGTCATCTCCTGGGTAGGATCGATGGACATTTGAGGAAATTTTTCAAAACTCGCGTCATGAGTACGACCTCAATAGCTGATTTCCCTTAAGGGAAATCTGCTAAAATTGTAACCTCTGTCTGCACATTGATTTTTTTCGCGAAATTTCACGATAAATTTTCGTTTCACATGCCATAGATACCATAACTGCATTTTGCTTCTTTGGTGACTGTTTGTTTGTTACCTTTTCACACGTAAACGGCTGAACCGAATTTTATGAAAATTGGTATGTATTTACTACTAACTCAACTTAGACTTTAGGCTATATTGATATTCTCTGAGACGAACAGGATTGGGGGTTATAAGGGAGGGCTAAAATTAAAAATAGCGATATTTCGTTTCCTAATGCATTTTCGGCAATTATGCACATAAGAAAAGTTGTTTATTTTGTTATTGGGAGTAACTTCTGTTACCCCTGTTCTGCTAGCTAAGTATAAATGAGTTATACGTTAAAGACTACTGCGGAAGTCAACAATTTTATTTGGCCCAAAAAACTCAACCGAAATAAACCAAACTCGGTATGTGAATTAGCACTAACGCCTTCCTTATAATAAGACATACTAACATTTCTATGGACGGGCAGGAGTGGGGGTAATAAGGGAGGCCTGAAATTAAAAATAGTGATATTTCGTTTCGTATTGGGGTTTCGGCAAATATGCACATAACAAAAGTTGTTTATTTCGTTATTTAGAGAAATTTGCTCAAGTAAAGCCTTACCAAAAAAATACCATCACCATCCAGCCTCAAATGAATTCCCAGGCGAAGCGGGGTATCTGAGTCTTATCTAAAAAGTCCGGCAAGCAGGGGCTGCGTAAACTAAGCAGATTCCCCCCGTGAAGTTTTACAATAGAGAAATCTGCATATTGGTAACACAATAACACCATGATTAGATAATGAGAAATCTTTCAGTTAATTAAAATAAATTCCCAACTGAAACGGCTTTGAATTGTAAGAATAATTAATATTTTAATAACTCAAATTTTAGTAGTCCAAGAACTGAAGAAGGGGGGGGGGCGGATGAACAGAACGTATTTGCATAAATCTCACAAAGTAAGGAAGGTAAGGTAAGGTTAGAAACGACAGGTTAGAAGAAACTTCCGCCAGAGCCGAGAAATGACGAAGATGGCCGACGTAATCCGAACTATACCCGACCACAGACTTCATAAAAATGCAAATATCTCGGTTAATATTCAAGATAGAGAATAAATGTATATAACAATATTTATAGACCATTACATTCAGATTTAGATTGGTTCCATACAATTTTACGAATACGACGTATAGAAACATAAGTATTTCGAATTTTAGTAATTCCCTCCCTCTAAACAACCGCTCCCGCTGGTTGAATTCTTCCATTAACGAACTTGATCTGTCTTTTTACATAAAGCGGTTAAATATCGAGTTTCGTAACGATCAAACAAAAATTGCGACCGCTAGAGCGTTAACAGACAAATATATATATATATATATATATATATATATATATATACTAGCTCAGATACCCGGCTTCGCCCGGGAATTCATTTGAGGCTGGATGGTGTTGGTATTTTTTTGGCAAGGCTTTACTTTGCACAATACTTTGACATTTACCCGTCCCAGTGTTTAGGGTTAATACCCGTCATTTCTGTGGATTTGTTAATAATAAAATTTGTAAATTCAAGCCTCCCTTAAAACCCCCACTCCTGCCCGTCCCTAGAAATGTTAGTATGGCTTGTTATAAGAAAGGCGTTATTGCTAATAAACATACCGAGTGTTTTATTTAGTTCCGTTGAGCCTTTTGTGCCGAATAAAGTTGTTGACTCGCGCTATAATTTTTAGCGTATAACGCCTTTATACTTCGGTATACGACGATAGTGTATATAACAAAAGTTTCTCTAAATAACAAAATAAACAACTTTAGTTATGTGCATATTTGCCGATACCCCAATAGGAAACGAAATATCACTATTTTTAATTTCAGGCCTCCCTTATAACCCCCACTCCTGCCCGTCCCTAGAAATGTTAGTATGGCTTATTATAAGGAAGACGTTAGTGCTAATTCACATACCGAGTTTGGTTTAGTTCGGTTGAGTTTTTTGCGCCAAATAAAATTGTTGACTTCCGTAGTAGTTTTTAACGTATAACTCATTTATACTTAGGCATACGACAAAAGTGTATATAACAAAAGTTACTCTAAATAACAAAATAAACAATTGTTGTTATGTGCATTATTGCCAAAAATGCAATAGGAAACGAAATATCGCTATTTTTAATTTCAGGCCTCCCTTATAACCCCCACTCCTGATCGTCTCAGAGAATATTAACATAGCCTAAAGTCTAAGTTGGGTTAGTAGTTATATACATACCAAGTTTCATAAAATTCGGTTCAGCCGTTTATGCGTGAAAAGGTAACAAACAAACAGGCACGAAAGAAACAAAATGCAGTTATGGTGTCTATCACATGTGAAACGAAAAGTTATCGTGAAATTTCGCGAAAAAAATCAATGTACAGACAGAGGTTACAATTTTATATATATACTAGCTCAGATACCCGGCTTCGCCCGGGAATTCATTTGAGGCTGAATGGTGATGGTATTTTTTGGCAAGGCTTTACTTTGCAAACTATTTTGATATTTTTAAGGGTTTATACCCGTTGTTGGCATTTCTTAATACTAAAATTATTTTTTTATGTAAGACTTCACTGTTCAAACCATAATCATGGGTAGCATTTATTACAATTAAATATCATCTATAATGAACATATTTCCTTTCAAAAGCCAATCTGAGCTCACATAGTATAGGCAAAGTTTTTCACGTAAGATTATATTTGAAAAAAAATAGTGAATCTCACTGGAAATCGCTTCCAGGAATGCCAGACGGGAAATAAGTTAACTCAATTAACTGGTCCCGTCATCTTCCGCTCCCGCATGAGACTTCTCAACATTCTTCTACTTATATTATTGATGCAAAACATTATTTTATAATTTATCTACCGGATGGAATTAAATAATAGTGGTACCCTGAAAATATCATATCGAGTTTAAACGCATATTGTTTTTTGTCATAATGACATTACCATTAACGTTTAATTGTTATTATATTAGATATTTGTTTCAATAACTTCAAGGTACATTATAGAAATTAAATAATGGAAATGCTCTTATAGTTTATATTTCTATTGGAAATAAATAACAAAGTTATTTTCTAGGAAAAATAAATAAATGAGGAGGGGATGACGAAGATTTATAACCTCATTAATCCGAATCATACTTTGAACTATCATATGAGACGAAAACATCACATCATTTGTCATAATATTCATTTATTAAAACCCCTTAAATAAGTACTAATATAATTATTGACTCCCGTTTAGCGTATATCCCGTGTTTACTTCATTTTACGACAAAAGTGAATGCACACAAAAGTTACTCTAAATAACAAAGTAAACAACTTTTGTTATGTGCACGTTTGCCGAAAAACAAATAGAAAATAAAAAAGACGGTATTTCATTTCAGCCTCTCTTATAATCCCCACTCCCCCTTGAATCTAAAATTTTTAATATAGCTTATAATCATGGAAGAATTAATGCTTATTCACATACCGAGTTTTACTAAGTTCGGTTCAATCGTTAGTGCCCAACAAAATTGTTGGCTCCTGCTTTAGATTTTAGTGTATATCTCGTTTATACTTCGTTAAAAGTCAAAAATGAATATCACAAAAGTTTTTCTAAATAACAAAATAAACAACTTTTGTTAGATTCATATTTGCCGAAAAACGAATAGAGTACGAAATACCGCTATTTTAAATTCAGGCCTCCCTTACAACCCCCACTCCTGCCCGTCCCTAGAAATGTTAGTATGGCTTATTATAATGAAAGCGTTAGTACTAATACACATATCGAGTTTTATTCATTTCGGTTGGGTCTTTCGTCTCAAATAAAATTGTTCACATTCGTTATAGGTTTTTGCTAATACACATACCGAGTTTTATTTAGTTCGGTTGAGTCTTTTTTGGCAAATAATATTGTTGGCTCCCGCTATACTTTTTAGCGTATAACGCATTTAAACTTCAGTATACGACAAAAGTGTATATAACAAAAGTTACTCTAAATAACAAAATAAACAACTTTTGTTATGTGCATATTTACCGCAAAACCAATAGAAAACGAAATATCGCTATTTTTAATTTCAGGCTTCCCTTATAACCCCCACTCCTGTTCGTCTTAGAGAAAATTAATATAGCCTAAAGTCTAAGTTGGGTTAGTAGTAATATACATACCAAGTTTCATAAAATTCGGTTCAGCCGTTTATGCGTGAAAAGGTAACAAACAAACAAACAAACAAACAAACAAACAAACAAACAAACAAACATACATACACGAAAGAAACAAAATGCAGATATGGTGTCTATGACATGTGAAACGAAAAGTTATCGTGAAATTTCGCGAAAAAAATCAATGTACAGACAGAGGTTACAATTTTATATATATATATATATATATATATATATATATATATATATATATATATATATATATATACTAGCTCAGATACCCGGCTTCGCCCGGGAATTCATTTGAGGCTGAATGGTGATGGTATTTTTTATCAGGCTTTACATTGCACAATATTTTGACATTTACCCGTCCCAGTGTTTAGGATTGATACCCGTCTTTCCCGTGGATTTGCTAATAATGGAATTATTTGTTCGATAAGGCTTCACAGTCTTCGATATTTTTATATTTCCCGTCTCTTATACATGTAAATATAGTGAATATTTATTTCTGGCCTCCCTTATAACCCCCCTCCCGTTCGAACTCAAAAATGTTAATATAACTTATAATCATGGATCGATACCAAACTCGATATTTAAACGTTTTATGCAAATATAAAGATCAAGTTCGTTAATGGCTGAAATCGGATCAGTGGGAGGGGGGGTTTAGAGGGGGGATTTTTGAAAATTCAAAATATCTCCGTTATTATGCGTCGGATCGAAAAATTGTATAGAATAAATCATATTGCAAATTAAATTTACTATAAATATCGTTCTATACATTTATTCTGTATCTTGAATATTAACCGAGATATTTGCATTTGTATTCTGCGTGTGGTCACCAGTAGGCTATGTTCGGACTTTCCGCCGAGAGCTCTGGCGGCCGTTTCTATAACTATCCGTCCCTCTTGAATAGGTTTAGAGGTTAGGTTAACTGTTTTTTGGGGCTAGAAACTACTGGGTTATTACGCCCTAAATAGTGTTTTAGGTTTAGAGGTTTCTTACTACTACAGTTGTTATTAGGCAGATTTCTCTATTGTAAAACTTCTCGTGGGAAATCTGCTTAGTTTACGCAGCCCCTGCGTGACGGGCTTTTTTGATTCGACGTATGATAACGGAGATATTTCGAATTTTCGAAAATCCCCCCCTCCCTCTAACCCCCCCCTCCCAAATACCAAATTAAAAGAAAAATCAAAAGTGAAGGAACACACACTATAGGGAGCACTACACATAATATGGCTCTCAGTCACAGGGAATCCTTTGTTCCAGTAACATCCTTGTGAAGAGGTAAGTCATTGTCTCCCTTCTCTATTTTTCTTCTTTGTCGTTTTTTATGTGTAGTACTCCCTGTAGCTCCTCCAGTGTGTGTTCCTTCACTTTTGATTTTTTTTTTTATTTGGTATTTGGTTTTTATTATTTCTCCTGTTTAATACTTTTTAATTGTAAATATTCATTTTTTATTATTTATTTATTTTGATGAAATTTTAGTATGTATTCTACTGGTAAGCTTTTAATTTTAATCTGTAAAAATATTTTTCTTCATATATATTCACTGGGACACTAATTTGTATTCTTAAAGTTTTATGTACTAACTCTAATTCTTGACCTTCAATGCGTACATATATTTATTATTTCTTAATTAAATGACATCTTATACGACGTTTTTAATGGTAAATGTATGCAGCAGGACACTAATGTTGGAGCGTATTTTCTGCAAGCGCTGTCACATAGACTAAACAACTGTGAAGGGAGGAGGCCTTTATTTTCTTTCCTCAAAACTGTTAAGCGTACACCATAGCGATCTATTTAAGCTATTACGTTATTGCCACTTCTGTCCGCCCCTGGTTTTTGCTGGTTTTAACATTGGTTTTTGCTTACTTGTGAGTTGGTACTTGAAGCTTTAGCAGTGATGTGGTATTCTTAGAAATGTGAGTTTAATTTTCATAAATAAATAATTTAAAAGAATGAATACCGGGAGAGTGAAAATGTTTGGAAGCGCACCCAATTATATCTGGTGCTCAGGTTGGCCGTGCGAGTTATGGCGTTGGTCCTAATCTCGCGTGGTAGACTAGAGTGGTGGGTTCGATTCCCGCCCTGGGCAGTAGAAATTTATTTAGTGACGGACTCACTCCGTCACTCCTCAAACTCCTTGAGCCCACCCTGACTAGAAAAGGATGGTAACCTGTAGATAACCCGTCCCGATTAGCCTAGTAGCATAAAGTGGACGTAAATAACAATAAACAAAATAAACAAAACCCAATTATATCTGCTACTTTATTGATTATAATATGTAATAAAATATAAAGTTTACTTTCCAAACTTACAAAAGAGTATTTTTAATAATGGTTATTATCTTCACAATAGCCGCTATTATTGATTCGCCGCTTTCCGGAAAGAAACTTTTATTCTTACATGGTACTAAATACTATCCATGATTATGAATTATATGATTCATACTCTGAAAAAAGATTCATACACAGGAAACGGTAAACATAAAAATGGTAAACTTTCTTCTTGGGCAGAAAAATGGCTTTACAAAATATCCTTGTTTCGAGTGCCTCTGGGATAGCAGGGACCAAAAAAAATACACTGGATAAAAAAGATGAGAAAGGGTAAAGAGACAATGAATAAGATCGATAAAAAGCTTGGCATGCATTTGTTGATATAATGAAAATTTTCTAGGAAATCACATAAGTGAAAGCTATGTTGAGCTGTTAAACTATATGCTGAATAACTTCTAAACACTTCGATGCAATATGAGCACGGAAGTCCACTATCTACATAACCATTTGGACTGCTTTCCCAAAATGTTAGGACACACAAGTGAAAGATTTCACCAAGATATCAAAACGATGGAGGACCACTACCAAGGAAGATGGGATTCTAATAGGATGGCAGATTCTGCTGGAGTTTGAAAGGAGACTGTTTGACAGTTCACTCAAGACATTCGCACAAAAGAAGATTCCGTTGCGTTAGCTAAAGTAATGTGTTATTTTGTTTCTGTGTTTTGTTTTCTCAAAAATAATTGTATATATGTTTAACTGTACTTTAAGGTTTTATTTTGGTTTGGCTTAGTTAAATAGCATTCTAATTATATATAGTTAATAGTTCTGTGTTTTTATTTCAATTTAATATATCCATATCAGTATATGCTTCATGCCGTAAGCACTGACCTATTAATTAAATTAACTTGAAAACTAAAATCATATTTGTATTCAGCAGTTCAAATATACTTGAAATCAGATCTCAAAACTTTGGCAACAAAACTACTGCAGACCTGTGCTATGGTTTTACGTTATTGGTCGAAAATGTTCATTTGAAGTATACATACTTGATATTTAACCGTTACAGTCAACACTAAAGATCATATTTGTTAGTGGCAGAAATCGGACCAGGAGTAGGTTGGGGGGTTGTAGAGGGGGGGGGGGAGAATTCGAAAATTCAAAATATCTGAGTTATGATGAGTCGGGTGAAAATATGCTATAGAACCAATCTTTGTTAAAATATTGATGCTCTACAATTATTTCGCTATGCATTTTATCGTAACTCAAATATTAAGCGAGTTATTAGAGCTTTTTATTTTTCTTTCAGAATATGTGTTGAGATGTGATCACTAGTGATTCATACCAGTAGGGGGAAGTCTGCTTAGTTTACGCAGCCTCTGCTTGATGGACTTTTATCGTATAACAATGTATAAAGCAAATTGACCAAGAAATATTGTTATATTCAATCATTTTTCCAATGTGTGAACTTGGTAGGTTATGCCAGGAACTTGATAAATCAATTCAAATCTATATTAATTTCATATCGTATGATCGTACCTAGGAGATGAGGAAAATGAGGTCCGTTCAAAACTGTATATATATCAACATTTATAGCGAATTAAAGTTGCAATAAGATTGGTTGTATACAATTTTTAGATCCGACGTATAACAACGTAGTTATTTCGAATTATCAATATTCCCTCTATTTACCCCCCCACCCCCCCCTCCACCCCTGTACCAGGTACGATTTTAACTGTTAACGAAGTTGATCTTTATTTTTACTTAAAACCCTTATATACCGAGTATCCCTGTTTAACACACAGTGAATAATTAAATAACAATCATGGATAGCATTTAAACATTATCTTTAATCTACTTATTTTCTGTCAAAAACCACTCCAAGCACATATTGTAGGAAGAGTCTGTTGTAATTAGAATAGAATAGAATTTCAATAGTGCCAACCTTTAACAGGAAATAATTTAACACAACTAACTGGAACTATCATGATTCTATAAACAACCTTATTTGCGAAAATATGCCTATATCAAATAAGTTTTAATGAATGGGGCTCAGGTTAGCCATGTGAGTTAAAGCGTTGCCTTTAATCTCACATGGTAAACGAGTTGATAAATCCCCACTCCTGTCCGAATATAACTTATAATAAATATAGCTTATAATAAAGGAAGTTTTAATACTAACCCACAAACAGAGTTTTGTTGTGTTTCGTTTAGTCGTTTGTACCCAATACATTTGATGCCTCCCGCTATAGTTTTTAGCGTGTATCTCATTTATAGTTCGTTATACGACGAAAGTGTATGTAACAAATGTTTCTTAAAATATCAAAATGAACAATTTTTGTTACGTGCATATTTGCCGAAAAACCAATAGTAAAGTAAACAAAATAGTGGTATATGATATATATACCGTCTGTCTGTACATTGCTTTAATTCTCGAAATTCCACGATAATTTTTTGTTTCACATGCCATAGACACAATATCTGCAATTTGTGGCTTTGGTGTTTGTTTGTTTTAATATTTTTATCTTTTTAATCTCCAGGGCTAAAAAATTCTAAACTTCGCTTTAATTGCCAAATATTCAGGTATATGACCTATACACGAAAATGTAAAGAAAGATAAGTTCGTTAATAGCAGAAATCTCACCAGGGTGAGAGGGGTTTAGAGGGGGAATTTTGAAAATTTGAAATATCTGTGTTACTACAAGGGTGGATAGAAAAATTGTATAAAACCAATCTTCTTGAAAATAAAATACTTATAAATGTAATAACATTTATATTTGTATATAATAATATACATATTTTCTCAATCATGAGTATTTACCAATATATTCGCATTTTTTAAATTTCCTCAAGTAAACCCCCACTCCAACTCATACCGTAATATCAATGAGCGGTTATATTACATACCATAATCGATATTCAACTTTTTCTTGTCATCATATTAGTTAATGGGTGAACTTGTGGGTGGAATAGGGGGGGGGGGTGTTAGGGGGAAATTTTGAAAATTCTAAATATCTCCGTTATTGTGAGTCGGATGGCAAATTGTTTTAGAACCATAGTTGTTAAGCTGTGGATGTTACAATTGAAGGGTTTGCTGCAAAAAGGAGGTAGCTCCAATTTTTCCAGTTTTTGGGAAACCAAAAAAAAACGTTTAAAAAATTCAAATTTTAAGTTATGTAAAAATATTGTTGTTGCTTACTTTCAATTATGGTGTTTACATATTAGAACAGTATTTTCATTCAAAAAATATCATCCAAATGTTGGTGGTACGTGGATAATCCTTGGAGCTACCTCTTTTTTGCCAAAAAGAATGGAATAAGAGGAATTTAGGAATATGTTATGTCTTGGAAAAAGGTGTAAAAATAGATTGAATGTACCATTATTATGTATTTTTATTCAATGAAAACTGAAAATAAATTACAGCAAAATTATTGGTTATACAAACAGAAAATAACATCATTATAACGAATAACATAAAATACGAAAATAACATCATTATAACGAAAATAACATCATAACAATTGAAAGCTGCATCCTTTTGGGGCCAAATAAAAGTTTTTTTTTTTTTGGCACATGAAAGTGTTTATAACTCCCAACAGCTATCGGATGGAGCTACCTCCTTTTTGCAGCAAACCCTTCAATTGGTGTTCTATATACATTTCTTCGTAACACATGTGTTAAGCGAGTTATTATACTTTCTTGTTTTCAGCCCTCAGTAACAATGTTATACCAGCAAGTGGTAAAACTTCTGAGTTTACGGAGCCCCTGCGCGGCGGACTTTTTAATACTGGGCGGATTTGAGGTGAGTAGAAATAATTTTATTGACAGGAGAAAATTACAGTTTATACCGAGGTTTGTGTCAGCAATATTATAGAGGAAAAGCACAGTTAATCTTATAATCACTTCTGCTTTTGGGGAAAGAAACTTGTATTCTTTCTACTATTGCTTCGTTACTATCCCTGATTTTGAATTATATGGTCTATGATGTTTTGAAAAAAGATTCATACACAAGAGAAGGGAAATATATAAATATTGTGGATAGCGAAGCCTTACATAACAAGTAAAAGTAGTTGACCATATAACACATAATCAGGGATAGTAGCGACCCACGTAAGAATAAAAGCTTGTTTCCCCAAAAACGGCCCAAAGAATAACGATGACAGCTATTTTATGTCATAGTAACCATTAAAAATATCCTTTTATAAGTCTGGAAAGTAACCATCTTATGATATCCAGAACAATGGTGGGTTAGTTAGCTAGTGTTTAATAAAACAGTTACGTATATTGTGTGGTATAGATCAAATTATAATTTTCGATAAGATCGGAACAGTGAGGGGTGGGGGATTCAGAAAGGGGAAAATTCCGAAGTATGTCCTTTATTATGCGTTGGATAGAAAAAATGTATTTCGATCCGACGCATAATAAAGGACATATTTCGAAATTTTCCCTTCTAAATCCCCCCTCCCCCCACACTGTTCTGATTCCAGCTACTAGCGAACTTGATCTTTATTTGTACATAAAACCTTTAACTATAGAGTTTGGTAACGATGAAACAAAAATTAGGGGTTGAGCCTGGATATGCCGGAAGTAATTAAGAACCCTACCATTATTCCAGGACTGACAAGGATATAGCGTTAAAGAGAACTTCGTTTCGCTCTTCATTTCCAAATTTGGTCAAACTATATTTATTTGGTGTCGAATATCTGGAGTCTCACAACTAAAACAACTTCAATGTCTATCGTTTATTTTAGCCGTACACTTAATGACATTTCTGGTGTTAGATCCCAATTCCTTCGTACCAGAATGGGAATAGAGGTTTTATTTAACGAGACTGTCACTAAATAAATTCCCACTGCCCAGGCGGGAATCGAACTCCCCGGGAATCATTCTTTTTCGGTAGGGCAGAGAATGAAAAATTCGATTAAGGTGTTGTAGGGAAACATGAGATTTTTACTTGTTGTGGTAACGTGCCTTGTGGTTAATAGGCATCGGCTGAATCATAAAAAAAAAAAAAAAAAAAAAAAAAAAAGAGTTTTAAAAATCAATATTCATGGACTAGAGTGTGGAGTAAGCGGTGCCATTCTGTAATTACGAGCCTCCCCTAGAGGACAATGCATGGGAGGGGGGCAGACAGGGGTGGAGGGGAGGAGGGCGGCTGGTTCCTTCAGTCTGTGCCCGCCACTCGCCCGGCCCGCATCAGGTGTTGGATCCGTCCTCTAGCTGTGTGCACGCGTCATCTCTCTCTAGCAGCTGCTCTCTCTTCCATCGGACGACTCGGTAGGTAGGAGCCTGAGCAGGGGTGAGGCGTCGCTCTGTCTCCTGCAGCAGCCTTGGAGGTGCGCTATGGTCCAGGGCTCCATCCCAGCATCCCGCTCTCCACCAATCAATACCAGCCCACAGGCCATCCCATGAACACTCAGGTACAGCCTTACTCTCCCATTATCAACAACACAACACACTCTCTACCACCATTAGTTCCACCTGCCACAGCTGTTCACAATGCTAGGCGTCCCTCCGCGCCACTCGCTCTCAAAACATGCCCACCAAACAATAGGCCGATCTCGCTGAAAAAAAAGTAAATAAATAACTCTCCCCTCCTCCTAATCTTGACCGAAGTGGAATATTTTTGCCAATTTCGAACCCTAAGCACTTGAAAATTCGTTTTGATTTATTTATTTAGAGCTACCCGACAAAAAGACGTTTTGCTGTGGAAAATGTCACCACATCTAGACTCAATAAAATGAAAAAAACGACGAATCTAAAGACACAGAAGAAAAACAACTCTACGACTAAAAGGAATAAGGGAAACGAAAGAATATATAAAAAGTATTTACAAAGTAAATAATATATGGTTAAATTAAATTCAATATATTAAAAGTACAAATCATGAACAAATAACTAGGTGTACTGAAATAGATTAAAAATTTGATAAACCAAATAATTCCTTTTGTTGTCGTAATGTCACAACTTTCACCAAATAATTTTACTAAACACCATTAGCAAATAAAAGAAAGGCTTTCAATATACACTTATGTATTATGATTACTCAAGTTATGAGGCATATTGTAATAATTCTATTGAACAGATTTTTATACCTATTTCTCCTTTGAAAAAACACTTATTTCCAATAAATGATTATTTCTACGTTAAGGTGGAACATTTGAGTGAAATAAAACTTTGTCAGTGTTTGACTTCATGGTGAAAAATAAATTATTACACATATGATTTGTAGTTGTTTTTTTTGAAGAAGCAAACTTTGTATGCGTTACACATTTCCGTATTACCTTTAATCATTTAATCTTGATTTGAAACAATATCTGTTGACATAGATAATACAGAGTACAAATGATGAAAACTACATCACAATAATCTTGAAATGCTAAACATTGAGAGATATATATATTTTAATTGTGACAGTAATGAAGCAGTAGCTGCACAATATGTAATGCTGGATAGCAAAAATGAAAGTATTTTCTGTACAGCACAGCTAATGATGGTGTTTTATACCTTTTGATTTTCATTATCAGGTGTTAATTATAATTAATCATAATTTAAATAATTAGTTTTCATCCCCTGGCATTATTTGTCGTTGCTTAACGCCTAACGCCCTGCCATAGCTAGCCGGGACAATCTACCGGCTGCCCCCCCCCCCTGAATCAGTGTTTCCACTGTCTTGGGAATCGAATCCTTGACTTTGGGTGTACAAAGTTAATTATCACTAAACGCCTTATTTCACATAGTTAACCGACCTCCAATTTTCATTATAAAACATTAACCTTCTTTATAATTATAATTGGACAATCATAAATACTTTTATCTCTTGTGGTTTTCGTGAAATGTAGGATAATGACCATAAATTGTTAGTTTTTTCTATTGTCATTTTATGACTTGATTTTAACTCATGTGGCAGTAACAATTCAATTATTAATTATTAGACTGCAATCTTTTACTTCATTCATTAACAAAAAACTATTAAAACATTTCAAATGTAAATAAATCTATAAGGTGAATAACATTTAGTTATATATAGATTGTCTTGAGAAGAGAAAACAATAGAAGAAAACCCTAAAGCATTAACAATTTAGTCAGTTAACAGTAGTCAACGAAGTTCCAGAAAAGTATTTGTAAAAACCTCTTATACTTTCCTTACTTAGAAGTCATGGCAAAAAAAAAAAAAAAAAAGCAGTCAGGGGACTGCCGGTAGAAGTGAAAACTCCTTTAGCTTTGATCGCTCAATTTTGGCATTGCTGAGACATTTTTTTTTACGAAGTCTTATTTTAAAAATATTTTTAGTTATTTATCAATAAGTAACAGTTATGTTCTATTTTACATGAAAAAATGAAATGACAAAAATAATAGTGATAAAAAAAAATAATGTATGACGAATTGTTTTATTTATCAATATAAAATACTATACATAATTATTTCAGTTATTTTACATAAAAGAAAAAAAATACATTTCAGAATTATTACAAATGCTTTACAAAAATAAGTTAAGTACACTCAGAAATCAATTTCTATCCATAATTTCAATAACTCTTGCAGCATCATCACTGCCAGCATCATCACCAATTTCTAAAACTGATACAATCGGTATATGGTAGCTAAAGTAGGATACAAACAGTACTCAACACATAAACAGTACAGTACGAATTTATTTAAATATCGGAATTTATTTAAATATTCGAATTTATTTATTTAAATATTCGAATTTATTTAAACTTCGGATTAAAATATCTATGAAAGTAAAAATGGTAGATATATAGTATCTGTGAACGAAATGATGCTGGTTTTGTCCTCTTTAAAATGGTATGCGAACGAAAACTCTAGCTAATTTGGTTCAGGAGTTATGAAGAAAAGAAGCTCCTTTAGCTTTGAGTTGAGTACTAGCGGTGGCGGTGGCGGTGTCGCGATTTCATACTTTTTTCCTCTCCCGCAAATGCTTCCTTACGGGGTGCACAACGTGCCTAAAGAAGTTTTCACTTCAAAAAAACCGTCATGACAAGTTATATTATTGATTTGATAGGTACATTGTAAACGACTAAAGAAATTAACAAATGTTTGTTGTATGGAAACATGATAGAGTAGAACGAATGCAAAGTCAAATTACCAATTACTCAGGAGTTAAAACTCATCGACTTAATCTCTTCGTTTATTTAACGGGGCTCAGGTTAGCCATTTGTGTTAATGTGCTGCCTATAATCTCACAAGGTAAATCTAGTAGAGTGGCGGGTTCGGTTCCCGCCTGGGCAATAGGGATTTATTTAGTGACGAACTCATAAAAAATAAAATCCTTAGTCCTACCCTGGTTAGAAAAGGGTGGTAACCTGCAGGGTCCCAATTCTCCATTGTAGCAAAAAGTGAACGTTAATATATAATAATAATAATTGAATATAAACGGGAAGTTCCACAGGAAACTTATACGTGCCACTTGATGAATATGTGTTATCTTAATCTATCATTCGAGAGCCATGGATTATTTTTCATATTTCAACTTACGTAGATATTGGGTTTGTAATAAATTATATTTGTCATTTAGCAGATACTCATTCAGGGAAAACTAATCAGTTATTGAAGTTGTATTGCATACGAAACTATCCCAAAACAGATGCTCAAATGTCCATGGAGCTTTTCTTTGGAAAATGAGGTCCGAACAATTATATCAATGTCAATGCTATGGCGACAATAATTGTTGTTTGATTTGTTTCCAAGCTCTATATTTAAACGTTTTATTAAAAAAAATAAAACAAAAAATAAAGATGAACTTCTTTAATGGTTGAAATTGACCAGGAGGACTAGGGGTTCAGTGAAGGAATAGACGACAAATTCCAAATGCCTCCTTTATTATTAGTCCGATCTGAAAAATGTATACTTAAGCTTGGTGATAATCTAATGTGCTACAATTTTTGTTTAATACATTAATCTCTGACTTGAATAACGGAGTTATATGTATTTTGGGTATTTAAGCTCTCGGTAAACCCTCAATCTTATCTGTATGATTTTCAATTGAAAAAATTATATTGTTAATAATATTTTTGTCCAGATTGTGTCAATTTTCCCCCCATATATATATTAATTGGAATAGGAGAAATAGGAGCACAAGGTGCAGATGACGTCATGTGTGCTGGGTCCAGGGCCCTCGTAAGGGCTATTGGCGCCTGTGTGCAAAAAAGGATTTTGGCGCCCCTTAAGGCATTTTATATTATTTTTTTTTTATGGTAAATAGGTGCTTGAAATAAAGCAAAGAACTGAACTTTAAAAGTCATATTTATTTGTAGACCAAAATGAAATAAACAGAATAAAATCTAAATTTTTTTTTGGGCCCTTGGTTTTGGCGCCCCCTTTTTTTGGTGCCCGTGTGCATTGCACACTTTGTACATATGGTAGCGGGGGCCCTGGCTGGGTTGATTCAATGTCCCGTGATCGTTTGTCATTCGTGTACTACTTGGAAAATTTGCTTAGTTTAACCAGACACTGCGTGTCGGACGTTTTTGGCTTGGGTTTTTGATGTTTTCTAGTTTCAAGAATAATTCATAGTGGGTTTCTGAAATAATTTAACTATAGATAACCTGTGAACTAGGTTTTATTAGACAAAAATGTGTCACATGTTAACTCTACAAAATCTCACTGAACACTAAATGAGGTTTGGTTAAATAACATCTGTTAATTAAAAGATTTGAATAATAAACAATATATCAGTTTCTTTGGATCTAGGAAATTCTCTTAATGCTTAAAAAAATCTGAGGAACAGTTTAATTAAATAATCCATTATATTGGAGACTTCTTGATGCACTTTTAAATGACTGGACATTTATGCCAAATTATGTGTGTTGCCAAATAAGAACTTGCCTATATACAGAGAAATGGTAATACGCTACTAAAACGATTGATTATAAATGTGAAATGTTGCATCGCAGTACTGACTTAGGGTCCTTAGAGAGATAGATCATTTATTTGTCATGTTTGTTGTAGAAAAAGTGTCTCATTTTAGTTAATGGAGGTTATATTTCCTAGGTGGTCAAACTATATTCATGATCTCATGATGTTAATGAAATTCTTTGTTCCTTCACAGACAATATTGAGTTTCAATTTCTGAGGACAATTTTGACGGATTTATTTCACTTCATGATAAGGATTACCCAGATTTACAAATCTCTTATCTAAAAGTTCCTTCAAAATATTGCCGATTTGTCTGTCCATCGCGAATACACCTTTAGATAATGTAAAGGTCTTTTAGATATCTTCAGAAATATCTCTAACTTTATGTTTAATAGCCCTTCTTGCAAAAAATAAGAAATGTATCCATTTACAGTGGTAGTAGATGTGTCCTGGAAACTGGGAAATAATTTTTAGTATTTATCAGGCCTGGGGCTACGGATTACCTATGGACGTGACGGTCACTACCAGACGTAATTAATAACATACATCAATTATACTGGCATGTGACATTTAAAAAGCAATATTTATTTAAATTTTTACCTTCAGATTAAAAAATAGTGAATATCCTGTGTTGTATGTCCCTAGGTAAGTATGCCCAATTTATTATTTCGTAATTACCTCTTGCTCTCAAAGTAAGTGGGATGAAAGTATTATTAGCTTAACGTTTCTATTATTAATACACGTACCTAATGGAGAAATCCAAGTCATTTATAATTTCAGTGCCTATTCCATTAGTCTAGTGACAGAAATAAACCTCTGCTTGAATTTTTAAGTAAGTAATTATTGTGCCATGTAGCTGTTCTTGGAGGAACAAATATTTAACATATTGGGGGTTTAAATAAGCCATTGTCAGGTGAGTTTTCTGTTGGAATATCAATATCATGTATCTTACTTCGATGTAACTACTGTACAACAATCCCTCGCTCTAGTAGTTCCTCACTTATATTTATTGTGGCTTAAGTTTTAAATTTCATATAGCCGTCATACTGTAGAGTAGCCAAGCATGCTTACATCGATTTATGTTCAGGGGGTTATGGTTGGAAAGAGAGGAACTACTAGAATTTTTATTCGTCTGAGTAATTCATCCTTACAACCAGAATCTGAAAGTAAAATTTAACCATTTTCTAGCCTCTCTAGTCACCTGGGAAGTAGCAAGGTGCACACAAATTTTTCTTTACATATTTTCGATGAATGTGTTTTCGGGTCAAAATTAACCCTTCCCCTTCTTTTAGTTGGAAATTCGAATTCTCATATAGCCTATGTTGTATCTTTGTTGACTTGCAAATATAAAAGTCCATAAAAATCTTCCGACCCGTTGCTGAGTGATTGTGTAACAAACGGGTGGACTGATAGACTGACAACATTTTCAATTTTATTGCTAGTGTTCTTAGAATGGCCTCAAATGTAAAGCGAATTGATTCCCATCCAAATTTCAATAGGAAACCATACAATGTTTTAATTATATAGATGTGTCTGTGAACAATCTCGTCTACGATGAATGGAGGCTTTAATTACCCCAGTCTGGGATTTATTTCATCCTGCACATGAAATTCAATTCTCTGGGAAGATCCAAGATCATTCTCTACAAGATGCCGGGTAGAAGTGAGAACATTTGAAAAAGAATTATGAAATTGACCGACAGCAATAAAATGACAGTGGTTTATTAATAACTTATGTCCGCCTTGTAGCAGAGTTATTATTAGCAGGTATTATTAGCGAAATTACAGAAATCAATAAAGATCCCTAGATTCCACATGCAAGTTTTACGTTTTTTGCTACACTTGGTAATTGTTCCCGTGAACAACTAATTCTGATTTCATTGGACAGGAGAAGAGAAAGAGGTGTCCCGTATCCTTCTGCATCAGACCATCAAACAATAAAGGCATCACGAGCAAAATTCTATTCATACCAATAAAAGCATGAGTGGAGAAAATTCAACTCGCTAGAGTTAGATAGCCATCCCTCCGTAGCCTGGTTAAACTGACTAATGATAAGCATTAGCCTGAGTGGGCAGACTCCATCAATAATTTATCCTTCGGTATTGCCCCAATTACAGGTAAGAAACTGAGAATTTAGAGATTTAGTGGGTCTCATAAGTTCGGAGAGAAAGTTCCTATTTTTGCCACCCTGCGAACACCTCTCCCCTTAAGTGATTTTGTTGTTACATAAAAGATGATTTAAAAAAAGTTTATATTCTGAGCTTAAAGAAAAATGTTCATTCTGAGCCAAAATTGTCGACACACTCAAACACGCACGCACGCGCGCACACTCACATACGAGCGCGCACGAATATATACATAAATACACATTTGAACGAACAGTTTTTTGCCATTTAATGAAAATGAAAAGTCATCTTTGTCCCGGCCAAGGTCTTTGCACGCGACCTTCGGTAATAGCTTATTCTCTGAAGGGAAATTCGCTAATAATTCATTTACTTTGAATTGTTGCATGGCCCATACGTCATTCAGGTGACGTAGAGGAATGGAATGAATATTCATTGATATGATTGCTATCGATATTTCTTCAATATTCACGATCCGCCCCCCTTCAATTGACATCCTTCACAAACCTGTTTGGATATTTAGTGTTTTAACTGAGTAAACAGGTCTATTACGGGGTATCATTATTGACGATTAGGAAACTTTCAGTGACGTAAGACCATTATGTACCTCTCATTGCGGGGCAGAAGTGTAAAATAAGTGTTCACTATTAATGTTACAAATACACATATATCTTATTTTTATTAATAATTATTTTTAATGCTATCTTCCTAACTTTTTGTTCAATAGTTCTTCTTACAAATAACAAGATCGTCCTTCTATATCCTGGGCACTGAGAAATATTCTCTGTGGCATTTATCAGGTCTGGACCGGTACTTACCAATGGATTAAACGGCCAAGGAACACCTTCTAATCGTGTTTAACATCATATATCAATTATGCACGCATGTGACCATGTAACAAGCAGTATTTATTTATAGTTCCGATTAATGGCTTGAAGAATTGGATAACAGTGTGATGTCCTAGAGTTTTTTTTTCCGATGTGAGCGTACAATAAAGGTAGCCGCTATGCAAGTTTACTTCACATTTAGTCACTATAGCCCTATAACCAAGGCTTTTGGTATATTTCTAGGTCCCAGGAATTGCGTAAATGATTTTGGTCATAGTTAATATAATTTATTTTTATAACGTAATATATAAAAACTAACCACAGACATCTAGTGCCAAAATTAAGCAACTTCCTCCCCACTCACTTACTTCAGTGGTTTTATTGACAATATTATTTATCCCTATAGTTTTAAATGTCAAAAGGAACAACTTAAAAGTTTAAATAAGTCTTTTAAAAAAAAAATACGTGTAACCCCATTCACAATTTCCCCCCTTTTGCAATCAGGACTTCATAGTAAGTAAGAATCACGAGGGCCAAATGAAGAGTGTAACTCGGATAATATTTGAGTTTGGGGAAAAGTGATATATGTCAGCATTATTAGAAAATTAAATTTGAAACGAGATTGGGCATTTTTAGGCTTTTCTAGGTCTCACTATTAATGACGGAGATATTTAGAATTTTTAGTCCTAAAATCCTCCTCTCCTATATATATATATATATATATATATATATATATATATATATATATATATATAAATAGTGTTATAGAGATTTCCTAGATAAAATCTTATTTATTCAGTAAAACATTTTAAAAAAAATGATAAATTACTCGTTACCGACCCACCGTGTAAGAACTATTATGGCTGCCCCTTAGCGCCATTTGCCTACACCCTCAAGAAAACCATTTTCTCTTTTGGAATAACCAAGCAAGCCGTTTATTTTCTAATGGAAAAGTTTAATAATCTCAAGGTCAAGGGACGAGAGGAGCAAAAAAGTATGAAACTTCACGGTTTTTTTGTTATATGAAAACGCTATTATATGAGTATGAATGATACTCTGTTAATTGTAAAACGTGTGAACTTTTCCTTTGCTAAGAAATTATTTACCTTTTCTATCTCTCTAATTACTTCCTACAGAAAGTTTAGGAAAACCTTCCTTTTTATAAAAAAAACAAAACAATATTATAGTAATAATAAATCACTCCTCTTCGATTTCAAAAAGTTGTTCTAAAAAAATAGTATTAAGCTTTAAACATTCGAATATGCCTGTTGAAAATTTCAATTGTGAATAGTTGCAGATCGAATTGCATTGGTATTTTGTTAACACCCAAAGCACTGGGACAGTTATTACTCTTCCTATATATATATCGTGGGGTTACAAGTGAAACACATTAAGTTAAAATTATCGATTTTCAAATTTGTATTGCATCTTGACGAGAAAAAGGAGACGTTTCAACTGGTAAAACCAAAAACTCGCCAGTGGTTTAACTTGATTTAATAACGATATTACATTTTTTGCATTTTTAGAACAATGGAAATTAAACTTTTCCTCGGTTCTAAATGAGTTTTCCCACTGTGCTAACTACAAGTTCTGGGCTTCGTTACTTCTTTGTAAGGGTTGAAAGAAATGTTGTAATCGTGAAATTTATGGTTTACAGTTTTCAACGGATTTGACTTTCGCACCACTCGTAGTGTCAAGTTTCGACGTGACGTCTGAACGTGTCTTACAACTCAAAAACGGCGAACTTTAGAATGTTGAAATTCCATTTTTAGAATTGCTTTAATGTCTAGTTATTCACCTTCTCTTTCGAACGTAATGGATAAGCGAGAGGAGGGGTTTACAGAAGGGCGAAAATAAAATATTTCTCCCTACATATTAGAGATACTAAATAATTCCATAGATTTTTATTTATTTATTTTTTTTACAATGAAAATAAATATAAATCGTGCTGTCTGACATTTTGATCCGATGCACTTCGTTGCATTGGTACAGTTATCTCGTATATCATTTCTAAATGTAATAATACTAAATGAAGTGGATCCAATCATTTTCTTTATTTTATTTAATTATGTGCAAAGCAGTCATATGTCTTATCTACTATTCATAGGTTGTAGATCACCAACTTTGAATATTTATTTCTGATCTTTCAATTGCTTTTTCTAAGCATGGCCGCTCAAAATTTATATTACTCAATATCAAAAATAAGTTAAATTTGGTAAATTAGCACCTCATTTGGCACTATGTTGTTAGATACTTGGTACTCGCTATCTAGTCTATGGATGATTTGACCAGGAAAAGAATTTTCTAAGAATGGTTCTGTTGTCACCTTATCAGCAAACACAGCTTGAGCAGATAGACTTGCATTTATTAGCTTGTTGCGCACGTCAAAGACTCCATACAACCGTTTGGATCCACAGGCAACAGTCTTTTAACTTGTATGTCATTTGTGTCATCTGTGGTGAGCAAATATGTTAAATAATCTCAAAACATATATTTAAACAAACCGGTTATAGAATGATTTTAAATTTCTGAAAGCCCATAACCTCTAAACCATAAATATTCAGGGAACAGGAATGTGCTTAATGAAAACGATTCTCTTTGTATCTTATTTTAACTTTCTTTCTAAGTTAGTGCACTGAAATGAACTGAATAATCCTGAAATCAGCTCTTGAGGTCGAACTCATGACGCGATTTTCTGAAAAAATTTTAAATGTCCATCGATCCTACTCAAGACGTAAATGAGGTCTGTTCATTATTTGATTATATGTGTATGTATATATATATATACTAGCTCAGATACCCGGCTTCGCTCGGGAATTCATTTGAGGCTGAATGGTGATGGTATTTTTTGGCAAGGCTTTAGTTTGCACAATATTTTCACCTTTACCCGTCCCACTATTTAGGATTAACACCCGTTGTTGGCATTTGTTAATAATAAAATTAATTTTTTATGTAAGTCTTCACTTTCCTCCAAATTGTCATATTTCCCGTCTCCTGTGCATTATGCATAGATCTCAGTTATTAAGCACAAAATATTGTGGTGAAACGAAATATCACCATTATTAATTTCAAGCCTCCCTTATAACCCCCACTCCTGCCCGTCCCTAGAAATGTTGGTATGGCTTATTATAAGGAAAGCGTTATTGCTAATACACATACCGAGTTTTCTTTTTATTTTGGCTGGGTCTTTTGTCCCAAATAAAATTGTTCACTTCCTCTGTAGGTTTTAGCATATATCTCGTTTATAATTCGGTATACTAAAAAAGTGTATATAACAAAATTTACTCTAAATAACAAAATACACTTCCGCTATAGGTTTTAGCGTATATCTCGTTTATAATACTGTATACGAAAAAAGTGTGTAAAACAACTGAGGAAAGAAAGAGGGAGTGACAAAGGTTCTAGATTACAGGAAGGTCTCCCCACCCGTCCCTGACGCTCCAGGTTAACCAACAGTACATGACTAACGGCTAACTCACAATTCCGCTAACATTACCTTAATATTCAGATTCTATTTTCAATTCTAATTATGTATGTTTAAATACTTTCGTTTTTTGTGAATTAATTGATGTTTTAAACACATTAAAGGGTGAAATTACTTACTTCTGATTAATTAATGTTCCAGTGAAAGACAGAGGAAGGGGGGGGGGGAGTAATATACTTTGCTCCTCATGAAACAGCTACTTGTTTTTAAAATGCTTCATACAATTGAAATGTTCTTGTTTATCGTCATGTTCATATTTGCCGAAAAACCAATAGGAAACGAAATATCGCTATATTTAATTTCTGGCTTCCCTTATAACCCCCACTCCTGCCCGTGCCTAGAAATGTTGATATGGTTTGTAATAATGAAAGCGTTAGTGCTAATACACATACCGATTTTTATTTATTTCGGTTGGGTCTATTGTCCCAAATAAAATTGTACACTTCCGCTATAGATTTTAGCGTATATCTCGTTTATTATTCGGTATACGACAAAAGTGTATATAACAAAAAGTACTCTAAATAACAAAATAAATAACTTTTGTTATGTGCATATTTGCCGAAAAACCAATAGGAAACGAAATATCGCTATTTTTAATTTCAGGCCTCCCTTATAACCCCCACTCCTGTTTGTCTTAGAGAATAATAATATAGCCTAAAGTCTAAGTTGGGCTAGTAGTAATATACATTCCAAGTTTCATAAAATTCGGTTCAGCCGTTTATGCGTGAAAAGGTAACAAACAAACAAACAAACAAACAAACAAACAAACAAACATACACGAAAGAAACAAAATGCAGTTTTGGTGTCTATGACATGTGAAACAAAAAGTTATCGTGAAATTTCGTGAAAAAAATCAATGTACAGACAGAGGTTACAATTTTATATATATATAGATATATATATATATACATACACATATAATCAAATAATGAACAGACCTCATTTACGTCTTGAGTAGGATCGATGGACATTTAAAATTTTTTCAGAAAATCGCGCCATGAGTTCGACCTCAAGAGCTGATTTCAGGATTATTCAGTTCATTTCAGTGCACTAACTTAGAAAGAAAGTTAAAATAAGATACAAAGAGAATCGTTTTCATTAAGCACATTCCTGTTCCCTGAATATTTATGGTTTAGAGGTTATGGGCTTTCAGAAATTTAAAATCATTCTATAACCGGTTTGTTTAAATATATGTTTTGAGATTATTTAACATATTTGCTCACCACAGATGACACAAATGACATACAAGTTAAAAGACTGTTGCCTGTGAATCCAAACGGTTGTATGGAGTCTTTGACGTGCGCAACAAGCAAATAAATGCAATTCTATCTGCTCAAGCTGTGTTTGCTGATAAGGTGACAACAGAACCATTCCTAGAAAATTCTTTTCCTGGTCAAATCATCCATAGACTAGATAGTGAGTGCCAAGTATCTAACAACATAGTGCCAAATGAGGTGCTAATTTACCAAATTTAACTTATTTTTGATATTGAGTAATATAAATTTTGAGCGGCCATGCTTAGAAAAAGCAATTGAATGATCAGAAATAAATATTCAAAGTTGGTGATCTACAACATATGAATAGTAGATAAGACATATGACTGCTTTGCACATAATTAAATAAAATAAAGAAAATGATTGGATCCACTTCAATTAGTATTATTACATTTAGAAATGATATACGAGATAACTGTACCAATACAACGAAGTGCATCGGATCGAAATGACAGAGAGCACGATTTATATTTATTTTCATTGTAAAAAAAAATAAATAAATAAAAATCTATGGAATTATTTAGTATCTCTAATATGTAGGGAGAAATATTTTATTTTCGCCCTTCTGTAAACCCCTCCTCTCGCTTATCCATTACGTTCGAAAGAGAAGGTGAATAACTAGACATTAAAGCAATTCTAAAAATGGAATTTCAACATTCTAAAGTTCGCCGTTTTTGAGTTGTAAGACACGTTCAGACGTCACGTCGAAACTTGACACTACGAGTGGTGCGAAAGTCAAATCCGTTGAAAACTGTAAACCATAAATTTCACGATTACAACATTTCTTTCAACCCTTACAAAGAAGTAACGAAGCCCAGAACTTGTAGTTAGCACAGTGGGAAAACTCATTTAGAACCGAGGAAAAGTTTAATTTCCATTGTTCTAAAAATGCAAAACTACTTTAGATAATCCAAGTCAGATTTATATATACATACATACATACATACATACATATATATATATATATATATATATATATATATATATATATATATCGTGAGTTTACAAGTGAAACACGCTAAATCAAAAATTATGATTTAGAGAAAACGCTGTTCAAACATTTTTTTTAGGTAATATCGTTATTAAATCAAGTTAAACCACTGGCGAGTTTTTGGTTTTACCAGTTGAAACGTCTCCTTTTTCTCGTCAAGATGCAATACAAATTTGAAAATCGATCATTTTAACTTAATTTGTTTCACTTGTAACCCCACGATATATATATATATATATATATATATATATATATATATATAGATATATATATATAGGAAGAGTAATAACTGTCCCAGTGCTTTGGGTGTTAACAAAATACCAATGCAATTCGATCTGCAACTATTCACAATTGAACCTTTCAACAGGCATATTCGAATGTTTTAAGCTTAATACTATTTTTTTAGAACAACTTTTTGAAATCGAAGAGGAGTGATTTATTATTCCTATAATATTGTTTTTTTTTTTTTTTTTTTTTTATAAAAAGGAAGGTTTTCCTAAACTTTCTGTCGGAAGTAATTAGAGAGATAGAAAAGGTAAATAATTTATTAGAAAAGGAAAAGTTCACACGTTTTACAATTAACAGAGTATCATTCATACTCATAAAATAGCGTTTTCATATAACAAAAAAACCGTGAAGTTTCATACTTTTTTGCTCCTCTCGTCCCTTGACCTTGAGATTATTAAACTTTTCCATTAGAAAATAAACGGCTTGCTTGGATATTCCAAAAGAGAAAATGGTTTTCTTGAGGGTGTAGTCAAATGGCGCTAAGGGGCAGCCATAATAGTTCTTACACGGTGGGTCGGTAACGAGTAATTTATCATTTTTTTTTAAATGTTTTTATGTTGTTGAATAAATAAGATTTTATCTAGGAAATCTCTATAACTATGTCTGTTAACGCTCTAATGGTCGCAAGTTGTTTGATCGTTACCAAATTCGACTTTATTCGTTTTATGTAAA
Source organism: Riptortus pedestris (assembly GCA_019009955.1). Taxonomy (NCBI): domain Eukaryota; kingdom Metazoa; phylum Arthropoda; class Insecta; order Hemiptera; family Alydidae; genus Riptortus; species Riptortus pedestris. The sequence continues at coordinate 74,876,632 of CM032229.1, forward strand.
AATAAAGATCAACTTCGTTAATGGCTGAAATCGGGCCAGGAGGATGCGGAGTTTTGAGGGGGATTTTCAAATATCTCCGTTACTATACGTCATATCCAAATTTGTATAGAATAAATCTTTTTCAAATTATATGTATTATAAATATTGTTATACATATTTATTCTCATCTTGAATATTAACCGAAATACTGGCATTTTTCAGTTTTCTGATTTCAGGAAACCCCCACTCAAGTCACTTTAGGAATACTCTGTGATCTAATAAACGACATTATTCGAAGCTTAAATACCAAATACCGTTTTCAAGAAACCTTTATTATTCGAGATATTTGCATATATGTTCTGGTGAACCCCCTCCGCGCCGTCTGTTCTGGGTCTACTAAAATTTGATTGATTGAGGAAAAACTTATTCTGATTCATTATAAATTACTGTACTAAGTAAACAGTTTTCAATAAAATGGATATGCAATATTGTGATATATTTCAGTAAATGTTTTTCTTTCCGGTGAAAAACAGACCTGTTTGTTTCCATTTCAGACGGAGGTTATTAAAATTGACTGAAAGATATCTTATAGTCGTTTGTATTTATTCACTTAATATTTACTGTGACGTTGATTTACCAGTATGTAGATTTATATATTGTTTATCTTAGCGAGGGAGATCTGCTTAGTTTATTAAATCTGCCCCTGCGTGACTTTTTTGTTAGCATTTATTACATTTAATTTGATTCCCAATGTAAGGACTTAGTATTTTAAAAATTGGTATCTTTTAATCACTTAGTAAAAACGGTAAAGATACGGTATCTTTTATTTCTCACATTTATTTCTTCAAGACAGCTATTAATTTGAAAATTCCACGAAAGCAGTGGGTTTGAAATCTACCTCTTAGTGTATATCAAGTCTTTTCGTTGAAAGTTTCAATCCAACTAATAGAAAGAGTCAGTCTGTAATCATTTTTTCTCATTCATGTTCTATTCTTTCTTTCATCAAGTGTAAACATTACATACATGTATATGCTTATATGTGTATCAGCCGATACAAAAAAATAATCAGATTGATATCTCTACTTTAACATCCTTAATGTTATGGCAGGTTAGCGTGATGTCTTCAAATAACCTAAATACGCATTGAGTTCGAAGACACTTGGGATCTGATAGGGGTGATCTAATCAGCATTGATTCTTTAATAAGTTACAAAATCAGCAGTATTACTCTAGGCAGCTTAAGGAACAGTGTCAGAGAGAACACTGACGTAACGAGAAATCTCGTTCAATCGAGGACTATGTTGGCCTAATGTAAAGCACGCACTCTTAGATGTGCCCGGATCTTGTTTGCTGATATCACTTAGAAGACAAAAGCTCAGAATTTATAGAATCACTATTTCTACTTTATTTCTTTTAATACTATGAAACCCCGAGTACTTTACTTCAACGCTTCGTCAGAACTATCCTTACTACTAAAAAGTAGCCACGCAGGAGCTACGTTAACTAAGCAGATTTCTCAAGAGCGTTGCGTATTTTCATTTATTTCAAAACATAAAATCCCAATGAGAACAATATTTGGTATTCAGGCTTCAAATAAAGTGCTTCATAGCATATTGTTAATATGAGATGAATAGGAGTGGGGGTTTACTAGAGACCAAAAACCAAAAAATTCAAATATCACGGTTAATAATCAAGATAGTGAAAAAATAAACAAACACCATTTATAGAACATTACATTTGCAATAAGATTGGTTCTATACATTTCTTCGATCCAACACATAATAACGGAGATATTAAGAATTTTCCAAGTTCTCCCCCTTTAAACCCCCCCCCCCCTCCCCCTGGTCCGATTTTAGCCGTTAACGAACTTGATCTTTCTTTTTATATAAAACGATTATATATCGAGTTTGGTAACGGTATGACAAAAATTGCGACCGCTAGAGCGGTAAAAGACAAATGTGTAGATAGATTACAATTATATATATATATATATATATATATATATATATATAGCTCTCTCTCTCTCTCTCTCTATATATATATATATATATATATATATATATATATATATATATATAGAGCTCTCTCTCTCTCTCTCTCTCTCTCTCTCTCTATATATATATATATATATATATATATAGATATATATATATATATATATATATATATATATATATATATATATATACTCAATTTTGAACGGGCCTAATCTACTAGGTAGGATCAATGGACATTTGAAGAAAAATTCGAAAATCGCGTCATTAGTACGACCTCAACAGCTTATGGGAAATCTGCTAAAAGCCCACGTAGGACTGGTAAACTAAGCAGATTTCCTAAGCACTGGTGTAACACTTGTGATCTATAACATTTTATGATCACATCATAATAACGAAGGTATTTGAAATTTTCTAATTCTCTCTTATCTAAACCACCACTACTCCATGTCAGATTTCAGCCAATAATATACAAGATCTTTAAAATTGACTGGAACAGCTAAATATTGAGTATGGCATAGATGAAATAAACATTTTTTAGTAAGGAACGACAAATCTTAATTGCTGACGTTATCACATGACGTATTTGTATGTGCAACGAAGTAATAGTTCAATGAAAACCATATTGGGTATTATTGCTTCCACCGAAGTGGATCATGACATAAACGGTTATAATTAATATGACATGGGCAGGAGTGGGCGTTTTCTAATGGCCGATAACTAAAATATGGAAATATCTCGGCTAATATTCAACATAGAGAAAACATGTATTTATATACCATTAAATTTTCAATAAGTTTGGTTCCATACCAAACCAATTTTTCGCTCCGACGAGTAACCGAGATGTTTCGAATTTTCGAAATTCCCTCCCTTTAAACATCCCCTACCCAGGAGAAGACGAAAATTAAGTCCGTTCAAAACTATTATAAATATGTCTGTGGTCGCGATTTCTAGCGGTCGCAAGTTTAATCGTCACCAAACTCGATATTTAAAGGTTTAGTGTAAAAATAAAGGTAATGTTCGTTAATGGCTAAAATTGGAACAGTGGGAGGGGATTTAGTGTTAAATTGAAAATTCGAAATAACTCCGCTGTTTTACGTTGGGTTGAAAAATTGTATAAAACCAACCTTATTGCAAAGTTAAGTTTCTATATACATTGTTTTTTTTGTTTTTTCACTAACTTGATTATTATCCGAGATATTTGCATTTTTTAATTTTCAGCCTTGAGGGATTAAACAGGGGGACGGGTCGAAAATTCAAAATATCTCCATTATCATTCGTATCGAAAAATTACATAGAACAAATCTTATTTTAGTATTGAAGTTCTAGAATTGCTGTTCTATACATTTTATCTTAACTCAAATGTTAAGCAGGTTATTCGTACGGTCTTGTTTTCAGCTACAGTAAACACCCTCTACTACTCATCGGTTTTTTATTAGAAATAGGTAACATATAGTGAGGTGAAATTACTAGTGTGTCACACAAGCATGTAGGAAATTCCTTAAATGTATATTAAACACGAGTAAACACATAGTGTCATGCCCTATTTCTCATTGTCTAATGAGTAATACACTTCTTTGATAATTCTTGACACCTGTCACAATAGTGGGCCTGACAAGTAGTTTTGAGCTTGTACAAGTGGCTTTGAGCCCCATGTCGGAATATTTATATTTAAAAAAATGTTCTACAGGTTTAACTGATTAGTTTTTAAATATTTTCTCAGCTACTTTCCATTTTGTATTGAAATGTAATGAAGTTGAAAACTACGGCAAATCCAAGGGCAATTTATGAATGCTGAGAAAACTTTCTTTTTTTATATTTAAAAATATTTTCTTCTTCAAAAAACTGGGTTTCTTAGAGAACTTAGGGAAAATTATACTTAAAAAATATGTCTCTAACTGTATTCCGAGATTCAAGGAAAATATTTAAAAATATATTATATTTAAATATAATATTTACCCACGCACCCAAGCCCCACATACAGACTCTAATGTATGTCATTTTTCTCATTGGAGGCCATCAAAATCAAAAAGTATACTTTATCACGGTCGTAGGCTTTTCATTGTTTTAAGACAAAATTTGGTGATAATGAAATACATAAAAAATAAGAATGAAGGGGAATGGCGTGGTTCCATCACAGGTATTCATTACAATTATCCATGAGGGAACAAGACCTCTTTCGAATACTCTTACCTGTAAATTTCTTCTTCCTCCGACGTCCAGCACTTCAAAAAAAAGTCAATTGCGCAGAGCGTAATAAGCAGATTTTATACGTGCATTACATATTTATCTCGAAAAGTAAAAGTTCAATGAGAACAATATTTGGTTTTTAGGCTTCAAATAAAGTGCTTTATAATATAACATCATATTGTAAATATAACAGGAGTATGAGGCTCACTACTAAAAAAGAATGCTAATATCTCGGTTAATAATGAAGATATCGCCAAAAACTTACATAACAACATTTATAGAACATTATTTTCAATAAGATTGCTTCAATACAATTTTTCGGTCCGACGCATAATAACGGAGATATTAAGAATTTTCGAAATTCCTCTCCTTTAAACCCACCTTCCTCCCATTGGTCAGATTTCAATCATTAACGAAATTGATATTTAGTTTTACCTAGATCAAACAAGAATTGCTACTGCTAGTGTTAACAATATATATATATATATATATATATATATATATAAAATATTTTTAACGGAAACTTATTTTCGTCATCTACTAGGTAGGATCGATGGGCATTTGAGGAAATATTTGGAAAACCGCGTCATGAGTTCGACCTCAATTTTCGTTGAGTGAAACCTGCTAAAATTGAAAGAAAATTTATGCTACCAGTACGATGAAATAAACCGTTTCATTTCGGATAATACTTCTCTTCTAACATCTTAAATGATAGGAACCAGCCCTAAAATGGCGTATGTACCTTTAAGACATTTCATCTTCTTATATAATCATTACTAGTACTCATATAAACTAATTAATAGGAAACATTGCGTAAATAAATGTGATTGGCAACAAAAATACGCCTCTTGATAAAAATTAATGTATTTTTATGACAACCTGTTTGAAGTGAGGAGGTTCTATCGTAGCCTGCTTGGAAGTTCGTTAGCTGCTGGTAGGGTCGGGGGCTTTTTGCCCCACTTTTTTTTTTGCCTCGCCGCCCCTCCTAGTCCCAGGGGCCAACATATCCAAGAACTTATCATCATCAAACATATACAGACTCTTTCTGGAATGAGTTTGATATAGGTTGTATACGCCAGATATCACCTGTACTACTAGTCTAAATGGGCAGGCTGGAAACATTTTCAGAGTTTAACAAGAGTGCCCATTCATTCATGTTCAAACCAGGGGGATTCAAACGTTTGTATTAATTACTTGTTAATAATTAAAAACAGTTTTTGAGTTAACTGAACTGATTTCCAATTTTACAACACAAATTCTTACTTACGGTTGGGCGCTATAGTACAATCACCACTGTACATTTGCGTCTGTCAACATCTGTTATCATTCAGTGCAGTCCCCAGCCTACTATCAATATACGTCTTTGACATAATAATTATTCAAATACTTTACGCCAGTCACATATATATTACACTGACAACGGTGAATGCTCACCACAAATCATGTAGCCTTATGTTAAACATACATGATATTTTTAGCAGAACATAAACCAATTCATTATTTAATCTAAATATGTTAAACAAACACACACATATATAAAACATATAATATGTAAAACGTAAATAATATAATGCAAATATTCTGTGGGTTGAAGGGAACAACTAAAGGCTGAAAATGAAAAAAATAAAATCACTCCATTCACGTTTAGGTTGTTACACAATCTAGACTAATAATTTTAGAAAGATTCTCTACCATCAAAATTTGGGTATATCACATTATTTGATTATATTTCGCCTCTTCCTTTAATCCCCACTCCAAGTACAGTTTCCGAATACTAGTTTTACATGAAAGGTTTACTTAATGTCGAGTTTGGTGTAGATTAAATACAAATCACATCTAGAGCGCTTATATATATATATATATATATATATATATATATATATATATATATATATATATATATATATATATGTGTGTGTATGTGTGTGTGTGTGTGTGTGTGTGTGTGTGTGTTCAAAACATTTTGGTAAGAAAATATATTCTATACACAACCTACTGTTTACTTTACTTCTGAAAAGACAATATTGACTATTATAAGTTTTGAATTACAATTAAATCCTACATTTGTTCGATAATTGAATTTTAAAATACTCTTTCTTGTTCCGTGTGAGAATTAATACTAAAATGTGAAAATTATATTAAACGCTTTAAATATTTACAGGAAGTAACAAACGTTCTGTTAGACAATATGGCGAGCATACCAATTTTAATCCAAAGGAACAAAAAATTAAAACAAGCAAAATTCATTGGTAACACCCCCCCCCTTCTTTATTCGAGCAATATTTCAGGCAAACCTTGAAGTTGTTTTGACTTTAAATGTTATTTTCATAAGTTCAGAAAATGTTAGCATTTCCTAGCCATTGCATTATTATCCGATCTGTGGCCTGTGATTTAGGGGATTCCCCTTTTTGTAGGAAAGGGAAATTGTACGTAATCACCAACAGAATTACCAAGAAGACGTCATGAAGTAGTTTGCTCATTATTCAAACCATGCTTTCAGTGCATACAATCATTTTACAACCGCAGATTGCTATTACCGTACCATTAATACTGACCGTCAAGTGTTTTGGGCTGTCCTATATTTATATCAATTGAATTTCTTCTTTTCTCGCTTAAAATATGATCTGGGCCAATATTTTCTAAATTTTAATATTGATTATTTTATTTATTTTTTAATAAATAATTAATATAAATACAATTCATTAATACTTTTTTTAAAATATTTCCTAACGTCTGCTTTTTGCAACTAAGGCTAATTGGGACAGGTTATCTACAGGTTACCGCCCATTTCTAGCCAGGGTGGGACTAAGGATTTCATTTAATGAATTCCGCCATTAAAGAAATTCCCATTCTCCAGGCGGGAATCGAACTCGCCACTTTAGGTTTACTTTGCCAGATTAAGGTCAACGCTTTAACTCACATGGCTAACCTGAGCCCCAATTTATTAATATGAGACAAAAAGAGAAATAAAAAAGGTATGGGTTTAATTCAGATTAAAATCTACAAGGAAGACTTTAATTAATCTTGAGTACATAATGCGTAATCAAGATTATATCTGTGACGAAAAATCCAATTTTTTATTGAGTGCACAAATATAAAATTTTTATAATATTCTTAAAATTACAAAAAAACAATCAGGGATTTTTCAATTCAACAATTTATTTCACCTCTATTATATTACATATATAAAATATACATATAAATGTGACTACAATTAGGTGACAAGCATGCAATTTACTGGAACTTGTATAGGTAATATGGGACTCATTTTACTCAGTTCATTATAACTAACACATCAATATAAAGAAAATATTTAATAGTAGTAATCACTGCGATTCGCATGTAAAGAAACCGTGCGATTCGCATGTAAAGAAACCGTAAACTGTTTCCTCTAGTAGAGTATGCTGTCCGAACGCAGACGACATTGAAATGAATGGCTAAAATATATCTTTGTATTTCAGATATTCCTTAAATTCTTGATTCCGGAATATTTTGATAAACTCATCGGACTACTTACAGCTTCAAATGTACGGAATTTTATCATTTACAGGTATAAATCCTTAAAAGTCTGAAATACCCTTTGCATCCTCACGACCACATTCTAATTCTACGGAAACTCAAAAATTCATTAGAGCAGGCTAATATGCGTGGTAACACTTGTTTGTTAATAGTACTAAATTGACGGGCAATACTCGTTAAAAAGGCCTGAAGTTGGATAACTTGTGCTAATGTGTTAATTGGCACTGTCAGCCGGCGTAGATACTGAAAAAGTAATCTCCTCGACGGAAAATTGATCCGTATTTTGAATTGACATTAGAATAAATCTGAAGAAGAAGACACAATGACTGGCTCTAGCTTGAAATATTTTGCTGTTCTGGGAGCAGCTGTCCATTCTCTTACTACCTTTAGAGTGTTCTTGTCTGCCGCTTCCTTCCCTCCAATTATCTCTGGAGTAGGAAGGACGCTCCGCTAACTACGAAGGGAAGAATATCCGCCTTTCGCACGAAACGCCCACTTAACATCATTTCATTAGACGGTTTCATTTGAAGGCCTGCCTTTGATGATGTGCTCTAGACGAGATTTTTAGCTGATTTCAGCTAGAAATCAGCTAATGAGGTCTTACTGGGGAGATGATGAAAATAAGGTCCATTCAAAACTGTATATGTATAACATTTGTGTGTATTTAACGCAATTTTTGTCTGATCTTTGCCAAACTCGATATTTAAGCGTTTTAAGTAAAAATGAAGATCATGTTCGTTAACGGCTGACATCGGGCCAGTAAGAGGGGGGAGGATTTCGAAAATTCCAAATACATCCGTTATCATACGTCGGATCGAAAAAGTGTATAGAACAGTTCTTATTGCAAATCATATGTAGAAAGAGTAGTTCGGTTTAGAGTATATTATACGGAGATAGTCGACCATATGGGACGAATCCAAGTGGGTTGAAAGAAAGATCAACCAGCAAAATTGTGAGCGATCTATATTTATATGCTTGATATCAATAATTCCCTTTGGGGAAATGTGCCATGGAGGTTGTGCTGATGTGTGTATCTCTATATAAATAGCTGCAGTACATGAATCACAAAACAAAATGTCAAACTTATTAAAATTGCTTCTTAGAGCTCCGATTCGTAGAATAAAATAAATAAATAAATATTTTTTATAATAGTCCAAGCAACCAATATTAACGGAGCTCAGGATTGGTTGTCGGAGCTTCTAACCAATGTTAACGAAATAATCGCCAGCTGTTAAAGTTAGTTATGTTTGTCATTATTTAATTCCCGGTCACTGGAAACGGTTATCTCTGTTTTTTTTTTCTCTAATTCTAAAGTGTTTTTTTTCTAATCGCTGGTTGTTACATTTATATTGAAAAGCTTTTTAGCAGATTTCTGTTAAGGGAAATTAAAAACTTCGAAATATCTCTGTTATTATAAGTGGGATCAAAAATAAGAATAAAATCAATTTAATTGGAAATTATAATTACAATAAATACTGAAGATATAGATTTATTATCTATCTTCAATATTAACCGAGGTATTTGGATTTTTTAGTTTCCAGCCTTCAGTAAAACCCCACTTCTGCTCATGCTACATAAACAGTATTTTGTTAAATAATAAACCACATTATTCGAAGCTTAAATACCAAATATTGTTTTCAAGAGACATTTATTATACGAGATACATGCAAATATGCTCTGATGACCCCCCCTCCCCCCGTCATACGTTTTTGGACCTCTAAAATTTGATTGATTGAGATAAAAATTATTCTATTTCATTATAATTTACAGTGCTAGATATAGTAAATAGTTAGCTTCAATAAAGTTAATATGTTATATTCAGATATATTTCATTAATTGCTCATATTGAAAATAAGCTGTTATCTAAACGCTTAAATACCAAATGTTATCTTCATTGAATTTTTACTGTTACAGATAATGCAAATGCGTAATGTGATGCCATAAATTAAGGTTTTACGTTCTAAACTCAAAAATGTTTATTTGTCCTACACGATGCTCGATATTTAACTGTTTTATTCAACACCTAAGATCCCACTAGTTAATGGCTGAAATCAGACCCGGAATACGGGGGGGGGGTAGACAGGGGGAATTGGGAAATACGAAATATCTCCGTTATTTTACATAGAAATGAGAATATGCTGTGAAATGATATCACGAGTGTGTTGAACCAGCACGTGGGAAATCCGCTTCGTTTACGCAGCCCCTATGTGACATACTTTTATAATTATATTATACTACATAGAGCCACAAGTAGGAGTACACACGGAAATATAAGTAGAGGAAGTAGACTATCAATGTACAGATTCCTTTCTGTCATTCAGCAAACATTATTCTATTCTCTCATTAACATTTAAACCAAGGCTAGTCTTTATTTTCGTTCCGTTGGAAGATTTTTTCAATCACCCATGTTACACCCTGTAGCGGGGCTGAAGATAGCCATATGAGTTAAGGCGTTGTTCTTAATCTCCCTCGGTAAACCTGGAGTGGTGGATTTGGTTCTCGCTGGGGAAGTAGTGGCTTAATTAGGCAGGTACTCAATAAATAAAATCGGCCAAACTGGCTTTTGCCGGAAACCCACGACTAGAACCGAAGTTAGCCGTTCTCATCTCGTCCGTTACGTGCACACACTTAATAAAAATGCAAATATCTCGGTTTATATTCATGATACAGAATAAATGTATATAGCAATATTAATATTAAATTTAATTTGCAATAAGATTGGTTCTATACAAATTTTCGATCCGACGTATAGTAACGGAGATATTTCGAATTTTTGAAAATCGCGTCATGAGTACGACCTTAATAGCTGATTTCCCTAATGGACCACTGGACTGCTGATCCTCTAGAATATTTTTCGATTTTCGGAAAACGCCTCTTTGCCTTTGAAGGGACGCCTCAGTACTCGATAATAGACTTCTTTTCTAAACAGCAAGTAGAGAGTGATGTTCATTAGCCGTAAGAGATTAGATTTACGTCATTCGGTTCAATTATTGATCATGATTTTGTAGAAAATTAATTATTCATGGCCTTCAACATGGATGTAACAACTAATAATAGCTCACCTACCTAGAAATCACTTACATGCAAACATGGCAGTGGAGTTCGTTTACCTTAAAAGCGATAATTTATGGGCAAGAAATAAAAAGTGAACACTAATTATATTATATATAAAACTAACTGTTGTTTCAGTAATTTCCCAATACAAATCTTAACTAGCAAACTACAAAGAATTCATAATATTTATCTTAAGATTTTTTTTTTTTAAGACGTTAGCCATTTTCGATAAGTTTTTAATTTTATTTGTAAACCTAGAGATGTGGGTTAGATTCTGAAGAGCTAATAAGAATTTTCTTTCAGGTGAGCTCTAAATAAAAAAGTCCGTCACGCAGGGGCTGCGTAAACTAAGCAGATTTCCCAAGTGTAGTTTTACAATAGAGAAATTTCACGAGAGCCGAAGAGTTAAGAAAACGGCCGACGTAGCTTTTGGCGGGAAACTCACTCTCATCCGTGAGCCGCCTCGATTTCATAAAAATTCCAAATATCTTGGTTAATATGCAAGATAGAGAATAAATGTATATAACAATATTTATAGTAAATTCAATTTTCAATAAGATTGATTCTATACAATTTTTCGTTCCGACGTATAGTAACGGAAATATTTCAAATTTTAGAAAATCATCCCCTCTAACCCCCCCCCCCTCCCACTGGTACGATTTCAGCCATTAACGAACTTGATCTTTCTTTTTACATAAAACGACTAAATATCGAGTTTGGTAACGATCAAACAAAAATTGCAATCGCTAGAGCGGTAACAGACATATATATATATATATATATATATATATATATATATATATATAACTATATAACTAAGTATAACTAAGTATTAGCAGATTTCCCTCAAGGGAAATCAGATATTGAGGTTGTACTCATGACGGAATTTTCGACATTTTTCTTCAAATGTCCATCGATCCTACCTAGTAGATGACGAATGTATATATATATAGATATATATATATATATATATATATATATATATATATATATATCTATATATTTGTCTGTTACCGCTCTAGCGGTCGCAATTTTTGTTTGATCGTTACCAAACTCGATATTTAGTCGTTTTATGTCAAAAGAAAGATCAAGTTCGTTAACGGCTGAAATCGGAACACGGGGAGGGGGGGTTTAGAGGGGAGGATTTCCGAAAATTCGAAATATCTCCGTTACTATTCGTCGGATCGAAAAATTGTACAGAATCAATCTTATTGCAAATTAAATTTACTATAAATATTGTTCTATACATTTATTCTGTATCTTGAATATTAACCGAGATATTTGCTTTTGTATTCTGCGTGTGGTACCAGTAGGCTATGTTCGGACTTTCCGCCGAGAGCTCTGGCGGCCTTTTCCATAACTATCCGTCCCTCGTGAATAGGTTTAGAGGTTAGGTTAACTGTGTTTCGGGGCTAGAAACTACTGGGTTATTACGCCCTAAATAATGTTTTAGGTTTAGAGGTTTCTTTCTATTACAGTTGTTATTAGGCAGATTTCTCTATTGTAAAACTTCACGTGGGAAATCTGCTTAGTTTACGCAGCCCCTGCGTGACGGACTTTTTCGTCATCTACTAGGTAGGATCGATGGACATTTGAAGAAAAATGTCGAAAATTCCGTCATGAGTACAACCTCAATAGCTGATTTCCCTTAAGGGAAATCTGCTAATACTTAGTTCCACATCTTCAAGTCCAGTCCCGACAACACAAAGTAACATAACCTAGACGTTAATTGGTTTTTATGCTTGATGACTTTTATATAAAGTTTGTATTGAAAACCTCTAACTACTTAAATGTAAATTATTTGTTTTCGTAAATTCTGCCATTCGTCCTTTATATTCTATTCCATTATCAATAAAGAATGAACCTTTGCATTTCACTTGAACTCCAAACACCGTTATTATTATAATAGATCAATCCAAATCCGTTTAAAGGATAATTTCTTTATTGTGCTTTAGCCAATTCGTGAAATGAGTTTGTCAAATCACTTTGACTAATACACTCCTTGGAATAAGTAGTGTCAATATTTATATTTATTTAGATAAAAGCCGCCGGTCATTGATTTGTTGGAAAAGGGTAATAGGACTTTACAGCTAACATTTGTTTATTGGCGTATAGATTGGACTCAAGATATGCTCAACAGCTAAATATTTCATTTATAGTCACTCAGTATAAATACATTTTGTCTTTTTCGTCCTACATAAAGGATGAGAAGTTGCAGTTATTAACTTCCAAACCACTATTAAACAACATAGGCATAGGGCTAGAGGGTTTTGATATAATAAATTGACATGTATGAGATTATTAATAATTATTTATTAACGCCCACTTTTTACACCAAAGGCTTATTGGGATGGGTTATGTACAGGTTACCACCCTCTTCAAGGATGGGACCAAGGATTTTATTTAATGAATGTTATTTATATGAAATTAACTGTAAATCAATTTCTTGACCAAGGGCAAGTTTTCGTATTACAGATATAAATGAGAAAACAACATAATGCATATTAGTAATAATAAATATATCACGCAAATAATTAACAAAACAATTGCACAGTAAATACAAAGAACCAACGAAAAACGATAAAGAATGGTTTAGGACGGTTTTATTATTACTTTTTATTATCATTCTACTATTTTATTATCGACGCATAATAACGGAGATATTTTAAATTTTCAAAAATCCCCCCTGTAAACCCCCCTCCCACTGGTCCGATTTCAGCCATTAACGAACTTGATCTTCCTTTTTACATAAAACTATTAAGTTCCGAGTTTGGTAACGTTCAAACAAAAATTGCGACCGCTAGAGCGTTAACAGACAAATATATATATATATATATATATATATATATATATATATATATATATATATATATATAATTTTGAACGGACCTCATTTTCGTCATCTCCTGGGTAGGATCGATGGACATTTGAAGAAATTTTTCGAAACTCGGGTCATGAGTATGACCTCAATAGCTGATTTCCCTTAAGGGAAATCTGCTAAAATAAATTACATTAGTAGAGCTGCCTGCATCGTCATTTAAGCTCTCAATTAAATTTATTTTCTTACCAGGTCTATCCAAGTACCAGTTCATTGAATCCTTCATTGAGTGGAGAAGTAAGTTCTTCTGAATATCAAGGACTTAGTGATCTTCTGCCTCTAATTTGTCCGCTTCGTCATTTTATCAGCTATTGAGGTTGTACTCATGACGCCATTTTCGAAAAATTTCTTCAAATGTCCATCGATCCTAACTAGTAGATGACGAAAATGAGGTCCGTTCAAAATTGTATCTCTCTCTCTCTCTCTCTCTTTATATAAATACTTTCAAAGTTTCGGAAATTTGAAATTTCTCCGTTATAATGCGTCGAATCGAAATATTGTATAGAACCAATCTTATTGCAAATATAATGTTCTATAAATATTGATATGCACGTATTTTCACTATCTTGATTATTAACCAAGATATTTGCATTTTATAGTTTTCGGCCTTCAGTAACCTCCCCCCCTTCTACATATATCATATTAACAATAAGCTGATATATTATGAAGCATATTTTTTGAAATATAAATACCAAATATTGTTCTCATTGAACTTTTACTTCTTGAGATAAATGCAAATACGTTTCACACGTGCGAAATCTACTTAGTTTGCGCAGCCCCTGCGTGACGGACTTTTCACTAATGTTTCATAGTGATACCCATATATTCTAAAATTTTCATATATCCTTAGGCATCATAGATAAACTGTAGATAAACTCTTCGCATAGCGCTTTCTGAACACAACCTGAATTCTTTTTGTTTTTGCGGTGGACAATGCGTGTAAAGAAAATTTACCTTCTAGAATTTGTTCCAAACGAGTCAAAGTAAAAATAAAGTTTATTACAAAATAAATCATTTATTTTTAGAACAGGAGAGACATTGTGGCATGGAGTAGGAATAGGGTTAGAGCCAATATATTTAATTTTATTGCAGTGATTTGAGAAACATAAACGCGATAAAGGGAGAGGAGAAATCGATGAAGGTGTAAAAGCAGCCTAGCAGAGATTACAGCAATAAGGTCAGAACTAGGGGACCAAGTACTAAAGGTAGAAATGTCAGTAGTAAAACCTCACTGCCTTAGCTCCCACCTTTATTAAGTGATATTCAAGCAAAACTATTAGTAGTGAGTAATTAAGGATTCTACTGGTTCCTCACATGTTTAATAAACATTGTGTTATCAAAAATGAATATTCTAAAATATAATAAAAATAGCATAAGGTGGTTTAACGTTAATTAAAAATCGGCATTTTTTATTTTATTTATATTATAAGAACTTCAGTTTCTTAAATTAATATATTTATATATTCGACTTTACAACAATGTTTGATATAGGATTTTGAAAAAAATAAACGTTATTTATATTTGAGATCAAGTTGGTTGAATCCATTTTATTAGGACAAATATGTATTAGGACATTAGTTCCTTCGGACAACAGTAACACTGTTGTGTCCTTCTGGACCTTAGTATGACAGCAACCCTATAAGCAGGAGGGAAAATTAATGATTACAGAATAATAAATATAACAGTCTTCCTGTTTTATTGTAGTCTTCCCTCATTAAATTTAATTCAACTGCAGAGGGAGACTACATCTTTCATATCTTGAAGCGCAGGATTCTGCAATATCAATCACAACATTAAACGAATTAGAGAATATTTCGAGTTAAGGAAATATAACTTCTTCTTTTACAATCACCCATTTGACTCTCAGCGTTGGCATGTTTGTGACTTCAGCCTTCCTGTTGTTACAGATTTTTAACTTCTATAACAGATTTACCTTTTTTAAAATTTTATTGTTAAACGCCCTTTGTTTGATGTTTGACCTCTCAGTATTTCATCACCTGGGACATCATACATCCATACAGTAAGTTGTGAATTGTACTAAAAATGTGGTACTTAGGCCCAACTGACTCAGCTATTGTACTCAGAATAGGTGGAAGCGTCCACTGTTTCCCGATCCTTTTCATTTCAAATTTTATCCTATTTTTCGCTCGGTTAAAAGCCATGCATTTATTTGAGTTTGTTCATTTCATGTATTCATCGGGTGGTTCATGGGATTGTTTCTCTTTGCGCTCTAGGCACATAGAAGCCATTTCAAGTATATATAGCATAACAGCAGGCTAACTCCCTTCTCATGCCTATCTTTGTGGAAATTAATGTATTTATTTGTATTTTATTGAGCAGTCAAACCCTCTCCTCTACTCATCGAATTCTTCGCTTTATACTATGTATTTACTATCGTTCGCTTTATGATACAATGCGTAACGTGGCGGGTAATCTACAGGTTACCACCCTTTTCCAGCCAGGGGTACTAATGATTTTATTTAATGAGTTGGTCACTAAATAAATTGTTATTGCCCAAGCCTCGCCACTCGCCACATTAGGTTTACCCTATGAGATTAAGACCAAAGCCTTAACTCACACGGCTAACACGAGCCCCTTTATACTATTATACGACTTAAAATTTCATAACCAGCTTATGTTCCAAATATTATTTAATGAGTATTATTATTGAGGTAGGTAGATAATGTAGTGATTATTATGCCCATAAGACGTCATCTATTCATTCTCTGTGTGAGAAATCTGTTTAGTTTACGCAGTTCCTGCTTCTTCTGTTTTTTCTTCATGGTGAACCTTCTGGTCTGATATTCCAGATTTGTATGCATACTGGATTAAGAGATCAGGTTTAATCTAAATACACAACAATTTTTGGAATGCATTTATTCCAATTTACAAATTTCAAATATTGATATTGACTTGTGCTAGACATATAAACTGAGTTGGAGGTTTATTTCAAAAACCTCAAGATTGCGGTAGAAAGCCTCCGAAAGGTGTCCAGAGTTAAATGAAAATTGTGTGAAAGAAGAACGGTTCTTTATCTTTCCTTGATGTTACAAATGTTTTCTGTTGTAGAGAAAGGAAACAGGAAAGGACAATTCCGTATCTCGAAAATGATAGTGAACTGATTTCTCTGAAGGCTTGTGAAACTCTTACAGGACACTTTCTCCCGAATCAACCGTAGAGAGTGCTAGTCTCACTGCTAGTTCAAATTCAGTTCATGACAACCATATAATAATTATATAAGTTTAGCTTTCTAAATTAATAACATTACTATAGTCATAATTTTATTCTGGTCAGAGGTCGTACCTGCGGATCCCGGTTCTCCCGCTTCTCCAATTCATGTTTGCAAAAAATACTTTTTTTTATTGGGTGGATCTCTTTGAACCTTTGTATTATGTACAGGTTCTATTTTGTCAAGGTTTGGGGTGAGGGTTAGAGAGGGAGAAGGTAGGTGCTCTCTGATATTTGTAGTGCTTTTGTATTTTCTAAAAAGGATTATTTTTCTACTATTTTTATATTTTCTTAATTAAAACAATCATTCTGTTTTTGTTGTAATTATACGGATTAATTAATTAAATCGAATTGTTCGTAACTGGTCGTTTAATTATTCTCTTAAAAAAATGTCTTTATCGATCAAAATGTATTAACGGTATTTAAATATTAATTTAAAAATAAAAATAAAATAGAAAATCATTCAATGCGTTCTCCCATGCTTTTTGATGGTTGCTCTTCTGTCCTTCTTATAAGAACATGTAACCAGCATTTTGAAGAAGTATTACCGGGACCGCAAGTAACAAAGCGTTTTGGAACCTTCTTAAATTGAAAACTTTGCCTTTAAAAATTACCTCAATTTGTTAATCTTCTGATCAATTATTTTTGATGATAATGGACTTAGGGGCTCATTGTTTAGCTCCACTATTTTATATTTAGAGCTGTACAAATAATTTTTTTAATAATTGTATCAAAAAAATTAAATTCTATTCTATTATTTTAAATATTTTTTTTTATTTTTTTAAATTATTATTGACGTTTATGTATATATATATATATATATATATATATATATATATACGTATATATTTACTTGTAAATAAAAATTGTAAAAAACGCCCAGCTTACAGATGTTGGGAACCACCATATTTGAACGGTCTCCGCGATTAATAGGGTCGTCCAAAAATTAAACTTATTTCAGAAATGACGCGGCTTGGTAATATAGAAATATAAAAATGAGTCCAGCTTTCCCCATAAAAATGGCGTCTTTTTTTTTATTTTTTGCACTATGTTTTATGAAAATGGAGTACTGAGCGTCTCTATGAAATATTTAATAATGTTTTCAAAGGTCCATTCATCCTACCATGGAAACCAAAGCACCTTCGTTTCCTTTTATCTCAGTTATTTCCTGAAACCAACTGCAGGCTGTTGTAGTAGAGTGTTACAAGAAAAAAGCTACCTATAAGAAAACCTACGGTGATGAATCTCAGGAACGGCCTCTGCTGATACTGGGGTGAAAGTCTGGATTCGAAAGCGTACTTAGTATCGCGGAGATTTGTGAACCGAAGCCCGGAGAAAGGACGGAGAAAGACTCTTGTGACTATTAAGATATAATAAATCGGAACCAGAAAGCTCATACCAAAATAACAAATTATACTGTTTATATTGTACTTGAAATGGGGGTTTTAGTTAGATTTTACATTAATTAATGTTAAACATTTATTGGCCATGCCTGATTGATGATAAAAGTGGGATAGGCTCAAAATCATTGTCGCAATTATGTACAGTAATCTAGTTGAAATCATTGGTATTCAAAACTATATTCATTTTCATTTTTGAGATTCTGGATGGTGAAGGTATTATTATCTCTGTGGGAGTCACAAGAAAACCTTGGTACCAGTAAGAACTTTGTGAAGAGGGCACTGATGATGGAGCATATGCTCTGAAAGCGTTCTTTCGCATAGAATAACCCACTGTGAAGGAACGAGGCCTTTCTTTTTATACCTGAGAGAATATTCGTTTTGTTCAAAAGACCTGGTCTTGCGTTGTCCAGATTTAATGTAAGTTAAGAAAGGTTCTTTGTTATTACTCGTTGCTGTAATGGAACTATTTCGAATCACGCCTACTCATAGGTGCACAGACGATCCTTAAAAATGATTTTCCTCCTGATGTACATTTACTGGGAATATGTTTGCATATCATTGGTGAGTTATTGGTGCCTCTAGTATGTTTCCGGTCGCTGATTTACTTTCAGCAAATAGCCGTTGACGAATGGGTTGGAGGGACCACTGTTTACTGGGATGTGTGTTGGTTTTGTCTCGTTGTGAATGTTAGACACATCCTAATATAGAACCACTGAGCTGAAGTGTTATACACTTTTAAAAGTGGATTTCATAGTTTCACTATCATTAATCCGTGTGCTACCTTGATATCCTCGCTACTCCGACCACTTGATTACATCTGTATAATGGATTACAGTGAATTAGCCACAATTTTTGTAATGGGAAGGCTCATGTACAAATATTTGTGGTAGGGGGCTACGTGAAGAATTTTTGGATTCCTTAGGAATAATTAACCATCATATTTATGTATAGTTTTAAATTATTTTTTTTCTTTTACACACACACACAGACACACACACACACACACCCACACACACACACACCCACACGCACTCAAACAGAAACACAGTTGTAAATATATTTTAAATTTTACTTATTTCTTTTTTTCTTTATATATCAATTTTATATTCTTATTATCAAAGATTTGTTTGGCTTAATTTTTGCCGTAAACGCACTACTTTTATTTTTACTCAACTTTTATTTCATTATCATTTAGACTTTAATATCTTTTGTTAATGCCATGTGATTGATGATTTACCTATGTAGTTAGCACGCGCTATCGATGAGCAGCCACAATTAATTCTTTAATAAAATATTTTTCTTCTTCGGGTTACTTGAAATAACCAATTTCTAATGCACGATGAATTAATAATAAATATTAAGTTTATATAATATTTACATATATATATATATATATATATATATATATATATATGTGAGTGTATATATATGTAAACAAGTCGGTTAATCTTTAGGATTAAAAAAATAAAAACAATAAAAAAAATTATAATAATTTCTGTAATGTGAAAAAATTAAAATACAATTCAAAACTTAATCTATATATTTAAATATAGACAAATATCACATCATTAAGAAAAGTTTTTAGCTCATTTAATATACTGGTCTACAAAATTTTAAACAAACAATCTTTTAGTTTCTAACAATAGTCCAAAATCAAAAATATTTCTTTGTTAATAATAATGTTTCCACTTTTTGAAAAACACGGAATTCAAGGCTGTAGTGTCTTGTGCAAAACTGTGTCTGAAGCTTCCTTAGCAGGATTATGCGATAACAGAAGTATTTAAGCTTTTCAATTACTGTGCAAATTAGCTTCATCAACGTTGCACTGTGTCTTTGCGGCATATCCTTTTGTTCCAATTAATGTTCTTCTTTTTTCTTTAATTGATCCAATTGTTGTTTCGTCAGTGGATAATTTTCTCCAGAAATACAAAGTTGGTGCACACCATGTACACCCTTCACTAGCACATATTCCCTGTTAGTGCAAACTTGTTCCAAAAACACAGTCCATGGTGTAGGATTGTTTTTCAAGTTTGTGTAACTTGATGTTAACGAGACCATTAAAGCGCATTATAATTTAAAACAGGTCCTTCCAGTTTTTTTCTATCTGTTTTCCATTCCATGACTTTCAGTAATTTTGCTATCACACTTATCCCAGAAGTAGTCAAACCTCGGTTAATCCACACTCTGCTATTGAAATTTTGACTTTACTAATAGCGAGCAGTTGAACTACTAAAGTTCACAATTTCAATTTATGAATACATGGCAGAATGTCAACAAATGGTCATTAACACCATTTTTATTTCTCGACTAGTTTCGCTTCCACATGACGCCTCTTCAGGATAAAATATAGTGCAACTAAAGGCTACATCGTTCTATAGGGGAGATTCTACCAGCAGTCCTAGTCAGAGAATGGCGTACATAGTATGGCGGGTTAAGTCAGCAGAAGAACCACCACTTTAAAGTTTCGTATAAATTAAAATATATACAAATCACACGTGAATTTCATTAGAGATAATCTATATTTTTTTTTTTTTGTAGTAAACCTAGAGTAGCGAGTTCGATTTCCGTCTGGGCAGAAGAATTTATTTAGTGACGAAATTCAATAAACAAAATCCATAGTCCCACCATGCCTAGAAAAGGGTAGTAACCTTTACATAACCCGTCCCAATTAGCCTTCGATACAAAAAGTGGACGTTAATAAATAATTTAATTTTTTTTTTATTTCGTGCCGTACTGTATAAATCAGCTGACTTGACCCCCCTACTTTCTATGCCATTCTCTGACTGGCAAGGCTAGTGAAAGGTATAACGACGTAGCCGCTAGTTTAGTTACCTCCTTGTATTATATCTTCTCGTGATGATGCGCCATGTGAACGCGAAACTAGAAGAGGAATAAAAATGGTGTTAATAATCATTTGAGGTTTTTCATTTTTGTTGACGTTCCGCCATAGGATAAGTTAAATAGATCATCTCTTCACAATCTCATTTTCAGCTTAAATTTCATGTCCTGCTCACCATGGTGTTTTTTTACAGGAGAATAATGCATTGGGAAATTTGTTTTACTAAGCCCCTGCCTGGTAGTCTTGGACTAGCTCATACGGTTCATAAAGAGACAATATTTTATTCGGCTCTGGAAAGTTAAAACATCTATATCATTACACATATTACAAACTATAGGTGCCACATCTTCCTTAACGAATTTTCTTAAGGTTCTTGGATTTGTTAAAAATATTTATATATTATAGACGCGGGTTTGTGTCAGTGATATATTTAGTAAAATGTTTCAGATAAATTGGGCGATGTCTTACACTATGTCTACGTTTGTCCCTGTTGGAATTCAGTAGGCGTTGAATCATCCGGTCTTCATTAAACTGAATACAAAGTACTTCTTTTTAACTCAGACGTTTGTATGTTCCTTGACGCCCCAATCAATATTTGAGTGGTCAATAAGTACCTGTGAAGAATATTATTCTTCAATATTATATCATTTCGATACTATTGCATTCTCTAAAACTTTTTGAAATGCCAGTAATACCATAAAAGTAAAAGATTCATTGCATTCCTAAACATTTATATTATTACTTGTTATTTAAACTAGGCATAAGATATTTCATGATATATTCTTATTGAAAATCTACGGTGGCTAAAAGTTGGGGTTTATTGATGACAGAAAATTAAATAATGAAAATATCTTGGTTAATACTTGAGATAGAGAAAAAGGGTATAGTAACATTTATAGATAATTAAATTTGCTATATGATTGGCTGCACACAATTTTTAGTTCCGACTAATAAAAACGGATATATTAGGAAGGCTCACTTTTCTCCACCTTTAAACCCTTCCCCGCGATATATCAAGTTTGGTAACTATTAAAAAACATTGTTACCCCTAGAGCGGCAACAGACTACTATACTCGTACATCTCCATCGAACCTTCCTAGGAGATGACCAGCTCCATTTTCTATATATTATTATGCTATTAAGAATATGTATATATAAAATAGTATAATCATATATAGAAAATGGACCTCGTCATCTCCTAGGTAGGTTCGATGGAGATTTGGGGACATTTCAATAATCGCGTCAGGAGTACAGCCTCAATAGCTGATTTCTCTTAAAGGACAATTACTAAAATGTGTGCATAAATGTGGAATATTGTATTGTAGGTTCAGGTGTGGAGGGGGAATGGTACTTTCTTCACTGTGATAAACTAATTACTGTTTTAGCATTTTAGTAGTAAAAAATCGTCTGACTATTTCTCAAGATAAAAATCTACTAAAAAGAGAGGGTGGACGTAAAAAAAAAAAAAAAAAAAAAAAAAAACAAAGCTTGTCAGCATCAAATAGTCCTTCCTATTGATAACATATTTACTGACAATGATGAATTGTCTTGGAAAAAAAATGATCATTCGTGCATGGACATATACTTACCGATTCTCTTAAATGTGCTTATCAAATATGTTCTTGATATTTATCTGTCATCCAGATTTATTTATTGTGAACAATGGTGATATTTTGTTGTCAGAAAGTGAGGTGTTGAAATAGTGGCTTAAGGAAAACATCTTTTAGAATTCAACTCTCTTAATGAAAATTATTCTTTGTCTTTCAAATTAAATCACGTTTGAGTATTTCAGACCATCGAGGAGACACCCTAGCTTGGGTAGAAAGTACGGTTGAGTAGTATATAACCGACTTTGCAAAAGGCTAATTTTGCTTTAAGTAGACTTCGAACCTCTTTGGTAAATACTCACTGCTCTAAGTCATCGGGCTTGTCATAGTTTGGAGGAAAATTTGCCTGAAATAGCCTCAGCCTCTCCAACAGCTGGAAGCCTCAATTAATAATTTCTTTAGACCCTCCGTTAGCTTTCGAACAAAGCTAGGCCCTGAATCAATTCAAACTCTCCTTCCTGGGCTATTTATTATTGACGGTTCCCTTGGATAAGGTTTCCTGTAGAACGGCATCATGATTTCTAGATGACGTCTTAACGGGAGATTAAGATTAGAATAGCTCGTAAAAGCCCGGTTTAGACCTGGTTTTGTGGTTTATCAACTCTAGAAAATTGTTGGAGGCTCTAATACAGACTTTTACCCCGGGATATATATTGCGTTATAATGCATTATCAATTCAGCAAATTTTGATCTTTCGTTAATTATGAACTTTTATGTTACTTACACTATTATTGAAAAACTATAATTATATACTACTATAATTTTACTATAATTTTAGAAAATTCGAAATATCTCCGTTATTATATTTATATTATATTTATATTACATATTCCACGAGATTGATCGTGAGCCCAGTGATTTGGAATGTATGTTTTACCAGATTTCCCTTAAGGGAAATCAGCTATTGAGGTTGTACTCATGACGCGATTTTCGAAATTTTTCTTCAAATGTCCAACGATCCTACCTACCTAGGAGATACGAAAATGAGGTTCGTTCAAAACTGTATATATATTTGTCTGTTGCCGCTCTAGCGGTCGCAATTATTGTTTAATCGTTACCAAACTCGATATTTAGTCGTTTTATGTAAAAAGACTGATCAAGTTCGTTAATAGCTGAAATCGGACCAGTAGGGTGGAGGGGAAGGGAGGATTTCCAAAAATTCGAAATATCTCCGTTACTATACCTCGCATCGAAAAATTGTATAGAATCAATCTTATTGCAAATTAAATTTACTATAAATATTTATACATTTATTGTGTACCTTGAATATTAACCGAGAAATTTGCATTTGTATTGTGTGGGCGGTCGGCAGAAGTCGGCTATATTTGGGACTTTCCGCTGCTAGTTCGTCCGTTTCCGTAACTGTTCGTTTCTCATGAATTGGTTTAGAGATTCTTTACTCCTCCTGTCATTAGTAGGCAGATTTCTCTATTGTAAAACTTCACTTGAGAAATCTGCTTAGTTTACGCAGCCCCTGAGTGACGGACTTTTATAGTTTATTGCTGTTCCTTGGATTTACTACTCGGACCCTGGTTTTTCACTGCACCACCTGAGTCAAGATTACCTCAAAGTCTTGAAAAATTAGTGGAATGAGCACGGCAGAATTGTCAATTACTATTTACAATTTGCAGCGAGGAAGTATAAAGATTAATTTAATATATGAGCCCATTGGTTTCATATGGCGAGTACATGTTTTATATAAGAAGCTAGGCTTTCGTTAGATCAAGTCCCTCCAGGCCTCAACCAATCTCCTTTATCATTCAAGCACTCCCACTTTAATGAAAAAGAAAACGCTAGGGAATATGTAACAAGAACAATCTTCCTTTCTCTCGCTCCGGGTAGACTATTTGTCTAAGGGAAAAAAAAAAAAAAAACACGGGAACTCATCAGCTTTTCACGTCTGTTTTCTTTCGAGTCTGAAATATCTTGCTATCTAGTTCTTAATTTACATCGAATTACATTACGAGATATTCTTGTGAATCTTATCTAATAAATCAAACATTTAAGAAAGATATTTTAAATTTGTTTCTCAATGTGGATTGCAAAAAATATTTAGATGAAATCCCTTTTCATAAATTTATTTTTGCAGATTACCCTTAAGGGAAATCAGCTATTGAGGTCGTACTCATGACGCGAGTTTCGAAAAATTTCTTCAAATGTCCATCGATCCTACCCAGGAGATGACGAAAATGAGGTCCGTTCAAAATTATATATATATATTTGTCTGTTAACGCTCTAGCGGTCGCAATTTTCGTTTGATCGTTACCAAACTCGATATTTAAACGTTTTATGCAAAAATAAAGATCAAGTTCGTTAATGGCTGAAATTGGACCAGTGGGAAGGGGGGTTAAGAGGGGAGGATTTTCGAAAAATCTCCGTTACTATACGTCGGATCGAAAACTTGTATAGAACCAATCTTATTGGAAATTAAATTTACTATAAATAATGATATATACATTTATTCTGTATCTTGAATATTAACCGAGATATTAGCATTTTTCTGTTTTCAGCTTCTGAGATGAGTTTGGCTAACTTCGGGTCTAGTCGTGAGTTTCCGTCAAGAGCTAATTCGGGCCCTTCCCTTAACTGTTTGACTCTCTATTCTGAAATTTCAATTATAAAACTTCACGTGGGAAATCTGCTTAGTTTACGCAGCCCCTGCGTGACGGACGTTTTTCTGGATGGGCTGCTCCACAGACAGGAACCATTAGACTGGGAGTTGCCTAAAATGAGCCGATTCCCGCGCATTCAAATTGCACATATATTATTTTAACTCACATTATATTATCTATTTGTCCATTAACCTGTACCCTACCCGAACATAATTTTAAAATTTAAAGTAGACTTGATTATTTACTTATATAATAGTTTATAGTGAATGTCCCTTGAGTAGACGAGGGGAGGGAAATGAAAAACATTTCTTATACATAACATCATCAATAAGATTTGTTATAATGTATTTTATTTTGGTCCATCGATGAGACTCAAAATACTGGAGATATTTCCAATTTTAGACTTCTATCTCTTTTGGCACCGCCCCCCCCCCTCTCCTTTCCGAATTCACGAACTTAGCCTTTGGCTTAACATTAAGTTCGGTTTCACATCGAATTTAGCAACTATAAAAACTTTATCGATTTAATGTTTAGCAGCAGTAAATAGTTTTATCGCTTTAGCAGCCGCAACGTTTACTAAATACAGTATTAAAGCACAAAAATAGTACGAGTTACGCGGCTTAAATGGGCCTATCCAACCTTAGTCGCTTTCATCGGCTTGGCCTCTTATCGTCTATTGTGCTTATAAAGAAACTACTGGACTCTACATAAACGGATAGATTTTTTATAATTATTATTATTTCCGTCCACCTTATGCTACTATGGCTAATCGGGATTGGTTATACACAGGTTACCACCCTTTTCTAGCCAGGGTGGGCTTATTTAATGAGTCCGTCACTAAGTAAATTTCTACTGCCCAGGGCGGAAGTCGGACTCGCCTATGTGAGGCCTGTGAGATTAAGACCAACGCACGGCCAACCTGAGCCCTAAATGGATAGAGATTTACTTTACATACAGAACAATAATGTTATAGTTGTGGGGAGACGATCCGAAATGTGGTAAACCGTTATTCTCGGTTAAAATTGTGTTAGTCAGAGAAAGATTTCTTATTACCATTTGTATTTATTCACGGTTGTGTTGTGTCACCATTACGTAGATTTACCTATTTTTAAACTTCACCGTGGAAATCTTCATAGTTTACTCAGCCAATACATTGTGTGGTAATGAGAAAACCTATTCCTGTTCCAGACGGATTGATATTGGTATGAGGGCCCATTATTGGCTTCATCTTCCACATGATTAATGATTCAACATTTACTTAAGAACTATATATATATATATATATATATATATATATATATATATATATATATATATATATATATAGACACTTCAGGAAGAGTCAACAGGTTCGCAAGAAAGAAAGGAGCAGATTTGTATAAAGACAACTATATTTCTTTCTAAAGTTGTTGGAGATGGGCATCCTAGAGTATTAATACATACTGAATACAAATACACAACATGAGAAGTACACTTAGTGCAGGTAGAGCTTACCCAATGTCAATTCACAAACTGCTTTTAGTTTTACTGAAAAGTATAAAACTATCCAATTTTTCTTCGTTTTTACGTATATCAAGTAAGTTTACGTTAAATACTTAATATTTTGATTTCATATGTTTTTTAATTATACTTATCGATATTTTCAAGTCACTTTTCTTTTGTGCCTATATTTGTTTTTACATTTCCCCTCTACTTGTTTTGTTTGGTTTATGGTTATTTTAAGTTCTATTCTACTGATATATTGTCGTGTCTTCCAAGAATATTATTGTCCCAAAATATAGAAAGTTTTAAAGGTATACATGGGAGAATCGCCAAGTTGAGGTTTGTTATGTACAAACAACTTTTTTTGTATAAGCATTATTATTTACACATCATTTTATGACATCATATATTTCTTTTTAATATTAAGTTACTTTATTATGATATATCCAAAATTATCTTAATATTTTTTTTTGTTTACAGGTAAATGTTAAAGAACATTCATGGTCCTCTTCCCTTTTATGGCGGAGGTATGTATTAGTATATCCATTAAGAAGACCGTTACCCTTGGAATTCAATGATTGATTGGTGTAGAGTTTCCATCGGCCTTGTATAGAATAATTAATGGACGCCTGACTACAATGGGTTTTCAGTGGCAAGGGGTTCTTTTATTCCGAGCCTATTTGTTATTCGGCAGCTAGCGTGTTTATACATGCGAGAGTCTTCTATGTAAATAGCTACATCATATTCATCTCTTTACTCTATGTATAAATTGAAATCATACAGATGATAGGAATGTATATGGAAATAATTTATTTTATCCTGCTTGCTTTATTTTCCACTGTTCTCTGTGCTGTTATTCTGATTACTGATCAGATACCGTCTAACTATGGTTTTACAATTATTTTCATTCTATAATATGTGAACAATATTAACATTATTATTTTTTTCAAGTAGATTTGATACGTTATGTGTTAAAAATATTCCTGCTTTTAGGATGTCATGAAAATGCGTCTGATAGATAATCATTTCTTAAACAATGTTTACAATAATTGGCGATTTATTTT
Source organism: Riptortus pedestris (assembly GCA_019009955.1). Lineage (NCBI taxonomy): Eukaryota > Metazoa > Arthropoda > Insecta > Hemiptera > Alydidae > Riptortus > Riptortus pedestris. Next base: position 74,904,480 of record CM032229.1, read on the forward strand.
TAAAAAATCGATAAAGGTTCTAAACTATTGGATCTTATGGAGGCCGCGGACCCAGTTCCAGAACTCATTGCAGTGTGTTATCGATGTGACCATGCATGGATTTAGTGCTATCAGCGGTCACACCTATAAACCAGTTCTGAAATATTGATTTAGAAGGAATAGATACCTGTTCACTAAAGCAGATAACAGAGAGTTTGTTGGTTGTACTAAATCACTATAGGAAATAGTAGCTACATTGGATGTAATAAATAAACTCTGAACTACTTTTCTACCTGATACTACTAATACAGATAAAGTGAGAAAAGTTTCCTTTCGCTATCACCTTTTGACAGCCATTATGACAGAGCTCTAGTATTTAGACTTCACAATGTCAATATTATTTTATAAACCTTTATAAGTCTAATAAATGTCTATTTTTTAATAAATGTATAAAAATATTTTTTTGGGCTTTGTTTTTTATTTAAGAAATTTGTTTATTTTTTATAATGTAACTCTTTTAAAGATGGAAAGTTTTTAATGGTTGGTTATAATGTGGTTATTTGTTGTTATTTTTATAATGAAGGTTGAATTTAATGCTTATGAAAGCTTGTATACTGTTTCATTCATAGTCATTCAAAATAAATATTCCCTGATCAAGTAGATCTGATTGACCCGATCATTTCGACAAATTGTTAGTCATTTGAGATTTGTTCTTTTACGTACAATTTATGGGATGTTAAATTTATTTATTGTGGGTTACCTCCTCTTACCTCTATTAAATCAAATGTACAAAATGTTTTCCTTCACTTCATCTAACATTATTTCACTTGAAACTGTCATGCTATATCTTCTGTTCTACTGCATTGGATCAAAAAATGTTATAAAACATAATTTATTTGCAATTTTATGATAAACAAAAAAAGAAATCTATGCAAATCTTCTGTACCTCTAATAGAACGGAGAACTTTGCAATTTCTTATTTCTCCCTATTCGAACCTCTTCCCTCTTTTGTCGTTTTCAATCAAAGAAGAAGAAAGTCAGACAATTAAATGTTATATGAACCATAAATATGAAATTTTAACATTTGAACGCAAATTGTTTTTGAGTTATGCGTACAGACGCCACGAAAAACAAGTCTAGATGGATTTAGGGAAAGTCAAACCTGATCTGATAATTCCTTTGAAATCTGAAACACTAAACTTTTGGTCATTACAATACTTTTTTTACTATGCAAGGACGAAACAAATGTTTAGAACAGCTGTACTCATTACGCATTATATTATGAAGAAAGGTGGTTATGATTCATTTGTCGAGTTCAAAATATCGGAGTTTTGGAATTTTACCTCCTTGTCTGACAAACTACTTAGATGCTAGATAGTTTGATATTCCTCGTGACATTCTATTCCTACTCAGAAAGATCATATTGATATGAATGCACCGGAAAGGACTTTGTGTTATGTCAAAACGAGTGTGGGCGTCTCAGATAGCTTTGAAGTTCCTAAGTCAAAGAGATCTATTATCACAGGTGCCGTTTAACCTCACTCTGGAGTGGCAATTCAAAGAATAAAAACCTATCCATCATGGGTATAAGGGAAGAGAGAAGCCTAGGACAGATTTTCGAAGATCACCTATGGTTATCGGTGGGTATTCAAATATGAAAATAGTAACTTCTGAAAGAACCCAAACGATTCAACTAGATATTGATGAAATTCTCTTTTGATATTTCAAATGTACGCATGCGTGCTTTTATTTTTGAATCAGAGTAAAAAATATCACAGTCTGTATAATTCCCCGTTTTACATTAATCATTATTTAGAAATAGCTCTCCGTCGGCATCGATTGAAATTAGATGAATTCAATTATCTTCCATTTATCAATCGTTATCAACTATCAACAATGACTATTGCAAGGTAAACATTTGTTCTGAATTAATGTTTTGTTGGTAGTCGTTCTATTGGATTAACAAACCACAAGTTGAATAAGGTCCCACCTCCCCAGCTTCATTTGCAAACTATTTGTGGAATTCTCCGCCAGAATGCTCTAGTGGGACTCGGGAGTCTTCATTAACTCACTGGAATCCAATTATTCCGTTCTCTCTGTATCGGTTAATCATTACTTTTATTCCATCTGTTTCACGGCTTTGATGGTTTTAGGCTATTTGGAGCTTAAATAAAGGAGTTTTATCACAGATTGGTTTTAGTGATCAAAGCATTTGAGCGAATATCGAATTAAGTGAGAACCTGATTAAAAAATATAAGAGGAGTTTCACATGTGCGTGTCAGGAGGTGCGTGAATGTGAACTCGCGTGCATGCGTGTGTATATATTTTAGCTGATATACCAGACGATGACTGATACCACTGTCAAATTTGGTTAAAAAAATAGATCATTTGTTTCCTGAAATTAATTTCAATTATTAATATCTGTATGTGATATCCATTGACTAGAATGGTTTCACGCCAAAATATAAAAAATTGTATTAACTTAAGCTCTAAAAAATCCCTTATTTTTCATTATATACGAAAAATGTGCATTCTGTTCAATCATTTTCTTGTTACAGGAGACATTTTGTTGGTGATTGGACCAATATTGACGGAATTATGTTTAGATTAGCTGGATTGCCTTCCGGTCTTAAAATATATGACACTTATCCTCTGGATTTTATGACGTTTTGCTATCTCTGAGCTTCGTGTATCGATCTGTAGTTGTGTGTCACTACTACTATACAGTTAGGGGCTCAGGTTGGTCGTGCGAGTTAAGGCCTTGGTCTTAATCTCGCAGGGTAGACCTTGAGTGGCGGATTCGGTTAAATAAGCTCCTTAGGCCCACCCTGGCTAGATAAGGGTGGTAACCTGTAGATAGCCCGTCCCGATTAGCCATAGTAGCATAAAGTGGACGTAAATAATAATAAACAAACAATTCAGTGAAAATTGCAAACTTGGCTCTTTTTCTCCCGCCAAATTCATTTTTCCGGACCTTGGCCCTTCAAGGACTGTATAGCTAAAGATTTTAATATACTGTAAACATATTGAACGTATCTATTGCTACAATAAAAAGAGAAATTATAGGAATATTTGAGGCGAATACTAGTTCAGGAAAAAATGATCATAAATAACATTAGGATAGAATAATTTGTGGGGCAATGTTTTAGACAAATCATACAGTTTAGGAAATTCCTTAGATCTTTATTGAACAACACATATGCTATCCACATTTCCAGAAGAGATTTCCTTCATCACAAAATACATGATGCAATAATAAAAGGACGCGAGTCTCAGTCATTTCACAACCCTTCAACACGTAAAACCAAAAACTTGTGTTTATCACAAAATTTGAAATTGTCTCCAAATTTTCGTATCTGACCATAATACTCCAACGTACGAAGGCCGCATTCATCATAGTAGACGTCACCGCGAAACTAGTCAAGACGGATTTAGGTCGGTTCAAAACAGATAATTTCGTTGAAATGATGCCGAAATCTTTCGCTAGTACTTTACTTCGTACCAGGACTTAAAATAAAATTAAAAGCGATAAACATTTTCAATTACATATTTCCCATTCAATTGGAAACCAAAGTCACTAGATGAAACTGCTTTCGACATAATTGAAAATGATCCCATCACATCAAAAAAGTGGTTGAACTCTCGATCAGCCAGTAAGTAATAACTTCATCTACCAATAACAGATTTCACAATAGTTTCATATAAAATGGAGGAACATACCCACAACTTGGTATAATATGTAGCATTATCCCTTCCCCCCAACCATTTCATGACGAATATTCACATTTAAAATTCCAATCTTGGATAAAATCTGTTATCCACTTTCTAAATAATTATCCGTCTGTAAGAATTTATTATATTTATACCATTACTCAAATCCATGAAAATATTTTATATTCTACGTTGAACCGAGAATTAATTTAAAATACGTTGAGGAAACTAGAGATTTTTTGTTCATTAAATGTCCTCCACACCTAGAGACAAATTGGTATTATTATAAATTAGAGATTGGCTGAAATTCTGAAGGGTTGTATGTCTGAAAGTGAAGTTGACAGACTCCATTTAGAATTTATCGTCATTAATTTTGAAACTGACAGGATCACTCCCATTTACCATGCTCCTTTTTCTTAGCCGTTATTACTGGCAATTTATGATGAGTAATACATTTTTTATCACAAGTTTCATTTTATATTCCTCAAACCTCCGAAGCAATATGGTTGAGAACATGAATTTGAATTGTACATAAGTAATTAAATATACTTTTGTTCATTGTTACCACTGCTTTTACTGGGGATTTATCCAAATATATTAGCTTATTTTTAGGATGAAAGTTGCAAATGAGTGAGTTATGATTCACAAGGAAATTTTGTGTGGTTCTGACAATATTAAATTGAATATCCAAAGAATTCCATTTCCATTTATAAAATTGTGTTCAAGTGAGTGGGATGTGTAAACGGGTGACGTGTGATTCCAAATTCTATCAGTAAATGATTTTTTTTTTAACTTCTCTTAAAATTTATTTTCTTTTTTTGGAGGGGGAAGTTCCAACCCTCCCCTCAGTAAATGGACTATCAATATAAAAAGCAATTTTCATTTGGCTTGAATATTAATGAATTTGGTTCATGGAGATTTATCGTTCTCCCCTTCCCGGAGTTATCAGGACCACAGTTCATCTGAGTCCAGTAGCGCAACATTATGCATTAAAATATTAAATGGCATGTTAAAATAATGATTATGATGCGGAATTTTAGTGATTAAAATAATCTTGTTTGGCTTCTTCTGACTAGGAATTAATAAAATAATTCTCGCAATGTGGGAGTCGCTCTATGTAGAATTTCATGGTATTCCCTTCGAAAGAAGGTTTAAATTAAATTATTTATTAACGTCCACTTTTTGCCACTATGAGGCGTTATCTACATGTTGCCACCTCTTTTCTAGCCAAGGTAGGACTAAGGATTTTATTTAATGAATTCCGTCATTAAATAAATTCCTTTGCCCAGGCGGGAATCTAACTCGCCATTGTAGGGAAATAAGGTTTGAGGGTGTTCATTGCTTCACTCATATATTTTAATTAGTAAGTGAATTCCTTCAAATCATGCCAAAGCAACATATTCTATTCAGTTGCTAACGTCCCGAAATTACTCAAAAATCCCTTTAAGAAATCTTATGTGGGAGATTATGGCTGCATGAAATGAGGTCTTCTCCAGCGGCAGGAAAGTATGACCAAAATTGTACCTTACCTTGAACAGTGTAAAATAATATATATATATATATATATATGTATGTGTTATATATATATATATATATATATATATATATATATATATATATATATACACTCAACCGCAAAAAAAACCGGACACTTCATATTTATCTTATTAAAGGTAATTTTCAGCAATGTGTATCTTTATGTGGGTATTCTAGTTATTACAGAGAATGTAGACTCTAAGTCCATTGAACTATTCCCTTCAGGATTAGTAAACAATTAGATAAAACTCAGATTAGATTTATTTGTCGTGAAGTTGATCTATTCTAAACTGTAAGTAGTTTTTCGCACATTTAAACATCTTTAATTATTAACCAAGCATTTTCTTTAATTAATGTTTTATTTCTATTTCGGTCCAGAATAATGGGTCTTTAAACTTAGATGGAAATTTGTTACATTGCCGAAACGCTTGGGGTAGCGAAGTCTCCCATTCACTGTAATAAAAATGAAGAATAATTTTTTTTTAAATGTGTTAATTTATCTTTTTTTTTTATTATTTTGTATTTTTTTGTAAATAATCAATAAAAATTATTCACTTTTGGCAGATTTTGTTTAAGTAACCTATAGATTAACCAATTATTTTAATTAAAAAGATTAATATACATATATATTAAGTATTTAACAAAATTATAAGACTAAATCTAAGTGTCCGGTTTTTTTTGCGGTTGAGTTTATATATATATATATATATATATATATATATATATATATATATATATATATATAAATGACAATATTACTTGAGCTTACATATAAACTGTAGGTTCTATGCCCAATAAGTTATCACAAGTATAATACAATAAGTATGGCGCGCTACTTCTTTTTTTTATCCATTTATATTTCCATTCCTTATTAACTGATGATCGAAAGAGTTGTGGGCATCCTTCAGCCATGGATCTTTTGAAGTTTCGAGACCTATTTGTATGTGTCTTGCGATATTATCTTCATTAAGCAATTGTCATGACTTCAGCATCTTTGAAATATTGCTTTGCTCATTTTTTATTTTAAACACTATGGAACTCCATTTGTGCTTCTAATGTTATTTAGTGGGAATGTGCTGACAGGTGTTAATACTGTTGCTACTAAGCTGCGAACAACTGTAATCCAAGCTGGTGGAAGAACAAACCATGGGCTAATGGATTAGAGGCCGGCCGCTAAGTGGCATTTCACCGCTAGCTCTACTAATCCTAACAGTTATATGCCACGCTCAATCTGCTTTTTCTCTCACAAATCCTGCCAAAATCATTATTGTTTCGAGTTTCACAGAATAGTCTCTGCAAAACTACGAATCTTCAACCTCATTTGCCACTATTAATATTACAGTGTTTGAGGCTTAATTTAATTCTAATTTTTCCTAATTCAAATTACTCGGTCGAAGGACCACGGATGTTTTGGTGGTTTGGAAGAATATAAGGTGAACCCCGAAGTCCTATCTTGCTGAAAGGAATGATGGATCAATCTTGCTGGATTTAAGGTGACATGTTTGAGGATAGTTATTATTATACCAAAAAGGTTTAATTCACCTTGCTGAAAAGAATAAATGTTGTACTTCAGAAAATAGTTATGGTAGAAGAATTTAGTTATCTAAAGCTAAAGGTCTAAAGCTTGGGTGTCATATCAAAATGTGTTTCTGGAGTAAGCCAAAACGAAACATCGGTTTAAGAAAACCAGAAAACAAACATCAGTTGTTAGAAGGAAATTCTTTCATAGCAATGTAACGCTTACATTTTTAATCTTACGTGATTGGCGCTCTGTATGAATCCTTTATAAACGAAACTACAAGAACTAACTTAACGTAGATTATAGGATATAATAATAGCTTTACCATCGAACAGAATATGGGAAACAGTGTATCAGAAGAAGTGGGATCTGAGGTGGATCTTAAAACTAAGAATCACAATATTTCATTTCCAGCTTGTTTTCTGTCAAATATGCCCATGAGAAAACTTGTTCCATATTTGAAATCATTTTAATTATATTCATTTTTGTCAAATAACGAAATACAAAGACGGTATGTCTTTGTTTCAAATTTTAATGGACATTTTTCACATGAACTTTAACAATTTTAATTATTTGTTATACAAATGTGAGTTATTTATTGGTACGTTCCAACTGTATAATTTTTAGAAATAAATAATTTAAACAACACAATGGCGAATTTTCACACCATGCTGGAGCTGTAGATATTATGTTAGTTCTGTAATTCAATCCTTATTTGCTTGAGAGATTTTCTCATTACTGAAATGACTACATTTACTATTACGTGAACCTTTTGACCTATTAAATTAATATTTTAACCACAGGGGTGCGATTGTTTTGAAGTAATTTATTGACACCACTACTATTTTTGTTCGGCTCGGGCCAACTTCTGGTGGTAATAGTTTTTATGTTACATAATACTTATCTAATAATAATATACACTATACACGATTATGATCTATGCTGCCCATAGTTTTCCAAAGTAAAAAGTGCTTGGATAAGAACTGGCTTACGGTTATTCATTAAGTCTCAAAAGAAGAGTGTGAGCTTGTCACAGTTCCCATTGAGCTAAGAAGTCAAAAGATACAAACACTGATACGGAAGTCTTCTGTAATTTGTTTGCCGTTTGATCTGCCAAATGAGATTCAGAACTACGCCTTAATTCACATGTCTAACTTGAACCTTCATTAACGTTAAATATGCTTTACCTACACCTAATTATAATGGTGCTTACGATTAGAAAGCAAAGTACTCATTTATTTGTATCATTATACAGCATCTACTGTTAACTCAAGTTCTCATTAACTTTACATGATTTAGAATTAATTTAAAACGTGATTCATGCTATTATCCTCGTATAGATTCGACTTTCATTTAATTCAATGCTTCACATTTAAGCAGATTTCCCTTAGGGGAATATGTATATATATATATATATATATATATATATATATATATATATATATATATATATATATCTTAATATATATAAATCTCCTGTCACGATGTTTGTCCGCGATGGACTCCTAAACTATTTAACCGATTTTAAATTAAATTGGCACACCGTGAGCAGTCTGGTCCAACTTGAGAGATAGGCTATATTAATTTTCTCTGAGACAAACAGGAGTGGGGGTTATAAGGGAGGCCTGAAATTAAAAGTCGTGATATTTCGTTTTCTATTGGTTTTTTCGCAAATATGCACATAACAAAAGTCTTTTGTCATAAACACTTTCATCGTATTCCGAAGTTTAAATGAGTTATACGCTTATGACTATAGCGGGAGTCAACAATATTATTTGGGACAAAAGACCCAACCGAAATAAATAAAACTCGGTATGTGTATTAGCACTAACGCTTTCATTATAAGAAGCCATACCAACATTTCTAGGGACGGGCAGGAGTGGGGGTTTTAAGGGAAGCCAGAAATTAAAAATAGCGATATTTCGTTTCCTATTGGTTTATCGGCAAATATGAACATAACAAAAGTTGTTTATTTTGCTATTTAGAGTAACTTTTGTTATATACACTTTTTTCGTATACCAAATTATAAACGAGATATACGCTAAACATTATTGCGGAAGTGAAAAATTTTATTTGGCACAAAAGACTCAACCGAACTAAATAAAACACTCAGTATGTGTATTAGCACTAACGCCTTCTTTATAAAAAGCCATACTATTTCTAGAGACAGGCAGGAGTGGGGGTTATAAGGGAGCCCTGAAATTAATAATAGTGATATTTCGTTTCCTATTGTAGTTTCGGCAAATATGCACATAACAAAAGTTGTATATTTTGTTATTTAGAGAAATTTGCTCATGAATTCTTTTCAATATGAACTACCAGGTACCTCATCTGCAAAAATTAATTCAAATGTATGTTAATATTTAGTCCTTAATAATTCAAATCAATGCATAATGCACAGGAAGCGGGAAATATGACAATATGGAGGACAGTGAAGTCTTACATAAAAAATTAATTTTATTATTAACAAATCCACAGAAACTACGGGTATTAACCCTAAACACTGGGACGGGTAAATGTCAAAATATTGTGCAAAATAAAGCTATGCCAAAAAAATACCATCAACATTCAGCCTCAAATGAATTCCCGAGCGAAGCCGGGTATCTGAGCTAGTATATATATAAAATTGTAACCTCTGTCTGTACATTGATTTTCTTCGCGAAATTTCACGATAACTTTTCGTTTCACATGCCATAGACACCATATCTGCATTTTGTTTCTTTCGTGTATGTTTGTTTGTTTGTTTGTTACCTTTTCACGCATAAACGGTGAACCGAATTTTATGAAACTTGGTATGTATATTACTACTAACCCAACTTAGACTTTAGGCTATATTAATTTTCTCTGAGACGAACAGGAGTGGGGGTTATAAGGGAAGCCTGAAATTAAAAATAGCGATATTTCGTTTTCTATTGGTTTATCGGTAAATGTGCACATAACAAAAGTTGTTTATTTTGTTATTTAGAGTAACTTTTGTTATATACACTTTTGTCATATACCGAAGTTTAAATGCGTTATACTCTAAAAATTATAGCGGGAGTCAACAATATTATTTGCCAAAAAAGACTCAACCGAACTAAATAAAACTCGGTATGTGTATTAGCAGTGAGGCCTTCATTATAATAAGCCATACCAACATTTCTATGGACGGGCAGGAGTGGGGGTTATAAGGGAAGCCTGAAATTAAAAATAGCGATATTTCGTTTCCTATTGGTTTTTCCGCAAATATAAACATAACAAAAGTTGTTTATTTTGTTATTTGGAGTAACTTTTGTTATATACACTTTTGTCGTATACCTAAGTATAAATGAGTTATACGTTAAAACTTTAGCGGGCACTAACGGCTGAACCGAACTTAACAAAACTCGGTATGTCAATTAGCATTAATTCTTCCATGATTATAAGTTATATTAAAATGTTTAGGTTCGAACGGGAGGGGGGTAAAAGGGAGGCCTGAAATAAAAATTCACCATATTTACATGTATAAGAGACGGGAAATATAAAAATATCGAAGACTGTGATGCCTTATCGAACAAATAATTCTATTATTAGCAAATCCACGGCAAAGAAGGGTATCAATCCTAAACACTGGGACGGGTAAATGTCAAAATATTGTGCAATGTAAAGCCTGCTAAAAAATACCATCACCATTCAGCCTCAAATGAATTCCCGGGCGAAGCCGGGTATCTGAGCTAGCTTTGTTTGTTTGTTACCTTTTCACGCATAAACGGCTGAACCGAATTTTATGAAACTTAGTATGTATATTACTACTAACCCAACTTAGACTTTAGGCTATATTAATATCCCCTGAGACGAACAGGAGTGGGGGTTATAAGGGAAGCCTGAAATTAAAAATAGCGATATTTCGTTTCCTATTGGTTTTTCGGCAAATATGAACATATATGAATATTGTTATTTAAAATAACTTTTGTTATATACACTTTTTTCGTATACTGAATTATAAACGAGATATACGCTAAAACCTATAGCGGAAGTGAACAATTTTATTTGGGACAAAAGAGCCAACCGAAATAAATAAAACTCGGTATGTGTATTAGCACTAACGCCTTCCTTATAATAAGCCATACTAAGATTTGTAGGGACGGGCAGGAGTGGGGGTTATAAGGGAGGCCTGAAATTAAATATAGTGATATTTCGTGTCCTATTGGGGTTTCGGCAAATATGCACATAACAAAAGTTGTTTATTTTGTTATTTAGAGAAACTTTTGTTATATACACTATGATCGTATACCGAAGTATAAAGGCGGTATACGCTAAAAATTATAGCGGGAGTCAAACTTTTATTTGGCACAAAAGAGTCAACAGAACTAAATAAAACTCTGTACGTGTATTAGGACTAATGCCTTCATTATAACAAGCCATACTAACATTTCTAGGGACGGGCAGGAGTGGGGGTTGTAAGGGAGGTCTGAAATAAAAGCGGTATTTCGTTTTCTATTGGGTTTTCTGCAAATAAGCACATGCCAAAAGTTGTTTATTTTGTTATTTAGAGAAATTTTCTCAACAATTCTTTTTAATATGAACTACCAGGTACCTCACCGGGAAAAAATAATTCAAAAGTATGTTCATATTTTGTCCTTAATTATTCAAATCTATGCATAATGCACAGGAAACGGGAATTATGACAATATGAAGGACAGTGAAGACTTACATAACAAAATAATTTTATTATTAACAAATCCACAGAAACGACGGGTGTTAATCCTAATCACTGGGACGGGTAAATGTCAAAATATTGTGCAAAGTAAAGCCTTGCCAAAAAAATACCACCACCATTCAGGCTCAAATTAATTCCCGAGCGAAGCCGGGTATCTGAGCTAGTATATATATATATATATATATATATATATATATATATATATATATACATACATATGTGTGTGAGTCTGTTAACGATCTAGCAGTCGTAATTTTTTTATTATCCGTACCAAACTCGATGTATAAACATTTTATGTAAAAATGACGATCAAGTTCGTTAACGGCTTAGACGGACCAGTGGGGGGGGGGGGGCAAAATTCGAAATATCTCTGTTACCATGCGTCGTATCGAAAAATTCTGTAGAACCAATCTTATTACAAATGTAATGTTTTATAAATGTTGTTATGTTCCTTTTTTTCACTATCTCGATTATTGACCGAGATATTTGCATTTGTTTAGTTTTCAGCCTTCAGTAAACCCTCACTCCTACTCATGTCGTATTAACAATAACCAGTTGTCTTATGATGCACATTATTGCAAGCCTGAATACCATATATTGTTTCCATTGAACTTTTACATTTTGACATAAATGAAAATACGCGGCGCGAGTGCGAATGCTGTTTAGTTAACGCAGCCCCTGCGTGACAGACTTTTATTCATCCTAAAGATATCATACCTACAGAAATTGTTAAACGTTTTTTTCGGAAAGAATCAATGAATTGCGAATAACCAACCATGTTTTTCATAGAATGAAGAAATTGTAAAAATTTATTTTAAAAAAGGAATGTTAATAACAAAAATCACATAATATCCCTACTGATTAAATAGAACTACTAAATCTGCAGTGTTGACAGACAAAAGAGTAACCCAAGAATTTAATACAATGCGTGGATTATTACAAGGATGTCTGTTGTCACCTCATTTTCTTTCTTCATTAATTTACATTCTAGATTTTGTAGGGGGTGGCATTTTTTCGCAGGAGTTAAAATTAATTGTATAATGTATGGATTATATATTTCTGGCTTAGGAGCCTAAAGCCCTGTAAAACATGATTAATAAAATCAATGAGTATTGTGTCGTGTGGAACTTGAAGGTAAACCTACAAAAATTATCACATTTAGAAAAGGGAGGAAATTATCTAAAGTAGAAAAATTGAAATATGTAGGTTGAAAAGAAGAGGTTGTAAATGAATACAGGTATTTACGCATACTGCTCACTCCTCGATTGCCACTGAAGCAACACATCAAGGAAAAGATCACAAAGAAAAGGCCCAATTTTGAATCAATGTTACCTGACAGAATGTTGTCACTAACAAAAATGTAAAAAAAATTACGGTTTAAAATCGGTCTTAATCGATTAAAAATTAGAATTTGAGTATGTGGGCTTGTGACGAATACAAATACTTACTTTTGACAATAATATACTTTCATATAACAATGTCTGCTGTTTTATGATGTAATGTTTTGAATTTTTGTAATATCAAATTTGTTTTTCTTTTCTTTATAAACAAATAAACCTCGTTTCAAATTCAATTAAAAAATTAAATCCTGTTAAATTAAATTTCCTGTATTCATTTGACCTCATGTATTGTAAATGTGACCTACTCTCAGGTAAAATGCTAGCAAAAAATTAGCCACCTTCATGATTATCAGAGAGAAGAAAATTAATAGATTTTTCTTAGAATGACAGAAGAAGACAGGATTTATGAATCATGTGAGGAAAACTGTGAATATAAGATTTTTTTATTTGATAAATATATTTTTTGACTCTTAATGTTGTAATCGGGGCATGAGTTTTTATTATTATTTGTTATTTTTTAAATATTTTTATAAAGGAGGAATATAGCGTGAGATAGGCACAATGAATGGACCACGTGCCTCTTCTTATAAGAACAGAAAGAAACTTAACGCGTGACATTGTTCCAGTATAATAACTTTTTCTACTTCGAAAGTCCTTTGGGTCGCGAGCTTTTATTCTTAGCTCAACTTTTTATTTCTCCTTCTACTCCTTTTTTTCTTTATGTTTGCCATCGCTTTGTGAAATCTCATTTCTCGAATATTTTTCAACTATAGTCAATTAGCAAGCCTTGTTCAATTTGTTTTAAACACCTACGAAATATGTTTATATGGAAGAAGTGTGCCTTAAAGTAGGCGAAAACAAAATTATGGAAGTTAGTGTCATATAAGCAATGGAATGTAGTTTAAAAATTACATTACTAAATACATATATGTACGGGGGACGCCGGTGGCCGTGAGGGTTACGTGACCGAAAGTAAGATAAAATACATTTCCCACTACCTAAGACAGACAGCCCGCTACCACAGCGCGCTAGAGTCGCAGTGCTTGTGGCTTAGCAGGAGTCTATCGAGTATATTCTTCTTACAGTCTCTAGGGATTATTAGCGATTAGGATGGTATCAAAGTCGTCCACAGGCAGGCTGACAACGTGAACTGCCCACAGAACCTACGGGTACAATGGGGACCGTCAGTCAACTGGAGACAGCTCATTCCATGTCCTAAATGGTTAACGGGGGTTTACGTCGAGTTGATCACTCACTACGTAAAAACTCTGATCACGAATTCAACGAGGGGTGGCTAATGATTTCAAAATCACATATGCGAACGGGAAAAAAGAATATTTTATATAAAACACGAATGGAAATAAAAAATATGGGAAATCACTCCTTAAAAATTTATTTTCTCACATTTGTTCCCTTACACCTCACGAGATATTTGGTTACCACAGTGTCTGTCCGAAAATGGTCTGATGTACACGAAAATTTGATCGTTACTGCTGTTATATTTACTTTCTATCCTGACGAAAGAATGGTGGTAACCCCATCCCGATTAGCCTCAGTTCCATAAATAGGACGTTAATAAATAAATCATATATAAATTCTAATTAATAAATTCGTAGATTCCCTTTTGCTCAATCCTCAGTGCCCGTTATGAGTTAGTATTTACACACATTGCAATGCCAAAAATGTATTATTGAATATTTAGTTTTATTGGCCATTAATTTGCCCATCTGTTGATAAATAACTACGTAATGAGTGCAAATAAATTTTATTTGCACTCATTACGTAGTTCTTTACTGTAGCATTGCCCCCCCCCCTCTCGGTAAGTTTTAATACCTTGCTCCTAAATCAGATTCAAATTAAAAATCTTTGAATAATGTTAAACCTCGTCTCAGAAGGTTTATTCGAATGTTTCGGAATTCATGAATCGAAAACAAACTAGTGGGGCGAAACCATTTTCATTTCTGGTGCATTCTGAGGAGCTCGTGTTGGATGGATAGTTACTATGCTAATTAAGTGCCGTAACGACTTGTGTTAGTTTAGCAAGGTCGAATAATTACCGACAATTATGAACACACTTAAGGAACATTTAAAAAAAAAAATTGGGTTGTTCACTGGACAGTTTGAGTAAAACAATCCATTATAATAAACTCCGGGCTGCGTAAACTGAGCAGATTTCCCTAGTGAAGTATTACAATAGATAAATCTTCGTACTGTTAACACTTAACATCCAGCAAGTGATAATGAGAAACGACTCAGCCAAATAACCTTGACAACAGGAAGCGTGTGAATTCTTAACAAAAATATTCTTGATCGGAAAAAACAACAATTACTGAAATTTATAATGTATTTGCATGTATCTCATCTAGAAAAGACGTAGCCGTTAACGAACTAGATCTTTAGTTTTACATAAAAGTTTAAATATCTGTTTGGGAAAGATCAAACAAATTACGACCGCTAGAGCGGTAACAGACAAATATATATATATATATATATATATATATATATATATATATATATATATATAATTTTGAATGAACCTCATTTTCGTCATCTCCTAGGTAGGAGTGATGGATATTTGTGGATATTTTTCAAAAACCGCGTCATTAGGTCGAGTACGACCTCAATAGCTGATTTCTCTTAAGGGAAATCTGCTAAACGATAAGTATATTTAATTTGCCATTCTTACTGTCTAATCACTTACCTGAGAAATTTCTTTTACCGGAGACTTTCATACGATTTCTTTTTGAAAACCAGTTAGCATGTTAGTTTATGTATTGATCTTAAAATGACTTGTAAACCTTATGTAGAGGGGTCGATTCCTGCGTGGGCATTACGGATACATTTGCTGTATTCTGACCATGGCTAAAAAAGGATTTGATCCTTGGATTTCTTTCCTTGGCCAAGGGAGTTATTCCTATTGTGCAATTCCTGAAGAATACTCCCGAGTGTATTTTAGCACTTTATCATAGCCAATCCTTCAAGCCCGGTTCTTTCGAAGGTTTAATCTTTTCTTTAGACATTTCTATATCCAGAAGATCCCATGTTTCTATATCCTTTGTTGGATGTATTGTGGGCACTGACCCGTATGAGTCTTCCTCTCTCTCTCTCTCTCTCTGTCAGATGTCTCTTAGATCTTTGCCCAAGAGATATTTGATTCCACAAATTTGGTTTATATTGTATTTTCCATAACTCAAATTTTTTGTATAAAATCATTCAGCAAAGAGCTTATGTGGATAGCTTAAAGACAACCTTTTAGCAGATTTCCCTTGAGGGAAATCAGCTATTGAGGGCATACTCATGACGTGACTCGACATTTTTCTTCAAATGTCCATCAATCCTACCCAGGAGAAGACGGAGGGACGAGGTCCATTCACAGTAATATATATTTTTATCTGTTAACACTCTAGTGGTCGCAATTTTTGTTTGATCGTTACCAAACTCTATATTTAATCGTTTTATGTAAAAAGGAAGATCAAGTTCGTTATTGGCTGAAATCGGACCAGTGGGAGGGGAAAATTTTGAAAATTCGAAAAATCTTCGTTACTATAGGTCGAATCGAAAAATTGTATAGAACCAATCTTATTGAACATTTAATGATTTATAAATATTGTTCTATACATATTTTCGTTGTCATAAATATTAACCAAAATATTTATATATTATAGTTTTCAGCCTTCTGCAAACCACCCACTTCTACTCATGTTAAACTAACAATACTCGGTTTAGTAATAAACAACATTATTCGAACCTTAAATACCAAATATTATTTTCAAGGGACCTTTATTGTACGAGATACATGCAAATATGCTCTGGTGCCCCCCCCTTCTTAAGTTTTTTGACTACTTAAATTTGATTGATTGAGATAAAAACTATTCTGATTCATTATAAATTACCGTACTAGATGCAGTAAATAGTTTTCAATCAAATTAATGTGTTATATTCTGATATATTTAAGTAATTGCTTTTCTGTCCGGTGAGAGTCGGGTTACTTATTACCGTTTGTATTTATTTACTTAATATTCAAGGTGGTGTTGTGTAATCAGTATTTAGATTTATCTATTATTAAACTTCACGAGGGAAATCTGCTTAGTTTACGCAGCCCCTGCGTGACGGGCTTTTTGGTGATGATTTCCATTGCAGAAAGATGATTTGAGCCGCGTTAGCCAGTAATTGTGGATGGATTGGGATTGTCAAAGGTCCTATGATGCCGGCGACAGGCAGGTTCTCCCTGAGTTGAGGGTGTATTGTAATCAGGAGTGGACAGTCCGAACTCTCCTTCGGAATCGAACCGCTCACACTACATTCCCCAGCTCTCGCATTCCCAGGATCAGAATTCACTAGCTCATTAGAACCCAGATCCCTTACGCTCAGCTCTCCCAGTCAGGGAAATATCCCACGCCTATTCCCAGTTGAACAATGCCTCCTCATGATTCTTTTCACTTTTATACCTTTCAAATAATCCTTATTAAAGTTATATAATCCGCTTTTATATCATTACTTTTTCGTGATAAAAATTTAGTTATTTAGGTGACCTTTTTACATTTATTACGGGGAGGAATTGTGAAAAGCTGACCAATACATCGGAGCATTCGACTCATCAAAGGCTATTAATAATCAATCGGATTCATGTTTATAAATCTGTAATTTATTGTAATTATGTATAGTCCAAGAACTAGCTGTATAATTAATAACAACACATATTCCACGAGATTGATCGTGAGCCCGGTGATTTGGAATGTATGTTTTACCAGATTTCCCTTAAGGGAAATCAGCTATTGAGGTTGTACTCATGACGCGATTTTCGAAATTTTTCTTCAAATGTCCAACGATCCTACCTACCTGGGAGATACGAAAATGAGGTCCGTTCAAAACTGTATATATATTTGTCTGTTACCGCTCTAGCGGTCGCAATTATTGTTTAATCGTTACCAAACTCGATATTCAGTCGTTTTATGTAAAAAGACTGATCAAGTTCGTTAATGGCTGAAATCGGACCAGTAGGATGGAGGGGAGGGGAGGATTTCTGAAAATTCGAAATATCTCCGTTACTATACCTCGGACCGAAAAATTGTATAGAATCAATCTTATTGGAAATTAAATTTACTATAAATATTGTATACACATTTATTCTCTATCTGCAATATTAACCGAGATATTTGCATTTATATTAAATGTGGGCGGGTAACAGACGAAAGTGAGTTTCCCACCAAAAGCTCGTTCGGCCGTTTTCGTAACTGTTTGGCTCTCGTGAAATTTCTCTATTGTAATACTTCACGTGGGAAATCTGCTTAGTTTACACAGCCCCTGCGTGACGGACTTTTACGTTTTAAAGTCTTTCCTTGCAAGATTTTGATCTATTGAATGTTGTTTAACAATTTATGGTTGGTAAACACAACGGGTGTATTAGGAGAAATACAATATTTAATATGAGCATCCAAACGTTTTGCACTTACTGAGCTTTTTATATAAATATCTGATGTGAGCACGAAATGACTTCCTTATGCAACTTAAATTAAATAAGCATAATATTCTGTTGCATTTCAATAAAAACGATTCTAATCCAAAGTGATGCTAGATATCTCCATTGTAATATATCATAGAATATAATTTACAGATCTTTTCACTGTAAACAAAGGTCCTTAAAGATATATTTTTATTTTTATAGACACGATGAAGGGACTGTCAATCCCAAATATGAAATTTCAATATTCTAAAACTGAAAATTTTCCTTTACTTCAGTAGACTTGGAAGGCATTGAATTTGGCTTCTTCAGTACCTACATTCTATTTAAAGGAGATTACAAAGACTCATTTATGTTTCTTTATCATTTATGGATCATATTTATAAAACATTCAATGGGTAGATCATCCCCATTAATATTTCACTAATAATATCTGCGTAATAAGGATTTTAAACTCATTAATTTAACATTTTATAACCAAGCCATTGCTTATTTACTTCCTGAATTGAGGCTGGCTGGAGTTGAGGCTTTTATTGATTTCTTTGGAACGCGGATATTGGCTGCATCGAGAGACGTTCATTTTTAATATGATCATAGTCATCGCTTGTCATCGATCTGTATTCTTCTAAAATAATCATTCATCCTTCCGGCCATTTACCCTCCTGCACGTTGAGCAACTGTCACAAAGTTATAAAGTATCGAATAAACATAATGAGTCCTTTTCTTATAACTTTAATTTAGTATGAACAAAGCGTTAACTTAGTATAAAGTTAAAGCGTTGATCTTAATCTCACATGGTAAACCTAGACTGGCGGGTTCGAATCCTGCTGGGGCAAAGGAATTTACTTAGTGACGGAAAATAAAATCCTTAGTCCCACCCTGGCTATAGAAGGATGGTAACCTGTAGATACTCCGACCCAATTAACCTTAGTTGCAAAAGTGGACGTTGATAAATAATTTAATTTAATTTAGTTGAAGAAAATACTAATGGAAACTATAAAAAAGTATTACTTTTAAGTAAGTTAATAATTATTAATTATAATGAATGTGGGTAAAATTTGAATCGCTGGAGTAGTAACGGTGCGTTTCAGTTTAGGTGTAAATCTCTTTGTGTGTTAGTGCTGCTTAAATAATTAAACATAAAAAAGTTCAATTTGTGAATTTGTCATTGTTATTCGAACAGTAGAGGGAAGTAAAATTCAATTTAGGGAAAGGTAACGTATTTTGTATATGTCAATCAATATCATAGAATAAATAACAAGATATTTCTTTTAACGCAAAGCCATTAAGTGTAAACGACTTATTTTATTATTATTACCTACATGTCTTTCTACTTCAAAGACCGAGTAATATTTGCTAATGAACAATTGTTAACATAATTCCTTCACTATTATTTATATAACCTTTCATATGTTTTATATATATATATATATATATATATATGTAAATGTGTGTGTGAGTTTCTTGTAAACATAATAAATAGAGGAGAGATAAACCCTCAATCCTCAAGAAGATTTCTCCTTTATTAGTACAATCTCAATAGTTCATTTTCCTTAAAGAAAATATGCTAAATAAAATAAATATATTAGCATGAAATTGTTTGCCAAGGTTTTACTCTACGCATGGATTGCTTGTTGTTTCTTGTCAACTTTTCCGATTTCCTGTAACACTTGCGTCAGATTAAATTTTTTCCGAAAGAACGGCGAACGAAATAAAAGTAAAAACATCATTAAAATAATTATTTTGGAGTTGATCACTGACTAAATACCCCTGAAAAAATTACCTTACCTAACTAAAAGTATATTTTTTTAAATTGTAAAAACTAACAAAAAAAGTATTACTACTATGCCCAAACGGCTATGTCCAAATTATGCTCATAAATAGTTTAGATATGAGTAAAAATATGACTTTATTTTCTGTTCTTAATTGGCAAGAATTGAACAGAATTATTGTATGTGTTTCAGACTTTCAAAGACGTTTAATTAAGATATTTAGTGGTTATTGTGAATATTAGTGTGGAGTTAACTGAAGACTGAAAACGAAAACAAATATAATTACACGGTTAATATACCAGTTACAGCAAAAAGCGTAGAACAAACATTAAAGATAACAACATAACAAAGACGATTTATCATGTAGAAATCCTCCATGCTACACTACAGTGCGGTCACGTTAAATTAAAAATTAAGTCAATTAATAGTAATTATGGGAGTGGAAAACATTTAGAGAAAGAGTAAACCTGAGTTTGAAGAATTATTATATGATCAGTCTTGTTAGTTTCAATAAATATAGTTACTTTTTATTTATTTCTGTAGCTGGAATATTGAGCGATGGTGTTTAGAGTGGAAATGATATTTAAAGGCAAACATATTGCTATTATTATGTTTTGCATCAAAAAATATGATATGACCATTTTAGCTAGTCAAGTTATTTTAACCAGTAATTTAGCATTCCTTTCTTTTCCAATCGTTAATTCATTAGTTCTGCTTCAGTACTATCGATAGAACACAACTATCGCTCAATCCTAAAAAGTTTTAATAAATTATCACATTGGTCGTAGCGCTTCAGAAAGAGTAAGGACGTGTCTCTTGAGGAAAACATATTATAATTGTCCTCCTTACTAAAAGAAATAAGAGAATTCTGAGTTGGTATTCTGACAGGTGGAAGTGGCTTCTATTGTAGGTGGATGAAAGAATTGTCTACGCTTCCATTGTAGCAATTTATTAAAATGACAGCGCTTTCGATGCAGTGCATCATCTTGGCAAGCTCAACGTGGAGTCACCTATTGGCACACAGTTACACGCCACTGATGATGATTCACTGTATCGAAAGCGCGTCCCGGCACGGGGCCGGCCCTCCCCAGTGGCAGCAGTAAACCCCCGCTGTGTAGCTGCTGGGTAGGGGAACCGTAGGAACAGTAGGTCCTTAGTCGGCTTTGCTGTTCCGGGCAGGGGATCACTCCTGCCTTAATGGGGTAAGTTCTAGCGGCTTACTCAATGTGAACTACGGGCTGGGTGGATTCCGGAGTGGAGGCTTGCCTTCACTGCCGGTCATAGACGTAGTGGCCGTGTGTTCAAAGCACGAGGACATACAGGCCAGGTAAACTTGTACATGTGTTCTTCGTGTGGGAGCTGGGTAGTAGGAGACTGTCCCTTCCATAGGATCGCTAAACCATCGTAGCGAATCCTCAGTCACCATGAAGTAGTTGGATTAGGTGTAGGTTGGATTAAGGCCTCACGGCTAGGTGCCTCCTACATTGCTGCCACTCTTCGAAATGGGTACTCAATGTATCGAAAGCGCTCGGGCGTTCTAATAAATTGTTACAGTGGGAGCGTAGCCAATTCTTTCATCTACCTAAATAAGAGATGTTTAGGAATTTCAAACCAAGTTTACTATTACCAAATTATTCCTTTAACCAATCATCCGATTGCACAAACAAGTGACTTACAAAATCCTAAATTTACAGTTTTGTTAACGATATCTTAACCACGGTCCTTGAACTGGGTGGACAAATCCCCAACAATGTAAATATCCGTGACTAAATTTTATTTTCCCCGATATTTTTAAGTGCTGGACTGTATTTCTTGCGATTGGATATGTGAGCTGTAGTTCCATTAGAGAAGCGTGAGCCTGTTTGAAGAGAAGGGATCGTCTAAAGAAGGGGGGAGGGGTTGAGTGTGTTTGCTTCAGCCGACTCGTTAAAAGGCCCTAGGTACACACAGATAACCCAAAGTTTAACCTTTCACATGCCTCGTCTCTCGGCTACCGCCACCGTCTCCTACAACTTTTTTTATCAGTAATCTGCCCCTCCTTCCACTCTTTCTTTTAGCAGATTTCCCTTAGGGGAAGTCAGCTAGTGAGGTCGTACTCATGATTAGATTATCGAAACATTTCTTCTAATGCCCCTACCCAGTAGATAAGGAATTGACGTCCGTTCAATATATATGTCTGTTAACGCACTAGCGGTTGGAGTTTTTGTCTGATCGCTACTAACAAGATATAAGTTCGCTGATTACAAAAAATTAGTTGTAATTGACTTAGCAAACCAAGCACATTACGGACGTATTCTATTATATTTGTTAACATTATAGGAAATAAAGATAAGGATCAATAAAATGGCCTTGCCCCTTCTATTGTTTTTAATTTTATGCAAAGTGCACTTTCGGAGTCAGCGCTCCATCGTCAGTGCCTGCTGAGAAACAAAAACCTCAAGTCAATCTAACAATCATAGCATGGCCAACAGTGTAAAAAACAGTCACAAAAAAAACCCAAAAATAAAGAATAAAAAAAAAATAAAGAAAGTTAAAAACGATAGGCATATGCCAAATATAAAAACTTAAAATCTATGAACTATAAATAAAATTAAAAAAACAAAGAAATTACAGATGGGAATACTATATTAACGTATCCCAGTGGGGGAAACCCCCCCCTGAAATGCACACCAGAGGAGCTGTATTGGAAAATAAAACTAAAAAATCACTAAAAAATAAATGAACCACCATAAACTCATAAGGCCTGTTTATTGATCCTTATCAATTAGTTCTTCTACCATCCAGTATATTCCAGGGAAATAAAGATGTTTCATTTGATTTCTTATGCACACTGGTGGTCAAAACTGAAGGATCTTCTCCAAATTTTGTGAATTTTTTTGTTAATAAATATGTTTTATTTTTATATAGTGGAATTAATGCAATTCCCTATCTATTCATCGAACAGTATAAATTATTTACTCCTTGGAAATAAAAAGATAATATATAATTTTATCTATAAGATAAATCAAAAAGCCATAAACACATAAAATATTACAATTATGGACGTACTTATTAACATTATTATTCCATGACTGTTCCAATTTACATTAAGCCCAGGTTTTAAGTCAGTACCTAACCTACCCTCTTGAATTTCAGTAATCCTTGATCAACACAGGAGGCGGACAAACACTCTTTGTACTATTAACATTTTTTGCGGTGATCCATTCAGTTGCTGCCAAATATCACAATCTAACGCACTCTACGTACACCAATGAGGGTTCCGATAAGAAATATTGGTGCCCTTGACAGATCTTGTCAGAGTAACCAACCATATTGAGTTCTGGCCGGGTATATTTATCTTTCTGGCAGAGTTCCTGACATATCCTGCCTGAGTAGTTTGATGGATGGGTTCCAGGAGGCAGACCTAGCCACCAAAAATTTGTTTGACTTGAATGCTGAACACCTTGAGACCAGAAGTTCATTTTACCACAGTTTTAGTGATTTCTATTTGATTATTCTCCATTTTTGTTACTTTAGCAAGTTACTTTATAACTCCACCAATATCTATCGATGTTAATCATCTCATCCCCAAAACCAATTGAATGAATGAATGGAAAATAGCCTTTATTATGCTTCAGGTGCCATACACGAAATAGTTTATTAATAACAAAAAATAAAAAATAAGCAAAATAATTCTGAATTTACAAAACTGTTACATTCTTACTGATAATAAAAGTAAAAATAAGCCAAACTGTTATTCAACAAGTAATTAGATGTATAGTTATCATTATTCTATTTATTAAGGCCAGTAAGACAACTAAGACATTGGCCTTTCCTTTAGACAGTAGTAGTGGTACACCATCCAGAGATAACCAGTCTTCTAGGAAGCGGAAGTCGTCTCCATGTCTTCGTCCTTATTCAACCAACTATTTCTATTTCTGGTCAATCTCCACTACATTGTTCCTGCCATTTCTTTCATTCAGTCTGCACATCTTTTGACCTATCTTCCACGCCTTCTTTTCAGGTTGTATGGAGTCCACATAGTTATTTGCTTGATCATCTATCATCTGGAGTCCTGCGGAGGTGGCCTGTTCATTTCAATTTCAATGATTCCATGTAGTTTTTGATTTGATATCTGTCAGTTTTGTTTTTCCCTAATGATGAAACTATTGATTTGTTCTTTCCTCCTGCTGTTTAGCATGCACCTTTCCACTGATCATTGCCTTACTTCCAGTTTCCTTGATTGGCTTTTTGTGATAAACCATGTTTGGCTATCGTACGTCACTGTCGTAAGAATGCTAGAATCAAAAACTCTTTTCTTCGTTTCGATTGGGAAATTTCCTTTCATTATAGATTTTAATGAACAATATTTACTCCAACCCAGAGCTATTCTTCTCCACTTCTTTCCCTGATTTTATTTTTTTTTAATTTTTTTATTTTTTTTTTAAGGAGATTAATAGGCATAAATATATGTTTTCCTTACATAATCACCAAAACCCAATCACAAAATATTTAATATGACGGTGAATCCTTAAAAGTAAGTGACACAAAAACTAAATAAATAAATTGTAAAATATGTATGATTTACCATTGCCTTGAAATTTTAATGACAGTTGTATAACTGAAGGGATTTTCATTATCGGGATGGTTGATCTTATAATAAAAATAAGTATTAAGGAAGATAAATGTTTGGAGTAATAATTTGTAATTTTGAAGACATACATATTTATTTTATTTTCTATATTTTTATATAGAATATAAATGTAATATTTTTTATATAGAGTAACATAGGGCTAAATTATTAGTAAAATAAGATTCTATGTTGGGCAAATGTTGAGCTGGAACGTAGCCTCCAAGGAATTAAGACGACCTAGATCTGTTGAGAGCGGATCCGGCCGCGGGATTATACCACCTGTTAACAGGGAAATAATCATCTCACTGAAATGTAATTTTCCGCTTTTATCATCAGATTCACTCCAATCTTCGTTCCTCTTTCTTCTTATCATTCATGCTTCTCTCTGTAAATATTTTATATGCCTCTTTAAGCAAGTTAATTTTTTTTTTACTCATAAGATTTAAAATTTAAGACAATGACAAATGTATTTGCGTCTCACAGACAACACAAAAGTTTTTACATATACTTTATGACTGTTCAACATGTAATCAAAACAGATCAAGTTTAATAATCAAAATAATTTTAAAAGGAGGTAATTGGCCAGAACAACCTCATATTATGTTTAACAAATATAATAAAGAACTTATAAAGTTTATCAAAAGTACCTATAGATATGGATATAGCAAAAATACATTAGAATGTAAAGTTGATTGTGAGGAATAGGAATTATAATTCAATATATTTACCTTACATAGACACGCAAATTAAACATCGGTTGAGTTTAAATTTAATTGATTTGTTTTTTTTTTGTTCTTATTTTATTTATTTATTTTTTCATTTCAATTATTAATTTTATTTGTAATTATCTTACTTGTTTTAATATTTTATTTTATTATTTTTTTTATACTACATTTTAGTAGATAGTTGGTTAACGTGTATATATTATAAAACATAAATGTATTTAAACATAATCATACATGTAATATGCCATGTACGAATGGAACATGTATTCAAATAAATAACTCTAAATAGGGTTATTATGAGGAGAAATAGAAAATAGATAAGATCAGATTTTATCTAAAATTTGTATCCCTTAATAAAGTTAATATGCACTTATTAGTAGAGTTTTCTATTGTCTCTCATTCGCCTTAACTATTGAATAGTTTCATGCAGAATAAAACGGAAAACCACCGCAAGCCTTGTTACCATAGTCTTTTCCATAAAAATCAGAAATTTTCTGTTTACAGCCCGGTTATGTGGCGTAAGTTCAAAAAACATTAACAACAAAATATAATTTATATAATTATTAAAAAATAATAAGGAATTCAACTGATTATAACCGGAGAGGTCGATTATAGTATGTTGACTTAGTCCTACGTTTAATCCTGAGAAACTCAGTTTACCAGTAAATTTCTTTATATTTCTTGGCATCGATTTGGCTAGTCAGAGAGCATCGACATCTTTTATCTATCTAATAAGCAAGGAAGGATACACTTAGCCTAATGGATATCTGAATGTAGTTTCGTACTTCATTGGTCCAGTTCTGTTGTACTCTGTCCAATATGTGCGACTAGAGATAGTAAAAGGAAAATGTTATTTATTAGTGCCAAGTTTATATTATTTTGGCTATTCGGAACGGGTTATCTACAGTTTTCTATTAAGCTCAGCATCAGCTAATGAGGTTGTACTCATAATGTGATTTTCAAAAAATATCCTCAAATATCCATCGATCCTACCTAGTATAAAAATCCAAATTCTCTCTTTTTCTCTGTCTCTTTATATATATATATATATATCAAATATCGCCTCTTACCGTTCGAGCTGTCGCAATTTTTGTTTGATCGCTACCAAACTCGATATATGTATAAGCGTGTCTTGCAAAACTAAATATCATGCTCGTTAACGGCTGAAATCGGATCTGGGGAGGGGGCGTTTTAGTGGGGAAATTACATAAAGCAATCTTATTGAAAATTGAATTACCTATGAAAGTATATATAAATAAATATACATATGTATTTGTATATGTACATATATAAATAAATTTTCATGTTTTCTCTAATATGAATGATAATCGAGATATTCGAATTTTGGAGTTTTCAACCAACAGTGAACCCCCACTCCTAGTCATGTCATAGTAACAATAAGCTGTTATAACATGAAACACTTGTTTATATGCTTAAATGCCCAATATGAGTTCTCATTGAACTTTTACTTGTTGAGATAAATGTAAATACGTGGTGCATGTGGGAAATCTGCTTAGTTAACGCAGCCCCTGCGTGACTGACTTTTTTATAGCTAGGGTGGGACTAGAGCTAGGTCTTTACTAAGTAAATCCATTGTGTCAGGCGGGATTTCAGCCCATGAATCTAGGTTTAGGAAGAGTATAAAACCATAGCAGTATAAGGCCAAAGCCTTAACTCACAAGGCTCAGCTGAGCCCCGTATGAAGAGAAAGAGGATACTTTCTTATACACTCAAAGTAAGCCTTGTTTATCTTGAGTAAGTAGAAGACTTGGTTGATAACGAGTGCCTTCAGAACACCTCTCCTGCTCTTCGGGTCACTGCTTCAGTGGTCAAGGGTCTTCATCTATGTATAGTTTAGCAAGCTATCCAACCAAGTGGTATTACAGCTAGAAAATACACTTACCAAAGATATTTTATTAATAATCAGTGTGGGGGAAGTATGCTCTTATTTTATTTACTCATTGCCATCAATGCTTGACAACAAGTCATTGATCCAAGAGAAATACTGGACACCATCCGTGAAAATCCAGGCTGGAAAGAGGATATTTCATTCATTTCACTCCTTCATATCAAAAGTGAAACCGACAACTTTATTCATGGCTGGCCAACCAGATGACCGTGAACAGCTGTTTTTCAGCATGAGTGCGCCGACTTTTAACGACTTTTGTAGACCTCAGTCAGGCACACGCTTCTCTGCAACAAATATTATATAACAATAATTTTATTCTCAAGGGCTCATGAAATTCACCTTGAAACAGTTTGGACTTTCAAAATATTTATTTAAAAGACACTCTGGAGGATTGGAATAAAATATTTATAAGAAGCGTGATACTAATTTGTTACCACATCAATTATATCAGTGAGTTACTTAGACATGGGAACATGCATTGGAACTTTGTTCTTCCAAATCCACTTTGCATTAATCAGCCATTAAATTTCCTTTCTCCCACGAGCAGCTAAGTTGAAACTACCTCTATGTTAAGTTGCGCCATATCGATTTATCCTTCTGACAACCTGGATTATTTAACTTCCCCATGGACATTTTCTCTTTAGACAACCACTCTCCTTGCATAAGCTAGAAATTCCGTTGGGAGGTGCTTTTACATTTAATGAAACTCTTACGGAGAGATGATATCATGAATATCTTGCAACTATGATATCTCGCTCCCAGCAGTATGTATACCTCTTGTGAAAATACCAATGAAGGGCAATCTTCATGTACTTTCACATCCTTATTCATTTCTGAGACTATTTCACGCATGAACATATCGTTTGTGGTAACCCCTAGTGCTGCTATCTATCAGAGATACCTGCCTAGTCTATCATAGTGCCTCATGGGTGACCAATTGCCTGAGAGCTTATTATACCGAAGTGGCAGACATCAGCGAACATTCAGCCGAACCATTCTTATTGCCTTATTGATTTTGCAGGTTTATTCTGTGCCCTGGTTACAGTATAAGCATGCAGACTTTCTGTCCTGCCAGCCAAACAGTGGAAAGGATCCACGTTTAAGAAGAAGTGGGTTAAGTGTTTACTAAATTTCTATGCGAACTACCATTCACAACCATCATTTTTGATGCTAATGTTAGGCTTAGATCAATGAAGAAATAATGGCAGCACTACCTGATGACGGCACCCTAATTTAGAAAATATCATGTTAATAATTAAAAGTCCATCACGCAGGGGTTGCGTAAACTAAGCAGATTTCCCTCCTGAAGTTTAATAATAGATAAATCTACATACTTTACTATATCTAGTACTGTAATTTACGTGTCAGAATAATTGTTATCTCAATCAATCAAATTTTAGTAGTCTAAGACCGCTCAGAGTATTGTATATGCAACATGAGTATTGAGTGGGGTTTTCCTGAAGGCTCAAAACTAGGTTAATATTGAATATAGAGAATAAATGTATATAACAATATCTATAAATCATTTAATTTGCAGTAAGATTGGTTTTATACAATTTTTCGATCCGACGTATAGTAACTTTCAGCCGTTAACGATCTTGATCTTTCTTTTTACATAAAACGACTAAATATCGAGTTTGGTAACGATTAAATAATAATTGCGACCACTAGAGCGGACATTTGAAGAAAAATTTCGAAAATCGCGTCATGAGTACAACCTCAATAACTGATTTCCCTAAAGGGAAATCTGCTTATACAACCTAACTTATAACCCACATTCCATAAAATCGTTTAGCCTGAAGATAATATAACTTGATCCTCCAGCATTTGTAACAAGTTACTGGAGTATCGGGGTAATTACCAATTAGTAATTCGATAGCAACATATTAATTATGTTTTCTATATCACGTTCCAGCCTCCCTTAACTCCATGACTAGCACCTAAGCTGCCAAACCGACCTTTCCTGCTCAATAAGATGCCATCCAAGCTTAGCGGGTAGAGGGTATTCGTCGAGATGTCATCTACAGTCCAGGTTTCCTATCTCATTTCATGATGGCTTTCACGCCAATCTCTCCTCTCCAGCCCTTGTTCTCTTGTGTTCAGTGCCCCATGATAATGGATTCTGCTTACTTAGTAGGATTCTCCTTCCTCACAAGTAGGATAAGATAGAGACAAATATACAATTTGAATTGTTTTTTTTTAATTTCCAATGATTTACAACTAGATGGACGGAATTAGTAAATAAACATTTATAGCTTTCATTTATTCTTCTTTGATTATAATAAACGTTATTCATTAACGGGCCCTGTTATGCTGGTTAGGCCAATTAGTGGGATTGGGTGGGGCTAAGGATTTTTTAATGTGGACTCCACTAAATAAATTCCTCTTGAATTTATGTGTCGAAGACCAATTCCTTCACTCACATGGCTAAACTGATCGTCTGAGGAAAAACTGCTGTAACTGACTAAGTATTGTACTGAAGAATACTTATTTTCGTTGCAAGTTATTTTTTAAAATTTATTTATTTAAATGAGTAATTTAAAACCATATATGTACACACACACACACACACACACACTATATATATATATATATATATATATATATATATATATATATATATATGCTGAAACTATGCTTCATCACATTGATTTAAAGTTATTAGATTTTCACAGCAATGCTCTGTAGCTAACATAGCCTCCATAGCCTTTATAGGGATTAAATGTGATTTGTTCACAGTGAGTGGATTGTTAGGATAAAGCCTAATTTCAATATTATTTTGCATTCCTTCTGTCTTACTTTGTAGAATATGTAATTGCATTAGAAGACACTAAAGGTTTTTTTATATTTCTTTTAAACACTATTACTAATTGTGTTTTATTATCATTATTTTAGTATTTTTTTTTTTTTTTTACTTTTGAGCCCTATTCCTGCAGTGGTGTGATTCGAAACGGGGTCCTTAATTCCTTTTTAGATTCACAAGAATTCACAAAGCCCTGCAGTGTTTTTTTCTTCTTCATTAATAATAGCACAGAAAAATATGTTTGTTTAAAAACTATACATTGTAAAATAAGACTAATTAAGACCATTACCATCCAGTAGGTCTGGCGTTTGAAAATGTATGAACGTGTCAATTGTAAATGTGCTTGTGGAAATATACGGACTATTGCACTATTTCATTCATAGTTTGATTGGTTCATGAAATATTTAGTTGAGAACTTATAAAAACTATCGCATAGCTATTAATAATTAATGGAGACCTCTGATGGCAGAATGTGTGTGTTATATTCAGCATATACTGTCATCAGTTATAAGCTCATGCTCCAGAGATAACTTGCGAAATGTCCTTAGGTAGAGATTTTATAATCTTATCAAATTTCCTTCTGATAAAGTATACTTAGTCGCTGAGACATTTTTAATACTATTTTTTGTGTCTGGGTCTACAAGTATGGCTTATAAATGGATGAAAAGAATTATATGGTATTCAATATTTAACTATACGGGGATCTGCTATTGATATGTAGAAATTTATTGACCTGATTATAACAGGACTCGTTTAGTATTGGATTTGTTCAAATTCCAAACAAAGTAATGTTCAAATACTCATAACAGTAGTCGTTCTATTCATTTTCATATTAAATTTCATTTTAAAATTACAGTTCATCCAAATAATGTTCTAAACCAGTCTAAAAGTGTTATTTACCTTCCAAGAATACCCAGGTTTAGATGACATTGTACTTCTTAAAGTGTAAAAAGTACGTCACGCAGTAGCTACATAAACTAAGCATATTTCCCACGTGATGGTATGACACACTAATGGTCCATATATTCTATTTTTCAAAAAATAAAAATTCATGGAGTAGAATTGAGGAAAACAAGGAAGTAAGAATAACTCGCTTAATATTTGAGATACGGGAATATGTGTAGAACTACAATTGTAGAGAATCAATAGTTTAATAAATAAGATTGGCTCTTAATATCGGAGGTATTTTGAATTCTCGATTTTCGCCTCGTTCAATTCCCCTCTCCCGCTGTCCTATTCTGCCGAACGCATTTGAGATTTAGTTTTCCTTGAAATGCATTTATATCGATTTTGGTGTGACCAAACAACAATTGCGACCGCTTCGAGGGGAAACTGACATGTGAATGTGCTGTGTTTGTTTGTGTGGGTGTGCGTGTGTGTAAATATGCAAGTTTGAACGGACCTCATTTTCGCCATCTCCTAGTTAGGATCGACGAACCTTATTGATATATTTATCAAAAATTACTTCCTGAAGACAACCTCAATAGCATAAGAAGAAAGGGAGGCAGTGCGGAGAAATACACTCTATTTCTGTTTTCAATTCCTCGAAAATTCCAAAACGAATTCTCTGGACTGTTTCTATTTACAATTCTTCTTGACTAATCTGTTTTCCTTGAAGTTGAATGCAACGCTATAACTTATCATTTAATAACCATCATGTATGCAGGGGCAATGTACTCAATTGAAACAGTATAACTTTTTTGGTTCTTATCTCATGGTCACCTCTCGAATGGTGTGGCCAGAGGAATTCGAAATGAAAACGATGAATAAAATGTTATCAAGTAGCTTAAAAAAAGTATTTGCGTGAAAAGAATAAATTGTACTTATTATTATACAACCTTACTGATTCAACAGCCATGAGTACCCATGAAGCCTAATTGAAAACATGAATCAAACGTTATTATTATTAGAAAATTTCATCATGACAATATACAATTATCCAACTGCGCCAGGTTCGTCAATCTCAATCAAATCAAAAACAGGACCCAACAAAAGTAATTATAAGGCGACAATAGAAGCCAAAGTATATGGAATTACTGGTTTCAAGCCATGAAAGAAACTGACAAAGGGGAATACAAAGTGAATCAATGTTAAAATTATGAAGATTGAACGTCCAAGGTGGGTCATTGTGTTATTTTTGTCCCAATTCCTATAGGTTTTGTGATTTTCTTTTGTCATAAGTGTTCGTTTAATTTTATATTCCTATTGGCTCATTTTGTTTTTTATTTTTCTATTTCTGTTGTTGTATTGTTTAACCTAGTAGTTTTATATTTTTATTGTAACAAGTGATTTCTTGAGCAGTATGTCTCAGCTTTGATGCTCCAAATAAATAAATAATATAAATGTTTTTTTTTTCCTCTTAAATAACAGCAATAGTTTTCACCTTAAATAGCATTGTATGTATAGAAGAGTGATGTGGGCTGCAGTGTTGAAACAATAGGTAGAACCGCGTGGATATGCGTGACGTCATTGTATCATACCGTTATTTGCCTGCCTGGTCCATTCCCCTTTCTCCTTGCCAGCCGTCCAACAGGTTTCCAGGCCACCCTCTCCTCTCTCCTTTGCCAACTGGGTAGGTGTTATTCAGTTTCCCCTCTGAATAACGAGTGATATATTATTCAATAGCCGTCCTGAATAGTATTGTTAATTGTCGCTTATGTTCTTGAAGTGGTTACCGATCATTTAAGTTTGTTTGGACTAGTTGACAGATATTTGATATATTGTCCTTTCATCAATATTCCTCAAAAAAGTTTAGTGATAAAAAATCTTGGCTATTATTTTTATTAGAATTGTAAAATTGAAACTATTCTCTGGTACGTATTTAACCTAAGGTTGGCAAGTGGAGGCTCAAATCAATTCCAAGAAAATAAAGAAAAATCTGCTAAAACTTTTACTGTCCTTATATTTAAAAAAAACTGAGAGTATTGTCATTATATTAAACCGGTGGTACTGTCCCTTTCTTTACATCCTATGAGTACATTACAATGATATTACAAGGTAATACGTTTATATTCCGGCTGTATGAAAAACGCAAAGTAAATAGTTATGATCTGTGGATTTATTTTTCTAAATAGTTTAAAATCAATTTATTAATTATTTAACAATACAGGACGTTATATGAGATCACGATATTTATTTCGACCCATCAACAACGTGTAAAAGTTATTTTAAAAATCAGTTTGTCTATATTCGTACATTCTCACCTGCATTGCGTGTGTAACAAAAAATTTAGTTAAGAAAGAAAGTTTTCTGTGAGACCATACCAGTCTTCATATTTCCATATACCATTTTTAGCAGATTTCCCTTACGGGAAATCAGCTATTCAGGTTGTACTCATAAAACGATTTTCGAAAACTTTCAAATGTCCATCGATCCTACCCAGGAGATGACGAAAATAAGGTTGGAAACTATATATATATATATATATATATATTATATATATATATATATATATATATTATTATATATATATATATATATATATTTGTCTGTTAACACTCTAGCGGTCGCAATTTTTGTTTAATGTAACCAAACTCGGTATTTAATCGTTTTATGTAAAAAGAAAGATCAAGTTCGTTAACTGCTGAAATCGGGCCAGTTGGAGGGGGGAATTTAGAAAATTCGAAATATCTGGGTTACTATACGTCGGATCGAAAAATTGTATAGGACCAAAGTTATTGCAAATTAAAATTACTATAAACATCGTAGTACACAGTTATTCTCTGTCTTGAATATTAACCGAGATATGTGCATTTTTATTAAGTCTGTGCGGGATAACGGACGAGATGAGATCGGCTGAGGTCGGTTCTATTCGTTTCCGCCGAAAGCTTGTACGGCCGTTTCCGTAATTGTTCGGCTCTCGTATGGAGATTTCTGTATTCTAAATCTCCACGTGGGAAATCTGCTTAGTTTACGCAACCCCTGCGTGACGGACCTTTTTATTTCAACGGTGGTAACTAAGTTAGTGTCTAAATATATTATTATGCGATCGAGAAAACCAAATGCCCCCCACATTGTCAATATCGTCAATATAAAGTTGTACTGCGCCAGGCAATAGTAAAGTTGTAGCCGCGGAAAAGTACTATGGCGTGTTGGAATGAGTAATGTGTTTGACGGAGCGATATCCGGCCTCATAGAGGTATGCTAATCGATGTAATTTCCTCATTCACTTCTTATCAATGGCTCTACCTACCTACTACCTACCTAATATAGCTCGATAAAAAGTCCGTCACGCAGGGGCTGTGTTAACTAAGCAGATTTCCCACGTGCGCCACGTATTTGCATTTATCTTAAATCTTAAAAGTTCAATGAGAACAATATTTGGTATTTAAGCTTCAAATAAAGTGCTTCATAACATAAGAATATAGTTAATATGAGATGAGTAGGAGTGGGCCTTTACTGAAGACCGAAAACTAAAATATGCAAATAGCTCAGTTAATTATTATTATTATTTATTAACGTCCACTTTTTGCAACTACGGCTAATTGGGACGGGTTATCTACGGGTTACCACCCTTTTCTAGCCAGGGTGGGATTTAGGATGGTATTTAATTAAGCTCTGTTAATAATCAAGATAGTGAACAAAATGTACATAATAACATTTGTTAAACATTATATTTGCAAAAGATTGGTTCTATACAATGTTTCGAAGCTAATAACGGAAATATTAAAATTTTTCGAAATTCTCCCCCTCTATACCCCACCTCCCCCTGGTCCGATTTCTGCCGTTAACGAACTTGATCTTTCTTTTTGTATAAAACGATTATATATCGTTTGGTAACGATAAGGCAAAACTTGCGACCGTTAGAGCGGTAACTGACAAATATATATATATATATATATATATATATATATATATATATATAGTTTTGAACAGACCTCATTTTCGTCATCTCCTGGGTAGGATCGATGGACATTTGAAGAAAAATTTCGAAAATCGCGTCATGAGTACGACCTCAATACCTGATTTTCATTAAGGGAAATCTGCTAAAACCTGAATGACTGTTTGAAAGTTGAAAAGGTCTTCCACACTGTGACTGCTTAAACTGAACAATTTCCACGTCAAGGAATGACACAGCGTCGTGACGGTACCATAATCTGTAAATTCTAATAGCTTGTACGTCCTTTCTAAGTAACTCATGTTCACAAGCCTTCCAACGTATGCTGTGAATGGGATGTCTCTTGATATAGTAAGTTAAAGTGAATATAACATTGGTAAATAGTAGGGGTTTACTGAAGGCCGAAACTCGAAAAATAGAAATAAGTTATATGAATAAGTAATTAAATTATATAGCTTAATATCCAAGTTCAAAAAGAAATATATGTGAAAGTGATTCTTCTACATTACATTATCCAGAAAGTTGGATATAAAATATTTTTCGATCCAAGTAATAAACTTGTGATATTTGGGTTAGTATCTTTTGCCATTCTCTGAATTCCCACTCCTTCTTGTTCGACTTCAGCCATTAACAAACTTGATTTTTAGTTTTGGAAGAATATTTTGAATATTGAGTTTTGAAACTATCCAACAAACCGAACAAACCGATTGTTCCCATTAGTGCGTTACCAGACAAATCTATATATATATATATATATATATATATATATATATATATATATATATAAAATTGTAACCTCTGTCTGTACATTGACTTTTTTCGCGAAATTTCACGATAACTTTTCGTTTCACATGTCATAGACACCATAACTGCATTTTGTTTCTTTCGTGTATGTTTGTTTGTTTGTTTGTTACTTTTTCACGCATAAACGGCTGAACCGAATTTTATGAAACTTGGTATGCATATTACTACTAGCCCAACTTAGACTTTAGGCTATAATAATATTCTCTAAGACAAACAGGAGTGGGGGTTATAAGGGAAGCCTGAAATTAAAAATAGCAATATTTCGTTTCCTATTGGTTTTTCGGCAAATATGAACATAACAAAAGTTGTTTATTTTGTTATTTAGAGTAACGTTTGTTATATACACTTTTTTCGTATACCGAAGTATAAAGGCGTTATACGCTAAGAATTATAGCGGAAGTGAACAATTTTATTTGGCACAAAAGACTCAACCGAACTAAATAAAACACTCAGTATGTGTATTAGCACTAACGCCTTCCTTATAATAAGCCATACTAACATTTCTAGTGACGGACAGGGGTGGGGGTTATAAGGGAGACCTGAAATTAAAAATAGTGATATTTCGTTTCCTATTGGGGTTTCGGCAAATACGCACTTAACAAAAGTTGTTTATTTTGTTATTTAGAGAAATTTGCTCAACAATTCTTTTCAATATGAACTACCAGGTACCTCACCTGGAAAAATTAATTCAAAATATTATATTATAATATTTTGTCCTTAATAATTTAAATCTATGCATAATGCACAGGAAACGGAAAATATGACAATATGGAGGATAGTGAAGTCTTACATAAAAAATTAATTTTATTATTAACAAATCCACAGCAACGACGGGTATAAACCCTAAACACTGGGAAGGGTAAATGTCAAAATATTGTGCAAAGTAAAGCCTTGCCAAAATAATACCATCGCCATCCAGCCTCAAATGAATTCCCGGGCGAAGCCGGGTATCTGAGCTAGTCTTATATAAATTTGAATGGACCTCATTTTTTTTTATCGCTGAAAATTGCATCTTTGTAACTCGAGAAATTTTTGAAAAATCTTGACATGAATACAGCCTCAGTAGGAATTTCCCCTCAACGGAAATCACCTAAAAACAAGATACAAAACTTCCGATGGGTGACCAATAGATGTAATGGGATCAATGCGCAATGTTTCCAATTATTAAAAAAACCATTTTGAGGCCGTCTGCGATGAGAATAGAACGGACGATGATCGACTCCATATTCATGTCATTGATATTACGGATGTTATTTTCTTAATATTGCAAAATCGATTTTAGGGTTCCTTTAAACGCCACTAACACTAATTCAGCCTCAGAAAATATAAGAGATGTGCTCCTGAATTCGTCTTATGGATTTATTTTTTTTGGACAGGAGGGAAATGTAAATTGAAGTTTTTGCAAATCATTATAATCAATGCTGGATGCTAGTTTTAGAGCTAATTGATATTTAGCCGCTTTTAGAGTAGAAATAAGCGGATTTTAATGTAAATATAAAGTTGCTTGTGGTGTTTATACACAAACATTCACTCTTCATCTATTTTCCTATAAACAGGATGATCTCATGGAGAGGAACAAGAAAACATGAAATATATAGACCCTGTTGATTTTATTTTTACTAGTTGCGTGGCAAGGGGTGGTCTTTCTTGAAAAAGAAACAAATCGTTTTCTTGAATTTGTTTATTTTGCCCTACATGATTCTTCTTCTCTATGATATCTGGTCAATTAGTATTTGACGAATTTAATAAAGCAATTTTTTTTTATCAAGATATACCCGTTACCATACAACTGCTTAAAAATTAATTATGTAGACGCTACTATAGATTTGTTTTAATTTGCCTCATTTTTCTTATTTAATTGGATGAGTTCCTTGCAATGTCTGTTCATATTTAAGGCGGTCATTAAGGTGGCCAGAGAAGAATAACCTCAACATTGCTGTGAATAGATAAATGCCAATTTAAGATACATTTTACCATGTATATTGACTATTTTATCCTTCCTTCACATCGTCCAATTAGGAGAAGCCGCCCTATGAAGATATCTTTGTTGGGCTAGGGTTTATAAAGGGGGTGCCGCGCTCTAGTTAAGATGAAGAGATTTAGTTAGGGCAGCCTTTATAGTTCTCCAACTAGCATTAGTCACACTGACATTATAGCCAGAGAAAGGACTAGCTTTTTAGGTCACGTCACTCCATGGCTTCGACACGTAATTAAGATTATTCGGTATTTTTTTGTTAGACAGCCACCAAATCGTCGTACTTCACTATTTATGGGTAAACCCTTTGGAACGAAACGTTTTAACTTACTATGCCAAGTTTAAACTGAGTTTTTCAGTGAATTTCAAAAGACTTCTTAATATTCTCTTAATACGGTGTCTGTGATGCGTTTTCGAAAGCCGTGTGTACTATGGAAAATTGCGTTTAATATCGATAACGCAGAGGACGATAACTGTTGCTAATATTGATATAAATTATGTTAAAAATGTCATTTAGGCTCTCACTTTAAAAAGTTGCTTGATCGCCATCGTTGTCTGTTTCGTCAGCAATAAGTCAGTGGATGTCTAGACAATGGTGTATACTTGATCATCCAGGCTTTTTAATTGTACCATAGTGCTCAAATACCTAAGTTTAACATTATAATAATATCAACTATGTGACAAAAAAGGCAGACTTTCTAGGTAAGTAGTAAAAAGTGTTTAGTTGAGTCTAGCTCCAAGAGCCGACAGGTCAACATCGAAAACCTTCGGGCACTGACGATGATGCACAGCATCGAAAGCGCTTTGCCGTGTTAATAAATTATTATAGTGGAAGCGTAGCCAACAATTTTTTCATCCTACCTACATTATAAAAAGTGTTTGATTTCCAGTTAGCGAAACATTCATG
Source organism: Riptortus pedestris (assembly GCA_019009955.1). NCBI lineage: Eukaryota > Metazoa > Arthropoda > Insecta > Hemiptera > Alydidae > Riptortus > Riptortus pedestris. The sequence goes on from CM032229.1 coordinate 74,943,048, forward strand.
GAACGAGAATAGTAGAATACTACGTTATCAACAACATTGGCTTTATACATTTTCAATATGACTCACAATAACGTAAATGTTTTTAATATTGGGTTTTACCGTTCTTCTAATACCCCTATCCTCCTGGCCCGATTTCAGCCATTAATGAATCAGATCTTTAGTTATAAAAAAGTGTTGAAGTGTTTAATTTGGCAACAAACCTCAATATTTGATTCCCCTCCCGGGAAATTAGCTGAAAAGTATGTCGTCTAGGCGGCATCAAATGGCCCGCCTCCTTGATATGCTAATGATAAATTCCTGTGCATTTCTGGCCATTATTGAATAATGTGAGCCTGGAATTCGCGGCATATGAGCATTTCACAATATCATCTCAAGGAAAGAATAAATTTGGGTCAAGAGACTGTTTTCTGTAGATGAAAATTAACTATTCATCATCAATTCATGTAATTTTTAATATTGTGTTCTTATTTTGCTTTTGTTTTTGCACTTAAGTGACAAATGTACTAATTACGATTTATTCCAACTGATTGCCCATTTTTTCACTATATGTTCCTCTAACCGACGAAATTTTTTTTTTTTATGTAATTGAACTTTGGTGAGAAAACAATAATCGTTTTGGAGCAATATTAAATAGGTAAAATATGAAATACATCTTCCAAAACACGTTAGATCCTAAATTATGATGTCATCACACAACGTATTTGCAAGCAAATCATCTAGTAAATATCTGGTTAAAACAATATCTGGTATTTAAGCTTCAAATAAAATGGTTCATTATATAACAAAATATAGTTTGTTTGACATGAGTTAGAGTGGAGTTTTTACTGAAGTCAGAAAAATAAACATCCAAATATCTCGGTTACTATTGAAGATGGAGAAGAGATTTATAAATATATCAATATTAATAGTAAACACACACACAGACGCACACGCACGCGCACGCACGCACGTACGTACGCACACACGCACTCACTTATGTATAATCACCCTGTGTGTGGGTGAATTATTATTTAGCAGTGGGGACATTGTAGCAATTTCTTCTATTTTTGCAGAAAGAGGTCCTTGGGATGTGTGGAGCCACCCATTGACCTGGTCCCTTGCATTGGTTGGCAGCTCTCCTAGGCGCCCCACTGTCTCCCAGTCCCCATACTGTCTCCCTCTGTCCCCTAACCTCCTCGTTCATTCTTCTCTAATTCTGCGCCAAAAAGTCCCTTCGCTACCATTCATTCCATTCATAATTCTTTCCCATTTAGCCATGCGTTATGCCTTTATCATATTTTTTTTATGACGCAATAAGTAGTTATGTCGCATGCCGTTTTTCTTTTTCCTTTTTATTTTTTCTGAATATGTCTTTAAGAAAAGCTTTTACCTTCATGAAGGTCTGACCGGCAAACAAATCCTGAGGAATTATTCGCCCCAAAGTAGTGTACGTGTGCCTGTGTGATATATATCAGTTATTTATTGTTATATGCCAAGAAAAATAACTTTTTCTATTCAGTTTCTTATAAACATATATTTAATCTCCGACGCATTTCGAGTGTACACACTGCTACTCGTGGTGTTGTGTCTATGGAAATTTAGACGTACTGAAATTATTCCAGTGAATTTAAGTAAGTGAGAAAGACTCTATTGTATAATATAAAGGATGCTATATTTAGAAACAACTATGATGGTTGTAAGTGAATACACAAATTTTAATTAGTTGAATATTATTATAGTATGCGATCATTTTAATTAACACAATTTTTTTATAAATTTGTAAATAATAACTCCTTGAAAAGGACTGTGGACTCTGGAGGTGCGTTGGGGGTTTAATAAATGTTTATAGTTACTGAATTGAAGAAATATTTTTCCAGGAAAAACAATTACTCAAAAAACTGTGATAAATAATAGCAGACAGTTTATTAATTAACTGTCTAATATATATGTATATATATATACTAGCGGACACGTCAGACGTTTTCCTGCATGATATTTCAAGCGATTAGGATATTAAATTTAATAATATTATGTTTAAAACTAAAGCTACTTTTAATAACACAAAAATAACTTTTGTTATGTGCACGTTTGCCTAAAAACAAATAGAAAATGAAATATCGCGAATTTCTTATTCAGGCCTCCCTTATAAACCCCACTCCCGTTCGAACCTAAAAAAAATTAATATAGCTTATAATCATGGAAGAATTAATGCTAATTTACATATAGTGTTTTGTTAAGTTCACTTAAATCGTTATTGCCCAATAAAATTTTAGGCTCCTACTTTAATTTTTTAGTGTCCTTTATATTTTCTTATACGACAAAAGTGAATATAACAAAAGTTATCTTAAATTACAAAATAAACAACTTTTATCCTATTTTTAATTTTAGGCCTCCCTTACAACCTCCACTCCAGCTGCATCTGCCGGGCTGATTAGTGAATCTAACCCGTCTAGAGCGTCACCCAAACGCATACAAAAAAATTCATTGAAATCGGACAACCCGTTTAGGAGGAGTTCAGTGCCATACACACGTAGAGTAGAATTATATATATATATATATATATATATATATATCTATCTATATATATATATGTGTGTGTGTGTGTGTGTGTGTGTGTTTTTGAGTGCTTGTCTAAATATCTCAAGTGCTTTCTTTTTGCACAATAGCGTGTTTCTACGTACTTCACCCTACAAGGCTAGCTCCCTTGCACTTTCTGCTTATAATAATGTGTGAACTATATATAGTACGTGAAAAATGGATTGCACACTGGGGTAACTCATAAGTAAATGTCGTTTTATAAACAGTAAAATATTTCTAAATAATCAGATCTAAAAAATAGTCATGTTGGCGATAATAACCTACTGCAGTTAATATGAAATTTTTTAATTGTATATTTTTGTTTTCATCCTTGAGTAATCTACCTTTCCTATTCTTATAAAAATTGTTAATAATAATAATACAAACGTAGCTATCAGATTTGATATAAATATTCTGCCTTTGGACATCCCGCCTTTAAAATACAGAAAGTGGTAATTTTAAGACTTAGTCATTAGTGAAACACCTCGGTAAAATTCAAGCGGCTGGTGGAAGAACTTTCCTAATTGTTTCTTTGCTGAAGGGAGTTTTTCTATGTTATTAAAAATTTACCAAGTCCTTAAACCGAAGGATGAACTTATTGTACAAGGCTTGGCGTATTCGTTAAGAGAAAACTTTTCTTCTGACAAGTACATTCTTTAGCATAGTTATTCTCTAGCTTCAAAAAAAAAATAAAGTTCATACAACGAAGACGCTGAAGTAAACAATTTTTTGCAATCCTTGTATTTTATCAACACTAAATTCACGTTGTGCAGAAAATGTACGAATGGTGGTAATTGAATAATGACTGTAGCATTGAATTATCGATAATAATGAAAGTTAAGTCCTTTGCATATGGGATTGGCGCAAAATAAGTAGATATTCCTCGTGCACGACACGCTGTTGGGCTTACATTTCTCCTGAAATTCAAAGCATGTTTAAATAGTATGGAAATTCAGGCCGGATGCAAGGTGTTTATACGCTAAGTGTTCTAAAAGTAAAACTCGCATTACCAAGAGAAATACTTTGGTTAAAAATAACCGGTTCGGTTAGAAATACTTCGGTCCTATTTGCCCATCTGTAATCCTCTTCTCTAAAGATGTGAATGGTTTTAAGATTAAATGTATAAAGATAAAGACTTTTACTTTATTACTTTTAGTATAATTAAACTAACGACCGCTTGATACGATTCAAAATAAAGTCCGTCACGCAGGGGCTGCGTAAAATAAGCAGATTTTCCACGTGTAGTTTAACAATAGAGAAATTTCATGAGTCCTGAAGAGTTAAGAAAACGGCCGACCTAGCTTTTGGCGGGAAACACATTCATCCGTTATCCGCCCCGATTTCATAAAATTGCAAATATCTCGGTTAATATGCAAGATAGGGAATAAATGTATATAACAATATTTATAGTAAATTTAATTTGCAATAAGATTGATTCTATACAATTTTTCGATCCGACGTATAGTAACGGAAATATTTCAAATTTTAGAAAATCCTCCCCTCTAAACCCCCCCCTCCCACTGGTCCGATTTCAGCCATTCATGAACTTGATCTTTCTTTTTACATAAAACGACTAAATATCGAGTTTGGTAACGATCAAACAAAAATTGCGACCGCTAGAGCGGTAACAGACAAATATATATATATATATATATATATATATATATATATATATATATATATATATATATATATATACAGTTTTCAACGGACCTCATTTTCGTAATCTACTAGGTAGGATCGATGGACATTTGAAGAAAAATGTCGAAAATTCCGTCATGAGTACAACCTCAATAGCTGATTTCCCCTAAGGGAAATCTGCTAAAAGCTATTAGCAGTCCTTAAGCCAATGCAGGTATACTTTTGGCTAAGCTGAAACATTTATGAGCAAGGCATTCATATTCTTTCATGATCACTGTGTGGTGGTGTGTGGCGAGGGGAATTCCCCGAAAACTGAAATAGGATCCATTGAGAAGGGCCATATACAAACAGAAAACTACTGTTTTCTAACTACCAATGTTAACTGGTAGTTTGTTTGTGGCGACAGTGTTCTATATTTTGAATGAGAAATTGTTATATTAATATTTCAATATTATTGATGGTAACCTGAATGTGATTGTAATAAAAATATTTTAGTTAGTCATTCTGTTTTAGTAATCTTTTTATGTATTTTCTCATCCCAAAAATGAAATTTACTACCTAATTAGTTGTGTAAATCCTGATTTAACCTAAATAAATCTGGAAGGGGATATATGTAACATAATGTAGGTACTATCTGGAAGTGACTTCTAGTAGCATATGGTGGTGTGTTCTATAATTATCCTGACAGCGCAGGCTAGCCTCCCAGGCCGACCTCTGTGTCATGCTGGGAAATCTAACTGATTCATTACAGTCCAGTGGGCGTTATATAAATAAACCTGATATTCCCATTTTGCTCTGTCAGCGTCGCGTGCTCCCTCTCTCTCTCTCTCTCTCTCTCTCTCTCTCTCTCTCTCTCTCTCTCTCTCTCTCTCTCTCTCTCTCTCTCTCTCTCTCTCTCTCTTGCACTGTTATACCTAAACTACTTACTGGGCAGATTGCTAACACAAACATTTGGACTAGTCCTGATATCACTAAGAGATAAGATTTATGCGCTTGCCAATTCAATTTAGTGCGTCACGAGTTTCTTGCCTGTTTTGGCAGATTCACGGAAATCAAGACATTAAGGCATGACGGCATTTTCGAAAAATGTCTTCAAACGCCCATCAATCCTACCAAGGAAATGACGAAAATAAGCTTCGTACAAAAAATAAATGAATGTATGCATTAGCGCTCTTGCGGCCTCAAGTTTTACTTTTCGGTAACATATTTGATACCTAAACGTTTTTTGTAGAACAAAAGATTATGTTCGTTAATGGCAGGAATCGGGCATGGAGAGAGAGGGAAATCGAAAAATCAAAATATTTCTTTTCTTAGCTAATATGTCATGAAATCTCTTATTCTATTCTTAAATATCGAATATTGTTTTTATAGGACTTTTAATATGTAATATTAGGTATGTGAAACAGGTCTTAATAACAGGAAGTCTTCCCATCCATCAATTTCTATATTAAAGCACAAGGCCTTTCGGCACTAACGTGTCTTCATCAGGACTAATAAATAACAAAAAAACATTCTTAAGCCATTTGAAGTATCCAATAATTTACATTTGAAATGTTTTACCTAAAATACAATTACATACTTCAGTCTTACAAAAAGTCCTATTTTAAAAATATTAAACTCGAAGTAAAACATAAAAGGAATGTATTATATTTAATTAATTAAAAAAATATAGTTAAAATAAAATAAAACGTAAATAAATATGTACTTATTTTAAACATGAAAGACATGTATATTGTATAAATACATTTTCTATAACTTAACAATTATCCTACCTTTGCTGTATAATATTATTATACACGCGCACACACACACACACACACACACACACACACACACACACACACTATACGTTCGGTATGACATCATTTAAGATTTTACGTTCTAGACTTATGTCCCATCTGCTTAAGGACTTTTTTTTTTTAGTTATTTGTTCATTGTTTCTTATGTGGGTGATGAACCTCATCTCACTTGGTAGATTGACGAGTTGGACCCCCCCCCCTGGGAATAGAAATGTATCATAGTTCATTGTAGCCTTTGTGCTCTGAAACTACCAACAACAACGTTTCCCCTGAACAAAAGCTGTGTATGTCAGACCCTGATCTTCCGTGAGTGCTTGGGACTCTGTCTATAGTTTAAGTGAACACGGTAGCATAAGTTTGTATATCAATTTTTAGAATTTTCCATTATAGTTGAGTCTTCCTGTCCTCTTATTTAGACGTTTTAAGAAATTAAACAAGGAGTACCAATAAAATTACCTTCAGACTAAAGTCTGATCATGCGAATGTTCTTTTTGAACTAAGACTTATCAAATAGAAATAAAATAAGTATTTCATCGCAAATCAAATATGACATCCAATCTACCAAATACATAGCTGGATGAAATTTTCGTTTTTAGGTGAACTTTGGTTGGAAGTCTGATATTTAAAGGCTTTAAATTAATTTAATCTTTAATTCTACAAATGTTTTACGGAAAATTCTAATTGTAGGGTAATCTCTGAATTGTTGGATTTAATATTAATGTTTAATTGATTATTCTTTTATCTTCTGATTTTGTTCAAATATTTCAATCACTCATAATACTACTTAACAATACTTATTTGTATTTGTATTTTAATCTCGGAAAATGCTCACTCATATCTTGCTATCGAATTTGAACAGGAAATTCCCTAAACATGAGACAAGGTTCTATACCACTTTAGTTCTTTTCCCCCTTCGTATTTAATGGATTTTTTTCAAAGATTGATTACATGATGAATTATTGAGCATTTTTTTTTTTTCAAACGAGGGTTTATAAATTTATCGGGACTGCACTTTCTTCCTTTAAGGTCACTTATGTTTGACTTCCGTTTCGGAGGAATAAATTATGTATTTGTTCCACTAATGCACAGCCATCGATTGTTCTGATGAAAATTTTTTCAATATTCATGTTTCGGCCTGAAATAACCTCCACCTGTCCCGAACTATCAATTAACATTCGATCAGTAGAGGACAAATACGTTGTTCATTAACATACTTTTTATGCAAATGAACAATGAAAATACCTTACTAGAATTGAAAAAAAAAGTTGTGTAAGGCTCAAGTAAACACACACACACACTCGCCCGCGCGCGCACAAGCACAAGCATTAAAATGTTATGGATTCTAAAATTTTGACTCCCTACTTTTTTTTGTAAGTCGAGTTAGAGTATTTTCATTGTTATTGAAAATGCCTTGCTACAATTCACAAATATTTTTAGCAGGTTTCCATTTAGGAAAATCAGGTATTGAGGTCGAAAAAGTTCTTCAAATGTCCATCAATCCTACCTACCCAGGAGATAACGAAAATGAGGTCCGTTCAAAATTATATATATATATATATATATATATATATATATATATATATTAGTCTGTTAACGCTCTAGCGGTCGTAATTTTTGTTTGATCTTTATGCATAAAGAAAGATCAAGTTCTTTAATGGCTGAAGTCGGACAAGTGAGAGGGGGGGTTAAAGAAGGGGGATTTTCGAAAATTCGAAACTATACGTCGGATCGAAAACTTGTATAAAAACAATCTTATTGCAAATTAAATGTACTATAAATATTGTGATATACATTTATTTTCTATCTTGAATATTAACCGAGATATTTGCAATTTCCATATTCGGCTGTTGTCGGTTCTGTTCGTGCGGTTCCGCTGAAAGTTAGTTCGGCCGTTCCGTAACTGAACGGGTCTCGTCAAGTTGGTGTAGAGACTGGTGTAAGGTTCTTCTTTGTGATATATATGCAAATAAGTTCTGTTGGTTGCCCTCTTTTGTTTAGTTTAGTTCACGGACTACTATAATTTGAGCCCCGCCCTGCGTGGCGGACTTTTATATCTATCTTTTAAGAGAATGGATATTGTCAGCTTGAGCTGTTATACTAACGGGAATGGGGAGCTATTTCAATGTCAAAACATTTTCGTTAACGACATTGATACAATTGGAGGAGTGAGGGGTTTAGACAAGAGATTAAATGTCATTATATTGTCCTATTTTACTTCAGATGTAAAAATATTATATTACTGATCTTGTAACTAAAGTTATCAGCTACAATTGTTTTATAATAAACATTTAATAATACACAATTTTGTGTGTTTGTAAATTCGCACATACTAATGCGATTTAGTCATTAATGCATTATATTACAAACTTTTTCTTAATCAGTTTAAGTTTCAAGCCTTTATTAAGTGTTTAGACTTAGCGACTGGATTAAAGTCCTTTGCCAATAATGCAAGTGAGAAATTTGCTTTTCCTCCCACTCCTCCTCCCTTATTTCATAATGACTTTTCTGCTCCAAATTATGTGAGTATGTTGCCTGTAAAAGTAATAATTTAGCTTTGTAGTTTCTATCTGTATTGGTTCAAATTAGAACGTTCACCTTACTAATTAGTAACACTGAAACGGGCTTTATTTGATATCAATATACAATAGAATGCACTTTGTTTGAACGTTATGAATATTGAATAATGAATGACCTTTCCTCACATTATGTGCATCGTTATATTATGAAAGTTGGTAACGGATCGGTTCAGGGAGTCATCTCAATAGCAGCAACATGCCATCTAGCGTGACAATTTCATTCACGAACTATAACATCATTTAATGTAGTTTTCACCTGTACTCTCTTCTCCATGGGTCTTTAAGTTTGAATTACCAGCAGATTTCCCTTAAGGGATATCAGCTATTGAGGTCGTACTCATGACGCGAGTTTTGAAAAATTTCCTCAAATGTCCATCGATGTGGTCGCAATTTTTGTTTCATCGTTACCAAACACCATATTTAATCGTTTTATGTAAAAAGGAAGATCAATTTCGTTAATGGCTGAAATCGGACGAGTGAGAGGGGGGGGGGTTAGTGGGGGGATTTTGAAAATTTAAAATATCTCCGTTACTATAATTCGGATTTAAAAATTGTATAGAACCAATCTTATTGCAAATAAATGATCTATAAATATGTATCATGAACATTAACCGAGATATTTGGATTTTATAGTTTTCAGCATTCAGCAAACCCCCACTTCTACTCATGTTAAACTAACAATACCCGGTTAAGTATTAAACCACATTATTTGAACCTTAAATACGAAATATTGTTTTCAAGAATCCTTTATCATACGACATACATGAAAATATGTTCTGCTGCCTCCCCCCACCCCTTCTTAAGTTTTTGGAATACTTAAATTTGATTGATTATTTTGACTTGGACAAAAAATATTCGAATTCATTATAAATTACAGAACTAGATATAGTATTTAGTTTTTAATCAAATTAATAAGTTATATTTTGATATATTTCAGTAATTGTTTTTCTTTCCGGTGAGAGTCGGGTTGGCAGACCTGTTTGTTTACATTTCTGACGCTTCTCGCTTGGAGGGGAAGATTTCTTATTACTGTTTGTATTTATTCACTCAATATTCAAATCGGTGTTGTGTTACCAGTTTGTAGATTTATCTATTATTAAACTTCACGAGGGAAATCTGCTTAGTTTACGCAGCCCCTGCGTGACGGGCCTTTTTTTATTTTAAATGAAGCAGATTTACTAAATTTCTACTGCAATTCTGTAACTGAAATTGGTAATACCTAGTTTATATTTATACAATTTATGAAATTTTTAAGAGCCTGAAATGAAAGATACGTCCTTCGGGAAGCGAATTCTTGGATGGAAATGCATAAATATTGGGGGAAGGTTGAGTTTGAGTTATTCAACACTTGTGGAGGGAACCCTAACCTCTTTTCGCCGAATATTTTAAACACTTTTCAATTTTTAATTCCTTATTCGCCCCCCCCCCACCCCTACCAGAAGGTGACTTTCACAATTCAATAGAAATCGATAAAAACTGCGGGTGTTATTTCTAGTAACTGGAACTATGGTTATAACAAAATCAATTTTACATTTGCCATCTTGAACACAGTCTATTTTATTTTATCGATAATATGGGTAATTACATTTTTAAATGGACGTCACTCACAGTTATTATAAGTGGTTTTATGTTTTCTTTTTGTATTATTTTAAATGACGTGTAAATGCACTGTGGAATTTTACCTTTAGCCGTGAAGGTAAACCTTAAGACTAAAGGTAAAATTTGAGTTTTTGCTCATGAATGCTATTCAACAATGGTATGAATTAGCTGAATGAGCATTATTTCTGAAGTTTTGGTATAATTTATTATTTACCTTTTCAAAATACAATACTTAATTATAAATGGTTTAGATTAGATTATTATGACTGCCACAATTTAAAAGTGTTTTATTCTAATCAAAACTGAGATATCTTACCTAATAACTTTATTAATATTTTCAAAGAAAATGTGTAAAACGGAAATTACAGTTTAATACTTTCTTATAAAATTTGATTATATTTAATTTTTCGGTCTGACACGCAACAATGGAGGCATACAAATGTTTGTAATATATATATATATATATATATATATATATATATATATATATATACAAATTTTGTAAACCTCCACACTTCTTGGTTCATATTTGGTATATTATGCTTTAAATGTAAAATATCAAATATGCTTTCGATCAAATAAATATTGAGACCTCTGGAAAAAAATAATGTTTATTGTTTACACATTTTTCCTTCTCCGATTTCAGCCATTAAGGAACTGGATATTTTTAGTTTTACATAAAACATTTAAACATCGAGTTTTGTAACTACCAAATAAAAAATGAGGCCAATGGAGTGCCCACATACAAATTCATACTTATAAGGATATGAATTGATTTTATATCAACGAAGAAGCTAGATAAAAGGATAAGGAAACTAACAATGTGGAAAACAACATATGAACACTTTCAGGTTGCAGGTCTTATATATACCTAATTTGTTTTGATGTCATGGCCTCCCTTCTGTACTATGCCATTCTTTTTAGTTGAATTTCACAAACCATAGGAATAGTTAGTATTCCTTAAATTTTGTTATTTCTGAAGTGTTGTTTGATAGTCTACCATTGCACACACCTTGTACAAACATTTTTTATTTTTTGTTATTTTTAAGTTTCTATTAATAATTACTGACATATGTAAATACAACATTACATCTATTCACTACCTTATGCAATAACTGTTTGAAATTGCTGTCCAACACTTGTAGGACTTTCTTGATTTATCACCTTGTATTATCTCCATGATGCACGAATTAATTACAATTTTGTAAGTAGGACTTGTCGATGTAATTCTAAATATGCTTATATATTACACTCGTGCATTTCAAATAAATAAATGTAATTTGATTGTAAATATGTTTCTTTGTCCTCGAAAAAAGGTAATAAAAAGTACCTAAACTACGGCAAAGTAGTCTGGTTTTTTACCACCCACTTGTCCGTCTCCACATAAAAGAATACAACTATCAATTTAGTAAAATAATCAAACACACCAGAAAGTATCTTAAAGCGTTAATATGGAATCATTTTAGAAGCAGTGTGTCTTAAAATACATTCAACATTTTAGCAGATTTCCCTTAACCCCTTCAGACCCAACTCAAATATTTTGACTAAAAAAATATATTGGACATCGGGTCTCAACAGACATATTTTTTACAAATTATTCTACTGATAAGGATTTGGATAAATAAATAAAATACACTTTAGTAATATTTTTTTAAGTGATAATAAACAAATTTACATCATAGAAAGTTACAAATAATAAATATTGAACAAAATTTAACTGTGAAATAATATAAAACAAATCCTTATTTCTGTAATGCACAAGTGGTATTTGCATTTAACACAATAAAATTTAGTTTTTTTGTGTAACCTTTCGTTTTGCATCTACTTGCATCTTTTTTATCATCAATATCTGGAAAATTTTCAAATCCATCATTCCTAACATCAGAATTTGGTCTCACTTGAGCTCTTGATTTCTTTGCAAGATGTTCGTCACTACTGGATTTTTCAAAACTAGGTCTTCCTCTTTTTTTTTCTTTCTATTTCTGAGGTAAAACTTTCAGCAATTTGGATTTTAAAATTTAAAAGATCTAAAATATTGTTTATCACATCAAAATAATAATCATAAAAGTCAATAAGTAAATACCTCCATAGAATAGAGGTATTAGTGAAATGCAACACTTGAGACCCGATGTCCAATATGTTGGACATCCATATTTATTAGAAAATACAATAACCAGGGAAAAAAATATTTTTTTTTCTTAACAAACACGACTTCTAGAGGCTTCTGGCTACTTAAAAAATATTTTTTCACTTATATACATGCAAAATTAAATCTATGAGACATTTATTTAGTCATGGTTTTAATAGGTGAAACAGCAATATCAAAAATTGGATGTTCAAAGCGCTAGAAATGCAACTACAACAGGTATAAACCAGAAAAAGGCTCACAATTGAAAGGTTAATACCAAAAATCATTATTAAAATCGATTTTTCTGCCAAAGAACATCAATCCATGAAGATATAGCATTGAAAAAGGCATGTCCAATATATTGGACAGTGGGTCTGAAGGGGTTAAGGTTGAGGTCGTACTCATTACGGGACTTTTGAAATTTTTCTTCAAATGTCCTAACCAGGAGATGACGAAAATGAGGTCTGTTCAAAACTGTATATATCTATCTATATATTTGTCTGTTACCACTCTAGCGATCGCAATTTTTGTTTAATCTTTACCAAACTTGATATTTAATCGTTTTATACAAAAAGACAGATCAAATTCGTTCACGGCTGAAATCTGACCAGGGGGAGAGGGGTGAATTTGGAAAATTCCTAATATCTCCGTTATTATGAGTCGGATCGAAAAATTGTATACAACCATTCTTATTGCGATTTTAATGTTCTATAAATGTTGTTATGTACATGTTTTCACTATCTTGATTATTAACTGAGATATTTGCATTTTTTTAGTTTTCAGTAAACCCCCACTCCTACTCATCTCATATTAACAATATTCTATTATGTTATGAAGCATTTTATTTGAAGCTAAAATACCAAATAATGTTCTCATTGAACTTCTAATTTTTGAGATAAATAAAAAAAAAAAAACGTGACACACGTGGAAAATCTGCTTAGTTAAGGCAGCCCCTGCGTGATGGACTTTTTATATGAAGAAATAATAGATATGAACTATCTTATAGAATGACCCCTGGACTATTAAACCAATATTGGTTTTCTTGTGGTGATCACTTTGGGATCTAATCAAAGGGGATTTTCAATTATAAGAGCATATTAAAGAAATTAAGTTAGGCCTGTTATAGAAGATGGCTTTCATTCAACGACGGTGATGAAAATTCCTGACGATATTAACATCCTTTGCTATTTCGTCATTATGGTAATGGTTAATGACTAACATGATTCTTACTAACTCAAATATCAAATACGCCCTTTTACAAAAGATTATAAGACAGCTGTTCCAAATACATACTGTGTTAAAAAAATAGAAAATGAGGCATTTTATTTTTGTTTTATTTTTATTTAAATTCCTCCGTTTTACAGACAATGAAACCTCTTTGGCGGCCCATTGGGTATGTTAGTAAGGCGTGCAGGCTGTTACGGCACTTTTTACAAGCGGAATATTGAAAGGAAAAGGAATCGCCTTAACTGCTCCTAATTATTTCTGCCTGCCCACGGCAACAAGTAGAGCACAATTTGCATACGGCCGTCACAATGGTCTAATTTCTAATCTCGTTGAAACAGCGTTGTTGCAGGGCCAAATAGTATACAAGATACAACTTGCCGTACAAACAAAACATTCGAATTAAACTAAAAGATAACCATTCGTTTTCTGGGCACATTCACACGCAGTGCTCATACTTCAGTTTTGCTTAAAATGTTATTGAGAATCCTTTTTAACAAGTACGAAAAGCGCCAGGAGAGTGTATTTGACAAAACTTGAATCATTCCACCTGATATAACTAGGTCCGAAAGGTTCGTTATTTCAGAAATATATTTTTTTGTTAATGCGTTGTAATTTTCATTATCAACCCAAATGGAGCAATGTACACGATGAATATTTCCGTGTGAGTGGAAACATATTATCTTAAGAACTTGTCTAACAAGTTATTATAAATCATTATAGTTCTTCATATTTTGTTGTAAAACAGTTATTTGCATAGAATAGATATATTTAACTACTCCTGTTTTAGCAGATTTCCCCTTGCGGAAATCAGCAATTGAGGTCCTACTCACCTCTGATTTTCAAAATATTTATTCAAAATTCCATCGATCCTTGATGACGAAAATGAGATCCGTTCATTTATATAAAAGTATATCTGTTACCGTTCATGCGGTCGTAATTTTTCCTAGGTTGTCACGAAATTCGATATTTAAGCCTTTAAAGATTTAATATTCTAGAGTCTACAATATTTACAATACCGTACTCAATATTTAAACTATTCAATTAAAGCTAAAAATAATATTTGTTAATGTTCGTAATTATGCCTGGAGGAAGAGGGTTAAAATTAAACAAATCGAAATTGTCTCCCTTATTAGCAGCTTTCCCTCAAGGATTATGGCCCCCTTACCTAGGAGATGACGAAAATGGGCTCTGATCAAAATCATAAATATTTTAATATACTTACTGGTCTGTTTTCGCTCTTGAGGTCACAATTCTTGTTTATCTTACCAAAATCGATATGCGAAATTAAAGAACAAGTTCATTAAAGTTGAAAGGTGAGTATGGAAGGAGGGGGAATGCAGAGGCTAATATGAAATATTCGAAATATCGTAGTTATTGCGGGTCGTATTGGAATGTGTTGTAAACTGTTTTAGTTGAAATTTTAATTTTCAATAAATGTTTCTCCGAAAGGCCGGAACATTTACCGAGGTATTTGTATCTTTAGTTTTCAGCTTTCAGTAATCCCCACTCCTGCTTATGCCACATTAGCGGCAAAACATATCACGAAAAATCTGATTTCATGTTTAAATAAAACGTCCTGCCACAGGGCCTTTACCATACGAGGTTAATAAAGAAAAAAATAGCCACAAAGACCTTAATTTTTATTTCATTGGTATCCTACTCGATGTTTAATTATTGCTATTGTAGAAGCACAAACATTAAATGATTGTCCAAATGATGCATGAATAAAAATGTTTCAGAAAAATCTGTTGTAGCATTAATGTTAGAAATGTGTTTAGCTGATGACTTTTTATTTTATTTTATTGGTGGGCGTTTGAAAATAAAATTCACATTCCTTTTACTCTCTCTAGAAAATGATCAATTAAATAAAAGGTTCGAGCATGGGAGTTGCTGATATATTTCACATACATTATATATTATGCTTGCATGCCCTAGTGATCTATTGACCAACTTTCTGCCATATCTGCGGTTTGTACAGGTGTCCCGTTGTTCTATTGTACTCCTTCCTGTTGATGATAACTGTATAGAAGATGAGGATTGAACCATTCCAATGGTGCCTGGCTTGATCACCCTTGGCTTAGATCTGTCGCCAAAATAATCTAGCACAGGGACGATTGATGGCGCTGCATAAATAGCAACATCTCTTTCATAGTATCACCACTCAATCATTAATACAGGAATATCTAGATTAAGGGGGGGGGGAAAGTCGTTGCGTTTTATTCCTTTTCTGTTTTCATTCTATTTTTAAGTCCTTGGTGTTTCTAATAATTGGTTAGAATAAAAAAATAAAGGGTGTTATGTGTTTGTAAATATAACCTTGTTATTTAGTGTCAGTAAGAGAGGTACACTACAAGACCCCCATGTATGAATGAAGTGGTGGGGCTCAATTTAATATTAAAATAGTAAAATAGGTGGCTACTAAAAAATGGTTTATAAGTATAACGAAGCTATATTTTGTGTTTTCAATCTGTATTATATTTTCTTATTTTGCTACTTGTTTTTTTTAATATATTTTAAGGTTTAACCTGTATTTAGAAAATTCTTATCTGTGGTAAGAATATCCAATAGTAAAGTTGATGACTAATGTTAATTTATTGAAAATATTTGTTAGCTAAGAATATAGTATATAAAAGTTTATATAATTGTGAATGTATTCTATGGTTTTTGTCCGAATATGCAGCATAGTTGATGGAAGTTGTTAGGCATTTATAAAAATTATTTTTAGAAACCTTAAAACTTAGTTGTTAGGGGTGGTTAGTTGTTGTTCTACCAATTTTCCACTAGGCTTATATGCAGTTACTTTTCTAACAGAATTTTGTCATACGTGGCAATCTATAGGATTCTGCAAAATGTGAAGCGGCTATACTTTAATTTATAATGAACAGCGGTGTTTCTCGCAGTTGAAATTCCAGACGAAAATTTTCATACCACGCTTTTCCACAAAACATCTACTGTTCTTTAATTTGTTGTAGCCAGTAGGGGCAGTGACCGGACTAGCAATGGGAATTGTGTCCTATGTTTGAGACGGCAGAACTATCAGTCCGGAGAACAATGTGAAAGGAAATAGGATTGTATAACCACACCTCTTCCACCAATATAGGAAAAGCATGACAATCCGTGTAAGGCAGTCCCGAAGACCTCTCAGCGTAAAGGCGACCGCCCTCTGAACTGTTCTTGTCAAACTACACAATAAAAAAAAAAATCCCAGAAACTACACAATAAAAATAAACTCCGAGAAACTAACTGTCTGAATGAAGTCGCCTATGGTAGAACTTTCTGATAATGATGTCACAGGCACCTTTGTAAATATTACCAATGCCCCACAAGAAGGATATTTATCTCAAGCTAACATTTAGCTTTATCAAAAGACACTCAGTGTTTCAGTGTTTTTTTTAAGATTCCTTATCTTTTCAATGAGATTGAAGTGAACAGAACTGAAATAGCAAAAGTCCGTCACGCAGGGGCTGCGTAAACTAAGCAGATTTCACACGTGGTTTTGCAATAGAGAAATCTGCCTAATAACAACTGTAGTAGTAAGAAACCTCTAAACCTAAAACATTATTTAGGGCGTAATAACCCAGTAGTTTCTAGCCCCAAAAAACAGTTAACCTCTAAACCTATTCACGAGGGACGAATAGTTATGGAAACGGCCACCAGAGCTCTCGGCGGAAAGTCCGAACATAGCCTACTGGCGACCACACGCAGAATACAATTGCAAATATCTCGGTTAATATTCAAGATACAGAACAAAAGTATAGAACAATATTTATAGTAAATTTAATTTGCAATAAGATTTATTCTATACAATTTTTCGATCCGACGCATAATAACAGAGATATTTTGAATTTTCAAAAATCCCCCCTCTAAACCCCCCCTCCCACTGGTCCGATTTCAGCCATTAACGAACTTGATCTTCCTTTTTACATAAAACGATTAAATTCCGAGTTTGGTAACGATCAAACAAAAATTGCGACCGCTAGAGCGTTAACAGACAAATATATATATATATATATATATATATATATATATATATATATATATATATATATATAATTTTGAACGGACCTCATTTTCGTCATCTCCTGGGTAGGATCGATGGACATTTGAAGAAATTTTTCGAAACTCGCATCATGAGTACGACCTCAATAGCTGATTTCCCTTAAGGGAAATCTGTTAAAATTCCATATGGTTAATCTTCCATAAGCATAGGTGTTTAAAATGACATTCGCTTGACCATTTTACCCAAACCTGCTCCAGCTAAACAGGGTTATCTCAGTAAGGGTCTATGTATGAGTTAATTTTGAATCTCAATTAATTAGCTTTACAAAGTAAAAATATAAAAAAATAAATAAAAATTTTATTGTGACTGATTTCCATACAATCTCTTGTAAGTAATTCTAAATTAGTTTGAGCAAACAATTTTTTTTTTTTTTTTTTGCGGTTTTTGGGAATAGTGCTTTTCTGAAGCGTTGGATATATATTTTCACTGATATAAAATCTTTGTAAGAGTCGGTTTTAAAACTTAAAAATTCTAGAGGTTAGTGCACTGGAGGAAATTTGTGGTTGAGTAGAAGAATTTGACGCGAGATCCCTATAATTAAAAAAAACAAAAATACACTTTCTTTAAGAGAGACGCCAAATGCTTTAACAATTCAAAATGTGAATTTTCCATTTTCTGTGCCAATTTGTTTTTGGTGTTATGCGAGATACGCACAGAATACAAACATATGTCACTACGAAACTAGTTAAAATGGGTTCAGAGAAGGTCAAAACGGATAATTTCGTTGAAATTTGTTATTTATTATACAAGTGACGAAAGTAGATCATTTTACAACTCGAGTGAAACGTTTACCCACACGAGCGAAGCGAGTGTGGTAATTTCACGAGAGTTGTAAATTCTACTTTCGTCACGAGTTTAATATTAAATTTTTTCTGTAATCGTGTAATACATGATCAGATCTAACCAGAATATGAACAAAACTAGGATGTTGTGAAGATTTTGGTATGTTGTTGGTAGGTTATAAGTATGGTTGTGAAAGGTTATAAGCATAGTTATAAAACAACTAGTGATGATTGTGATGTAATGCAGTTATAAACAAGTGCAGGTTATAAACAAGGAGGATAATTATTATTATATTTAAATTTCAAAATATATCGATTATTTCCACCAATAATTCATTCACATTTCAATTTATTTTGTTAAAATAAATTCTTACAATGTTAAGAAACATTTAAAAGCATTTAATTTCCAACTTCAAATTATTTTTTTAATTTATACTTATTACTAATTAAGAAGGCAATTCACTTTCTTCACTTGTGAAGAAAGTGATTACTTTCTTCACTCTATTGCAAAATGTTTCACTTTCTTCACTCATTTCAGTTTAGTAATGTTACCATTATTCAACGATTACAGAAAAAATACATTTTTAGCAATCACAATACTTCTTTTACTACGTAAAAGGAAGTGAAAATGTGCAAAATGGCCAACTGTATATGTGCGTGACTATTCCGATTAAATCTTGCTACGGCACCGTTCATTAAAGGAAAGACCAATGATAGGCAGCGGAAAAAATGTTATTAAACCTCAAGGACTTCACACATATTCTATATAATTTAATTTTTAATATTATAAGCTAAATATACAGGGCATAATATGATGTTAAAACTATATCCATTAAGTTCCTGATATAATTGTTTTTCCTCTACAATTTACTAGGTGAAGAAATAATTGAAACTTTTAAGACCTTATCATTATTTTATATGCAGCGGTATAATACTAATTGACCTTTATCGCACATGGCAAACCTAGTGGCGAGTTAGATTCTCACCTGGGCAAAGGAAATTATTTAGTGACGAAATTCATTAAATAACATCCTAAAATCCCACCCTGGCTGGAAAAGGATGGTAACCTGTAGATAACCCGTCCCAATTATCGTGAGTTGCAAAAAGTGGACGTTAATAAATAATAATAATAATACTAATTGATTTATATGAAGTCCAAACAGGTGTAAATTTAAAATCTTTACTTGCTCTCCCTCTCCCCCCCCCTCTCTCTCTCTCTCTCTGTCACACACACACACACACGCGCACGCGTGAGTGTTGTTGCGGGCTTGGAGTAGACAGAATTATGTGTCGACTCTGGTCAACACTTCTTCCTCTACTGTGTTTTGAGGCGACGATCTTGTACAAGGGGTTCTTTGATTTAATTTAATTTTTCTTAAATATTGTTGAATTAAATATTCCACGAATTTTAGAGAATAATGTGACCTCTTCTGACGAATCTTAATTATCATAACACTTATTTACAAAATAATTGAGTTGTTCCTGATCTTTTTGCACAACTTTTATTACATTAAGGAAATCGATAATAAGGGTGTATTTGAATTTGAAATCTATTTAATACCTTTCTTTGTAACAAAAGTTTCACTCGTAAAAATACTAAATGTTTCTTGTAGTCGAATGTTATTTTTGCGTTTGCCTTGTGTTAGTTACATCCAACACGTGAATCGATTTTTGAGACGTATGCCTATTATACATGTACATTCCCAGTCCAAAATGTTATATTTCTCTTTTCAAATATTTTTGGAAATTCATGTCGGGAGTTGCTAGCTCTCCGTAATTTGTTGAAATGTTGAATCTGAAGCAAGGTATTTTCCTTGTTGGAACGTCTTATAGTGGAGATTTGTTTAAAACCTTTCGGGAAAATAAGATTAAATTATTATTTAAAACTCTAGTTGTATAAGTGAAATGTTTTGAGCCTCACAAGGTTTTTAGCAACATATCCTATAAGTTACGTAATAGGGTACCTATGTCAAGCAGTTCATGTAGTACATCAGGGGGGAAATACAGGGAGGCCACTTAAACATAACAAATTGTTATGTTATCATTCTTCATTATCACTAGCAATTGACTTGTCAAGGACCCCTATGTATTTGAAATTGTAAAAATGTCTTTCTCCGAGTTTTCCCTTGCTTTCGCTGTGAAACATGACTTTATGATATAATTGCTTATTATACTTCATGTTGCATAAATTCTATGGTGCTTAGGTAATCTTTGCACATTAGAGAAAGGACAAATTATTATTTTTTTGAGAGGTTTATTCTCTCTAAAACTATTATTAATATTAATTTAGCACACAGCTAAGGGGCAAACAAGTTATTATTTTATAAGTTACAAAGCGGTCGTAATTTTTGGTTGATCTATACCAAACTAGATATTTAGACGTTTTATGTAAAAATAAAAATCAAGTTCGTTAACGGCTGAAATCGGTCGGGGGAGAGGGTTTAGAGGTGGGGATTTCGAAAATTCGAAATATATGGTTTATTAAACGTCGGAAAGTTCATAGGACAATTCTTATTGAAAAATAAAGTTTCTGTAAATGTTTTTTATGAGTTTTTCCCCTATCTTCATTGTTAACCGAGATATTTGCATATTTTAGATTTCGGCCTTCAGTTAACCCCCACTCCTACCCATTTAATATTAACAGTGAAGCACATTATTTGAAGCGTAAATACCAAATATTGTTTTCTTTGAACTTTTACTTTTTGAAATAAATGCAATTAATTGGCGCACGTGGGAGATCTGCTTACTACCTCCAGTCATACATCGACAGTCAATAAACATATCTATGAAACCAATTAAATAAATCATGGCTAAATATATAAAGATAGGTCACAACTAGCCAAAATAACATGAATATTAAAAATTAAGTTTTCATTCACACAGTTTTAGTTCACACACAAATAAATACATATGTATATATATATATATATATATATATATATATATATATTCTTCCACGGCAGTGTTTGTTGGAAGTGAAGAATGTTTACTTGGAGAGAGAGAAAAAACGTCCAATTCTTCACAATTTGTTTATTTCAGCGCTAAGCGCTTTCAAAGACTAATGTCTCCATCTTCAGAGCTACACATGAAAAACAATAACATTAATAAAAACTCTATACATTACAACAGGGTCATAAAACATGTTAACATCAATAAATAAAATACAAAATAAATGTATAACAATGAACAGAATAAATGTACTTAAGTCATATCTTAAAATAAAATACAGAGAGTGAGAGATCTATTGTGGTATAGGAATATATTACTGACCTACTTGCATGCGCTCATTGGGAAAGACAGCAAGCGACTGGCTGGCACGCGGGAGATAACGTCGAGGTCCAGTACCCCCACCATTGCAGACTTATAACAATCGGTCTTCTTGTTCAAAGAGCGATTACCAATAAGTTTCTTATTCAATGCGATCTCCAGCCCCTCCAGTGCACTTAGTTTTTTACCCCTCATGGCTTCATGTAATAAGCACACTTCATGGACTCCTTCGCTATGGCCCTCTTGTTCTTGATGGCAGAAAAATTCGGAATCTAAGCGATAGCCATGTTCTCTACACCGAGTTCTTATCTAAAAACTAAGTGCATTGGAGGGGCTGGAGATCGCATTGAATAAGAAACTTATTGGTAATCGCTCTTTGAACAAGAAGACCGATTGTTATAAGTCTGCAATGGTGGGGGTACTGGACCTCGACGTTATCTCCCGCGTGCCAGCCAGTCGCTTGCTGTCTTTCCCAATGAGTGCATGCAAGTAGGTCAGTAATATATTCCTATACCACAATAGATCTCTCACTCTCTGTATTTTATTTTAAGATATGACTTAAGTACATTTATTCTGTTCATTGTTAGACATTTATTTTGTATTTTATTTATTGATGTTAACATGTTTTATGACCCTGTTGCAATGTATAGAGTTTTTATTAATGTTATTGTTTTTCATGTGTAGCTCTGAAGATGGAGACATTAGTCTTTGAAAGCGCTTAGCGCTGAAATAAACAAATTGTGAAGAATTGGACGTTTTTTCTCTCTCTCCATATATATATATATATATATATATATATATATATATATATATATATATATATATATATATATGTTGTTATTGATGTCTCAAGTGAGCCTCCTATGCAATGGTGTTGATTGATGCTGAGTGCCGTAGCTGAAGTCCACCAATCTTGTCAGAGAATAAGGCCATTCAAAGTCTTGACGGGTTGAAAGTTTTCGCAACTTTGCCTCCGTTCATCAGTAGTCCCGCCTTGACGTCTGCTACGTCTTTTAAAAGTTGGCCTTGTCTGCTTGTCTAAAACAGTTACCCCTGTCAGAGGCGTCTTCCTGCTGACCTCGGTGTCCAGAAAATTTAAATCAGATTTTGCTTCGAGACATTTATTTAACGTCCTACTAATTGATGATCATTTATATTCAAATAATTTTGTAAGGACTAATCAATGACTGATAAATATGTTAAGATGGTTTATTGGTGTGTTTATCATTTTTTAGTTCTCTCGTCGGGTCTCTTTCAATACCTTTCTTTTTGTTTAAATATTAATAATATGTGATGTGGTAAATTTCTTGTCCTCATTTACCCCATTAATATTTAGTATGGCTGGAAACACTATTCAATTAATAGATTTCATATTAATACGCGTTAATGCCTATCATTTGTCCTTAATTAGTTTATTTTATTGAATGATGACTTTTTAAAGTTCTAGACTAACTCAAGAAAGTTTTTTCGACGCGTTAGTTGTCAAGCAGAAGGCAAGGGTAAACCACTGCACTTCTTTGCTCGGTAATTTACCCCTATTCTCATTTCAATGTATATTAGAATTTCGGTGTCCATGGAAGCTTCGTACTGGGGTGGTCTTGTTGGTATGAATTTATTATGTCACTTATAAATTGGTCATACAGTATTGTTATAAATTAAATACTTTTTTTACGTATTGTTTTCACCTGCGGTTATTAAGAATAATTATCGATGATTATTATTTAGGGGGTAGATCAACTTAGAGATTTATTCAAGTTCCAGACCCTCAAGGTATTTCAATTTTAATTTTGCATACGTATACATCTTTAAAATCATTTTAAAATCGACCTAAATTATTTTTTTTAAGAATGAGCAACAGTTAACTTGTGTTGAGTACACCACTAGATGGTACAACAGTCTTAAATATAAAAGTATAATGTTCAAAGCCATGTTATTTTTGATTTATGTGACATATATTCAAATATACATACGTCACTCTGAAACTAGTCAAAATGAAATGTCAAAATTGAGTCAAAAGGTGAAAACGGAGATTTCTGTTGAAGACTGAATCTTTTCGCGATTACTGTTCTTCCTTTACTTCGTACAGGAAAGTAAATAAAAGGGTGGAGGTGGACGTTAATGAAATTAAAGCTTGGTTTTTAAAACACAGTTTTTAATATTTAACCTGCGGCATCATTTATTGTGTGTTGCAATTTTAGCGATTCACACTTACTCATATTATAAAACTAAAAGTTGGTGTAGCCACCTTATAATAAAAGAAAAATATGTTAAAATATCTACAGTCGTAGGTCGCAAGGCACGGTTACATTTTCTTCAGTGGATATTAATGGTTGCAGATTCTAATTCTTTAAGTTAAGGTTCGATAAACGTTTTAAATGTAGTTGTAAAGATGTGTCTGTTGGAGGTGTTTCATGATTGTCGCGATTTATGGGCTGTTGTCGTGTAGTAGTTCTGATAGGTTGGTGGGTAACTTCTTGTCGGTTATTAGTCTGCAGTCTGTAAGTAAGTGTTTGATAGTTAGTTGTGTATTGCACAGTGTACATAAAGGTTTATCAGTTCTAGTCATGAGGTGTCTCCATGTGTTATCCGTGAATGGCCATGTCTCAAACGAGCTAAAACTACTTCTTCTCTTCTAGTGTCCCGATTACTTGACTGCCATTCACGAATAGTGTCTTTTATTTCTCGTAGTTTTGTGCATGTCTGATTCCATTCCACTTTCCATTTTACGTTGATCTCTCTTTTAATAAGTTTAATGGCATCGTGTGCTGTAATGCGGCACCATTTGGCTATATCACTTTATTTCTGGATGCCCGAGATGATTTTCTTTTTCTGAATATACGATAACAAGCAACACTGGGTATGCTTTTAATTAGTGCTAGTCAATCATATGATCCTCCTGGCTTTTTTATTAAATCAAAAATTATACTTTTAGTAATGCCTTTGTAATTAGTCTCCATCAATCATAAATTGATCGTCTAATCCCTACGATTGAACATTTAAAAGAAACGATGGTAGAAATTTGTTTTTCAGCGTTTGTGCGGAATGCCCATAGTCTGCTGATCCTTCGGTGGAGTTCTTGAATAATCCATAGTTTGTCTTAGCTCAGAGGGCGAGCCTGCCTCTCATAATTCCTCCCACTCTTTGAATACACTACATAGAAAACAGCTGTCTTCCCCTGTCCTGTCTTTTCCCCTTCTAATGTATTATTCAGCCCTACGGCCCCAAACTAGCATGTTTACATCCCTATTATATTTTCACTGATCTTTCTCACTTCCGAGGCCATCTCGATTTTACACTGTTTTGCTCCACCCTGTTTTTGTTGCGTTTGAAGCGGCAAACTACAAGTTTGTCCGTTTTTATAGTCATATTTCTAAACATGTCAGAAATAATTTTCTACAATTATGAAAAAGAAAAATGTAGCCTTCCTGCATTAAATGTTTATATTTGACAACCGGTTACCGCATCAGTAGCATCTTCAGGCTAAAAAGCCCTTTACGCAGGGGCTGCGTTACCTAACTTGTATTTATCACAAAACGTAAAACATCAGTGAGAACCATTATGAGTCTTCAAATAATGTGATTCATGATATATCAGCTTATTGTTAATATGACTTCAGTAGGAGTGGGGATTTACTGAAGACCGAAAACTAAAAAATGTAAATGTCAATAATCAAGACAGTGAAAAAATATTTATAGAACATTACATTTTCAATAAGATTGGGTCTTTACAATTTTAAGATCCGACACATAATAATGGAGATATTAAGAATTTTCGACATTCTCCCCAACAATATACAAATGTTTACATCTGTCATTTTAATTCTAAAAAAGCAACAATATAAGTTAATATTTTTCTCAGGATTCTTTTTCCTTAGGCATCAGCCGTGCTGTCCTGTAAGGTTAGAGGTTTATAGGAATTAGTGTAATTTTCAAATGAGATGTTCCACATCCTATCGTTCCCGAATCCATGCTGATAGCCTTCTTCCGAGGAAGTTGAATAGTATTTAAGTCCAGGGATATTTAAGTATTGTGTTAAAGAGATGAACATGTAAACATGAATTGTTTAATCAATTATTTCATTGTTTAAGTAATCATTTCAACAGGTTACTGTCCACTTGAGATAAAATCTCTCGAGTCACGAGATTTGTGTTACGGTGTTGTCCTTTTGAGAACATTTATTGTTTCGAGATCGTTGTTGGAAACAGTTACAGTCAGTTTGTTCTTTGACAGGGCAATATTTTCTTGAAGCCGAATTAAAGGAGTTAAAGAAAAGAGATGTTTCCACGCAAGTCAACAGGTTTGCGTGCCTTCCAAGAATATTCAGATGGCGTGGCTAGACTAAATTAATATTTGACTTATTACCTATTTTTCTGAGGTAATGGAACGATATAACTTTAAATTATTTATAAAGAATTTACTTTCATTTAAATTTAAATTACCTTACTTAAGAATTTCTTGAAATTCAAATTCTTTTACTGAAATTTTAGAAGTTTTCTTTTTGCAAATTATACACATGGCCAAACTTATTATTGTACTGCTAAAAATAAATTCAAATAAAATAAAAGAGGTACTGATATTTATTTGTTTCTCAACTTAAATTAAGATTAAAACAACAACTTTGTTAAATTAATAATAATTATTATTATATTTTATGAATATAATTTCCTCTTAATTACACAAGACTATGGGATCATTAAATCTGTACTTCGCACGATCATACTAGGGAACACCAATCATTACACAGTCTATGTATTCTGCTACCCTATATTTCTGGTCTTGTAGAATCCTGTTTTCCATTTCAGCAGATTTCCTTCAAGGAAAATCAGCTACTGACGTCATGACCCAATTTTTTGAAAAACCTTTTCATATGTTTATTGATCCTACTCAGGATCCCCTGCAACGCAAACGTTTTTTGGGGAAAACGTACGCTTAACAATGAGTTTTGTTTATAATATTTAGAAAATTTAACAAAAAAAAATTAACCCCCGCCCAATTACCTAAATCCCCCATCCCACAAAATATCATATTTCGTTATCCGGAATATTTTTGATTCAAAGAAAATATTCCGGATAACAAATGCAACAAGTCTGGTGACTATTTGTTTAAATATATATATTTTTTTAAATAAAGAAAGCTGTATCTTTTTTATAACATTATTACCACAGATATCAGAGGTCAAATTGGTAGAAAACAAAACATTTTATTAAAAAGTGCAATTTCCGTAGTGCCGAAATAAAATACGTTTTAGCAGATTTCTCTTAAGGGAAATCAGCTATTGAGGTTGTACTCATGACGGAATTTTTGAAATTTTTCTTCAAATGTCCATCGACCCAACCTTGTAGATGACGAAAATGAGGTCCGTTCAAAACTGCATATATATATATATATATATATATATATATATATATATATATATAAATATATATATATATATATATATTTGTCTGTTACCCCTCTAGCGGTCGCAATTTTGGTTTGACCGTTACCAAACTCGATATTTAGTCGTTTTATGTAAAAAGAATGATCAAGTTCGTTAATGGCTAAAATCGGACCAGTGGGAGGGGGGTTTAGAGGGGACGATTTTTGAAAATTCGAAATATCTCCGTTACTATACGTCGGATCGAAAAATTGTATAGAGTCAATCTTATTGCAAATTAAATTTACCATACATATTATTACATTTACATTACATTACAAATTACATACATTTATTCTCTATCTTGAATATTAACCGAGATATTTGCATTTTTCAGTTTTCAGCCATCAGCAAACTTCTACTCATGTTCATACATAATATTCTGCTTCATAATAAATCACATTATTCGAAGTTTTAATACCAAAAATTGTATTCAAGAGACCTTTATTAAAAGAGATACATGCAAATATGTCCTGGTGACCCCCCCCCCCGTCTTAAGGTATTGGACTACAAAAATTTGATTGATTAAGATAACAATTATTCTGACTCATTATTAATTACAGTACTAGATATAGTGAATATTTCTCAATAAAATTAATATGTTATATTCTAAAATATTTCAGTAATTGTTTTTCTTTCCGGTGTGAGGCGGGCAGAACCGTTTCTTTACATTTCTAACCTAACACGTCCTGTCGGCAGGTTATTAAAATTGGATGAAACATTTTTTATTTCCGTTTGTATTTATTCACGGTGTTGTTGTCTTACCAGTATGTATATTTATCTATTAATAAACTTCACGAGGGAAATCTGCTTAGTTTACGCAGCCCCTGCGTGACGGACTTTCTCAATTTTGAGCATCATTGTAAAGAAGGATATTGTTGGGATTTGAAAACGAAACGATTTGCAGTTTTCTAAATCTAGAAGTTTTTCTGAAGTTTGAGTGTTAAAATCATTTCTTCAAATAATGGAGGAATAAAAGAAAAAAGTTTTCAGGGAAAGAAAATTTTGTTACTTATACTCATGAACCCCCTCAGTTCTTCCTTTACAATGGCATGTGGTTATGCTTGGGTTATTATTTTAAGAGAAATTTATTGTTCTTTCCAATGGGAAAACTCAGACAGTCGATATTGAAAGAAGTTGTGGCGTTGTAGCTTGTTATATGGAAAAAATTAGCTCTAATTTAAAAAAAAACAACTATACTATCTCAAAATCAAGTGAGAATCGGACCAGACCATATATGAACGTTATTGTTGGAGATATATGAACTGTATTGTGTCTAGAATCATCTCTCAAAGTTTGGGCACTAAAGCCTGTTACAGAATGTATATGTTGGTTACTGGTACGTTCTGATATTATATAATTGGGTACCGTTGCTTAATTTCAGTGATTTAACTAAATAGTTGTTTGAGAACATTAATCTTGTACTACTATAATCTTATTAGTTAATATAGATAATGCTTCACTGAGATAAAGTATAGCCAGAAAAATAAATATTTAAAGAGGTGTCACAAGAGGCCTGAAGTATGGGCAACTATTACATGCAACCTCTCATGATAAAATGCTACTGAGTTTTTTTTTTTTGTCTCCTGGGGAATGTGTTCGTTTATTTTAATATGCTCAAGATAAAGTTAATTAACTAAAAGATTACTTTAATATTCATATTAATGCAAAAACCGCATAATTCATTTTCCCCTTTCTTGACAGTATTATATTTATGAAAGCCGAACTCATCTAATATAAACTACAAAATCCATGTATATCTAGCAACAGCCCTACAGAGTTTATGACAGATTATTTTTTTTTTTTTTTTTATGATAAGGTCCATAACTGCATACATTTTTAGTCTAGGAAATAAAATAAAATTAAAAGTTGTTTTATTAAAATGTTTTGGTTAATGATTTTTGTTATAGAACCGGCCAATGCCAGGAGGATCTCTTCAGTAGTTTTAAGGTTGAGGAGCACTTCTCTAGTTTGAGGATTTATGCTTTCTGAAGATAGGACATGTTGACCACGAAACGTGTGGGGGGGGGGAGAATATTATGAAACTGGTTTAAAACAGAAGAAGAGTTTTATTTACTAAACGTATCAACAAACTATTAAGATATTGTTCGTTTATAAATACTGTATACTTCATCCTTCTCTTGTTCTTTGTTTTCTTATGATATATATGTATAAAATTGTAACCTCTGTCTGTACATTGATTTTTTTTGCGAAATTTCACGATAACTTTTCGTTTCACATGCCATAGACACCATAACTGCATTTTGTTTCTTTCGTGCTTGTTTGTTTGTTACCTTTTCACGCATAAACGGCAGAACCGAATTTTATGAAACTTGGTATGTATATTACTACTAACCCCACTTAGACTTTAGGCTATATTAATATTCTCTGAGACGAGCAGGAGTGGGGGTTGTAAGGGAGGCCTGAATTTAAAAATAGCGGTATTTCGTTTTCTATTTGTTTTTCGGCAAATATGAACATAACAAAAGTTGTTTATTTAATTATTTAGAGTAACTTTTGTGATATTCATTTTTGTCTTTTAACAAAGTATAAACGAGATATACACTATAAACTAAAGCGGCAGTCTACTATTTCATTGGGCGCTAACGATCAAACCGAACTTCCGGTATGTCAATTAGTATTAATTCTTCCATGATTATAAGCTATATTAAAATTTTTAGGTTAGAACGGGAGTAGGGGTTATAAGGGAGGCCTGAAATAAAAATTCGCGGTATTTCATTGTCTATTTGTTTTTCGACAAACATGCATATAACAAAAGTTGTTTACTTCGTTATTTAGATTAACTTTTGTTTTATACATTTCTCCAGGAACAATTTGTGGAGCAAGTAATTTGCGTAGAAATATTGATATGCTCAACAATTCATTCCAATTTGAACTATGAGGTACCTCACCTGGAAAAATTTCTTCAAATCTGTGTTAATATTTTGTCTTTAATAACTGAAATCTATGCATAATGCACAGGAGACAGGAAATAGGACAATTTGGAGGACAGTGAAGACTTACATAAAAAATTAATTTTATTATTAACAAATGCCAACTACGGGTATTAACCCTAAACACTGGGACGGGTAAATGTCAAAATATTGTGCAAAGTAAAGCCTTGTCAAAGAAATACCATCACCATTCAGCCTTAAATAAATTCCCGGGCGAAGCCGGGTATCTGAGCTAGTATATATATATATATATATATATATATATATATATATATATATATATAATAGTGGTGTGTATCTGGCCAGGAGGAAGGCTGAATATGAGATGGGTTGACAGAGTCTAGAAGAATGCTACGTAAGCCATCGCCCAGGATAGAAAGAAGTGGGAGGAGGTTCTTAATGGAAGCTAAAGATCTCCAAGGTCCGAAAAAATGAGAAAAATACATACACACACAGATATATATATATATATATATATATATATATATATATATAGTATAAGAAATCACAGAACAAGAGAAGGATGAAGTATAAGTATTTATAAACCATTAATATCTTCATAGTTCGTTGACACGTTTAGTAAATACGTATACGTTTAGTAAATAAAACTCTTCTTCTGTT
Source organism: Riptortus pedestris (assembly GCA_019009955.1). Taxonomy (NCBI): domain Eukaryota; kingdom Metazoa; phylum Arthropoda; class Insecta; order Hemiptera; family Alydidae; genus Riptortus; species Riptortus pedestris. The sequence goes on from CM032229.1 coordinate 74,973,673, forward strand.
TTAAACCTTTTTTCATAATATTTCCCCCCACGCGTTTCGTGGTCAACATGTCCTATCTTCAGAAGGCATAAATCCTCAAACTAGAGAAGTGTATGTATCTTTCTCATTTTTTAAAAGTTGTTTTATTAAAATGTTTTAGTTAATGATTTTTACTATTGATAACCGGCCAATGCCAGGAGGATCTCTTCAGTAGTTTTAAGCTTGAGGAGCACTTCTCTAGTTTGAAGATTTATGCCTTCTGAAGATAGGACATGTTGACCACGAAACGCGTGGGGGAAAACAGAAGAAGAGTTTTATTTACTAAACGTATATGTATTTACTAAACGTACTATGTATTTACTAAGCGTGTCATCGAACTATGAAGATATTAATGGTTTATAAATACTTATACTTCATCCTTCTCTTGTTCTGTGATTTCTTATACTATATATATATCTATGTGTATGTATCTTTCTCATTTTTTCGGACCTTGGAGATCTTTAGCCCCCATTAAGAGCCTCCTCCCCCACTTCTGTCTGTCCTGACTGATGGCTCACGTGTTAACCCATCTCATGTTTAACCTTCCTCCTGTCCAGGTACACACCACTATTGCATTCATTGTCAATGCATAGGGACCCGATTGGGTTACACATTGTCACATAGCACCCCTGTTGTGAGACCTAAGCTTTCTTATCATGTGAAATCGACGTCTCGTTTCAGATATAATCTATTCTCTCGTCTTCATTCTTCTGAGTATTTCCAACCTTTCACCATTTCTTGTCTGGGTGCTCAGCAAGGACAATGTCACACACCCAGTAACCGAGTTATAGACTCTTCGTTTCAAGGCTCGTGATATTTTCCTTGATCTAAAGGCTCGAGAAACCGATGAGAAAGCCCGGTTATCAGAAGTCCATTTTACTATATATATTTCAATTTTTAGCGGACCTTTTTTTCGTCATCTCCTAGGTAGGACCAATGGGCATTGAGGAAATATTTCAAAAGTCGCAAGAGTACAACCTCACTAGTTCATTTGCCTTAAGAGAAATCTGCGTAAATGTAGATCATAACGTTTTATCAGATACAAACGTTCAAAGGAAAGTATGCTGTTTTCCACTACTAAAAAATCTGATATATGTATAGAACAAAATAAATAAAAAAATACTTTGAGTGTGAACCGTAGCATTCTTAAAGGCGTTGGGACACATCTGTAGTAACAGTCCCAACAAAGAAGCGTCAACTAGATTGTCAACGAGCTGGACAAATGGAATATAAGAAAATATAAAAGGAAGAAAAGATTTCTTTTGAAAAGTGTGACAAGGCTAAGTGGAAGTGGCCCTGTGATTGACAGAGGGACTACAATGTCCTTGGGTGAGTGGCTACCTGTGATAATGAACCTATAGAGGCACTGTGAAATCGCAATCTGCCTCCCTGTATCGGCTATCTACCTTACACACTCCTTCACGCCTAGCTTCTTCATCCATTTTCATATCAATCATTAGCTGATTTCCCTTAAATTGTACAGAAACAATCTTATTGCAAATTAAATTTACTATAGGCATTGTTATGTACATTTATTCTCTATCTTGAATATTAACCGAGATATTTGCGTTTTTCAGTTTTCAGCCTTCAGCAAACGCCCACTTCTTCTCATGTTACATAAACAACACTCCATTATATAAAAAACAACATTATTCGAAGCTTAAATACCAAATATTGTATTCAAGAGACCTTTATTAAACGTGATACATGCAAATATGTCCTGGTACCCCCCCCCTCCCCCCGTCCCGGTCTTAAGGTGTTGGACTACTAAACTTTGATTCATTGAGATAAAAATTATTGTGACTAATTATTAATAACAGTACTAGATATAGTAAATACTTTTCAATAAAAGTAATATCTTATATTCAGATATATTTCAGTAATTAATTTTATTTCCGGTGTGAGGCTGGCAGATCTGTTTGTTTCCATTTCAAACGCTTTCCGTCCGCAGATTATTGAAATTGACTGAAACATTTCTTATTTCCATTTTTATTGATTCACTTAATATTCACGTTGGTGTTGTGTTACCAGTTAGATTTATCTATTACTAAACTTCGCGAGGGAAATCTGCTTAGTTTACGCAGCCCCTGCGTGACGGACTTTTTTACTTCATGTGTCCTGCCTGTTCTAGAGTTCAAGAGTCACCATGGAGATGCTCCTGGTAGTTATAGTATAGTTAAACATTAAAGGAAAAATCGCATGAGCTCCAGCGACAGCTCAAAAAGTTTTTTTTGTTTTTTGTTTTTGTATCGCTTAAATTCTTCCCCTTTACTTGGGATGAAGACAAGACATTTTACTCGTTTTTCTTTATAAAGCAATTGATGAACACTATGAGTAATTTCCTAACTGATTTAATTATATTAACAAAACGGGTATAAATGGTATTCCTGTACGTGGATGCAATATTTCCATCACGTTAAAAGAATATTAACATCACATGTGGAAGATATTGTGAAATGTTCTTTATAAACACATCTGTTGGTTCATCACAATATGAAAGACCGCTTTCATATTTACATGACCGCTTCAAGGCAGTCTGCATTAGTCGTTCAACAGGAGATTGCTGTATTATAAAGTAATGATAGGTTAGGAACTAAATTTATTTACACCTATCTCCGTCTTATTCAATGAAAAAGAAATAAGCTGTGCCTGTTAATAGATTTCATTGAGGCACATAATTAAAAGGGTTGTACTAGGTATGCTTAAACTAAATGAACTTATTTCTGTTATACAAATATTACTTTTTTCCTTCAGGAATATGGAGGTAATAAAAAAAAATAAAGGGAAAGTAAAATGAGCTGCCATCAAAAGCATAACCCACGCAGTAGATGGGTGCTTCCAAGAATTCTTAGCATGTGTGAACCCGTCAAAGTGAGATTTTTTTTTTCTGTTTTCCATACAGCTGAACGAACTCATTTATATGTTAATAAGATACGGGGTAGTCTTCTTTCATTAAAATTCACTAAAATTTATGCGGGTTCATGCCTTACAGCTCTTAAGTAATATAAATATATATAATAAGAATTTCTAAAAAACACAAATATACATTTACAACTTCTTATAAGCCAAAAATAAAATTTAATAATGAATATCATATGAACTTATTTATACATTTGAGATTATTAAAATAAATCCTATATCCTATATCTAATTGCCTGCAATTTTCCTAGTTGTACTTTTGTTACCTTTTAGGAGATTTCCTTTTTTTTTTTTTTTTTATTGACATCTTTCCTTCTTACTTGAATTTCCTTTTACGCTAAAATGACTTTCCTTGTTCCTCTAATAGATTGCCACGTAAATAGATCTTTTTTCCCTTAGCCTCCTTATATTTTCCGTTATTGAAGAATTGAAAGAGAAGGAAACATTTTCAAAATTACTGCAGTCAAATGTACTTTTTTTGTACTGGAATTGTTCAGTTTGTAGTAAACTCGCTAGGGATATTTCACTGTATCACTGTAATTGTCATGTTCCTTTACTTCAAAAATAACAAGTCCTTGATAAGTTTAGCTAGTATCACATGAAAACCAATTTTTGTTATCTTTTCCCCCTTAGGATATATATAATATTTCGAACAGACACTTATTTCGTTATTGTAAAATATTATACAGTCCCTTTTTTAGCAGATTTCCCTTAAGGGAAATCAGCTATTGAGGTTGTACTCATGACGGAATTTTCGAAATATTTCTTGAAGTGTCCATCGATCCTACCTAGCAGATGACGAAAATGAGGTCCGTTCAAAACTGTGTGTATATATATATATATATATATATATATATATACAGAAATATATATATATATATATATTTCTCTGTTACCTCTCTAGCGGTCGCAATTTTTGTTTGATCATTACCAAACTCGATATTTACTCGTTTTATGTAAAAAAGAAAGATCAAGTTCGTTTACGGCTGAAATCGGACCAGTGGGAGGGGGGGGTTTAGGGGGGAGGATTTTCAAAAATTCGAAATATCTTCGTTACTAAACGTCGGAACGAAAAATTGTACGGAATCAATCTTATTGAAAATTAAATTTATTATAAATATTGTTATGTACATTTATTCTCTATCTTGAATATGTATTTTTATTAAATCTGGGCGGCTGACGAACGAGTGACTTTCCCGCCAAAAGCTAGTTCGGCCGTTGCCTTAACTGCTTGGATCTCGTGAAATTTCTCTATTGTATAACTTTACGTGGGAAATCTGCTTAGTTTACGCAGTCCCTGCGTGACGGACTTTTTTCTTAACGAAAATGACTCTTGTTTCTGTTTGAAATGCAAAGACATGGCTTTATAATAAGCCTTATTAGTTCTCGGTGTTTTCAATAAGTTCCAGTACAATCTCTTGAGCCAATTTCACTTTGAAAAAAGGAACTTCTCTGCATTTTTTTTTTTCCTAATCTGTTCTTCTTTTGTGTGCTGTCATTTGGGGTTTTAAAATTAGTCAATCATTGAGAATGTTACTGTAATCCTGGGTATTCTGAGTAGTCTATAGGTGTAATCCTCTTCTATCTTGTCCCTGTTGTTTGGAATCTCATGTTTTATGGGCACCATTATTTTTTTGTTCTTTTCGTTCTTAGTTTCTTCATTTTTTTTAAAAGGCTGTAGGTTCAGTTTTCAAGTGCTTGCTCTAATATTTGTCGAACCAGATTGAACAAGCTGCCATATCTAACTGCTGGCTACGCATTCATGTGCATATTGAACTGCATTAGCATTCGTCCTTGAATGTTCCCATTCATAAAACTTGTTTTCCGGCTGTTTTGATGCCGAAATGACCTTCAATTATTACGTAATTAAAGAAATACAGGATTATCTTTTGTTTGCTTAAATATATTCATTTCCTTTTACCTGACCAATGCATCTGTTCAACAAATTTTATAGAACAGAATTTATATATTATTTATGATAAACAAACATGGTATAAAACAAATCTTCAAAATTTGTTATAAGTCTCAGTCGGTTTCGATCAAAAAGGAAGGTGTACAAGCCAATGTTACATCTCTTCTTAATATGAAATTATAACATTCTAAATCTATTCGTTAATGATTTATTTATGCGAGACAAATTCCATACGTTCATAGAGAAGTCTCGCCCAAACTAGCCAAAACGGGTTTAGGGAGGGTCAAAAGGGATAATTCCCTTTGAATTTTGCATTTGAATTTTTTTCGCGATTAGAATACTGCCTTTACTTCACACAATCAAGTAAACATGTTATACTCCCGATACTCAGAAAGAAAACTTAGTTTTTAATAATGTCTGTAGAAGTTACGAAACTTTGATAACATTTTTATCGATGCACCAGGCCACGTGGAGCTGAAAGCGATGACATTGTTGCATCACACAAAACAGACAAAGCCCAGCGAAAAAATCAATATCGCCTCCTTCCACTTACTTAAAAAAAACTGGTTAATAACTTACACTTTAAGCAACTATGGCTAATCGGGACAGACTAGCGGATCTACAGGATAACACTTTTTTTCTTATGATAAGGATTTATTTTGCTAATTTCTCCCAAAATAGATTTCTTTTGCCTTTTGCGAGAATCGAGACTATGACTCAAGGTTTACCAAATATTTTGATTTCGGTTCTTCTAGTCTGCCAATGTTCCAAAACTAAGGTTGATACTTAAATGCTACAACAACAGATTCTCCAACTTCAGTACATTGGAAGTCCTTCAATACTTTAGAGAATTGCTGATAAATTTAAATGATATAGAGTTTTGTGGAAATGTTTTATGCATGTGTTAGACAGGAATATTTTGAATTTTGTCGACCAAAGCTAAATTTGTAAAAGCAAATATCAGCGACTGAGAATCATGAAACAATAAATTTTGAAAGGTAATTATGAGCTATAAGGGTGCGTGAGCGTGTTTTTCTATAACATGCCAAGGGCATCCGTGTTTTTAATACGCCCACTGATAGCGATGTAATTAATTAGTCTCTTCCCTACAACACTGGAAGATCCGTTGGATTTCTTGTTAATAGGCTATATAAAATTTAACTTCTCCTGAGCAATCACGTTTGAAGAATCTCCTTTACATTTATTATTAGGCCGACGGCAGAAGATTTAACTAAATTATCAAATTATATTAGGTTTCAATCTCTATGATCTATTCGGCTGGAAATAAAAAGGTTGAAATTTTCTTTAAAATAACAAAATTAAGAGCAGACATCAGTTGATATTTAAAAACTCTGACAGGAGCCCCATAAACTAAGCAGATTTCCCAAATGGTGGAATGAAACGTTATTGATCTCTTCTCCCGACATATTTCTATTTAAAAATTAAAATCCAATAAGCAGCAGTTGGATTTTCTCAAGATTGAACACAAGAAAGTACGAATAACTCGCTTAATATTTAAGCATCAACAGCTTAACAAGATTCGTTTTGTATTACTTTGCAATATACTCATAATAATGGAGATGTCTTGACTTTTCGACCCCCCCCCCCCCCGGTTGAATTTCAGTCATTAACGGCTATGAACTTTAGTGTTTAATGAATTGGTTAAATATTGATTATGGTATAGATCAAATAAACATTTTCGAGAGTAGGACTTAAATTCTTAATTCTTAACGTCTCCACTTAACGTATCTCACAAATTAAAAACAAAATAAATCGGTAAAAACCATATTTAACCTGGAAATGATGTAGTTCATGATATTACACCTTATTGTTGAAAAAAAAAATAAAACAACATTTATAGAACATTACATTTGCAATAAGATTGGTTCTATAAAATTTTTCGATCCGAATTATAATAATACAGATATTTTGAATTTTCGAATTCCTCCCCTCTGAAACTTCCTTTCCTTTTGTCGGATTTCGGCCATTAACGAACTAGATCTTTACCTTTACAAAAATATATATATTCAATTTATAACGGAGGTAATTTTTCGTCGTTCTGGGCAGGGTTAATGGACATTTGAATTTAGCGGCATGAGCACAATCTCAATAGCTGATTTCCCTTAAGGGAAGTCAGCTAAAGTAGAAATAAATTTTTTTAAAAGAATAAATAAAATAAAATATCAATTTTTTCCCCTCTAGACCAAATAAAAGATTAAGCAAATTTAAAATCAACCATGCCTTTAAATTTTAAGATACATTTTTGGACAAACTAAATTGAATATTAAGGTAAAATGAGGTCTCCCCTTAGCACCATAGTTGTCGAATCGTGGGATTTGTAATTGATAATTCCCAATTTCCTTTTGGGCTCACCGATTTGAGTTCCGAAAATATATGTTACACTTAGACAAAAATAGTTATTTATTATACAAGTGGCGAAAGTAGATCATTTTACAACTCGAGTGAAACGTTTACCCACACGAGCGAAGCGAGTGAGGTAATTTCACGAGAGTTGTAAATTGTACTTTCGTTACGAGTGTAATATTAAATTTTTTCTGTAATCGTGTAATACATGATAAGATCTTATCAGAATATGAAGAAAATTAGGATGTTGTGAAGATTATGGTATGTTGTTGGTAGGTTATAAGCATGGTTGTGAAAGGTTATAAGCATAGTTATAAAGCAAATAGTGATGATTGTGAAGTAGTGCAGTTATAAACAAGTGCAGGTTATAAACAAGGAAGGTAATTATTATTATATTTAAATTTTAAAATATATTGATTATTTCCACCAATAATTCATTCACATTTCAATTTATTATGTTAAGAAACATTTAAAAGCATTTAATTTCCAACTTCAATTTATTTTATAATTTATACTTATTACTAATTAAGAAAGTGATTACTTTCTTCACTCTATTGCAAAATGTTTCACTTTCTTCACTCATTTCAGTTTAGTAATGTTACCATTATTCAACGATTATAGAAAAATAATCTTTTTAAATTTTGTTTCAGATGCTATGATCGGAGGCGCTGCGAGAGTGCTAGTGACAGGCGATAGTAATAAAAATATCCCGGACTCAGGTCTGTCCGTCTGTCATTATCAACTTCACCTGAGAGTCTGTCATAGGCCGTCCTCTCTGCTAACGATTCACCCCTACCTCAAGAGCAAGGTGAGACAAATAATTAACTCCATTTATTGTAAACTAACCTATTCAAAGTCCTAAGAGGGCTTGTATGTTATTTGCTGATTTCTCTTAAAGGAAATCAGCTATTGATGAGATACACCTCCATTTTCAAAAAATTTCCTCCAACGTCCTTCGAACCTACCCATGAAATGACAAAAATGAGGTCTGTTCAAAACTATATATATATATATATATATATATATATATATATATATATATATATATCTGTTAACGGTCGAGCGGTCGCAATTTTTGTTAGATTTAAAAGTTTTATATAAAAATATTGATCATGATCGACAAATCGAAAAATTGAGTACAAACTATCTTATTGCAAATTTAATGTCCTATAAATCTTGTTCTATACATATATTCTGTATTGTAAATATTAATCAAGATATTTGGATTTTTAAGTTTTTGGCCATCAATAAACCCCCCATTCCTCCTCATCTAGTATAAACAATAAGATGAAATATCATACGAAAGCTTAAATACAAATTATTAATTTAATTGAACTTTTACTGTGAGAACTATATGCAAATTTGTTGTGTGATGACGTTATCATTTAAGATTTTGCGTTCTGAACTCCAAAATGTTTCTTCCAGTCGCCCGGCAGCCGTGGTGCAAGCCAGTGCTCTTTAACGTTCTTCAAAGGCACTGAATATGGAGCTGTTGCCCTAAAAATGCACTTTGCCAAAATTAAACGTATTGTAGAGGAAAACAGGCCTACTGTGTAAATCCAAATTTTGTCCAAGATGTTTATGGATATATATATATATATATATATATCTATATATATATATATCTATATATATAATAATATTTTTCGTATCGAAATATATATTAAAGTGTTTAGGTTTCTTTTTTTTTTTTCAAGATACATAGATTGCAGTTTTCTCAATAATATTACTTCTTTCTAATTAACTAAAACCTTATAATTTATGGCTGGAAAATTTTTTTTTTTATTTATTTGGTTTGTGCCCCACAGCGATGGTGATCGGCATAATTAGAATAATATATTTACTCCTTCATGTACTTACCTTTGTTGTACTTTATTTTTAAATTATGGAAAATATTTCTTAAATATCTGATTGTTTCTCATATCCGTGCTTTGTCAGAATGAATGCAATAATAGTTAACCTTTTTAAATCTTTTTAAGTATGCTGTAGACCTATTCTATTTTATACTATATGTTTTTGTAAATGTTTATATGTTTTAGATATGTTAGTATTTGTGGAATATATTGGCTGCTGTCAGTTAATAGTTCTGTCATATCGTAGGGTAAGTGAAGGGTACAGTATGGAACAAATATGGTAGAGCAATAATTTTTACCAAAAAATAAAGAAGAAAGATATGAATTAGTACTTGAGAAAGAGAAATAAAAAGGGAGACATTTTTCGCTTCTATGGAATTGGAAAAAACGTATTAACATCTAGTAGGTATATTTTAAGTGGTGATCGATCACTTGGGTTGAGATTGTCATTAAAAACACGATATAATTCCTTTTATTAAATGTCTTATTATTCCTTTTTCCAAAGCCTTATAAATTCTTTTTTTTCCAAATGCATAATCAAAGAATAAACAATGATTAAGAACTAAACAAATTATGACTAATGTAAAGATTATTGTGGGTGAAGAAACGAATCTAATTACTCGACTTTAATTATTAAAATGTTTTCCGGATAGGCACATTACTTTACCTTTTCTTGAAGATATTTTAACATAGTAACTTGCTGATAAGGTAGGCCATGTTGTAGAATTTTTTAATAAAATTTTCTATAAAATACTAAAATTCTCATCGGAACGAGAAACAATCTAGAAAAAAATTATCGATTTCTTTTAGCAGTGACCACGTCATATTTTCTACCAACGTTTCGCTAGTGATGCTGCTGGTCTTGAGAGCTTTAACTGAGAATCTCTCCCCGAATTACCGTGATCTCGACCTTGGAAGTTTACGGAAACACGAAGATATACAGTCCTTGGACAGTCTAGTACTTATTTATTCTGAATGACACCTCGGAAATACCGGCTCGTTGAAACGAATTTTTAATCTTAGTAATCAAGGCGCGTTTAATGATAGTAAAGTGTAAAGATGATTTGAACTATTTAGAAAGAATGCTTTCCTCATTCGGTTTATTAATGAAATCGTAAATGATGAAAGATGTTGGAGGTTATGACAAAGGGACAATCATGATGAATCACCCAAAATCCCGCTCCCACACCTTCCCCCACAATTACTATTATTTATTTGAGATGGCGCTACAATGGCGATTCATCTTTTAACATATTTGAATATAATTTTACAAACTTAAATAAATATTAAAAATGTTTACTGAGCTAAATTTTACAAATGTACAAAATAAATAGAACCATGGCGATTCATCTTTTAACATGTTAGAATATAATTTTGCAAAATTAAATAAATATAATATTTTTAAAAAAGCTAAGTTTTTTAAATACACAAAATAAATAGAATGGACAAAACTAAATATAAATTGTGAGTTATTTACAACATGAGGGAAAAAAAAAACAAGATATAAAAAAAAAAATAAACGAAAAACTATAAATAGTTAAACTGGAAGGAGGCATATCTTATATTCTACGTATTGTGCTTGCTATATAAAACTTTCATAATGGTATTAGTGACGAAATTCATTATATAACATCCTAAGTCCCACCCTGACTAGAAAAGGGTGGTAACCTGCAGATAACTCGTCCCAATTAGCCTGAGTTGCAAAAAAGTGGGCGTTAATAAATAATAATAATTCATAATGGTAAATAATAGCTTTTATATTTCATCAAATAATCCCACAATTGCTCACAGAATTGAATCTTGGGATAACTGAATATTAATAACAGGAATATGAAGGATTCGAAACTACTTAAATAGCATATTCCAATGGAAACTCTATTATTAATATACTGTGTATACTTTCATAGTCGGTTAACATATGGTGTTATACATTGGGGCACATCCAAAAATCATATTTTAATAATTAAATTGCAAAAGAGACCAATAAGGTTTATATACAACAGAAAGCTGGGAGACTCCTATCGTCCACTTTTTAAAAATAATGGTTTTCCACTCAAAATATATGTAGCAAACTATATTGTATGTGAAACAAGACATGAACTTGTCTTACAAAAATATTATTACACATAATCATAAAACATGATACAAGACTATGCTTCCAGCTTCCAACTACAAACATAAATATTTCGAGAAAAGCGTATCATCTTCAGGAGTAAAGTTAAAGCTCTGCCCAAATGTATCAAACCTATTAATAAATACTCTTTGTTTAAAAGTAAATTAAAGAACTTCATGTATGACGGATGTTTTTATACACAAGATGAAAACTTTCAATAACGTTCCATTATTAAATGAAACTACTAAATATTTGTCATAAATATAGGCCTAAAATAATTTGTGATCAGGTACGTTGTACTCTATAAGGTGGTGGGACAAGTTTCTCATCATTTATAAACAGCATTTGTGATTTTTTTTTTTTTTCCATATTTGTTTTGTAATCAGTTTCTTGACGAGTGAACACACCGGACCACCTTAGTTTGGGTAAGTTTGATAGTTTGGGCACCTCTTACCCCGTTTACATTTATTACCGGCTCTCTTAGGCTTATTTTCTGGCTGTAGCGGACATCTTTATTCTTTTCTTCTTGCCTCCTCTTCGTCTATCCTTATCCTTTCTTCTTTTGCTTTCTCCTGTCCATTACAATCCACCCTGTATCACCAGCTGCCGCCGGGTAACCCACCCTCAGCGTTCCATTACCCACCCTCATTCTCAATTATCCTCACCCTTGTAATCGAACTATAGTTCAGTAGGAGAACTGTCCTTTTAACACCCGGTAGGCTACACTACGTTCATTCATCATCATTTCAAGTTGCTGGGTCTCAGAAAAAAAAAATCATTTATAAAGCTTGTAATCCTTTAATAAATTTGCATGCCAACAAATAAAATAATGTATGGTTTTGAGTTTAAAAATTTGTACATATTTAGAGTTGTATGAAGGTTATTAATGAAACTAAAATATTGTATATAATTATTTAAATTGATGAATTTTATACTAAGTATTCTTAGAATTAGACCTAATTTTTTAGCAAATGTATTATATGGGTATAAAAGTAATTCAATACCTTGTATAGAATTTAATTTACATAATATTAGAAAGTTGTTTATAGAAAAACAAAACAAAAAAACAAACTATTTTACGTATCATATTATGTTATGATGACATTTACTTAATGGAAATAAACACATTTCATTTCTATATTCCGAAGTGAAATTCTCATTTATACCAGTGTTTATTTCTGGTTAAGTATGTAACGTAAAATACGATAATGCTGCGAAACGAGGGAGTATTTATCCGAAATGCTCAACACGAATATTCATTAAGAAAAGTGATAAAAGTGTGTGCGCGTATTTGTCATTTTGTATAGCGTGGAAGAGCATCCGGGAGTGATTACGTTCATTCGTCTCGCTCTTATGTAAATCACCCTTATGCTATGTCCATTCATAGTGAGTATGGTAGGAGTAAATTTTAGCAGATTTCCCTCAAGAGGAATCAGCTATTGAGATCGTACTCATGACGCGATTTTTGAAAATTTTCCTCATATGCCCATCGAACCTACTTCGGAGATGACGAAAGTGAGGTCCGTTCAAAATTTGTTTATATATATATATATATATATATATATATATATATATATAATATTTATATTATATATGTTTTTCTTTTAACGGTCTAGCGGTCGTAATTTTTGTTTGATCTTCACTTAACTTGATATTTAAACGTTTTATGTAAAAATAAAGATCAAGTTCGTTAATGGCTGAAATCGAAAAGGGAGAGAGGGGGAATTTTGAAAATTCTTAATATCTGTGTTATTATGCGTCGGATCGAATATTTGTAGAGAACCAATCTTATTGAAAATACAATTTTCTATAAAAGTTGTTATGCACATTTTTTCACTATCTTTACTATTAACGGAGTTATTTGCAGTTTTTAGTTTTCGGCCATCAGTAATCCCCACTCCTAATAATGACATAAGCCTAAATATCAAATATTCTTCTCATGGATTTTTTACGTCTTGGCATAAATGAAAATACATGGCGGCAGTGGTAAATCCCACGTTAACGCATCCCCTGCGTGATGGACTTTTTATGAGTGTCTGGCAAGTCGTCTTAACATTTTTATGTTAAATAAAATTCCCATCGAATTGTTATCTTGTCTAATGTGAGTCTTGATATTACACCGTACTGTATAAAAGTTTTTTATGGGTTTAGTCTACAGTCAAATCATTTCGAAGGAAATGACATATTGAGGTTGTACTCATGGGCGATTATCAAAAAAGTTAAGAAAATATTCATCGATCCTCCCTCGGGTCTAGCAAAAATGAAGAATATATTTGTCATTTACATTTTTAAAGCTTTGAAAACTCTACTTCATAATTTAATACGCTCATAATTAAAATTAATTGTTTACTTCTTACATTCTTTATCTTAGATTTTTTTTAAATTGTGTTATTATGTATTATTATTCATATTAGTCCGCTAGTGAGTACTAACTACCTACATAAATAGCATTTTTTTATTGGTTTCATTATTTTACGGAGAATAGGTTTGGTGGTTCTATAAGGAAAGGCTGTGTATAGTAACGTCCTTGCCGGAGTTCTCTCACCTTGCCACAAGGCAACGCTATATTATTCCTTCTTTCTGAAAGGTTGGCTGCCCTCGCTCAATTAGTCTGTATAACTGAATGCTATTGTTCCCTGGGCTCGTCATAACTTTATTCTATTTACTGACTACATCCGTCATTTCATTTTATTTTTGCATTAGTACAAGGTTTGGGAGGTGTGGCACTACTATTAAAATTAATTAAACCACGAATAACTGAGATGTTTCTTGGTCGGCTGTCATTACTCGACTGTTTTATTCTTTTATTTAAAACATGTGGTGAAAGGACAAAAAACAGCTGATTTAACGAAAATGTGAATTAAAATCAGCTGATTCCTAAAAGAAAAAAATATCACATTGTTCTCCACCTCTAAGTCTTCTGATTTCAAGAGCAGAAGGGTCTCTTCACTAGTAGCGACGTCCACAACCCCCACTCTTGCATCCTTGCCTGGGTAAAGCGCTGTCTATTTTCCTTTCTTCCAGTTTCCTCTGGTTCTGTTAGGATCAACCAAGCAGACGATTTGTCCAATCTTTATTGCTGCTTCGTCCTTGTACCTCTTAGTCCTGAAGATTAAACCTCGAAGGGAAACCTGGTTTATCTTTTCCAGAACATATCCGTGATCTGTTGAGGGATTCTCCATCTCTTCGAAAAGCTAATGCTTTTAGGAATAGGATGGTGGTGCACTCCTGCAAGGTCCTATCGAAAAGGGATTTAGTGTATGTGCTTCAGGCTCAAAAGGGTCATCGGAGACTGCATTTTCAGCCTCGGCAAATAATGTAGATAAGACTTCATCCCTCCTTCATTGTCACGGAGAGAGCTGTTTTACTGATCGCATTAATCTCTCCCAACATTCTCCCTTGTTTGGTGCAGAAAGAGGGTCGATCTTTCATTCTAATCCAAGTCCTGTGAGTTCAGTATGGATCCTTTCTTGATGAAGATTTCGTAGGCACATAACAATTTCATTATAAGCACATTTGAAGTTTTTGTCATTGTCCAGCCACAGAAACTAAGGACAATCTCTTCGACTGGCCATAATGGTACTATCTTTGGAAAGGTGTTGAGTAACGTCCAGATGTTTAGCTCGGGTTGTGAGAAATGCAGAAATAGATTACTTCGGACCTCTGTGGGCCACAGCGGTCCGAAGTAATCTATTTCTGCATTTGTAAATGGAAGATTATGGTGATCTAGACGTTCCTTAGCCAATTCCCCCAATAACTGTTGCACCTGTTTACTTCTATGAGTGATTTAACGGGGTGGGGGTCCATAAATAGATCTCTCTAAATGGCCCATAAAGATTATGAAGATAACTTTTCATATTTTCTCCATACTTTTAATTAAAGTCGAGTTGTATTGTTGAATTATCAGGTATCATAATACTTTTGTGTAAATCTCAAGCATCATAATAATGTTCTGTAATTTTCATAAGTGTCGAAAGAAATTTAATGAAGGAGTATGAGTGACAAATGTATTGAAGTGGTTCTACTGAAGGACGTCATCTCCCTCGTAACATGCTAATTATTACCATCTTGACAATTTATTAGCTCCAATTCAAGACCTCACAAGTATCATTATATAATACAAAATAATCACAGCGATTTAATACTCAATCTTAGTATCTTTTTTTAAAATCATTGCACCACTTGTACTCGAAACCCTAAACATCATCTAAGAAAGAACCAGTGGCGAACTGGCATCTTGTATTATATATATATATATATATATATATATATATATATATAATATACATATGATTGTAGATTTGTTATGTTTTTTTTTATTTTTTTTTTTTTTTATAATCATCCTTTATTGAATAACAAGAAAAAGACAAAATAATTCATAGTGTTCCTTCTGACCACTGCAATTTTACACAAAGAATCATAAAATAAAATTTTCTATTTAAGTAGAAGATTGTTGTGAATGCAATTATATTATTATTATTAATATCAGTTATTTTAAAAATTTACAAATTTAAGTGATGTTAAGAGCTAATAATACTAACAAGTGCAGTTTTCCTTATGATTAGAGGTAGAATAGGGATTAAGATAAAGGGGTTTATATGTACTTAGTCTAGCCTCATGGGCATTTATTCAATCAGTTTCTCGTGATAGAGTAAAATGTGCTTAGTTCGTTTGTACACGAACCTTGCAGTGCTCTGTTTGTTATAACTACCTATTTCATTGATGAGTGGGTTATTTTTGTGTTTACAATATTTGAAAAACTTAGTGGTTAGCTTACGGATATATGTCTTTATCATTAGTAAGTTGGAAATTTGATGTAATTTTCTTATTCTTGTATGATAGGAATGATTGCTTATATACAATTCTCAGACATTTGTTTTGAAATATTTGTAGCTTTCTTAAATTAGTGTTTGATCTATAACTCCATATGGGGCAAGCATATGTCAATACTGATCTGATGTTGGCTTTGTATAACATTAGTTTATTCACAGGACTAAGTTTCGATTTACGATTAAAGTATGGGTAAATCTGGCAAATAACTTTGTTAGCTTTATCACACGTTTTATTTATGTGTTCTGTGATATATTATGTATAAACGGGTATTCAGGACGTTAATAAGTCATTTTCCTAGTTCTCTTCCCAGCCCCTCACTGTTATATACAACTCCTTTATTTTTAATGTACAAATTCCTGTGATTTTTGCAAATGTTATGCAAAATATAACTTAGACTTATAACTTGATACTGGAAATGAATTCTTACGTATTGTGTTATGTTGTAAAATGAATTTAGAATGGAAGAATTATATAAGCCAATCTAGTCTTTGAATTATGAACATTATTAAACTGACAATGGAGATTAATTTAAGAAGGCTGATACCAGGCTAAATTATATAACTCTACCATCCTTGATTCATTTTTGTTCCCCTTAACAATGTTCCGGAACTACGGCTACGTTAAAGGATTGACCCTTAGTTTATGATTTCTAACTTAGTAAATTTGTTATTCGTTTGAAAGAATTTGTTATTTCAAAATAAGAATTTGAATATTAAGTAAATAACCGCTCCAGTACATTGGACAAATTTAAAAGTGGCTGATGGACTTATAAAGAAAACCCATCACACCTGGGCACAACTTTTTTATTGAAACTATTCTGGATGTTTTCCTGATAAACGCAGCCATTAAGTTCTCCTTTAGCCATTAGCTAACATCTACTCCTCGAGGGAAGGTGAGTCGAAATACAGATTCAGGAAACCTTGATAAAGACTTTTAGGTGAAACTATTTTAGTTGTTTTTATGATTGAAACATTCACACTAATTTTAATATAGAATTTCTTAGTGACTTCTAGTTTTTTGTTAGATGTTCTGCGGAAAACGCAACATGGCGAATAAATGTGGAAAAATGACTAATAAAGCAATATCACGTACCCAGTAAATATGATCAAATTCACTAGCCTTTTTGATAATAATAGAAGTGTATACTAATGAATTTGGAAGTCTATCTTCCAATCTACTTGAACTGAGAATACATATTATCACAATTTAAAAAAATCCGTCACGCAGGTGCTGCGTAAACTAAGCAGATTTCCCACGTAAAGTTATACAATAGAGAAATCTCCATATGAGTACCGAAAAGTTATGGAAACGGCCGAACTAGCTTTAGCGGGAAACTCACTTCGTCCGTTATGTACTCCCATTTAATAAAAATGCAAATATCTCGTTTAATATTCAAGATAGAGAATAAATGTATATTACAATATTTATAGTAAATTTAATTTGCTATAAGTTGAATCCATACAATTTTTCGATCCGACGTATAGTAATGGAGATATTTTGAATTTTCGAAAATCCCTCTCTAAACCCCTCCTCCCACTGGTCCGATTTCAGCCATTAACGAACTTGATATGTCTTTTTAGATAAAACGTTTAAATATCGAGTTTGGTTACGATCAAACAAAAATTGCGACCGCTAAAGCGTTCACAGACATATATATATATATATATATATATATATATATATATATATATATATATATATAATTTTGAACGGATCTTATTTTCGTCATCTCCTAGGTAGGATCGATGGACATTTGAAGAAATTTTTCGAAAATCGCGACATGAGTACGACCTCAATAGTCCTAATAAAATTTAGAAATCTTTGTTAGTACTATAGAATGATGATAATTAATACATTGCAATTTTCATTTATTTCATAAAAGAGAAAATTAAATATTGTATATTGTAATAAATCTTCAGATATTGTTTAGAGAGGAGCCATTTTAATTTGTATGTTTCCTAAAAAGGTTTGTAGTGAAGTTGTAGATGCAATTGGGAGAAGGTTCCCACTTCAAGGACAGCAACATTCCCTCACTCGTCCTTAGCCCCATCTGGTCAGCCATGCACTTACATTTATCCCTGGGGAAAATGATCCCGTCATTATTTCGTATGACTTTAATGAATACTTATCCCGTTCAATAGATTGGACTTGTTACTTCTATTCGAAGCCGTCAGACGCCAGAACGAATTCTATCAGGTGTAACAAAAAATGCAATTAATACAGGAAATAGTTTGGTTAAATGTTGAAATATTCCCTCATCAACAAAGCTGCATACTTTCCGAATTTTGACTTGTTAATTCAAGCGGAAATGCGCAGATAACAATGCAACAAACACGTCATTTTGCATTTTTGGAGGAGTTTTATATCTGTAGTTTGATCTGACCATGGAGTTAATCTAAAACCCTTGTAATGGAGACCAATTAAGTAAATCAGGAATGAACTCTTATAATTCTGTTTTAAAATGATGTTACAAAGCATAGGTTGGAGGTATTTTTATGATAAACTAAGAAGGTTCTCTACAAAATCATCTTTATGTGTAATAGGGACGGATGGACTTCTTATTTTACACATACACTCGGGGACGGTGGTCCAGCCTTTAATATCTACGTTACATTTTGAAACATGCTTAAAAAAGACGAATTAGCAGCTTTTACTTAACGGTGACAGGTCATGAGATTTCGGCATCAAGTGCCCCACTAACTCTCCTGTGCATGACCAAAATGAGGACCGTTCAAAATTTGTATATTTATATATTATTTGCTACCTTTTTAGAGATGTAGGCCTCTAAAAAGATAGTTTTTGATCATTACCACAACTCTATATTAAATATTTCATGTGAAACAAAAAAATCATTGTCAAAATAGACAGGGAGGAATATGGAATAGAATCTAAAATGCTGCCATTCCTATAAGGTGAACAAAGTTTTCGTAGCCCCTGCGCAAAGGGATTTTTTTTTGTACCCGCATATCATTGTATTACTATAAAGATTGCACTTTGGAAATATCACCAAAATAATTTGCTATGTTCCAAAATGGTCAATATTTCTTTAGTGGAATAGGATTCCCAAGGACACTAGTAACATGTAAATCACTCTGTTTCACCTTGAACTAAATAATTACCTTATTCCGGTAACATTCGCTCCAGATTCTGTGCTTTTAGCGGATTTCGCATAGAGGAAATCAGCTGTTGAGGTTTTATTCATGGACCGATTTTTTAATACTTTCTTCAAATGCCTAGTAGAAACTGAAACTGAGACATGCTCATGTTTACACATACCTATATACATATAAATAAAATTTATTTACTTTTAAATACACTAGCTGCTGGATTTATCACTTAATTGTTACCAAACTCAGTATTTATTCGTTTAATGTGAAACTAAAGGTCAAGTCTCGAAATTGGATCTGAAGACGGATTTATGGGGTGGGTGGCGAAAAGGTCGAACATTATATTTAAAATCTTTGTTAGCATGTCATTACTCTACAATATTTATTCTTCCTACATCTTCTTTTTGTAACATTAATTCTAACCGACTTTTTAGTATTTTTTCGTAATCAGCATTAAATAAACTCATAGTGCTGCTTAAGGGATTTTCACATTAGGCGAATTACATTTGTTTTGTCAAGCTTAAATTTATGTTCTTTAGTCGCTTGAAATTTTAATTGGGGCCAGAAGTGTGATTAAGGAATTTGAACTCCACTAGGCGAATTTATGAAATGGCACGTTTTACAGCGATTTTGGTTGTATTTTTGCTGTAAGAGTTTACTGTGTGTTTGTGAGTAGTTTCTGTATGTTGGGAAGTTGACAGAAGGAATTTGCATTGTAAGGTAAAGATATGTGAATTTGAAGAAATTATTGAGCGATAATATTTCCTTAATTTTCAATTGGTTATGGCTGTAGCCTTATTGCTCCTAGTGGTCTAGGAAGTAGAAATAGATGGAAGAATGTTTTATTTTTTCCCCTTTATTTTATTTTGTTTAAGCGTAGGCCTCAAGGGTTTATTTCCTGCAGATAATTCGTTGTATGGTGAACCGAGTAATTATCTGGAAATGATGAATTCTGGAAAAAAGGACTTGGGAATGGGGTGGGTTTATAAATTGCGGTATTAAATGCTGAATCTTTAGGGAAATATTGATATCGAGGAATGAAATGATGTTTTCCTCATGTTCTCCAGGGTGGGGAGCATTTACTGAAATTTTTAAGCTAAGGGGCTATAGGTTACAAAAATCGTTGATGCATTGGTCCATAGGTAACTAGGAATAATGTACGTAAAAATGAACCCGTACGAAAAATGAGTGTGTATATATATATATATATATATATATATATATATACAAATATATAAATAAATAAGTTGGATGCCGGAAACCAATCAACAATCATGAACAATCATGAAAATGCCTAGAAAAGTAGAATATTTAATTGAAAAAAGGGTTCCCCAGTGACGTTATGGTGGTTTGTTCAAACCATCACATTTCTACAGTTAATGGAGAATCTACAGTTAATGTGGTGATCCCATTGGCATTGAATGTCTTTGCTTGTAGCCCTGAAAAAGAAAGTAATTTTCATAAAGTTCAGGAAGGGGAAAATCATTTCATATTTGGCCCATAAAAAGATTTACAAAATGTTTACCCATGCATGTACCATGAACTTTTAGCAGATTTCCCTTAAGGGAAATCACCTGTTGAGGTCGTACTCATGACACGATTTTCGAACATTTTCTTCAAATGTCCATCGATCCTACCCAGGAGATGACGAAAATGAGGGCCGTTCAAAACTCTCTCTCTCTCTCTCTCTCTCTCTCTCTCTCTATATATATATATATATATATATATATATATGTATATATGTCTGGTAACACTCTAGACTGAGATTTCTCTATTGTATAACTTCACATGGGAAATCTGATTAGTTTACGCAGCCCCTGCGTGACGGACTTTTTTAAGTATTTTGTAAAAGGATGTGGATATTAAAAAATATCTTGAATGTGCTCTGGGATGGATGATTCTTTGGTAACAAATTTGTACGTGCTCAGAGCAATCAGCTGGTGAGTTAGAAATATCGCGCGCACTAATGGAGTTGCGGAAAAGTGGAAATCTGCCAAGGGGTTTTTCCATGAGGAAGTAGGAAAAGAGGCAGCATTAGGTAAGAAAATGTTGAGGATTCATCTAGAGGTGTTAATATATCGGTGACCGGGCTGTGGTTGAAATCCGCAAGTTATATCCAAGAACGGCAGTGGCAAAGGTTCTGATTCTTAAAGTTCATATTTTTAAGTAATAAAAGTATGTTTGATAATTGTAATATTCTTTTGGATCTAAACT
Organism: Riptortus pedestris; assembly: GCA_019009955.1. Classification (NCBI taxonomy): domain Eukaryota; kingdom Metazoa; phylum Arthropoda; class Insecta; order Hemiptera; family Alydidae; genus Riptortus; species Riptortus pedestris. The sequence continues at coordinate 74,995,006 of CM032229.1, forward strand.
AAATAGGGGGAAAGCTAGTATTATTTAATAATCCCCTTTTTCAGAAAATTACTATTGTGCGACGTCAAGATATTTTACAATATTTATTTTTCATAATAACAATGTTTCCCCTGGGGGTTTTGTTAGTAAAAGGCTGGGAGTGCCTTCAAGTGTAATCCAGAAATATTCTACATGGCCTTTTAGGCGACATGAGAGTAAAGTGCTCCCATTTGGAAGGTTACACTGAAATATACTTAACCCTCGCCCATTGCAGTTCTAGATTTTTAAAGATTCAGTTCTTTTGAAATGAACTGGGTTAATACTAGTCTTGCGTAAGAAGGAAGTCTTACCGTGACTTTACTTCCTTTTTAATTTAAGTTATTAATGAATGACGATATTTCTGATTATAATTGAAATGTTTCTTGTATATAGTTGAAGTAGACATTAATATATGTATGTGTATATTTTAATGCTACTTTTTTGAGTTAGGCAATTCCTGTTGTTAAATATAATTATAATCCACAACTTTATTATGAGATATCGAATAGGTTTTTATACACATGTCTCGGTTTTTTGAGCGTATTTCCGACTCTATCGCAAATTTAGTTGGCTACTTTCAAAGGGCTTCAAGTGATTAAGGCACATGAAATGAATGAATGGAACTCTGGTTATCTCATGTATAATAATAAAGATATTAAAATACATTGGGAAAAGAGACATATCCAGGCTACTTTGTTTAAGGAGGATATGCATAAAGTTGAGATTAGATATATTATAAGCACATACCTGTAGATAACCCGTCCCAGTTAGCCTTAGTTGCAAAAAGTGGACGTTAATAAATAATAATAATAATATAAGCACATAGAAAATATTAACTCTTCTGCGTTAAAATAAAATATACAAACCCCAATTAACCCTGTTTTTATTTTTAAAATGAACATCAATACAATATAATTGTAACTCTCCTTGCCGTGCCTCTTGTTGAAATCCGTGAAAAATCCACCACAAATAATTTGATGGTATGAATTATTCAACCATATTTAATATGCATAAATAATATACGTACAATTGGTAATAAATTAAACCTAAAATATGAACAAATTCTGAAACCAACTTTTAGAATTCCTCTAACCCCCTCCCCTCCCTCTGGTCCGATTTCAGCAGTTAACGAACTTGATTTTTCTTTTTACGTTAAACGACTAAATATCGAGTAGTCTTAATTTATATGAAAATGATAATTTGGCGAAGGAAGAATACGGAGCTTGTGATATTGATAACAGGTAGTGAGTAGTAGTGGTGGCTATTGTTATAATAATGATGATGTGAAAACATTCTCAGAGACTCCAGAGTCAATAACGCAGGGGATGCTTAAAATGAGATATCCAACGTACTGTACTCGTTATTGATCTGTCAACATCTAGTAGCCATTTATCCTGTAATAAGAACTCTATGTATGAAAAGTAGGCTAGTCATGGAATGTTTAGTGGCTCAGGTGAAAATCGCATAAAGGTGTTTAAAAATCGAATAATCATTAAAAATGTTAAGAAATCTCCATTAATACTCTAGTTAGAGAAAAAAATGTATAGAATGCCCATGTAGAAAATTTAATAATTTTTTAACGAGCTCAAGGACTTTCTGACCTCTGTTTATTACTTTTAAAAGTTGCTCTTATTTATGAATTACATTCATTGAACTGATACTATTGACTTCCGATTGCAAAATTAAACTTTATTTCTGTTACATGAGAATTCTTCGATTGAATTGATTAGACTTGGGTTTATGTATTAATGGAATGAACAGCAAATGTTGTAGTTAACTACTAATAAGGCGATGGCGAAAAGAGGTACTTCATAGTCCAAATATATATTCACTAAATCTTCCTTAGTATTGGAATTATCGAAATAATGAGAATAATGTATTGTGTTTAGAATTTATTTCCAATACTAAATTATGATTTATTAATTTCGAGCGTTTGTTTTCCCTTTCATTTTTCTTGTGAGTTTCCTCAATGGAATTACCAGAGAATACATCAACAAAACTGAGTTTTAATATTTAATACAAATGCTAAGATAATCCAAACGTTGTATTTCTACAGGAAACAGCATTTACTTCATTCGGACAAATATTGCAAAGACAGATATTCTTAAGATAAATTCCTTCGGTCGTTACTTCTTACATGATCGGGGTAACGAGACAGAGTCTGACGAGAAGGGCATTTTGAGAATATGACGAAAAAGAAGGGAGAATTTATTGCTTTGATCTATTCTTTATAGTTTGACGGGAAACGATATTCATATGAAGGCGGCAACGACGGGTACCACAGCTGTTCCCCTCATATAAACTTTTTCCAATTCTCACTTCATTCATTCTCTTGTTTATACTTCAAGGGTATAAACGAAAATGAATGGCTTAAGTTAATCTTATTTGTTTATTTACTTTGGAGACCATTTTCATTTAAATTCATCAATTGCTGGTCTCAATTTAAAATCATTTAATTGGAATCTCATTAGGTCCATAGATACCTAGGAATAATATACCTAAAAATGAACCCGTATAAAAAATGAGTATACATATATATTGCGTTGGCTGGATCGACATACCTAAAAAATTAAAATATTTAATTGAAAAATGGGTTCCCCGATGACATTATACTGGTACGTTCAAACCAATCCATATACATTTGTGCAGCTAATAGAGAACGTGGTTATCCCATTGGCAGTAAATTGGTTTGCTTCTAGCCTTGGAAAACAAAGTAATTTTCATAAGGCAGGGGAAAAGTCAGTTTATATTTTCACCATAAAAAAATTTGCAAAATGTTTACCCATGTGGGTATTAAAAATATCTTAAATGGGCTATGGGATATTTGATCCTTTGGTAACATATTTGTAGGTGCTAACAGTAACCATATGGTGAGTTAGAAATATCGCGCACTCATATATAATTTATTTTGGGAGTTAGATAATGAGTAAACGAAGATTTCTGTTGAATTGTTTGATTCACACGATCTATTTCAGTTCTTGTTATTATTATTATTGCCTGAAGGTTATATTTACAAGAAAGGACCTTCAGCGTGGCCATAATAAATGTTATATATTCATGAGTCTCTTAGCTTTCATGGAAGTACGGTCTGCAGTCGTTATGAGAATTCGAAAGATAAGTGAGTGCACAAATTCATTTGATTAATAGTGAATTTTTTTAAATTTCATTGTTACAAACGCTACTTCCAGAGGTTGAATTCATATGTAATTAATTTCCTGTTGCTCTTAAAAAAGCTACTTATTCAAACCACAGATTAAATTTTGTAAATATTCTGAAGTGTATAGACTTTTTGAAAAATGACACTCCTCCACCTGTCTACAATGAACAAATCTGTCCGACCCTTAGGCGTGAGAGAGAGATGGTTCAAAACCACGGAGTAATTTAAATATTTTTATATTTAATGTCATAATCGTATTTTTATTTTATCCCCTCTAACTTGATTATTAGTTTTTCATGAAACGCTTAAATATCGAACTTGGTAAATAAAGATTTTGCACCATAAGCAAATGCTCTTGGTGAGATCATGAAATAAATATAATTCGAGGACTTACTCAATTGAAACATTTTTCTAGAATAGAGACTAATCCGTATTTATAGGTTAGGAAAAGTTTTCAACTGTCTCAATAGAAGTGCCAAAACAGATATGAAACACAAAGATGTCTTAGATTGAGAATTCCAAAAGAAGGAAGTTGCTTTTATTTTATTAGAAACCACCTCAGAAAACGTGTAACTATTACGAAAAAATGGAATATTTACTTCTTACCATTGCATCATGAATATATAGGGATTGATAGCGTTCACAGTACAAACTAACGATTTCTGGTAGGTTAAACGCGAAAACGGATGATCTAAAATTTTCTGGGCGAGAGGACAGTGTTTGAAAGTGGATAAACAGATAGGGACAGCTAGCCTTGAGAATAAGGCCATTGATGCATGTCTTAGGCACTGGAATCGAATCAAGACTTAATGCCCAGCAGAGCATACTCCTCCACCAATAGGGTTAATGGCCGTGCAGATGATAGCAATATTATTGACGGACTGATGTACCTCCAACCATCGATCCAACCCTGACCACTGCCTTCCCATATCGCTACACACGGCTCAGTCGCCTGTTTAGTTATCTATTACAGATGGAGTGAACTCTCAACAGCATTAGATACACCTGAAAAAATTTATTTTGAATAAATTTTCTACCATGACCCTATTTGAAGGGGTTATTTTGAACTATAATACGTCCTTAAATAAAAACTGATTCGTAGGTTCAGCATTTATTTTATCAAAAAAAACCGTCGCGCAGGGGCTGCGTAAACTAAGTAGATATCCCTCAAGAAGATTAACAATAGATATATCTACATACTGGAACCACAACAGCACCGTCAATATTAAGTAAATAAATACAATCGATAATAAGAAACCTCCCGACAGGAAGCGTCGAGCGGGACAATAACTATTACTGACTATTAATTTCACAGGAAACTATTTACTATATCTAATACTGAAATTTATAATGAATCAGAATAATTTTTATCTCAATCAAATAAATTTTAGTAGTCCAAGAACTTAAGATGAAGGGGGGGTCACAAGAACATATTTGCATGTATCTCGTATAATAACGGTCTCTTGAAAGTAATATCTGGTATTTAAGCTTCGAATAATGTGGTTTAATACATAACAGAGCAACATGAGCAAATCTATGTTAATATTTTATATTTAATAATTCAAATCTATGTTATTTTTTTTAACGCCAGTAACAGATTGCATCAAGTAAAGTATACTACCCACCCCCTTCTCTTCTCCCAAACATTAATTCATAAGAAAAGCCTTTTGGCCCTTAAATGTATTTAATACTTTATTTAATTAACACGTCAAAAGTATTTGAACAAAGAGTTTTAGCATTCTGAAGATAATGTAATCAGATTTGTTATTATAATTTAAAGTATTACCTGACTGAAATCCTAAATGAGTAGGCTGGCACCACCGATATTAGGGAAGTGTGGGATACTTCCTTTGTCCTATCAGTTCTGCCGCTTCCCTGCCGACCTCATATTGGTCTATGTTTACATGCTACTTTAGCAATGTAGTGTTATTCTCAGGGATGTGAATTTGTTTAATTATCATAAATAAATAATTTAAAAGGATGAACGCTGACCGGATGCACCCAGTTTTTTCTGGTATTTATTAACTCTGCTCGGTTAATATATGTTATACTTTACTGAACACACAATGTAACTTACATAACAAATAATTTTATTATTAACAAATTCACAGCAACGACGGGTATAAACTCTGGGACGGAGAAATGTCAAAATATTGTGCAAAGTAAAGCCTTGCCAAAAAAATACCATCATCATTCAGCCTCAAATGAATTCTCGGCGAAGCCGGGTAACTTAGCTAGTGTATATACATATATATATATGGCAATTTTGAAAAAAAAGCTCAATCTCGTAAATCAATGAGTAATGAAAATTTTGATAATGTGTTAACCCGAAGTAAAATACACCAATAACATGTTTGCAGATTTCAGTTATGGGCGAAAACCAGCTATTGCATTTTCCATCATGGTGGGGTTATCACAAGATTCCTTCAAATATATTTAGATTCCATAAATCAGATAGAAAATGCAAATGGATAACGTGTCTGTTACTGAGCGGTCAATCGAAAAACTTTAACTAATAAACTTTGTTACTCTTCTTTTTTCCAGAAATCGATCTATAGAATTTGTTACAACACAATTACTAACTGAGATATTATAATTAGAATTCTAACTCACATACGATTTTCACAATAAGCTACAATTTCACGATTCTGAGGGCCCATACTTAGAGAGAAATGCAGATTGGAGGTGAAACGAGATACCCCCCACTAACGTTAACTCCAACTAATTCCAGTGATGAAATGTATGACCTTTCAGTGTTACGTCGTCTTCTTAGAAGATGTATCCCTCATTCATAAATACATTATGACACGGTTATAAATATTTCTTACTTTTGGAGTAAGTAAATTCTCTTCAAAAATTGTTATACAACTTGCTTTTCCGATATGTCAATTCAGTTTATAGACAGATTAAAACTAGGTTAAGCTAATATTTTTAAATGGTTAGCCCATGAGAGTACAATTAACAATTAATTTAACAAAACAGTTTTATATATAATTGTGTTTATAGACATGTAATCCTATTATTGAGTAAATGTTTTTATACCCAACGCATTGGTAGATTTTAATTTCGAACAATGGGCGCAGAGAAATGCCATGACGCGTCATGGGTTAATCAGTTTGCTTTCAACGCTTTGTGGGAAATATTGAGGTCACTGACTGAATTCGGTATTTGAGAGTGGATACGTATTAAAGCAGTATCGTTACTCCGAAAAATGGATGAATATTTACCGAAAATAGTAATCCCGAAAAAGAGCAAGTAACACATATTATCTCTCACTGTCAAACTGTATTCGTGTCTAATGCATGTCACTGAGAATCAAGCATGGAGAGATTTGATAAGGATTGTATGGAACTAGCCACTGGTTGATAAGACAGGATGATGTAGGATTGGATATTGCGAATAGTGCACAGCTGGTTAGCCACTCCCAACCACCGACACCAGAGGCCGGCCCACGTTCTATATTACCTCTTGGCTTCAATTAGCAAGGCACTACATCACAGCCAATATCACTGATCCAGGCATGCATTTCTCTCATGAAACTGATCAATAACTGTCACATTAATCCAGCATGCAACACTAACAGCCAGTTGGAAAATTTCCATCTCTGTTGAGTGAGTATTTTTTAGAGGCACCCATAGGTTTTCAATGCATTAGTTATCATCAATAACTCATTTTCATTGTATTCATCTCAGTCACCTCCTTCTGGATAATAAAATGAAGTCTTAGGATATAACGTTATTTTAAAAAGTCAAAAAGTTAAAATGCGACAAACATTGCGACAACTAGAGCGTCTATATATAGTTATAAACTGACATCATTTTCGTTTCTCCTGGGTAGGATTGGTGGGCATTTGAAAACATGTTTCGAAAGTTGCCCCATGAGTACAACCTCAATAGATGATTTCCCTAGCTGATTTTTATGCTAAAATGTCCATAAGTAAGCCAATAATGAATGACTCATCTTTAGACTGGATCTGTCACGGTCTTCGAATATGACAATAATTAAAAAGTCCGTCACGCAGGGGCTGCGTAAACTAAGCAGATTTCCCATGTGAAGTTATACAATAGAGAAATCTACATACGAGTGCCGAACGTTTACGGGAACGGCCAAACTAGCTTTTGGCGTGAATCATAGCTCGTCCGTTACACTTAATAAAAATGCAAATATCTCGGTTAATATTCAAGATACAGAATAAACGTATAAAACAATATTTATAGTAAATTTAATTTTCAATAAGATTGGTTCTATATAATTTTTTGATCCGAAGTATAGTAACGGAGATATTTCGAATTTTCGAAAATCCCCTCTAAATCCCCTCTCCCACTGGTCCGATTTCATTTAACGAACTTGATCTTCCTTTTTACATAAAACGATTAAATACCGAGTTTGGTGACGATTAAACCAAAAATTGCGACCGCTAGAGTTTTAACAGACAAATATATATATATATATATATTTTTGAACGGACCTCATTTTCGTCATCTCCTGGGTAGGATCGGTGGTTATTTGAAGAAATTTTTCAAAACTCGCGTCATGTGTACGACCTCAATAGCTGATTTCCCTTAAGGGAGATCTGCTAAATCCGCCCCTTTGAAGAAAGTAGATCCCCTTTGTGTGTGTGTTTGTGTTTGCGATCGTGGGTGCTGGCGTACATCTTAACCTATCACGAGATTAATTCTCATTTCCAAACATTGCTCATATTCAATTTTATTTTACTCTCATCATTGTTCTGCAGTTAATTTATATTTATATGTGCTATTATTAAGTATTTATATATGTGTATTAATCATTTTCTCTTTCTCGTGCATTTAATAGTGTTCTGTTTGTTCTTCGTTACCTATGTAGTTTTCTACTTGAGAAAACAAAATGAGTGTAAGTGTTTAAAATATATTTACGCTCATATTTTAAGTGACAATTACTCAGCACGTAATTTTTTTTGTTTATTAAATTATGAAATATTATTGCGGAATTAATTGATGTTTCGAACTGCTGGTTGATGATGGTATATAGAAAGCGACCTCTATTGGGGCTTTGCCCCTATGACATGTATTTTTTCAATACGTTCTATAATTTATGAGAGAAATAAATGGAGGCGCTATTGTTGGACTTCATCAATACGCCACACTCTTTTGAGGACAACTTGGGTTCAAGGACAAAATGAAAAGTGACTATAAGGTTATGAAGGTTCAACCTAACAAACACTCAATTTTCGTATAATGTGAAATGTAGGTATTCTGGTAGAATCAGATAGAACTGAACAAACTATTTCACAATGCTCTGTAATAGTCGCTAATTTTTGGATCATTTATTTATAAAAAAGTTATTTTAATATATAGATGTACTCGATTTCTATTTATTTTTCGGTTAAATTGGGTTCATTGAGCTTTATGACTGTATTGACCTGATCGGTAATTTTCAGAATCAATATATAAATACCTAAGCTATATATATTAATTACTTTTAAAGGAAATATTCTATTTTAAAAAGGGTTTGCTTGAAGGGTAATCGACATGAATAAAACCAATAATATTTATTGGTGGAATACATGTTTTTCTTTGCGGCCATAGATTAAGAAAGAATTTCTGATCTGGATAAGTTTTCTCTTTAAAGCGCAGCTCTCACAATGTATAAATGACAAAGTAAGCCATCTACTCATAATGTAATTCAGGATTTAAAGGAAGCACGTCATTTAAATTATACTTCATAATACCACTTGTAAATTGTTATCAATTCGCCATGGTCTATAGATTTACACTGTTAGTCAATAATTATATAATAGCCCCGCGTTGATATTTTGAATAGTATAAGTAATTCCCGTCAAAGTTGTGAAATATGAAAAATAAATAAATTATTATAAATTATCTTTAGGAAGGGAGCAAAACGGAGGGGAAAATGCCATTCATTCTAAATACTGATTTCCAAGTGTTGTGCTGCCGGTGCATGCAAGGTTTCGTGATACGGTTGCATTTCTGGTTTACCTACATGTCGGAATAAAGCTAGAATTCTCCTAACTAATTAATTATGACTCATTGAAGCATTATGACTCTACATTTATTTTTTTCACTTTAGATAATTGCGTTGATCCTATAATTCCAGTTAATGCAACTGTGGATCATCCCGACTGATTATCTACACTTTACGACCCTATTATCAGATTTCCCTCAAGAGAAATCAGCTATTGAGGTCGGACTAATTACGTGGTTTTCAAAATTTTTCTTCAAATGCCCTTTGATCCTACCTAGGAGTTGATGAAAATGAGGTCCGTTAATAACTCTGTGTGTGTTGTGTGTGTGTGTGTGTGTATAGGAATATATTTGTCTGTTACCGCTCTAGCAGTCGCAATTTTTATTTAATCATCACCAAACTGGGTATTTAATGGTTTTATGTAAAACGAATGATCACGTTCTTTAACGGTTGAAATCGAACCAGTGAGAGGGGGATTTAGAAAGGGGAATTTCGAGTATTCGAAATATCTCCGTTACTATACGTCGTATCGAAAAAGTGTATAGAATGAATCTTATTGCAAATTAAATTTACTATAAATATTGTTATATAGATTTATTCTCTATCTAGAACATTAACCGAGATATTTGCATTTTCCAATGAACCACATTATTCGAAACTTAAATACCAAATGTTGTTATCCAGAGTACCTTTATTATACGAGATATATGCAAATGTTCTTGTGGCCTCCCTCCGTCTTAAATTCTTGGACTACTAAAATTTGATTGATTGAGATAAAAATTATTCTGATTCATTATAAATTACAGTAATAGATATAGTAAACAGTTTTCAATAAAATTAATATGTTATATTCTGATATGTTTCAGTTACTGTTTTTTTTTTATTTTCTGTGAGCCGTTGGCAGACCTGTTTCTTTACATTTCAGACGCTTCCCGCCGGGAGGGGATAGATTTCTTATTACCGTTTATATCTATTCACTTAGTATTGACGGTAGCGTTCTGTTAGCAGTATGTAGGTTTATCTGCTATTAATCTTCACGAGGGAAATCTGCTTAACAGGCTTTTTTAGTTTCGAATGGGTCTGAGTATTCATGGCATTCAGTGGTACTAAATTAATTCTTTCGATAGTTTCGGTAAAGGTACCTACCATAACCCAATGTTCAGTAGAATGGTGAGTGATAGATGTTGCAAGATCCATGACACTTCAGCTAAGAAAGATGCAGGCTTACTGCATAATATTTTGATTTATCACTAGTTTCGCCACATCACTATCATTCCCATATTTTAAAAGAAAATAATCAGTTAAAATTAATTATTCAAAAGAGTAAATAAAAATTAATTTATCCGAGTACATTGAGACCAACGCTTTCACACATTAATAAAAACGTCCGTCACGCAGGGCTGCGTAAAGCAAGCAGATTTCCCACGTGAAGTTTTACAATAGAGAAATTTCACAAGAGCCGAGTAGTTAAGGAAACGGCCGAACTAGCTTTTGGCGGGAAAGTCACTCGTCCGTAAGGACGCCCAGATTTAATAAAAATGCAAATATCTCGGTTAATAATCAAGATAGAGAATAAATGTATAACTATATTTATAGTAAATTTAATTTACAATAAGATTGATTCTGTACAATTTTTCGATCCGACGCATAATAACGGAGATATTTCGAATTTTCAAAACTCCCCCCTCTAAACCCCCCTCCCACTGGTCCAATTTCAGCCATTAACGAACTTGATCTTTCTTTTTACGTAAAACGCTTAAATATGAAGTTTGGTAACGATCAAACAAAAATTGCGACCGCTAGAGCGGTATCAGACAAATATATATATATATATATATATATGCAGTTTTGAACGGACCTCATTTTCGTCATCTACTAGGTAGGATCGATGGACATTTGAGGAAAAATTTCGAAAATTCCGTCATGAGTACAACCTCAATAGCTGATTTCCATTAAGGGAAATCTGCTAAAATACATTCAAAAAACAGAATATAACTTTGGAATAGTTTTTAGTCTTCTAGAATGAAGGTTATAAAATTCGAAATATCTTCCCTATTAATAGTCATATCAAGAACAAAATTAACCCTTCACGACAAGTTTTGTAGAGGGAATGATAATTTCAGCTTTTTTTTTCTCCTCATAATAAACCTATGAGAAGTTATTTATTTGAGTACATGCTCCATTGTCACATGGTGTATTACATGTATGATTATGTTTAATTACATTTTTTAAATACTTGCAAGTTAATGAGTTATTATCCATATAACAAAAGTATGAAATAAGCATGATAATTACAAATAAAATTAATAAATTTAAATGGAAAACAAATTAAATAAAGGTAAACTCAGCCGATGTTACTGGTTTTTTCTTCTTTAATTTGTGAGTCTATGTAAGGAAAATATGTTGAATTATAATTCTCATTCTTCAGTTATTTAATATAATCAACTTTAAATTCTAATATATTTTTGCTACATCCATATCTTTACTTTTGATAAACTTTATGAGCTCTTTATTGTATTCAATAAATAATATATGAGGTAGTTCTGGCTAATTACCTCCTTTTAAAATTATGTTCATTATGAAATTTGTTCTATCAGTGATTGGCTGTACTGTCCCACTCAGGGATGCCCTGTACATATCTGCAGACTGATGATTGGGGACAAAGGATTTTCAAATAAAAGAATTTCATTGGTATCTTTGGACATATTTATAACCCATTTTAACCCTCCGTCGGGCGCAGCTAGCCTGAGAGGCCAGGAAAACATACTTTTTGATACCACGCCTCATTCTGTTTCCCCTGTGAGGGGCCATTCCCAGTAATTTCCAGATTTGTGTTCATGCTTAGAATCCCCTACTTTAGTCTATTGCCATCCTTCATCCAGACCGACTGGTCCCTAGGTGGCTTGTGAGGCCGACTGCGCCCAATTGCTCCTTAATTTCGAAGATGATTTTTTTTCAAGATATATCTATTGCAATCGTCCCTTTTACTAAGATTAATGCTATTCTATATGGAAGTTCGTCGATATCTTGAGAAATAAGTGCTAGTCTAACTCTGGCCTCTCAGGCCGAATGCGACTGATCAATTTTACTTGTTTTAGTTTAAGCTTCATTCTATTCTAATAAAAACAATATTTTACGTTATAAATATTATATTTGGTTTCCAAAGATCCTAGCCCACCTGCGTTTTAAATTAAAATTAATTAGTTGGGTAGTGGGGGTTTAAAATATGTGACCGGCCTCTCAGGCCGGGTGCGCCCGACGGAGGGTTAAGAATAGCGTTGCTTAGAGCTTGGGGAATTGCTCTTCCGTACTTCGGAGTGGGCTGCTGAATAGCTGGAAGACCGCGAGTAGCTTTGGCCTGATTCCAGAAGGTCCTTCTAAATATGTATAGAGAAACGCTTTAGCCCCCGAGAAATGTCCATTACAGAACCCCAGCCCTTGCCAAATAATAACTTTTCATTTTCTTGGAGTCCCCAGAAGACTTTACGTTGCGGAATCCGTTCAGTTCTGAAAAAGTAGTAAAAAGTTTTCACAGCTTTCAAGGGACATTTTTTATAAACTGGATTAGTAGATTGTAAGAATGAATACAGTTCAGTTCCGTTAATTTTCTGGAAGGACCTTGATGCTCAGCAAATACCTTTCTTTCTACATTTATATTCATTCTGATGTATGTATGTTTATTATTATTTACGTCCACTTTATTGTACTATGGCTAATCGGGACGGGTTATCTACAGGTTACAACCCTCTTCTAGCGAGGGCGGGCCCAAGGAGTTTATTTTATGAGTCCCTCACTAAATAAATTTCTACTGTTCAGGGTGGGAATTGAACCCTCCACTCTAGATGGTCTACCACACGAGATTAAGGCCAACGTCTTAACTCACGGCCAACCTGAGCCCCTCATTCTGATGTTAGGTATGTGTAATGAGATATACATATGAAATGAAGCGCCATTAACAAAACAAACGTTTAGAGGTAACACTGTTTAAGAAATATCTTAAAATAGAAACTCCCCAGCTAGAAAGAGGGAGCTCTGTAGAAAAATTGATTGATCAATGCTGAGGTACTAAAGACAGCGAACTGTATGGGGAAAACGTAAACGTTGGCCCTGGGAACTATACTTTTCCCCAAAATAACTACTCAGTACCGCTAATACATATATCAGAGTTTTCTTGATTCCTTACCTTTTGTGGGCGGTAGTGATCAGGTGTTACCTTGAAAGATACTGCTCCTAACCTTGACAATAGGAGATCCCTCGAATAAACTAGGGCTGGTTGTATGACGCCTTTTAGGATGAGGAGTTTGACGGAAGCTGAGGAACGGGGATAGGAAGAGATGATTCATGTAACGGAATTTGTTTCGGAGGGAGGTTATTTTATGTTCTACATGGGAGGAGGAGGGTTGTATCTAGGCGGCTACCCAGATAGCAGATGGAGCGGGAGAGTTCGAGGTAGGTGTTGAGCCGGAAGGATTTAAGGATGAAGGCATGTCTTTTGTGATTCGGCAAAACCAGGGCATCTGTCTTCCTGGGACACGTGGATGTTGATTTAAGGTGATCGGAAATAGTCTGGCAGGGTCAGGGCGCGGGTAGGATTGAGGGAAGTGCTAACGATCGCCACGTCATCGGCCTATGCTACTACCTCCGTGCTATGGAACCGTTGATTAACCACCTGTGCGGTGTATGCCATAAATAAGGAAGGTGACAGTGGCGGAAATCCGCTTAGTAACTGCAAAAAGTTTTCAGATTTAAACGGAATTGGAACTACAGACCCCTCCTCCCTCTCCATGATAGAATAAAGCCTGTTAATCTAACGTAGAGAGTTCATTCCAGGTACTCCTTACGTTGAGTTGATCACTCACTACGTAAAGCTATGAGTCTCACTCGGGGATGGCTGAAGATCTGTAGGTCTATAATGCCAATCGAAGGTATATACATTGATTTCTGTAATATTCGAAAATGAGATTTAATGGAAAAAAGATACAAAGCGATTTATGTTTAATGGCTCCCTTCCTAGAGGGTAGCAATGCGAATTGAACCACTCACTCTCTCTCTCTCTCTCTCTCTCTCTCTCTCTCTCTCTCTCTCTCTCTCTCTCTCTCTCTCTCTCTCTCTCTCACTCGTCAATACCTGGAGATATTTTTATTTTAGGTGTTAGCTCTTCTCAGTGGAATATTCTCACATTGAATGAAGAAACATTTCCCCTTCTATTTGAGCCGGGCATATTGACAGAGCGCCCCCCCCCCCGCCCGGTAATTTGGTATGTAAAGGCTGAGAATTTATGGGAGCAGGCTCTGTATAAATCCCCTACCTCTCCGAATCCCCCTGTCAGCAGATACACTCACCGATGGAGTTCTCTTCACATGTCATTTTCCTCCACAAATAATATTCCTTTTACGCCTTATTTCAGGGCTGTTTTCCTTCGATTTAGACATTTTACCAGAGCTTGAGGTAAAATAAAAATGAGCTCCATAGACTGATGTGTAAATTAATGTTTCAGTTTCTCTATTCAATTTGTAAAAAAAAGATTTATTAGGAGTCAAATTAAAAAGTCTACTATAGCACAACTGATCGCACTTCACCATATATTTTATATTTACTAGGTAAAACTCCGATGAGTAGTGGTGTTAGTATATTGAAGGCTGAGTGCTACAAAGTAAGAATAACTCGTTTAATATTATAACAAAGCAAACATATATTATTATTTATTTATGGGCATCACAACAAAAGTGATTTGCCCTTCCAAAAGTCAAAAGTCCGTCACGCAGGGGCTGCGTAAACTAAGCAGATTTCCCATGTGAAGTTTTACAATAGAGAAATCTGCATACTGGTAACACAATGCCACCGTGATTAAATACAAACGGTTATGAGAAATCTTTTAGTTAATTAAAACAAATTCCCAACTGAAACGGCTTCTGAATTGTAAGAATAATTTATATTTTAATAACTCAAATTTTAGTAGTCCAAGAACTAAAGAAAGGGGGGGGGCGGATGAACAGAACGTATTTGCATAAATCTGACAAAGTAACGAAGGTAAAGTAGGGTTAGAAACGACAGGTAAGGTTAGAAGAAGCTTCCACCTGAGCCGAGTAATGACGGAAATGGCCGAACTATACCCGACCACAGACTTCATACAAACGCAAATATCTCGGTTAATATTCAAGGTAGAGAATAAATGTATATAACAATATTTATAGTAAATTTAATTTTCAATAAGATTGGTTCTATACGACTTTTCGATCCGATGCATAATAACGGAGATATTTAGAAATTTTGAAAATCCCCCCACTAAACCCCCCCCCCCTCATTTCAGCCGTTAACGAGCTTGATCTTCCTTTTTACATAAATTAAATACCGAGTTTGGTGACGATTAAACAAAAAATTGCGACCGCTAGAGTGTTAACAGACAAATATATATATATATATACATATATGTCTATATATATATATAGTTTTGAACGGACCTCATTTTCGTCATCTCCTGGGTAGGATCGATGGACATTTGAAGAAATTGTTCGAAAATCGCATCATGAGTACGACCTCAATAGCTGATTTCCCTTAAGGGAAATCTGCTAAAAATTGTACAAAGTTAAATAACAAAAGTAAAAGTGAAATAGATAAACATTTTATAAGTAAACAAAAACAAATTGGTGATGAGCATAATTGGTGGATGATCAATAGGAAATGAATGGTTGAAAATGGTACTTTTGTACAATTAATGCATATAATTTAAAATCCTTTTGCAAACCACAGACTTAATTTGTATGTTGTTTTGGTGTATATTTGAATTTTGTGTAGGTATAAGAATATGTTGTTAATGTATGGGCTGTCTTCCGTTAAAAGTTCTTGTAAGCCGTAGAGGAAGTCCTGGTGTTGTCGTTTTCGACATTCTGTCTGTATATGTCTTACCAAGGGAATGTCACAAGTTGAGCAAGTAGGTCTGTCTTTGTCATTAAGTATGAGTGTGTTAATTTTGTGTGGCCGATTCTAAGTACTACTTCTTCTCTCCTAGAGTTTCTGGTACTTGATGGCCACATACAAATAGTGTTGTTAATAGTTCATTGTTTGTTGTCAGTACTAGTGTTAGTCCAGTCAGTTTGCCATGCATCTAAGATGAGGTGTTTTGTATGTCTTGAAATGTCTTCATGTAGTACATCTATTTGTTCATATTCAAGTTTTTTCAGCTGCATTTTTGGCCTCTATGTCCGCAGTCTCATTCAGTCCTAAGTTGTCGTGTCCTAGCAACCAGTAGAATGTAGTGTGTTTATCTAGACTGTTAAGCTTATGTTTTATTTTTTGGATATTGGTGTAAATATTGTTTAGTATTTGAAGGGAACCTAAGGAATCCGTGCAAACGATAATGTGTTTGCTTTGTGATGTGTGGGTGTTCTTGAGGGCCAATAGAATACCTTGGAGTTCGGCTCCTAGCAATGCTCTAACAATAAGGGCAAACATATATTATTTATTAACGTCCACTTTTTGCAACTCAGGCTAATCAGCAAACATATATATAGAACAACAATTGTAGAGCATCAATAGTTTGACAAGATTGGTTCCATAGTATTTTTCGATACGACTTATAATAATGGAGATTTATCTATTCCCTATTAGATTTTTTTTCTCACAACCTTCCCTACTTCTCATCCGGTTTCAGCCGTAATAATATAAATATTTGAAAAAAGTATTAAAAGTAAATTATAATTTATAAAAATCATTTGCATGATAAAAGCGATTTTCATTCATTCCTCGTATTAAAATCGCTCTTCCAGTTGAAGCACATATATGTTTAGATTCCGCGAAACTCTTTTGATTTAAATCAAAAGCGTGTTATCGTGTTTATAAATAATTTCCACTGTTCCCTTAACACCAAATTTTGGCGCCAGTAAGAATCAGTACGATTTCAAAAATTAATACTAACTCTGTCGTGTAAACACGTTTTCCCCTAAGAAAAATATTTTTCGTGAAACAGATCTAAGTGAATGAACCAATAAACTAAGAAAGCAAAAACTTCAAATAATTCTTGAAAAGCATGGCATAGCATCCTAATCGA
Source organism: Riptortus pedestris (assembly GCA_019009955.1). NCBI lineage: Eukaryota > Metazoa > Arthropoda > Insecta > Hemiptera > Alydidae > Riptortus > Riptortus pedestris. The sequence goes on from CM032229.1 coordinate 75,012,192, forward strand.
TACCAAACTCGTTATTTAAACGTTTTATGTAAAAATATAATATAGAGTTCGTTAACGGTTGAAATCGCACCAGGGTTTTGAAACCGGAGGAGGGTTTTGATGACAAATTCGAAATATCTCGGTTATTATTCGTCTGATCGAAAAAGGGTGTAGAACTAATGTGATTGTAAATTTTAATTTTACATAAATGTTATATAAATATTTTCTCTAAGATTAATATTAACCGAGGTATTTGGAAAGTTTAGTTTTCAGCCATCAATAAACCCCTACTCCTATTCATGTCCCAATAACAATAAGCTGTTATAACATGAACCTCTTTATTCTAAGATTAAATATCAAATATTGCTTCCATGCGATCTTTATTTTTTCGAGATGCATGCAAATTCGTTATGCGATGTCAACAATTAAGGTTTTACGTTCTTGTCTCGAAACTGTTCATTTGATCTATACCATACTCGATATTTAGCCACTTTACTCAGCACTAAAGTATATATTTGTGATTTGGCTTAAATCAGACCAGGAATAGGAGGTGGGGTATTCGAAAATTCAAAATATTTCCGCTATTAGGAGTTGGATCGTAATATATTATAGAACCAATCTTGTTAAAACTATTGCTGCTCTACAATTATTGTTCTACACGTTTTTTCGTAACTCAAATACTAAGCGAGTTATGTGTCAGTATTACATCACTATTCGAGCTTCCTCCAAATGAGTTAAGTCAATCCTAATATGGAAGTAGTAGGTGCAGTTATAAAAGAACCAAACCACTCTATTTTGGCTTTTAGCTCATATTTCTAGGTGCTGAAGGACTAAGACCTCTTTGGGTTTATATGTTTAGCCTTCTGTCAAGCATAATATGTTACCTGTGGCACATCCAATCTTAATTTCAGTCTTATTTTGATCTTCTTCTGGGTGCATTCTGGATGATGGGTGGTTCTTTTTCCCTCCTTTGCATTGGATCTATTAAAATTTTTGAACTCTTACCGTTTTTTATGCAGATTTCACTTAAGAGAAATCAACTATTGAGGTCGTACTCCTGACAAGATTTTCGAAAAATTTCCTCAAATGTAATCTAATATAAAAAAAAAAAAAAAATTCTCTCACAGAGGGGCTGCATAAGCTAAGAAAATTTTCCATGTTCTGGTATGATAAACTATTCATCTAACCATATATTCTCTGTTTCTAAATAAAAATCTGATGAGTAGAAGAGGAATGACTGAAAAAAGAAAGTATGAATAACTCGTTTAATACATAAGTTTAAAAAAAATGTAAATATCAACACTTGTAGAGCATAAATAATTTAAAAAGATTAGTTATATATTATTTTACAATCCGCCTCATAATAACAGAGATATTTTGAATTTTTAACCCCCTCTCCCTCCGAACGGCCCGATTTCTGGGAGGAACAATAATGATCTATAGTGCTGAATGAAATGTAAAGGAAATATTTTGATGTTTTGATTTTCCCTTCTACCCCCCCCCCTCCTGGTCCAATTTCAGTTGTTAAAGAACTTTAATTTTTATTTCTATGTATCTAGTTTGGTAACAATCATGCAACAATTTCAACCGCTAGAGCGGCAACAGACAAGTGTGTGCATGTGTGTTTGTGTGTGTGTGTTTATATATATATATATATATATATATATATAGGTATATAATTTTGAATATATATTTCGATACATATGTATTATATAGGTATATAATTTTTAATGGACCTCATTTTCCTTATCTATTATTTAGGATTGATGGACATTTATAGATTTTTTCCCCTAAAATCACATCATGAGTACAATTTCAATAGCCAATTTTCTTTAAGGAAATTCTGTTTTAATTGGTCGACAGGAGTCTAGATCTAGTAAAAAAAAAGACTCAGGTTCAAGTCCTTTCTGATCCATTCAATTTTATTTTTATATAAAATAAAAATTTTAAATAGTATTTTAATTCTGTTCATTCCATTTATAAATTTGTATATATTTGTGTATGATTTTATAGATTTATTCTTAGATATTTTCTATCCTAAGTCCCACTTAATTTAAAATTTTATTAACATTTTTAAACTGTGGTTTTTGTTTGTTTCCAGCTTCAGGGAGGAGAATGGGCGAACGAAGATGGTGTTGGACACTCCCGATGTACTTAGTGCTGGCCGTTACCGTGGTAGTGGCCCTGCATACAGCATGGCAGCCTCCACTAGAGCCCCCTGCTCACCTCGATCTGGATACCGAGCCCAGGGCAAGGCGGGAGGCACTCTCTACTCTCATAGACCTACCTCACTTTTCATTCAAACTTCCCAACTCTTGTAATTCGAGCAAGCCTCTCTGGGTAGGGATGGTGAGCTCTGCACCGCAAAATTTCTACAACAGGGAGAAAATCCGAACCACTTGGGGTAACTCTCAGCAGGTAAATAATTCAGTCAAAAATACTTCCTTTATGAATTGCAGAGATTCAATATATCAAAAGTTATAATTTAGTAATTATATATGTATGTGATAGGCTGACTGTTGAGTTTCAGTGGATATATTTAATATATTAAAAAAATGATATGATAGTGACTCCGCGATTGTTCAATCTGTATCAATTGGAGATAATGGGTCATATGTCTTTCAAATACTTTGTACTTCCACTCCACTTCCATTCTACATGTTTCACACTTTCTGCAATGATTTTTCAGGAACTTAATCTTAGGCTAAAAATAAAGTCAGTCCGATGGCCACCCTTCCTCTAAACCAGATTCATCACAAAGCCTCTTAGGTTTTCTGAAGAGATGTTATGGGATTGTATATCTATACTCAAACCTTAGACCTGCACTTGCAATTGATTTTTATCATTATTTTCAAGCTTATAGTGGATTCTATTCTTTGGTGTGAAGGCCATTAGGAACACTTTCTAACAGCATGCAATCCCTTTTTAAATAAATAAGTCAATGACGTAGTTTTTTACTTTGTGTTGATGATGTGTGATCAGAAGCATATTATGCAGACATATTCTCAGCACATTTGCTTGGGCTTGAAATGGAAAATGCCCAGCAAAGCAAATTGTATACAATAAATCTAAAAGCTACACTGTTATTCTGTCATTCAGCTCCACTTATTTCCTAAACCATAGAAAGTATAACAAGCAGAAATCTAGAACGAGCATGGATTCTCCTTTAAGTCTGGTCTCAGCTGAGTTATATATGAAAGAGTTTGAATATAAAGTCTTAGAGACAACCAAACTGAAACCAACCTATTAGTTTAGATAGGTTGATGACAAATTTGCGATTTGGCGACACACAATGTCCAGAGTTGGTGTGTACCTCCTACATCTAGCAGTTTTCACGAAGATATACAGCTCACAATGGTGCAGTAAGATGAACAAAAGCTGCAATTTTTAGATCTATTTCAGAAAGAGATAGTTTGGCGATTCTATTGACAGAAAATCCATGCACACCCAATGGTACCTACATGCTAATACACATCATTCTCCTGCCCAGGAAAACATAGTATTAAGAACCTTAACCAAGAAAGCTTATCAGATTCTCAAAATCGCAAGGTGAAGATTTAAATTTGAGCGAGGCACAAATAAGGGGGGGGATGAACATCTTCAAGGAAGAACTGATTAACAATGAATTTAGAACTCTAAATTGCTTAAGAAAGATGGGCTCACAGAAATTTAAAGCATTAGAAAATAAGTCATTATGGAGCAGATGGAACACTGAAGAATACAGATCCGATGTGGAGGGTATGTTGGCTCCCCCCCCCCACCAGAACCAGACTAGACAATTATTAATATATTGGATAGGAGAGCTGACCCTCTTTCTCTGTTGAAATACTACAAAAAGCTAGCTACATACCTAGCAAAATTGTTAATACGAGAGTAACTCTATAATCATGATATGGAAGGGAACAATATTTTATGTATTTATATGTTTTGATTTTTTTTAACGTTGGTTAATGTATTTTATAAAAAGGTGTGTGGGTTAAAAATCCACATTATAATAATATTTATTATTATTATTATTTATTAACGTCCAGTTTTTGCAACTCAGGCTAATTGGGACGGGTTATCTACAGGTTACCACCATTTTCTAGCCAGGGTGGGATTTTAGGATGTTATTTAATGAATTTTGTCACTAAATAATTTCCTTTGCCCAAGCGAGAATGGAACTTGCCACTCCAGGTTTGCCATGTGAGATAAAGGTCAACGCTTTAACTCACATGGCTAACCTGAGCCCCCCTTATAATAATATTAAATTAATGACACTTATTACATGTGATGATATTTAGCATAATGTTATTTTACAGGTTGTATTTCTTTTGGGCCTGGCGAATTCTACATTACAACCCCTGATAGAACAAGAAGCTCGAGAGTATGGAGATATTGTACAGGGTTCCTTCATAGACTCGTACAGAAATCTTACATACAAGCATGTGATGGGTCTATTATGGGCAACTAAGAACTGTCCAGGGGCTCGCTACCTCCTTAAGTTAGATGACGATGTTTTTGTCAATACGCCATATCTCAATTCCTACCTACCATCTCTACCAGAACAGAGGCTCATTTTCTGTCCGGTTGTAGCAGGCTCATTGGTGAAACGGAGCTATCGGTAAGTGAATGCAATTATAACATAGGTAGAAAATTTCATCACAAAGCTCTGTAATCAAGAAATGTAAAAATAACAGCTATTAAAAAAAATCCTGATTTTTATTTTCTGTTTAGTATTTATATGCAGTTACTTCCTCTAATTACGTTATCTTTATATAATTAGTGAACATACAGTTTTCAGTGCTCTGCTTATTTTCAATACTCTGCTATTTATTTAAAAAAAATAATAAAAAATAGTTAATTTGCAGTTTTTCTACCTTTACAGAGAAAATATATATCCAAATCATGTAATGTGATATGTAAATATTAATGAAAAGCAAACCTAATTTTATTTTAAATAATAATAATAAAACATAGCCAGTAAATATTACTATTTACTTGATTTTAGAAAATAATTTTTTGAATATGTGAAGTCTACTAATACATTTTGAAGAGCACTTCTTATTTTCAATGCTCTTCTATTTTATGAAAAAAAAGCAGACATCAAAAAAAATGTAATTATATATATTATAGAAGGCACTATTCTGACAAATATGAATTTATGACATTGGGGTACAGCTTGAAAATCAGTCGCATCTAATTCTTTTAGTTCAAAGTTCTGTGAACTGTTGTAGGTACACCATGCTATGTTTTAGTAATTTTCCCCTTAAGGGAAATCCGCTATTGAGGTTGTAAGGATGATGCGATTTTCAAAAAATGTCTTCAATTGTCCATCGACCTACTCAAGAGTTGATGAAAATGAGGTCTGCTCAAATCTCTCTCTCTCTCTCTCTCTCTCTCTCTCTCTATATATATATATATATATATATCTGTTGGCACTGTAGTGGCTGCAATTGAGGAGAATTTAGAAAATTCATAGTACCTCTGTTTTTGTATATCGGATCAAAACATTGAACAGTAACAATCTTAATATAAATTTAATTTAATATAAATGTTGTTCTACCCACTTTTTCTCTATCTTATACTATCCAAAATATCCATATTTTTGTATTTTCCAATTTACAACCTTCAGTAAATGTCTCCGTTGTCATCACACTTTTAAAATAAATGTCTTATTCCAAGTCTAAAAACCAAATATTGTTTTCCAGAGATCTTTGCTAAATGAGATGCATCCAAATGGGTATGTGATGACACCATCAATTTATTTGACTTGAAAATTTTACTCTCTACTCCATATTTAACAATTTTGTTCAACACTGAAGATTGTATATGTTACATATAATGTATATGACTGAAATCGGACCAGGAATGGAGGGGAGTTTACAGGGAGGGTGAATTCAAAAATATCTCGGTTATCATAAGTTGGATTGAGAAATACTACAAAACCAGTCTTGTTAAACTATTGAAGATTTAAAATTGTATACATTGTCAATCGAATATTGACACAGTTATTATTATTTAGAAATAGAAAATATATGGTGAAATGAGATCAATAATGACTCATTCTAGTTTGTGAGAAATCTCCTTAGTTTACACAGCTCTACAAGACGGGCATTTAGATTACATTACCCTTCACTCTGTAAGATATTGAGAACCACAATGTAAGCAGTACGACAACTACATTTACTCTGACTAAAGAAACAATAGATTATCTATAACAAAACACATGTATCTTAATACATGTAATACATTAAAGCATGTAGCCATGTGGAACACTTTAAGGTTATGTAAAACAAAACATACGTTTTAATATCACATCCAACACTCCTCCTCCACTAGACAAAAACAGTCCTGCAACGAAGTTCTCCAGTCTTCTTTATGTTCCTCCCCTCAACCAGATTCTTCTCAGGTGAAATAGTCACCCTTATTGATTTGTCTTCTTCAAAGCACTCCCATTTGGTTTGGCTCTGTTTGACAATTTCTTCTTAATTCGGAAGTTAAATATTCCCTGATTTTGTGTTTCTTCCTTCAAACTATCCCCCCGACATTTAGATTTCGTCATTCCGCAGAGCCAATGTAAGAACCACAATGTAAACAGACAACAACTACATTTATTTTGACCAAAGAAATAATAGATTATCTATAAAATAGCACATGTAGCTTAATACCACGTGGAACACTTTTAGGTTATGTATAACAAAATATATGTTTTAACATCACATCCAACACACTCGATTTTAATATTCTATCCCCTTTGGATTTTATTAAATGATTTCATGCTACAGTGTTCATCCAGCCTAATCCTGCTGCTAAATCACTTTCCTCCTTAGCCTATCCACTTAACCCACATAGGCCTAAATTGGATACGTCTTATGTCTTGGATTAGTGGCATGACTTAGTTCACTTTATAGCTTGATTCCCAGTTCTTGTAGCTTGAAATATACTGCTCAGATTGACAGATTAATCTCAGGGAGGATTATATTACTCTAAAGGCTCCTCCTTAGATCAGCAAAGATTCTGATTTCTTTGTGGAAAACATAAGTCTGAGTTTCACTGTTATATGTGATAAATGTCTAAATACTACTTTGTGAATCATTAATTTTGGTAACGAATCTATCATTTGTGTCAACTTTGCCTGTCAGTGGTCCCTGTTTCCAATCTTTCTAGATATTAAATAATGTTCAAGTAGAAAGTGTCTATTCCCAAAGTCATAGAGTTCACTGACACTCAAGTTCGTTTTTACAATCTCAACAGGTTTGTCTCATGTCATTGTTTATGCTCACCCCTACATCATATACTTCTCATAAACTGACCTATGCACTAATGTTTGTACTAGTATGCCATAAGCTGTGTACCAATTGTATATGGTATTTTTTTTCCCCAGATTAGCAGTTTCAGGGAGAGGTTAAACCCCCTCTTATATTGAGTCTCCTTACTTAGTCCCATGGCATTCTCTAATCTCTTTGAGAGGAATGTACTGTTTTTAAATTTTTATTAAGCTAGTGACTAGTCAGTTCAATACATTATGTTCTTTTTAATGCTTTTTATAAATGTTTTTTTGTGAAATATGTGTTAAATGATTAATAGTAAATACTAAATATTATTATAGATCAAAATGGAGGGTTACTCCTGAAGAATATTCTGCTCGATGGTATCCACCATACTGTACCGGCTGGGTCATTGTCTACTCCCCTGATGTAGCATCAGCCCTCTACACACAAGCACAAAAGGAATCTTACTTTTGGATTGATGATGTACATATAACTGGTAAGAATACTCCTAAATAGTTAGTATCATTTTGTGACTTCTTTTTAAGTTTCCAAGGTTTTTGTCTCATAAAATAAGCAAACTTTCTGAAAAGGTTATTTTGGATAACCATGAAACAGGATGAATAGCTGATATCTCTAATGATTATTGATCAGGATCCCCTCCCGCCCCTATAACAAACATAGACCCAAATATTTTTGGTATAACTGAAATATATCCAACCAAATTTCTGTATTCTAGGTTGGGTCGAAAGACATAATATTACTATATTATATTTATTTTTAGCTGGTGGTAGGGTGATGAATGGTTAATCACAAAACTTTTTTATGGCTCCTCACAATTTTATTTCTTATAAACGCTGAGCGCTTTCGGGGACTACATCCCCATCCTCAGAGCTACAAAACAATGTAACACCATAATTAGGAGTCTAAACATCAGTTCTTAAAAATGTTTTACATAGTTGGTCATATAACAAACAGTCTATAACATTATAAATTTTTTTACAATAATAACACCTATATTCAAAAACACATTTACAATTAAAATATAACAAATTAATAATTACTATTTAAACATTAAAATAATATTATAAGCAAAAATTACCGTCAGAGCGTAGGGCGATCCTATAGCCGCTAGGGAGGGGGCAGAGACAAGTCTGGACATGAGAGACGCGTTTGTGTCAGTCTGCACATTTACATTGCCTTTATTTATGGCTTTTTCAAGTTTTATTTCAATAGCCTCCCTAGCGGCTTGGAATGATCCCCTTGGCCTCAGTGCATTGGCAGGGTTTAGCCTGGTAGGAAGTCTATAGGATCGCCCTATGCTCTGACGGTAATTTTTGCTTATAATATTATTTTAATGTTTAAATAGTAATTATTAATTAGTTATATTTTAATTGTAAATGTGTTTTTGAATATAGGTGTTATTATTGTAAAAAAAATTATAATGTTATAGACTGTTTGTTATATGACCAACTATGTAAAACATTTTTAAGAACTGATGTTTAGACTCCTAATTATGGTGTTACATTGTTTTGCAGCTCTGAGGATGGGGATGTAGTCCCCGAAAGCGCTCAGCGTTTATAAGAAATAAAATTGTGAGGAGCCATAAAAACGTTTTGTGATTAACCATTACTATATTAGTTTATTTATATACATACTATTCTTTACAATATTTTACTTCAGATGTTGTCCCACTGTAAACACTCTCAGAAACTATATGGTTGGCACATTTTCCTAATAGAGATGATCTTAAGGTCAATATTACTTTTGTCTTATGAATTGCAGGGGCATTTAGTAGGGGCTCATTCCAACTTCATTTTGAACTACGGATTTTATTTATTTATTTTTATATTTGACTAAGGTCTCAAGAAACCTAAATAAAACATTGCATTTCTGTCCTATTTTATTATTTTACTTTCACAAAGGGAAGTGTGTGCTTAAATTCAATGAAACGATATGCTGAAGTTTACAGTGGTGAAGCCTCAAAAGATCAACAGTCCCAATGATGTTTTGCAAAATTTCAAAATGATGATTTTGGTTGATGTTCGGCAGATATTCGTAGGTTGATGTAGCCATATGAGGAAAGTACTCTTATCTAATCCATATTATACATATCACTGGACATAGTTGACATCTTGAATTCTCACCCCTCAGCCAGCAATGAATACCTTAAGAAGTGGGTTTAATTAAGTAAACTTTATGTTTGGGTCCCGCATAAACTGAAGGAAGCTCATTTGGCATGCTTGAACATATGTGACCTGCTCATCAATTGATCCTTTCATGGAATAATTAGTAACTTGGATTTGCAGATGGTCTTAGTATTGGGCCGATGATCTCCCCAAGCAAATCTTTATCAAAGAAAATATTTTATTCACTTTTTGAAATTCTAGTTCTGATGTTGCATTGGTCCCGCTAGTGGGAGGTGGAAGGAGATGAAATTATGGTATTTAGCAGATTTCCCTTAGGGAAATCAGCTATTGAGTATGTACTCTTGAAGCAATTTTTAAAACATTTCTTGAAATGCCCATCAATCCTACCCAGAAGATGATGAAGAGAAGATGAGATCTGTTCAAAGTTATACATATATTTATACTTTTCTGTTACCGCTTTAGAAGCCACAAGTTTTGTTTGATTGTTACCAAACTCAATATATAAGAGCTAGATAAAAAACTAAAGATCAGGATGGTGAGCAGCTACAAGTACAAGAGAGGAAAGTCAACATTTCAAATTAAATCTGAGTCGGATTGGAAAAAAATTTATAATTAATCTTTTAGCAAAATTAGCTTTCTATAAATGTTGTTTTATATGATTTTTCTCAATTTCAAATATTAACAGAGATATTGTTTTTTTAAATTTTAAGCCCTTAGTAAACCCCCACTTTTTGCCATGCATGCTAGCAATAAGCCTATGTTTTATGAATCATCTTATCCCAAGCTGAAATACGAAATATTGTTTTCAACTGTCGTTTACTACGTGAGATACATCCAAGTTTAATGTGTGATGGCGTTATCATTTAAGACTTTACATTCTTGACATGAAAATGTTTATTTCATCTATGCATTGCTGAATATTTAACTGTTTCATTCAACACTAAAGATCATATTCGCTAATGGCTAAAATCAGGAATAGGGGGGGGGGTATAAAGGGGGAGTTGCATCGAAAACGTTATAGATCCAATCTTGTTAAACTTTTAACTTTCTACAATTGTTGTCTGATCATTTTTTCCTTATCTCAATTATTCTGTAAGCTATTCAAATTCTTTTTGGATTCTTACTAGGTCAACCATACTGGTATGTCAGAAGTGGTAAAATAAGTTTTCGTTAGTTTTATGATTGACCAGTCCCATTAAAATATATATATTTTTAAACTGATGCTTCTCAGGGCATTTTTGGTTCCTTGAGATTGAATCAAAGGAGCAACTGGGAAAAAAAAAATATTAAATGGAAACTTGATGCTAAGAGGAAGTTTACACATATGAGCTCAACATTTGAAAATTTACTTATTATTTTACTTTTTTTTCTCTAATTTGCTGAGTTTTTAATTAAGCAGACATACATTGATGTTTTATTAGTTAAAACTATCTAAAACTCATTCACTACAAATAATAATGCAGCTTATGCAATTAAATGTTAATGATTACTAGGAGGAGAAAATGTTAACTATGCATATTTGTTTTAATGAACATGAATGAATTATGAAAATATTTGGTTTAATTAATTGTTTGCACTATTTGATTGCTTTTTATGCAAATTTGTTTTAAACAAATATTTATAATAGACAAAAATGAAGTGTAAAATGTGTTTTAAATTGGCTCAAATGTCAGACTTTGGTTTAATATTACACATTATCAGTATAATAATCAATAATTTTTCTCAACCTGCATAAGCATCTAAATATTATTTAATCAAAATATCATTTGATGGTTTAAATTAAAACAAATTCTGAATATCTCCATATTTTAAAATAATTTACTGCTTCTTCCTTTTATTTAAATGATAAGACCACGACCTTTTTGAGATTTTGAAAATTGAATTTCAAATAAATATTTTTGTTTGTTGCCGATGACGACAGCGGCCATTTTGTTTTTCTAACTTTATATTTTTTAACACTTTAAAATTTCCAAAATACGCCATCGGTGGTTAACACCGAGGGTGGGGGTTTTGTTGTTCTAACTTTATATTTTTTAATACTTTAAAATTTCCAAAATACGCCATCGGAGGTTAACACCGAGGGTGGGGGTTTTGTTGTTCTAACTTTATATTTTTTAATACTTTAAAATTTCCAAAATACGCCATCGGAGGTTAACACCGAGGGTGGGGGTTTTGTTGTTCTAACTTTATATTTTTTAACACTTTAAAATTTCCAAAATATGCCATGGGTGGTTAACACCGAGGGTGGGGGATTTGTTTTTCTAACTTTATATTTTTTAACACTTTAAAATTTCCATAATATGCCATGGGTGGTTAACACCGAGGGTGGGGGATTTGTTTTTCTAACTTTATATTTTTTAACACTTTAAAATTTCCAAAATATGCCATGGGTGGTTAACACCGAGGGTGGGGGATTTGTTTTTCTAACTTTATATTTTTTAACACTTTAAAATTTCCAAAATATGCCATGGGTGGTTAACACCGAGGGTGGGGGATTTGTTTTTCTAACTTTATATTTTTTAATACTTTAAAACTTTATATTTTTTAATACTCTAAAATTTCCAAAATACGCCATCGGTGGTTAACACCGAGGGTGGCGGTTTTGTTGTTCTAACTTTATATATTTTAACACTTTAAAATTTCCAAAATACGCCATCGGTGGTTAACACCGAGGGTGGCGGTTTTGTTGTTCTAACTTTATATTTTTTAACACTTTAAAATTTCCAAAATACGCCATCGGTGGTTAACACCGAGGGTGGCGGTTTTGTTTTTCTAACTTTATATTTTTTAACACTTTAAAATTTCCAAAATACGCCATCGGTGGTTAACACCGAGGGTGGCGGTTTTGTTGTTCTAACTTTATATTTTTTAACACTTTAAAATTTCCAAAATACGCCATCGGTGGTTAACACCGAGGGTGGCGGTTTTGTTGTTCTAACTTTATATTTTTTAACACTTTAAAATTTCCAAAATACGCCATCGGTGGTTAACACCGAGGGTGGCGGTTTTGTTTTTCTAACTTTATATTTTTTAACACTTTAAAATTTCCAAAATACGCCATCGGTGGTTAACACCGAGGGTGGCGGTTTTGTTGTTCTAACTTTATATTTTTTAATACTTTAAAATTTCCAAAATACGCCAACGGAGGTTAACACCGAGGGTGGGGGTTTTGTTGTTCTAACTTTATATTTTTTAACACTTTAAAATTTCCAAAATATGCCATGGCTGGTTAACACCAAGGGTGGGGGATTTGTTTTTCTAACTTTATATTTTTTAACACTTTAAAATTTCCATAATATGCCATGGGTGGTTAACACCGAGGGTGGGGGATTTGTTTTTCTAACTTTATATTTTTTAACACTTTAAAATTTCCAAAATATGCCATGGGTGGATAACACCGAGGGTGGGGGATTTGTTTTTCTAACTTTATATTTTTTAACACTTTAAAATTTCCAAAATATGCCATGGGTGGTTAACACCGAGGGTGGGGGATTTGTTTTTCTAACTTTATACTTTTTAACACTTTAAAATTTCCAAAATATGCCATGGGTGGTTAACACCGAGAGTGGGGGATTTGTTTTTCTAACTTTATATTTTTTAACACTTTAAAATTTCCAAAATATGCCATGGGTGGTTAACACCGAGGGCGGGGGATTTGTTTTTCTAACTATATATTTTTTAATACTTTAAAACTTTATATTTTTTAATACTCTAAAATTTCCAAAATACGCCATCGGTGGTTAATACCGAGGGTGGCGGTTTTGTTGTTCTAACTTTATATTTTTTAACACTTTAAAATTTCCAAAATACGCCATCGGTGGTTAACACCGAGGGTGGCGGTTTTGTTGTTCTAACTTTATATTTTTTAACACTTTAAAATTTCGAAAATACGCCATCGGTGGTTAACACCGAGGGTGGCGGTTTTGTTTTTCTAACTTTATATTTTTTAACACTTTAAAATTTCCAAAATACGCCATCGGTGGTTAACACCGAGGGTGGCGGTTTTGTTGTTCTAACTTTATATTTTTTAACACTTTAAAATTTCCAAAATACGCCATCGGTGGTTAACACCGAGGGTGGCGGTTTTGTTGTTCTAACTTTATATTTTTTAACACTTTAAAATTTCCAAAATACGCCATCGGTGGTTAACACCGAGGGTGGCGGGTTTGTTTTTCTAACTTTATATTTTTTAACACTTTAAAATTTCCAAAATACGCCATCGGTGGTTAACACCGAGGGTGGCGGTTTTGTTGTTCTAACTTTATATTTTTTAACACTTTAAAATTTCCAAAATACGCCATCGGTGGTTAACACCGAGGGTGGCGGTTTTGTTTTTCTAACTTTATATTTTTTAACACTTTAAAATTTCCAAAATACGCCATCGGTGGTTAACACCGATGGTGGCGGTTTCGTTGTTCTAACTTTATATTTTTTAACAATTTAAAATTTCCAAAATACGCCATCGGTGGTTAACACCGAGGGTGGGGGTTTTGTTGTTCTAACTTTATATTTTTTAACACTTTAAAATTTCCAAAATATGCCATCGGTGGTTAACACCGAGGGTGGGGGTTTTGTTGTTCTAACTTTATATTTTTTAACACATTAAAATTTCCAAAATACGCCATTGGTGGTTTTAAGTGAAGGCGGGGATTATAACGAAACAAGATGGCAGCGTAGGAGGGACTAAACTACACCTTAGCCTATACCATTTTAATTATTTTCAATTTTACAAGACATTCAATTATTCATCATAAATAGTGTTGGCAATATTAATATTCTCCCAATTAGCCGGAGTTGCATATAACTAGATGTAAAAAAATAATGTTAATATTCTTTTTCCTAATGTTCGAAGAATGAGGTTACAAAAAAGAAACAATATGGGTTTAGAAAATATTGACTTTAGATATATTTTGCAGTGTATATTTTAGATTTGTTTTTGCTATAATAAGGTCTATAAAGTTTTTCATTAACTCAGTGATGAATGTGAATTTCATTTCCAGGTACCATTGCAAAGAAGTTAAACATAACGCATACGGCCTTAGGAGATCTCGGTTTATCTGAAAAAAGTACTGAAGAATATTTAGTTGGAGAACCTCGCTCTGATTTCCTGTTTAGCCTCACTAAACCTGAACAATTTCAAAAACTTTGGACCATGGTGAGTGAGACTTCTTCCAATGACCTTTAGTGACCATTGTCTCACTTGAAGTATAAGGAGGATCTTCATTTATTACTGGGTTGTTTTTTTTTTGGCATTTGACAAGAGATTTAATTCCTTATTATTAAATATTTTGATTGAACAGTACAAATTGTATAATTTAATGATGATAATATTAATTATGAAGACTCTGATGTCACTTGTATTTCAAATAATTTAGATACACAGCTAATATTATTTGATTTGACATACAAAAGTAAAATTTTTGTCCTGAAATGTTTTCACAGATTGTGACCCTTATTGTAAACTTAAAAATACTCAAACTAAGAAACTAATGGTTTGTAGAAAATGTTTAGTTTTTTTTTTCTTTTTTTTTTTTACCTTTAAGCATTTTTAATTATTCTAAATGATAATCAAAAAGTGATAACTAGTATTAACTCAGAATTTTATGTAATTGTGGTGCCAAATTTGTGATTAGCCATTTTATTTTAAAGCTATTCCCAATTTAAAATACCACAAAACTTATTTTTGTAAGAATAGTGATAATTTGAATTGATTTATTTATTTTTGTTATCTGTAATATTCATAATTGGTTCATTTAAGTTGTGCAATGCATAAACTATTTCTTTAGAATTCTAAAAAAAAAAAATGAGTATTTTGTTTCTGTTTATTTTTTTATGCAGCAATAAATATATTTTTTGTATTACTCTAAATTTGAAATTAAGGACATGGTGGAACAGACTACAGAGTAATGGCATAGAAAAACTTGTTCCTGTGCCAAATTTAATAAATATTTAAAAATAAATACAGTAATAGAAATGGGTAGTCCTTTTATGTGAACATTTAGGAACAAAATAATAAAAGAATAGAAATGAAAAATAAATAATACAACTATTTAGCCAGAAATAATAACAGTTACTGTTGTGTTAATTTATTACTGCTGCTTTAAATGCAGCATTTTAGTTTTTAGTCTTAATAGAGTTAAGTATATTCTATTTGCAAATGCTCAACTATTGCTAGAATAACGTACTGTCCTTAATAAAGTTGAATATGCATAGTGGTTTAAGACATTTTGCCTAACATGGCATTTTCAATTAATTAGCTTATATTAAGTTTTTTACTTATTTATTTTTTGTATGTATTCTAGGTTATTTAATAATTTTGTAAAAACTAAGTTTCAGCACAAGTACTGTTTTATAATTTATCTAAATTAAGTGTAAAAGATCTTTGACATACAGCATTTCGTATTGTGGTATAAACATTAAGAATATTATAAGCCCTGTGATTTGTGTTTGTAATGCCTTGACTTTAAAAATAGTATTTTTTTTTTTCTTGTTGATCTTATTTATATTTTTTACTATAAAATGACCACATTTGTAACAGCTTAGTTATGTATGTAGTTTAAAGACTGTAAAAGTTTTATATTTTTAAAAATCAGGTCCAATATGGATAGATGAATGATTAAGATGAATGGTAGCATTTATTGTGTTTTTCAGCATTTCAATAAAACTTTGAAAATTATATATAACAATCGGTAACAGATTTTAGAAAGTTAGATTCATTTATTTATATGAATATGAAAATTATATGTATATATGTGTATCTATATTTATTAAATTAATTAGTACGAATTAATTGATTGTCTGAAATGTTATCGATTTTGTTGTTTATTAGGTAGGGAATGAGCTTGCTAAATTTGATAGCTGCTTATTGTAAAACATATTATTAAAAGGAACATTATAAAGTCAATTCTGTTGAAAAGTAGTCTATTTGGCATTATGTACTTACTTTTCATATACTTTTATAATATTTTGTCATTTCTGTCTGCTGGCTAACGTTCTTTATATTGGATTATCTTAGCTGTAGTATGGACAGGCTTGTTTTGTGAAGTCTTTTCCATCTCCATTTTGAATAGAAAGTTTTTTATATATTCAGTATAGTGTAGGTAATAAAAATACCCTAATAACTGTTACATATTTATCCCTTCATGGATTATTTGATTAAAGTATTGACCCATGGTTGATTAGTCTTTTTGAGAATATTACTTTTTGAAACTACGATTTTGTATTTTAAATAATGGAAGCTTCAAGTTACTTGAGGAAATAGAGGCAGGTAGGCTCATTGTTAGGCCTTGATATTTTTTATTATTAAAAATTCCTTTATGCTTTGTATGTACGATATAATCACATCATCACTCAAAGAATATTATTCTATAGAATAATAACACCCATTCTAATTTCCTGTTTTATATTTTTTGTAATTTCAAAAATATCATAAATCATAGGCGTTTTGAAATGGGCTATGGATACTGGGAGTTCTAGTATTTCTCATCAATATTTCAAAACGAGAAATATCTATTATATATCTGCTTTAGATATTGATGATAAATAAAGTTTATTACCCAAGTATTTTTGCTTTTTGAAATGTGTAAAAATATATACTCAGTATTATTAATATTAATATTATTTATTTTTTAGAGAACATGACATAGTAAAATTATAGCATAATTAAATTTAAATGTGTCTGCTACTGGATTTATTTAAGTTAATAAAGAATATTAACCTTATGGAATAGATATTTAATTACCAATAGAAACAATTGCTTTGTCTTTAAGTTTTGAGTTGTAAAACTGTAACTTAAATAACTATTATTATTTATTAATGTCCACTTTTTGCAACTAAGGCTAATTGGGATTTACAGGTTACCACTCTTTTCTAGCCAGGGTGGCATTCAGGATTGCATTTAATGAATTCTGTCACTAAATAAATTCCTTTGTCCAGGCAAGAATTGAACTCGTCACTCTAGGTTTACCATGTGAGATTAAAGGCAACACTTTAACTCACATGGCTAACCTGAGCCCCCAAATAATTGCTAGCAACCAATTGCAGATTCCAAAGTATTTGTACAAAGTATATTACCATTGGTTTGTAACTAGGACATGAGACATCCTTTTGGAATTTAAAACTCTATAATTAAGATAGATCAAATATTCTTACTGGTGATTAAAAATGATTCCCTATAAAGTGGTACTAACAAAAACTATTCAGTCAATGGAAAAGACACCAATATTAATAAAGACAATAGTGCCTTATGCATCAAATAATTACTCTATCTAAGTATTTTCAATATTATTTGATTCATTAGACAATTATTTTTAATTAAAAATATGCTGTGATACTGTATTTTTTAATACCTTTGGCATAATTTATTTGTTCAAATAGTTGGATGTTATATTTGAAATAACAATTCAGAAATTAAGACCAAGTTAATTCAATTTATATTTGATCGGGGTTCAGTTATTTAATATGAATAAATGCTTTTGTATTTATTTATTTTATTACATAATCGCCAATTCATTCTACTTAGGCTAATCTGAATGGGTGGGTTAAAGTGGTATCTTTTTGATTTGGGATTCTAGTCTTCAAATTGTTGAGTTAAAGAACCACATATGTATAATTCAATGAATATGAATTTTATTGAAACTGAACATTTTTAGTTATGTAGAAATGTTTATTTATTATTATGGTTTTTACTCTCAGGTTATTGAATATTTTTTTTTTGGGGGGGGGAAGTCATAACCAACTGATATTACATTAATACTATAACTATAATTATTGTAATTATTATTTTTCACAATGAGATTTACTCCTTTGGATGGTTGGCAGAAAATTCCTGTTTTGTTTAACATAGAATAGTAGAAAACAGATGTAAAATGTCATAAAATAAAATTTACGTGCAAACATTATTAATAAACCAGGACTTTTTTATGTAGTTGGTTCAAGACTACTGCCATACATAAAAATATAACCTATTAACTATTAGTACATTCCACTTACAGTGTCTAAAATAACACACATTTTGTTATTTTTGTTGTAGGGGTATATTTGTTTTTTTGTAAACAAATTTTATATTGTGAGTTGTCCGTTTAATTTAGGCGATGACATTAATAACTTAGCAACCTTAATAAATGCATGCTAAGTTGGTAGGTACCAGACTCGCCATCATATAAGTTCACACTACCATGATACAGTTGAGGAGCTACTTGAATAAAGATGAAGTAAACTTATGAACAAACCATATATCCTTGCTTCAGAACTTGTTTGTTGCAGGTTCTGGCCCATAATAAGTATTATTCCTCAGAAATTGTTTTCTTATTATATTCTAAAAAGAAATATAAATAATATTTCAATACCTTAATCAATGGGAATAAAAAAAAAAAAAAGGTCTAACATCAAATCTTTTGTATAAAACTACATTTTATAATATCTAAAATTCTATTTTAATTATCATCATTGTTTATTTATATCTACATAAGTTTCCAGCTATTCTGTTTTACCATTTCGATATCATTATTTTCAAATATTTTTTCAGAAACCATTAGGAATAGTAAAGTGGAGTATATTAATTATTCTTTCATTCCTATAAGAAATAAAATATACAATTTATCATAATATTATTATAATGATAGAATTAGGGCCAAAAATATCTTAGAAACGTAGGGCTGACTAAAATATTTTGATGTATGAATTTGATTCTATATTTTTTGAGATGCCAAACCTTCTCTTCTGGATTTTGGTCCTACAATAGATTAGTCGTAGACTGAAATCTTTTTTAAGATCTTCAAATGGTACTAAAATTCTGAAATTAATCCTTATTAAGAGTTCTTCTAAAATTAGTCCTAAGATGATTTTGTCCTGGAGAGGATTAATCAAGGAATTCCTAGTGATTTAAGCTTAAATAAAATGGTACATTTCAGTTTAATAGTTATTATGTTTCGTAAAACAAAAAAGCTATATGACTTCTGGACTATAAATAATTTATTCAATTATTTGATACTATAATAAACATTTGTAGCATCCTCTCGGCTATGATGTTTCTAAAATTTAGAATGTAATTTGGTTTATTCTTTATTTCATTGTTAGGGTAAATACAATCTTGTGCATAATTCTGTGAAATGAGAGGTTAGCATTTTCAGAAAATGTGCTATTTTAAAGGAAACTTCTTTAGTTTCTGTATATCTTCTATATATTTTTTAATGCTTTCACTTTTGAACTAATTTATCCTCTCTGTACATACACTCTATGTTAAATGGTAAAAGATTGAATAAAATGATCTCACCACTGTGAATCATTCATTACTCACAAGTCACTTTATTAAGAATGTGAAATGTACGATTGAAGCAGACAGAAATTTCTTGAGCATAAATCGATAATTTTTCAGATAAAATTAATGGGCACATGCCCTACTATGTTAAAAGGTATAAATAATTATAATTTTTTACTAGAGTACAATTGCCACACCATTTTCATAAATACTATTTATTGTATGTTATCTAAATTTTATCTCATGAAATTTTATTGCTGTTATTTAACAATACAGTTGTGCCTTTCAGCTGCATGTTAAAATTTCAGTTTTCTTATGCACAAATTGTTTTTAAAGATTTATAGCTGTGGCTTTCTTGTTGATTCATACTATTGGATAACTAAGGCATAATTAAATATTAGCCATCACTTAATGGTACTCTGTTTTTAAATACAATTTTTATTTCAATAGGAGAAGATAATATTGGATGGAAATGCAGTAGAGCATCAATAAAGCATATTTTACTTATAAAAATGAATTTATCAAGTGAAATAAGTGGGCATGTGTGTATGAAATAACTGGCCCGTGTGTGTGTGGCCTACCAGCCACACACATACTCACTCACATCACACACACACCCACCCACCCACAAATATCCTCAAAGTTGTTAATCAGTACAGTAGGTTGGTTCATCCAGATAGTACAATAAGTATACTACATAAATAAATCCTGTAATGAAATGTCGTCCGAAATGGGAAAATGTTTTGTCAAAAATATAGTCAGTTTTGTTTCCTTAAAGTACATAGAACCTAGACTGTGTTACCTTGTCAATCTTATCTTCTTTCTCAAGATCTTCTTTGACAATGGTATCTTTTTTCTTTGGACTAAACTTCAATGGCCAAATTTATCGATTTAGGGTAGAATTTAAAATTTCAGTTTCCATACGATTTATGGGCACCTTTGCCAGACTTTTTTTGCCTTGAAACAATTGATAATCCTTCTCTTGAATAAGGAGTATAGGGAAACTTAAACGTACAAATTGATTGTACCTCCTATTTGATATAGTATTTAGTTAATACTACTGATTCCACCTAGAACTATGTTCCATTAAGACATTCCATTTGACAGTTTGGTTTCTGATTAAAATATTCTACATGATGACAAGTTTGATGATGCAGCTATTAAAATTAAAGTTTTCATTTTGTTTTTTTTTTTTGTTTATTGTATTACTATTCTCTGAAGTACGAAAGTATTCACTTTTCTTGCTACAGTTTTTTCTGGACATTTAAAATCTTTGCTTGAATTGATGCTCTACTTTAAATATTTAGCTTATCTATTTATTAAAATAATTAGCTGGAAACCGATAGCGTAGTAAAATTAGGAAATGTTTGAAACTTGTACTTGTGCCTTTAAGCAATGATGTTGATGATTATACTCTTAAAGTACTTATATTTTTTATGTATATTACACCACAGGTAAAACAACTTCTAGAAAAATTTGTACAAAATATGAAAAATAAAAGAATTCTGGAATAATGGATGCTATGTTTGGAGTGAGTACAGTTAATTATTGGAGAACAGAAAGGCTAGTGAAAATATGTCGCAATTGTAATAACTTTCAAAATATATTATATGAGTTCCAACTATTTAGTAATCTATTTAGAAAAAAGAAATGATTGCACTGCATTGAAATGTGACTACCTTTTGATTAATTTTCATTAGTAATATGCCTATAAGTTTATACTCCTTCATTTGTGTTGATTTGTAAGTTTTAATTTATTATAATTTGTTGAAGCATACCATACTTACGTGATAATTTATATAGAGTATGTATTTAATCTTTAATAAAATATAAATGCATACAATTGAAGTACATTTATTGAACCTTTCCTATTGATAACAAATATGGCTACAGAACTCTTCGTATGCCATGAATAAGACATGATTTTATTGCCCTTGAGGTCAAGGACTTATATGTGTTTTCTCTCTTTGCCACCCCAGTGCCCAGCAGTGTTTAGCCCATTAGTGCTTATCTGTTCATTGTAACTTTTATCTTCAGAGCCAGCCACTGTTAATTCCCCCTTACATACATATCTGGACACTTCTCTTATATTGTCATTACTTCCTTCAAATAAAATATATAGCAAAGCAGAGGATGCATATAATTTTTGAATTTTATATCTTACCCTTTCTCATAAACCCCATTCATCCTTCTCCAATGCGAGCTATTAACCTCGATCTTTAGGTTTATATGATACTTATAAATATTTAGATCTGTAACAATCACAACAATTATGGCTGTTTGAGTGACAACAAATATAGATGTAAATAAATATGAATGGACCTCATTTTCACTAGAAAGTAGATGATAGGCATTTGAAGAATCTTTTGTAAATTTTATCTTGAATAATAACCTCACTAGCTGATTATCTTTAAGAGAAAGAAAATGAGGTAACTCAGCAATAAAATATTAGAACAGTACTCAGAAAAATACAGTTTGATACTTTCTATTTATAAAATACACAAATATTAAAGCCATCATTGTTGGCCAATCCTTAAGTTGTCCTTAAGTTTCTCTACCAGATTTCTCATATTCAAAGTGCTTTTTTTGCAAATAGCAGGAGAGGGCCTCACTCAGGTCACTACGCCCCATTTGCCTTTATGCAATATATCTGTAGTTTGAGGCGCAACTTTTATTAAATGATGGAATGCACAAGAAGTTTTGGCTAAGTTTGTAAGAGTGAGATGGGACCTTTGGTGTGTCAAGAGACAGGACTGGTTGCAGAACTAGAGGCTACACGTTCTTGATATAAATTCAAGCACTGAAAGAAGAGCAGATCAAATTAATCATAATTATAATTTCTTTCATGGTCAGTAGAATGTAAGTTTAAAGAACCCTAAATGTCTTCAGACAAACCCCTCTTGCTTTTCAAGGAGATTCCCTTGCTTTGATTACCAGTTTAAAATTAACATTTTCTTCCTTATATTTACCAGCTTTGTTTTTATTTATTATTTTTTCAACACCATATGGTATGTTTGTGTAAAATAATATATTAACAGACTTTCACCTTATCTGATTTCACACTTGATTTTAACGGCTTAGGAGACTTCATTTGAACCAACTAGTCACACCTTTGGTTACAAGCTATATTTTGTTTATTATTATTAATTTTGCAGCTTATCATGAGTACAAAATCCTTACTACTAAAAATGGAGTTAGCCAGCACATCCTAGAGAAAGGATGGATAGTACTCTTGATAAGGGATTGGAAATAAAGATTGTGAAACATGTATAATAAACATAATAACATCATGAAATGAATGAGGGAGAAATAATGTTTTAATAAATTCTGACCCTTTGCCTACAAGAGATATCATATGAATAAAATCTGGAGTGGGTACCACATGACTTCCATGTATTGTTATTGAATTAAAATAATCAACATTTTTTGTTGCATTTCATTTGAAAGTGATGCACGATATCTTCACTTGAATGCATCAGATTGAAAAAGTGTCTGAATATAGTTTAAAGTTCTTTTCACAGAAAAGATCCTCTACATATTTTTTTTATCTCCAATAAGTACAAAGAAATGTCTTTATTTTTTCTTCTAACCTCTCCTCTGTCCTAGTAAATTTTGATTAATTTTTGATTCTGGAAGTAGAACAACAATCACAAATATGAAATTCCTACATTCTAAGGCTAATGGTTTTTGAGTTATGCAATAGTACAGACATCATGTCAAAATAAGTTCCGAGAGGGTCAAAATGGATAATTCCATTGAAATCTGAAAACCAACAATTTTTGAGATTACAGTAATTCCTTTACTTCATAAAAGGAGTTAACAAAAATAAAAGAAAGGATGTTTGTTGTTTGATGAACTTGTGGCATAGCTATTCATTCATAATTATCCTGCATTACTTTAAGATCTGCTTGTAGACGGCAGAGAACAAAGGCTAATATTAAGGTATTTTGCCATTAATTTTTAGTTGTAACTTTTCTCATTTCTGGTATTGGAAATGCTATCATGAGAAAATACTTAATGCAACTGATAGACTGTCTTGTATCTTTGCCCATCTTTTGCTCTCATAGTAGCTGAAGAC
This sequence comes from Riptortus pedestris, assembly GCA_019009955.1. Taxonomy (NCBI): domain Eukaryota; kingdom Metazoa; phylum Arthropoda; class Insecta; order Hemiptera; family Alydidae; genus Riptortus; species Riptortus pedestris. The sequence goes on from CM032229.1 coordinate 75,035,907, forward strand.
ACTAATTTGGATTTTGTCGTCTTCCTCTCCAATCTTCTTAAGCAGGATTTTTAAAATCTCACAGCTAATTTAAAAACATAAATTTAGTGTACTGAATATATATGTTCTTGTTTATTTATTAAGAAAGTTTGATAAACTACTATTCAATTTCTCTTAAAATTCTCAAACATGATTTCATATACGTATATTTCTCTTTTATGACAAATTAGTAATAAATTACATCATCGTCATATCAAATATTTTGCCTTATAGTGGAATCATTAGCTTCCGGTAAAAGCTACATTTTTCATACTACTATATCCTCTGAAGTTCATTTAAACACTGATTTTCTGGGCTTCACTCTTTTCCTATGTCTTTTTAAGACTTTGCAAAAGGTATTTCTTATCAAAAAACCTTGACAATATTAAAAAAAAGTCAAACAAGCATATATATATATATATATATATATATATATATATATATATATATATATATATATGCTTGTTAGACTTTTTTTTTAATACCTTCAAGATTTTTTGATAAGAAATACCTTTTGCAAAGTCTTAAAAAGACAAAGATACTTGGGCTTGTGTGTACTGAGGAGTTGGAATAGTGACAACAACCAATTAGACATGGCTATGGCTGGAATGTTGTTAAAAAAGTAAAACACAGTGAGACCTAAACAAGTGGAACCTGGGAAAATGGCAATCAAAATAATTACATGAAAGGGATATTTAAAGAGAAAATTTAAAAACTTTTGAACAAAAATCACCAGTTGCCAATTCGGGGAATATTGAAACATTTTAAATAAGCAGCAACACAATATAAGTATAGTTCCCAGAAAGCCCTGGATTCAGTTCAGATTCTTGACCTCATTAGTCAAATAAATAACTTTAAAAATGAACATGAAATAAAAAGCATTTTATTGCATTAAATAAAATAATACATCCAAGTAATATTATTGTTGGTGGCTATTCCTTTTAAAATAAATGTGTTAATTATTCCAATGTTGAGTATATGCCTTTTCCTTGGGGAGTAGTGGTCTACGCAGACCCAGATGATCAATCTGGAAGTGAGGGTCATAATCTTAGAATATTTGAGCCTCCACGATTGTCTGTTGCAAGCCACCAATTAGCACACCCTTTCTCCTTGAACCATTTGCTCCATAGCTTGGGTTGTCTTCCTCGTCTCCTTTTATGACCTTATAGAGTCCAAACAGTCTCTTCTTTCAATCATCTTTCTTCCCTGGTTCTTAGCCCATGCATGTGCTCACTTATATCCTTCGAACCAATATTTTCCCGTATTACATAGCTACTCATTTTTTCCTTCTTATATTTGTCATGCTCCTCTTTATTCCATGTTGCCAAGTTCATAGATTCCTTGAGTAGGCTTGAGTGAGTGACTAAATCCGGCAAGCAAAAGATATTGTTGGGAGGATGGGAAGGATCAAAACTCCTTTTCTTGATTCCCGGAGGAAAATCATTACTTGATAATCATCAAGAAACAATATTTCTTCTAACCCAATTAAAAACTGTTAATTTCTTTTTTTGTCCTGTCCTTAAATTCCAACAAGGCATATATTCCACCACATATTCAACTTGATGGCCTTCAAATCTGATGGTTGTCCTTACTACATTAGTCATAACTTTTTATAATTTAGAATTAATCCTACATTCTTACGCTTCTTCACCTCCTGAGTAAAATGACAGACATTTGAAGACATTTTTCAAAAATCAAATCATGAGTACAACCTAAATAGCTTATTTCCCTTAAGAGAAATCCGTTAATAGTGCACATTGACAAAATAAGTCTCTTTATACATATATTTCGGGAAACATTAATAAATTCAATTTTCCATCCTGAAGTAAAAAGTTAATATTTTGAAATTTAAGTTGAAAATTCAAATTTTCCTATTGTCTATTTTGTACCTTGGGATAATTGACGCAGAAATGTAAAAGCTCATTGAAAGTTTCGGGTCTGTTTTAACATGAAGAGTAACGAATCTCACAATATATTCTCAATATATAAATAAAAATCTGATGTTTAAAAGTTCGGATTTGCTGAAGACAGAAAACAGAGTATGATTAACTTCCTTAATATTTGCTTTACGAAAATATGTATATATCAAGAATTGTACAGCATCACTTGTTTAACAAGATATGTCAAGATATTTTTCGTTCCGATTCATAATAATAGAGAAATTTTGAATTAGCAAATTCACCCTCCCTCTAAACACAACCCCCCCCCCTTCCATCCCATTTCACCGGAACTTAAATTAAACATCAGAGAGACTCCAGAGTTTAAGCAGATCTCCCTTAAGGGTTACTATTTTACATAAATGAGGGATGAGTAGGATTGGGGTCTACTTAAAACTGCATACTAAAACAGTACATTTGTCTTGGTTAATATTAGAGTTAGGATAAAGTGTTTACAAAAGATATTGCAAGAAATTAAATTGACAAAACAATTGATTATAAACAGTTTTTGATCCTACTCAAAAATAACAATTTTAGTAAATTTACTAATCAGGGGAAAGGGAAATCAGCTATTGAGGTTGTAGTGATGATGTTTTTTTTTTTAAAAAAACTTTTTTTTTTAAATGTCCTACCCAGGAGAAAACAAAAATCAGGTACACTCAAATTATCTCTCTCTCTCTCTCTCTCTCTCTCTCTCTCTCTCTCTCTCTCTCTCTCTCTCTCTAAATATATATATATATATATATATATATATATATATATATATATATATATATAAATAATTTTATTTTTAGTTCTAAGCCATTTGTAAACCCCCACTCCTACTCATATCATATTAATAATAAGCGGTAATATCATGAACCTTATTATTCAAAGCGAAAATGTCAAATTTCGTTTTTATTGAAATTTTACTGTGTGATATGTATAAGTAAGTATTTTCAGTTTCACATCATAATTTAAGTCCATCAGCAATTAAAGATCTCAGGTCCAACTAACATTTTAATTGATGTTTAAATAGGCTTCTTATTCTAATCTGAAATACAAAATATTGAGTTTCTGGACCTTTGTGAGATACATACAAATACACAAGTTCAGAGGGGGTAAAATAATATATTCCAAATATCTCCATTATTTTGAATCATATTGGGAAACGTGTTATGATCAATCATATGTTAATCATTTATAATTTATATCCGCACGTGATATCATCATATGTTAATTTAATTTTATAACAATTTTTGTCTATTTGTTTTTTTTTCTTATGTGAATTATAGAAGAGTAATTTGTATTTTGTTGTTTTTAGCCGTCCACAAACCCCAGTCTACTCATATGACTTTTACTTGGAGCAACTGAGTCATTAAACATCTCATTTCCAACATAAATCCCAATTACATAGGCTTCTTACTACGGGAGATTTCGATAATAAACTGTGAGATGCGGGGGGGGGGGTCTCCATCGTGTCATTCTAGTAGGTGTAATATACCAGCACGCGAGAAATCTGCTTTGTTAACTTTGATCTGACTAGTAATAATAGAAAAAAAATCGAATTTTTATTTCATCTCCACCCCCTCCCGGACCTATCCCAGCCTCCTCATGTTTGTAATTGTGAATGGATCTCATTTTCGTTATTCCTTGGTAGGATTGATAGATATTTGAAATGTTTTGAAAATCGCGTGATGTGTACAACCTTAATAGCTGATTCTTTTTTAGGAATTCTAATAAAACTATTGTATTATTTGACAGTAGTGTTTTTGGAGGTGAAGAATATTGTGTACCTGGAGAGAAACCACAACTGTATTATCTGCTTTTAGTCTCAGCCAAGAATATATTTATTGAGCCCAAGAGCCGCCCTAGTTCTGAGTAGGGGTGTCTTGTGACGGGTGAAATGCTCCCCTGACTTCACACCAACAAACGAGAACTGTTATCTGATTAGTTATCTCATTGTAAAGCACTCTGTAGGTAAGAAAGAATAAGACTACCAGTCCCTCCCGAAATAAGGGGAATGTATATTTTTTTCCCTGTATCAGTGGCAGACCTGCCCCCGCCTTATAAATGGCGTTCCTCTCGGAATCCTTTAATTGGGCGATGCGGCCTACCGCCCTGATGAATGGTCGTAGTACAACACTAAATTTCCCCCCGAGGAACCCTAAAACGTTCACATTTGTATCTGGAAGAGACAGGGCACATAGTGGAAACGGGAAGCCGAGGATATTGTATAAAACAGATACAGATTACAGATGGTCATCCAAGATAGAGTGTGGAGTTCTATCCAAATGAAATCATTAGAGGGAAGGGGAAACCGATAGAAAGCCACAGCTGATTTAGTAATGCACAACATAACTCAAATGGAGTCTTTAATGGGACTGTAAATCTTGGGATCAGAGCCTTCATCCGTGTAAATTACACTTTAGCCTAGAGTTTATTTGTACATGTCAGCGCGTTTCTACAAATTATTGCGGGGAAATTACTAGTAGGCAGTTTTAATTTGTTCTTTGTGGCCAGTTTTGGGATTTTAGACGAACTGACCCATCGGCTATCTGGATTGAAGATCTCCATTCCTTTGGTTGATGTATAGTGATCTTATTCATAATTATGCAAGAAAACTGGGTAAAACTGGTTTATTAAATATTATTCCCGTCGTTATGACTGACGTCTGGAGCACTGTGTTCTTTTTGCATATTTTCCTTGAGAAAAATCAGCTATTGAGGTTGTACCCATTTCGAAAAATTCCCTTCAATGCCAATTGATCCTTCCTAGGTCATGACGAAAATGAGTTCCGTTCTACATTTTTTATACATATACTTCTCCGTAACCACTCTACCAATCACAATTTTTTCGTTACCAAAGTCAATATATAAGCTTTCTATGTAAAACTAAAGATCAAGTTCGTAAAAGACTGTAATTCGACCAGGCGGGGTGGGGTTAACTTTTAATTAATTTATTATTTCTGATAATTTTGTAGACATAGCTATAAAGCAGTTTAGCGTACGAGTAGGTAATTATATTGTTTGAATGAAACTCTTTGATACGGATTGAATTCTCGAACTATGCATGGATATATGTAGATACAAAAAAAAAAACTCGTGAGGAATCTTATCTGTTCAAATTATAATTATAGAGTTCGAAATGATCTGGCAAAAATACGGATGATCTCAAAATGAATACCTAATTGAAGACTGTTCTTAATTTTATTAAGATTTTGCTAGTTACGCTGCTAATATCCCCCGAATGTTTTCTTGCCAAGTGGGAGAAAGGAAATAATTTAATTCTCTTTTTCGCGCCTTAAATTATTATTGGGTATCCATCACCAGTGTAAAAAAGTCCGTCACGCAGGGGCTGCGTAAACTAAGCAGATTTCACACGTGAAGTTTTACAATAGAGAAATTTCAGAATAGAGAGTCAAACAGTTAAGGGAACGGCTCGAACTAGCTCTTGACGGAAACTCACAACTAGACCCGAAGATAGCCGATCTCATCTCAGAAGCTGAAAACAGAAAAATGCAAATTTCTCGGTTAATATTCAAGATACAGAATAAATGTATATAACATTATTTATAGTAAATGTAATTTTCAATAAGATTGATTCTATATACTTTTTCGATCCGACGTGTAGTAACGGAGATATTTTGAATTTTCGAAAATCCTCCCCTCTAAACCTCCCCTCCCACTGGTCCGATTTCAGCCATTAAAAAACTTGATCTTTATTTTTGCATAAAACGTTTAAATATTGAGCTTGGTAACGATAAAACGAAAATTGCGACCGCTAGAGCGCTAACACACAAATATATATATATATATATATATATATATATATATATATATATATATATATATATATATATATAATTTTGAACGGACCTCATTTTCGTCATCTCCTGGGTAGGATTGATGGACATTTGAAGAAATTTTTCGAAACTCGCGTCATGAGTACGACCTCAATAGCTGATTTCCCTTAAGGGAAATCTGCTAAAACATCGACCTAGACAGCATTGGAGAATGAAGGAACATCGGTGACAAACTAAAGCCCGTCACGCAGAAACGGTGTAAACTAAGTAATTTTCCAGGTGCTGATGTGGCACACAAGTGGTTCGTTCTCACCAATATATTCTTCATTTCTCAGTAAAAATCCGATGAGAAGAAGTGGGGGTTTACTGAAGGATTCTCTCATTATTTGTTTTACGAAAAACATGTGCTAATGTACATAGCAACAATTGAAGAGCATCAATAGTTTTACAAGATTGGTTCCACATTTATCTCCGTTATACTATTCGTTCAACTCATGATATATGTGAGTTATACTCAGATATGTTGGGTGTGACGTCATCATTTATTATTTTATGAACTATGTGCTTTTTACTTGACCATATTTGATATACAACCGTTTCATGCAAAACTAAAGATTACATACAGTAGTTGCAAAATTCGGAAGAATGGGGTTTAGAGGGGGGTTGACAGATATTTCCGGGCAAACTCTCAATTATGTATCGGGCCTTTTTGCAACTTTCTTCAAAAACTATTATTTCATGGATGTTTTCTCTAATGAATAATAACCGAGTTATTTGTATTTTAGGTGACAGCTTTCAGTAAACACCCACTTCTTATCTGTTTCATTTTGAGAATTTGAATCAATACACATCTCATATCCAGTTTACATTTTAATTCATGTTTACGCAGTCTTCTAAGTTACGGGTGAAATAGGGAAAGTATGGTGGGATGAGATCATTAGTGTACGATATTCCCCAATGTGGGAAATATGCTCAGTTCACTGATCATCTGCGTGACACACTTTTTAGCAGATTTCCCTTAAAGGAAATCAGCTATTGAGGTCGTACTCATGACGAGAGTTTCGAAACATTTCTTCAAATGTCCATCGATCCTACCCAGGAGATGACGAAAATGAGGTCTGTTCAAAATTATATATATATATATATATATATATATATATATATATATATATATATATATATATATATATATTTGTCTGTTAACGCTCTAGCGGTCGCAATTTTCGTTTGATCGTTACCAAACTCGACATTTAAACGTTTTATGTAAAAATAAAGATCAAGTTCGTTAATGGCTGAAATCGGACAAGTGGGAGGGGGGGGTTTAGAGGGGAGGAATTTTTGAAAATTCGAAATATCTCCGTTACTATACGTCGGATCGAAACATTGTATAAAATCAATCTTATTGCAAATTAAATTTACTATAAATAATGATATATACATTTATTCTGTATCTTGAATATTAACCGAGATATTTGCATTTTTCTGTTTTCAGCTTCTGAGATGAGATCGGCTAACTTCGGGTCTAGTCGTGAGTTTCCGTCAAGAGTTAGTTCGGGCCGTTACCGTAACTGTTCGACTCTCTATTCTGAAATTTCTCTATTATATAACTTCACGTGGGAAATCTGCTTAGTTTACGCAGCCCCTGCGTGAGGGACTTTTTTTCTATTAGACACATAACTAAGGACATATTACGAATTTTCCCCTAAGCGATTTTCGAAATTTTTCTTCAAATGTCCATCGATCCTACCCAGGAGATGACGAAAATAAGGTCTGTTCAAAATTATATATATATATATATATATATATATATATATATATATATATATATATATATATATATATATATAATTTGTATGTTAACGCTCTAGCGGTCGCAATTTTTGTTTGATCTTTACCAAACTCGATATTTAAACGTTTTATGCAAAAAGACAGATCAAGTTCGTTAATGGCTGAAATCCAGTGAGAGGGGGGTAAAGAGGGGGGATTTTCGAAAATTTGAAATATCTCCGTTACCATACGTCGGATCACAAAATTGTATAGAACCAATCTTATTGTAAATTAAATTTACTATAAATATTGTTCTATACATTTATTCTCTATCTTGAATACTAACTGAGATATTTGCATGTTTATTAGTTGTGGGCCGATGACCGATGACGGAATTTCCCGCCAAAAGCTAGTTCGGCCATTAGCCGAACTGTTCGGCTCTCGTATGGAGATTTCTCTATTGAATAACTTCTCGTGGGAAATCTGCTTAGTTTACGCAGCTCCTGCGTGACACACTTTTTTCTTTATTTAATTTGCATCTAAACCATAGCAATTATTCAATTGTACAATTACAATATTCAATTGTACGAACCTGTGTCCCTTATGACATCCTAGATACGTTGAGACATAAAATCAACACCGAAGAATGGTACAAATAAGAAAGTTTTTGGGTTACTCAGATTTACTTGTTTGTGAAAGAACCAACTCGTCACTGCTACTATTTAAACTTAAATATAATGTATAGTTCTGTGTTGTTGTTCTCCACTACCATTCCTTTCCAGTAGATCTTATCCTGTGTATGGGGGTGGGGTAAATATCATTCCCGAAATATGTTCTACGTTTGATTTAAGGTTACCAATGGCTGAATATTTAGCATTATTGACTGCGTGGAGAGTTTAAATTTGTCTTTGTCAAAACTTATTTCCAGGATACATTATCATCATTAATAAAAAATGAGAGTAAGTACATAGACTGTGTACTATGCGTTATATGTTCAACAGTGACTCGATAACTTTACAACGCTGAAATTTTATATTTAATGTGGAGGTATGCTTTTGACTAACCATCGTCCTTTGAAATTTTATTTTAATACAATTGTCCGAGTTATGTTTGAAGGGCGAGGGTGATGTTGAGAGGATTCAAGTGCACTCTGACGGGTTGCGAAGGTTATTACGGGCAGGAGCCTGTGGGAACCCCACTAGAGCACGTACCCCACTCCAATTAGTGTAACAAGGCTGCGACCAGCTAACACCACCAAACCTACCACCCTGATTCTCCCCAGGACCATCAGGGGTCTGCTACATCAGATCGGACGTGACCAGAAGCATTATTCAAGCCATGAATTTATTATGTCAAAGCGATCCCTTCCGACTTTCTCATGGGGATCATGTCCAGTTTGATATTCCGTCTCTTTTTTTTTAAACCGTAGATCCGCGCGTGATATCCGAAAAAGCAAGAAGCCTTTTTTTCCAGGCAGGTCACGGGAGCTGCAGACTTCCGAGGGTGGGTGGACTTCTGGATGGGACAAGGCGTATGCAATATTTTTGAGATCTGACGAAAGTGATAGGGTTACAGTAGTCTTGACTTCAGAGGAGCCGCTCACCCACATTCGGACCCATTCAGATGTTTCTTGAATGGGGAATGCGCTAGGTCAACGAGTACAACTCCAGCATTAATATATCTGATATGAGCGGGAAATGAATCGGTTTGTTGGAATATGTTAGATCAACCAAAATGATTGTCTGTAACTTCTCGTCATGCTTTTACAGTCGAACCGCTATATCAGACGTTGCTATCTTTTGGTTGTCAAAAATGAAATCCAAAGGCTACTAGTAGTGAATACAAATAAAGTAAAATTCGAAGTACTTTGTATGTTTATCTTTTAATGCCTTAATCTTCCAATCATGATTACTACAAAATATTTCTTGATCACTGGATGATTACTACTGACTTTAATGAATCAAGATATCTTATATTGGGAGATTTTAATTTTAATTGTCACATTTAACACATCATACAAAATTATGGCATGATATGGTTTGAAAGCATGTTTTATTGTTCACTAATGTTTACAAACTTGTATAATTTATATAAGAATAAACTTTAATAGTAACGCATAAAATTGATATATTTAATAAAACTTTTTCAGGACCGAATATAAAATTACAACCAGCTACTACTTCCAAGTTTTCTATGCCTCCTAAAACTAGACGTCACCCAGACACGAGCATAACTCCAGTATCTTTAAAAAGAGTGATGACAGTGTTTAATACTTCCTTAAAATGTATGACAACAATCCTACACGGGAAGGTGATTGACGCAGTGAGGTAGTAAAATGAAAAGTGGTTATTTCAGATAATTGTTAATAAAACATGAAATTTCCTTGCATTTGGTTTAAACCAATTTTTGTGCTTTTTCCATACTAACGTTTCCATGCAGTATTTTAACCTGAGAACAACAGTCTGCCAGGCTATGCCTTAGGCAAATTGGTCATGGATTGTCACTATTTTCGTATTTCTATTGCTGGTTTGAATTGTACAACTGATATTGGAACTCCTATTAATTCAATCGTAACTTCGCAGCTTTTAGAGGAATAACTCTGATATTGACCTTAATTACTAGTCCTTCAGGTAAATCCGGTAAGCCACCATAATATTTCCAAAGACTGAAATAAATTAAAAAAAAAAAAAAAAGATATATACTAAAGACATCATAGAAAGTGCCCAACTTGTTCTTCGTAACTGTAATGTTGAACTAAATAGCGGGAAAAATGAGTGCTTCTATTATTTTAGAGTGGTTTCCTCTAGATAATATGCTATTGGTGTTATAAAAATGATAAATTCTAAAAAAAATGTATTGGAAACCTAGGAAATCGAAGTAAATAAGAGTTTCCAATAATTTTAGCCTAGCCACATTGCCATAGAGACCAATGGATAAATAGAATGTGAACGTCCATATTATATTTTTAGGCTTATTGAATTGACTTCTTTTCGTACCACCCAATGACGTCATGACAGTGGCTCAAGACTAAAAGTTCATTAAAGTTGTATTTAAACATTAACAATGACATATACACAACGAAACTTAACAACAATGCAAGCATATATACAGCTGAGTTACAAGCTATAAATATTGCCTTTTCAAAATTTCATGACGTTCAAAATTTCCAGATTTTCTTATTTACAGACTCTTTAAGTTCTCTATTCTCCTTGGAGAACACTTACAGTACTCATCCTATTAAAACCCACATCTTAGAACACTCCATTCATCTTCGAAACAATATTACACTAGTATGGCTACCAGGACACAAAAATATTAGACGAAGTAATGAAGTTGATGAACAAGCAAAGTTAGCGACTCAGAAACATGACGTAGACTCAAATGAACTAACCATAGACGACTTAGTACATTCTGTAAAATCGAACGTACTACTAGACTGGGAACAAAAATGGCAACAAACAGACAATAAATTACGACAAATTAAATCTACAGTATTCACACGGACTAGTAAAAATTCAACTTATACACGGAGGGAAGAAGTGATTTTAACAAGGCTCCGCATTGGTCACTCTCTCCTTACTCATAGCTTTTTAATGAAAAAAAGAGAGCAGCCCAAATGCCATGTTTGCAATTTGACTCTTACAATAAAACACATACTGACAGACTGCAAGAGACGAGATCATTTACAAATACCCCACGACCTACATGACTTACTCACTGAACGTAGCCCATACATACTCACTATACTACAACATCTAAAAGATATTAACATATACTCAAAAATTTGAATATACAATACTCACAATTAATACTTGCATTTTAAAAGAGATTTTATAATTTTCTAATAAATGTGTGCTGCGACTCTAGTCTTTTTGTGAATGTTTTGTCTGCGAGCGCGTGTGTGTGTGCATGTGTGTGGTTGTATGTTTGCTGAGCTCTTTATAAACTCTTTGAATATATGTAAAGTAAATATTTCATCGTTTCTCTTTGTCTAGCAAAACTGAAGGTTTTTCCCCCTTCCCGCCATAATGCAATTCATGACTTTCGTTGTTCAGTAACTCACATTGAGTATGCAACTCCGCTGATACGAGCTTTATATCTGATCTAAATCTCAATTATTTTAAATTCATTTTAGACACATTCCATTTTATTCAACAATTTATATATTTTATTATATCTTGTTTAATATTTTTTGTTTTGGATTCTATATTATGTTTGTCAATTTGTTGTGTTGGATTTCCATTTATTGTTTGATTTCTACTTATTGTTCAATTTCTATTATTTGAGTTCCATTTTTGTTTTCTATTTCTGTTTTGCGTTCCATTTCTGTTTTTGTTTTTCCATTTCTGTTTTTATGTTTCATTTCTGTTTTTGTTTCCCATTTTGATTTTGTGTTCCATTTCTGGTTTTTGTTTTCCATTTTGTTTTTGATTTCCATTTCTGTGTTTTGTTTTTCCATTTGGTATTGTGATCCATTCCAGCCCTGTTTTTCGTATCAGTTCTGTTTGTCTGTTTCTGTTCTTTGTTCCATTCCTGTTTTTGTGTTCCATTTCTGTTTCGTGTTACTTTTCTATTTTTCATGTTATATTTCTGTTATGTTATTTTATGTTCGTTTAAATTAATTTTGTTGCGTTTCGTAATTTTATACAGGTTTTTTTTTCCCCCGAGTAACATCGCCAAAGCTGCGAAGCTCCAAATAAAAAAATAATAATAATAAAATAATAAAGGTAATGATGACCTAAGGTATACCACTACGAAGTAAATCTTTGACAGAAGCATAAGTCAAAACTGTAATATATTGTGTCGTTTTGACCTATTGAGCGTCTATACGGTATAACACCCCTTCTCACCAAGAAAAATAATTCGATGGCGTTTTTCTTGATATAAACAGTTACTAATCATTATGAACAGAACCACTTTTAGAATTGTAAATCTCGCGTATCAAACTGGAGTAGAGAGAATAGTAGCAGGCAAAAGCAAGACATTTTGAAAGGACTTGCTGGAGTTGGGAGTAAATAATTTAAGAAGTTACTTCTCTACTGTGAGAAGCTCATCGAAGACAGAAATAAATATCTACAAACACTTTCTTCAGCAGTCAGTGATATGCATAAAATTGAAGAGATACTTAGTATATATAGCCTCGAAAAACTACACAAGATTTACTGCTTCATCACGTCAGCATGCAATACTCTGGAATCTATTAGTGTTGATGGACCACACTCCAGCTAAATGTTTATTAAGACGGAAAAGGGTTTATAGAATGCTTTTAGTTATCTTTTATGTACTATATTTTACTATTTACACTATATTGCTTTTTTTTTATTGTCATATTATTGTTGATCTCAAGAACTTGGATATAATTATTTATTTAAAAAGACAGATCTTTTATTTGTTTATTTAATTGTTGTTGTAATCTTTAACAAATAAATATATATTCTATTCTAATTTAAGAAGTGTGAAGGGAGCATTGAGGAATGATAACATTGATGTCCCAGATTCTTGGTAGTCTCCTTCCAAAGTGAACTCTTAACATCCACTATATGTGTATAAGTATCCCTTTGGATTCGAAAGTGTTCAATCAAAAGTTTTTTTTTGGAATACTTTCTACAATTTGCGAGGATTGTAAGACATTTTCATGTAAACGGCCTCAGTAGTGTATTCCCGCCCAACAAATTTTCCAGCAAAATAAAACTTTCAACATTTATTTTTTCTAGTAATTATTTTAACCCAATTCAGTCATCAAGAACAAGTTAGGTTCGTTCGATGATTTCTTTATCTGAGACTTTTTTCCCTTCCTCGTTGGAGATCTCTTTTTTCCCCTACCTCTGTGGGTATGTGTTATAGAAGGAGGGCTGCCACTGGGTAGAATGCAGCGCCAATTAAGGGTTGAGTTTGAGAGGCCGATTAGGGTGGTAGCGAGATTAATCTCTGAGTGCCACCGAATGAATCCCTATCGCCAGCAGTAAATCCAGTGGTTCTCTTCCACACATTTCACCCCCTTCCCACTGATTTTATCCAAAAATTCGTTCTGGCTTTCTAACAGAACTATTTATTTTATTTTTTTTTAATTTTATTTTTTCAGTTTTCTTTTGTCTTCCTAGGAGCAGAAATCTTCCTTCCAGCCAGATAGAGCCAATTAAGAAGTTCTTAGAATTAATATGTTTTTTACTGCTTCGATCGATTTGACTACCTGGAATGGAGATAATATAATTGAATATGTTAAGAACCCTTCTATAGCGACTAAAGCTGTTTTTAAGATAGTTTTATGAACAAATATTAGTGTATTTACCTCTCGGGGGACAACATTACAGTAGGTCGCGTGGTAATACTTATGCCTGGGACCAAGATAACTTCTATCGAATTTCCCTTTAGAGTTATACAACTAAGGTTATATTCATGAAGCGATTTTGAAATTTATGTACATATTTGCCTGTTACTACTCCAGTGATATTCATTATATTCGTTTAATCATTTCCAAGTTCTATATTAAATCGTTTTGGGCAAAACTAATTGAGGAAAACAGACCAGGGAGCCAATATCTCAGTTATTGGGAAAGGGTCGAAAAATGAATGTTGTATAACTTATGTGTGCTTCATGTTTTACCTCCTTTCAATACCAACATTAATCAAAAATGTACCTTTTGAAAAAATAAAGTTCAATGATTTTATTTTATATTGCGTAAATATTATTTTTGCTTGTTGTCCAATCAAAATTATAAAAGTTTATCAGAATGAAAAAAAATATTTAATTGGACATAGGTTTTCTCTAAGGTCAAACTTTTTTTTTTTTTTTTTTAGTATTTCATTAGGCGTGCTTTATATGTGTTTTAACGATATAACGTTTGTACAGAATGCTCATTATCCTTGAAGTTTGGTGTATCCATTTTTTATATTTAAATTTTTTAACCAAAAAATCGGGGTGGGTTGGGGCAGGGGTTTGTTGGTAGCGAATATGCATAATAGAAAATTTGTCCATATATTATAGATAATGACGATTTGTCTATTAGCTTTATATTTGTCATAAAAATATCTGCAATTTATACACATATTTTTTCACATAGTCATTATAGTAATTATAACTAAGCCCTACTTCAATCATCTAAAAATTTGATTTTCATTAATCTGTATAATTTCAGTTGTTTCTTTATTTAGCGATAAATCGCTACGTCCATTCTTCAATGAACATATTGATCAAACGACAGTTCTTACAACTTTCACAATTCTTCGCCTTAAACTTATTTGTATAACTTTTCCAAATAAACCACCTGTTTTCCTATCAATCACCATTTTTTCGCATGCAATCAAATATCAGTTTCCAGATATCCGAATTTGTTTAATGGTAATATGCACCGTATTTTTCTTTACACTATAAAATCAGCTAAGTGGGAGCTATCTATTTAGCAGCTACACGTCTTATTATTCTTCGAAACCTAAATTCTACAAGGTTTATTCTATTGTATTTTTTATAAAGAAGAATTTTCGAGCCAAACTGAAATTAGAAATTCCCCATAACATATGTCACAATTACAAACTTGGTTGACTTTTCCCCCGATGTGGATTTTATTACAGTTTTCTGAGTATAAACGTCCCCCATAATAATAATAAGTATTGTTTTACTCGTGAATCATGGAATAGTACCAAAGCATTTTGGGCGCAATATAACCATACAATATGATGTTAGAATAGCTGCCATAGTTTAAAAAAGTCCGTCACGCAGGATATGCATTAACGAAGCAGATTTCCCACTTGCGTCACATTTTGGCATATACTTCGAAGCGTAAAAATTCAATGAGAACAATATTCGGTATTTAGGCTTATAATAATATTCTTTATAATAGTATAACAGCTTATATGACATGAGTAGGAGTGGGGGTTTACTGAAGGCCGAAAATTTAAAAAAAAAATGCACATATCTCGGTAAATAATCAAGATAGTAAAAAACCATACATAACAACATTTATATTTGCAATAAGATTGGTGTTATCCAATTTTTCGATCAGACACATAATAACGGAGATATTTCGAAATTTCGAAATTCGCCCCTCTAATCCAGACTGGCCAGATTTCAACCCTTAACAAATTTGATCTCTCTTATTACATAAATCAATTAAATATCGAGTTTGGTAACGATTAAACAAAAATTGCGACCGCTAGAGCGTTAACACACAACACACACACACACACACATATATATATATATATACACATATATATATATATATATATATATATATATATATATATATATATAGTTTTGAACGTGCCTCAGTACGTAGTATCATATTTTCGTCATCTCCTGGATAGGATCGGTGGACATTTGAAGAAATATTTCTAAAATCGCCTCATAAGTCCAACCACATCAGCTGATTTTGCTTAAAAAAAGATCAAATAAGAGCGGAGGGTTAGCAATGAACTCCTTCAACCGTACATAAATAAATCCACTATTTTTGAAATAAAAAAGTTGAGTATTGATATTTCTCAAGGAGAGCAATCCCATGTTTTAATAGCGTATGTGTGTGGGAACGTTTTCTCACATAAACCTCTTGCCAGAACACTACTGCTAGTAGAGGTTGCCAGCAGAAACTGATGCGAATACCGAAGGATTTATATGTTTCATGTATTCTAAATGTAAAAACATATTGGTCGTTATCCTACCAAAATGGGAATCGTTATGGTGAGAAGAGGTTGGAAAATTTATTGAATGATGTGTAAGCTCCGTGCGTTCTTTCACCATGGGAAGTGGTGTTATGCTCATGTACACTCTTTTCAACCATCCTTTACACCAATAACAGACGTCATTGAATCGCTGTTACGCCCTACGAGTGGGAATACAATTCGTTCTCATGTTCCGTATAAGTCTGTATGAAGCAAGTGTCATTGTCCCAGGGTAGAATCACACCGGACATCTGTTGTTCTCCAGCTAGCACCCCGCCGAGAGAGAGCACTTCGACTCTTGCAGGCAAACAGGCACCCTGCTGAGAGGGCATGCGCAATGCCTCCCGTAACAAGACACACTCCCGCGCACGCGCACTAATTGCCGCCAAAAACTTGGTGGGGTCAGCCACCCCATTGTCCCTAACCTATCATATGATCGTCTCAATGAGTTCGTCGTGCGCCTTGCCTTTATATAACTGCCCTTTATTCTCCTTTAGCATGATTTCCATTCTTCAATGCTCAATATGCATCCGCTTCTTGAACGAAGAATTTCGGGACTTATACGTACCTTACTTGCAGCATATGTAAGGGCTCACTCTCATGCCAGGTCATTTGTTTATGAATCCCAAAATATATCTTGGGATTTTCAACAATAAATGTTATGGTGACTCCTATAGTCATAGTGAATTAAGTTCCATGATTGAATGTCCTTGATAAACCTAGAGTGGGAAGAAATCCTAAATAAAATAGCAGTAGTAAATAAAAAAAAAAATACATTAAGGTGCCCTGTGTAAAGAATAGTTACGAAAAAAATTTTTTTATGTTCTTGTTTATATATGATTGACAATTTATAGGATTTTATTTAATGATGAAGTCGCATAAAATCCTAAATATTGGGCTTTGTGAGAAAAAGAAAAAAAACATCCTCAATAACTGGAAATAGGAATATATATACAAAAAAAATCAAATTACTCTCACATGAGAGTACTTCATGTGTGTTTCCGAGTGAGTGGGTATGTGCATGTGTGTGTGTTGATGATGGGAGGACAATTTGATAATCTATAGGGCGGGTACACTATAGTTTGGATGGAGGTTAAAACTCACCAATGGTAAGCTTTACTTGTGACTTATCATTGTTTCACGATGGAGCGTAGTGCTAATAAAGCACACTGATAGGAGTAGTAGAAACACATTCACAGCAACTATGAAGAAGGTGATCCATGGAGGAAGGGTCCTCACATTTGAAACATGAAGAAAACCCTGTGGAAAATAATCAAACAAGTACAATTAAAGAGTGGTAATGATCAAAAATATAGACGCGAAAGTACGCCTTACCATTGGGTTACGTGGAAGAGGGTCCTTTTGCAACACTAGTAAACAAAAAAAAATGAAACAACAACAATTGGCTTTTAAGTCAATATGGAACCAACCAAGAACTAGAAGTTGTAGACTGGAATAGAGCAATATAGAGTTGATATAGTGTCTCCGCAGGTGTTCGCATAAAGGGATATTTGGCCAGCTTCTCTGATATCGACCTAACCAATAACGGTGCCTAAACGGCTTGTTTGCCATTAAGAAAAGTCTTCGGAATCTACCGGGGAGCTGAGTGTTAGTCATTGCATTTATTTGTTTATCTGGAGAATGAATAACTTACAAAAGATCATTCGTGACAAATGAATGATAGGGATGACTGAGAGCATCCAATGGAAAGCATGTTCACATACAATGTTGCATGCATGCTTCAAAATGAAGAGAACTGGGAAAAGACTATTTCGTATTAATAAAAGAGCAATTTCACTAGAACAATCGAGGAGGGCATTTAGGATTTTCAGACATGAGAGAGACCAAAACTTGAAACAATGAGATCCATTGTCGCATACATTTCTTAGAGGGATGAAAGAGAACTCCGTCAATTCTCTACAGTTTCCAATAACCCAATTCAGCATCTCCAATAATATAATAAGCTGCTTCCAATAATTTATATAGCAATCTACAGAGCTATTAATGATGATTGTTCAATTTAAAAATTGAAGTGGTAATAAAACTATACAAGCCCCATCTGTTATCAACAGATGCCCCCTGAAGAGTGCTGAGCTCTATTGCCGACTTGTGTAAACACTACCTGAGAGGACATCCTTGGGTTCAAAGGGCAAAGATAAGGAACAGGATCAGAACAGTAGAGTGAGTAGGACAACAGGAGAGAGTTGAGCCTCTCATGAGTTGAGTTTTAGTTTCTTTCTCACACCCCTTTTAACAACCAACATGAGTGAGTAAAGGAAGGAGCATCCTGGGGCAGACCAGGATGGAGGGAGAAAGAGGGAGAACACCAGATCAGCATCACAATTTCAGCAGCATCCCTTGAATTAATCATTAATCTACTAACATACTAACACATATATGCACTGCAATAGTTCATCCCCCAATATCATGTAATTATCCAATTAAACCGTCTTATACATCAACATGGTCTTCCGGTATTGAATCATATACAACTTCCATGAACCAGCACCACTCTTAAAATATTGCAAGCCGTAATCTTCATAATCTATCAGGCTGTGTAAAGGTTGCCTCTTGTGAAGTCTGGATCGGGAGTCTCGTTCTTGGGCCAACTTGCCAATCCGTGGCTCACTTTACGAACTCCCCACGAACACTGTCTTCTCTGAAACAGCACAGTCTTCCTCATGTATTCCTCCCTGCTATACGGGCGGTGTAGGTCTTCCTGGCAGTTCTTTCGTGATCCATCCTAAGGAGGTGCTGTTCTAGAATAGTCTCAGCCAGTTTAACTTTGAGGTTAGCATGTATGGTGGTGTTCCGGGAAAATCTCCTGAGTTTTTTCCTTCCATTTTGCGTAGGTAACGCATCTCCATGGACTGGATCCGACTTCTGGGTATTCGTAACAAAGACAATGGATAATGCTAACGAAGACAATGAATAAGTAAAATACTAATAGCCTTTATCATTTGAAAATTTTAAAGCACATCATTAAAACATTAAAATTCATTGTAAACTAGGAGGTATACGCTCATCATAATATAACAATAACATACAAGTATAATTTTCAACAACATATAAGGGTAACATTAAAAATGCCAAATGGAAATAGTTTTCCCTATCTATGTGGAGAATTCGCTCATAATACTACACTGCAGGAAGGTGGACTACAACGAGTGGCCTGATATGTGTGGCTAGCGTTCCGCCACCTGTTGCGGAGCTACATAGTTTCTTCGCCATCAATATCTCTATTTTCAGAACAAGCCAAAGACTTCTCCAAGCCTACAACTGTTAAAAAAATAGAATGTTTCTAGAAGACTTCCTCTAGAAAATGATTGCACTTGAGGCTTTGGCTATTAAATTACATCACCTAATACACCAATAACATTTAATAAAGGAAGAAACCCCCTGATACGCACTCCAGAATCAAGGGATTTATCTATCCGGAAGTCTACTAATTACTAATTAAGTAGCACAAGTTTGAGCAGGAATTGCTAGAACTTAACATAAAATCCAGGTCTAATATAACACTAGTCTCTGGAACTGACATCAAAATATATTGTCACATAGAAAAAAAAAGGTGCTATAATAATAATAATCAAAATCCGATGTATGTAGGTACCACATTGCTTCCTTGAACTCCTATTAATGAAAGTAAACATGATGTTTGGTTACGCTTTTTATTTAAAATCACACAATTTGGTAGTAATTAAGATTAGATATCTTCGTTCAAAAAATGTAATATAACATAGTTTAAAGATCTTTTTACGATAATTAAAAAGGTTATATACAAAATGTTTATATCTCCCTTAATTGATTTTGATCAAAAGATAGGGCGCATGATTATAACAATCATGAATGTAAAATATCAACATTCTAAGGCTAGCTGGTTTCGACTTTTCCGAGATGCGTACACACATACATAACCCTGAAACTAGTCAAAAATTTTTTGGGGGCTTTAGGGAAGGTCAGAACAGATAATTCCATAGAAACCTGTAAACGGGAAACCGGGTATTTTTACGTAAATTTCCCTTTAAGAAAAATGCAGATGAGAAAGACGAGGATAACCTTACTATACACCTTATTATAACGCTAGCAGATAGTAGTGGGGTTATACCCTCAAAATTCATATAACACCCTAGCCCTTACTAGACTAGCGAAAATAAAGTGTATAAGAAATTTATTCCTTAGTTGTTTTTTTGTAAGAGAATGTGGTTTGTCTGCAGAAATGTCACAATAAAATGTCAAGTAATACAGTAAGCAACGAATTGATTAGGGTTATCTTTAAAACGGCCCTGCAAATTAATTTAAAGACTTTCAGTGCAAACGTAACTCTGACGAAATATAGGACCAATCTGTGGCACTTGAGGCTACTTTAAGCCGGAAGGAGGTTTAAGCCCGTTAGAACGTTTTGTGGACTATTGGCTGATTTAAAGATAATAGCCGAGCTAGATGGCGTACGTGGCTGAGGGAGTTGACATGGCTAAGGGTATGTTTTCAGGCCGTACTGTAGATCCGTCTCATTAATGTGGTTTTTCCCTCTCGCACCGTTTTTTCGATGCGACTCGCGCGAACCGGGAGGCGAGGGGGGGCACTGAGTCTCCCCTCGGAGCCTTCCCCTACCGGAGACAAGACGAAATAGAAAAAGTATATAAACTCGTTTTGAAGGGTTTCGGTCAACTAATTAGAGAGAAGAGAACTGTGCTCGTTAGTGAGACCATAAACAGAGCAGGAGGGGCTCCCGATCTTCGACTCCGGTCTCTTAGTCTTGGCCTGCCTTTCGAACAGGATACTTGCTTATGTTCCCTCCGGTTTTACCTTTGTGTGTGTCTTGTCTCATCCCATTTCAACAAGGATTAGAGGATTGACTTGTTATGCATCATGTGTACGGGTGAGAAACACTTTTTTTTTTTAACACGTTAAATAGCAGTTTAATTGACATTGGCTCCTAAAGTATTAGGGGGGTCTTTATTTCACATGGTAAGCCTAGAGTGACGAGTTCGATTCCTGCCTGTGCAATAGGAATTTATTTAGTGGCGGAATTCATTAAATAAAATCCTTAGTCCCAATCTGGCTAGAAAAGGTTGGTAACCTGTAGATAGCCCGTCCCAGTTAGCCTTAGTTGCAAAAAGGAGACTTTAATAAATAAATACATAAAGTATTAGTAGTGAGCTAACGTTTTTCAAAGTTTTAAGCGACACAATTTTTTAACATGTGGGATCTGAAATAAATAACATATGCTTTGATCATGCGCCATTCCTAGAGTTGTGACTGTATTTTGAGTGGAACTGTTTCAATTAAATTCGGAAGATATACCTCCAAACGTCCTTAAAGAATAATAATAACAATAATTCAAGCACTAAGCTTACAGAAGTATGATTTTTAAAAATGCCAGCAATCTGATTATACCATAAACCATTTGGAAATAAACCAAAGAGAAATCAGCATCAATGAGACGCCTTCCGGAAAAGAGCCTTGTAAGGTCCTTCATTTTAATATAAGAATTTAATGGATCAAGTCATAGCGTGCATATAATGTTTAAACGTGTAATAAAAAATGTAAAACACAAATACAGGGTTAATAATGTATTTTGTAAAAATTCAGATGTCATTTCTAAATATTTGAATATTAATGCTATTTATTATAAGGTAAAAGTTCGTGTTTTTTCTATTTTTAAGTATGTTTTGTATTTTATAAAATACTTACTTAGGTGTTAGATGTTAATTTATGTACTAAAGCACTGATTATAACAACAAAAAACAAACAAATATGGCCACTGCCAAATACAAGTCCACACCCACTCACACAAAATGAATGTTATTGGCCCTTTTAGCCAAAGCCTTTCCTATTCAGTGTGCTTTTAGCACATTTCCCTTAAGGGAAATCAGCTCATGACGCGATTTTCGAAAAATTTCTTCAAATACCCATTGATCCTACCCAGGCGATGACGAAAATGAGGTCCGTTCAAAATTATATATATATATATATATATATGTGTGTGTGTGTGTGTGTGTGTGTGTGTGTGTGTGTGTGTGTGTGTGTGTGTGTGTGTGTGTGTGTGTGTGTGTGTGTGTGTGTGTGTGTGTGTGTTGTGTGTTGTGTGTGTGTGTGTGTGTGTGTGTGTGTGTGTGTGTGTGTGTGTATTTGTCTGTTAACGCTGTAGCGGTCGCAATTTTTGTTTGATCGTTACCAAACTCGATATTTAAACGTTATATGCAAAAAGACAAGTTCGTTAATGGCTGAAATCGGAGCAGTGGGAGGGGGGGGTTTAGAGGGGGATTCTTGGAAATTCGAAATATCTCCGTTACCATACGCCGGATCAAAAAATTGTATAGAACCAATGTTATTGCAAGTTAATATTTACTATAAATATTGATTTATACATTTATTCTCTATCTTGAATATTCATCGAGATATTTGCATTTTTATAACTTTATACGGACGAAATGAGGTCAGCTAACTTGGGGTCTAGTCGTGTTTCCGTCAAAAGCTAGTTCGGCCGTTTCCGTAACTGTTCGACTCTCCTGAAATTTCTCTATTGTAAAACTTCATGTGGAAAATCTGCTTAGTTTACGCAGCCCCTGCGCGACGGACTTTTTATGAATAACACTGTATATTCACTAAAACAGTTTAGCAGTATACAGATGTTTCTTTTGCTAAACCCTAGTATAAGTAATAACATCAATAAATAAGTTTAGATTGTCCTACAACCTAAATGCCTGCTCCTATTGATATTCCTATTGGCTGAAGGCTGCTGCCTGAAAAGTCTAAATCACTTTTTTAAATATTAAGGTTATTAGTTTTCGGATCACTTTTCCCTTTCGATTATTTCAACCAGAAGTTGGAAT
Source organism: Riptortus pedestris (assembly GCA_019009955.1). Classification (NCBI taxonomy): domain Eukaryota; kingdom Metazoa; phylum Arthropoda; class Insecta; order Hemiptera; family Alydidae; genus Riptortus; species Riptortus pedestris. The sequence goes on from CM032229.1 coordinate 75,058,906, forward strand.
TTAGGGATCAGGATCAGAAGGGCCCACAACACAACAAAAATATAAACAACTAGCTGTACCCTGTGCGCGTTGCTACGCCACCAACTAAAATTCTAAATTATGATAAAGATGTATATAATAAGAGTTAGTCTAAATACCAAATTAAACACTTTTTGTTATGTGCACGTTCTCCAAAAAAAAACAATAGGAAGCGAAATATGACGATTTCTCATTTCATGCCTCCCTTACAACCCCCACTCCTGTTCTTTCCTAAAAATGTTAATATAGCTTATAGTCAAAAATACGGAGTTTCGTTGATTTCGATTTAGTCTTTCGAGTCCTATAACATTGTTGACCCCTTCTATAGTTTTTCGTGTATAGCTCATTTATACTTCATTATTCGGCAAAAGTGCATATAACAAAATTTACTTTAAATAACAAAACAACTTTTGTTACATGCACGTGTGTCAAAACATGAATAGTTTACGAAATATCTCTAGTTTTAATTTCAGGCCTCTCTTAAATCCCCCACTCTTGTTCGTCTTAGAGAATATTAATATAGCCTAAAACCTAAGTTGGGTTAGTAGTAGTATACATACCAAGTTTCATAAAATTCGGTTCAGCTGTTTACGATTCTATAAAAGACATACAGACAAATATTCATATCTATAGATGTGAGAGGAGAAACTAATATCAAAGGTGGCTGAGAGCTCTACAATAGCCTTGGGAATAAATGCTCATATACATACATTGGGCTAGGACATCTCTTGGTTGTGAGCGAACAAGAATGAAGCTGGTCTATGAATGTGTTTAATATTAAATAGGTAATTGTTAATAATAGGTATTTGTTGTAGATAGTGCGTTGTCAGGTAATTGGTATACAGTGATATATGTGGCGCTCGCCATAATAGAGGCGCAGTGTGTTGGGTTAATCGTTAAAGACCTTTGGTGATATTAAACCCTTGGTAAAGAACCATTGCTTTTCTAACATATTAAAAAGATATTTTTGATACCAAACTACAACAGGTAATGGTTGAAGATGAGCTAATTCGCTCCCAAAAAGTACAAAAAAGTAAACTAATACCTAGCAAATCAAATAAAGGGTTGGAACCGCCAGTACAGATGATACTGTTGTCATATCTGTCGGTGATGACCGTCGTCACTGGCTGATGGTCGAGTACAGCTGGCAAGCATTGCAAGGCACCATCTTCAACTACAACTCTAGACGGCTTGTAGATGGTGCCTTTGCATCGAAAGCGCATAACAACTGTACTTGACCATCAGCCAGTGACGACGGTCTGCACCGACAGATATCCAAACAGATATCTGTTGAAGAACCTTTACAATAGCAGGTACCCCTTAGAGATGAGGTGCAATGTAAGGAAGTTACCGTCTGCAGTATTAACTACATGTTAAAGATACTAGTCCAAAACAAATATATACTAATATCTTTGAAATAACAGGAACATAGCTCGAAGCTATACATTAACAATCACGTAATCAGATCCTAAGCAATAAAAGTTCGTCTCGCAGGGGCTGCGTAAACAAAGGAAATTCCCCTCGTGCTGTTATAACGCATTAGTATATATATATATATATATATATATATATATATATATATATATATATATATATATACACACACTTTAGAACAGACCTCATTCTCCATTTTTGAGGAGCTGGATGGTGAAGGAATTATTATCTCAGGTAAGAAAAAAACGCCTCGTTCCTTCATTGTTGTTATTCGTGGCGACAGAGCGCTTTCAGAGCATACGCTCAAGGAGTCACAGGGAATCCTTGGTTCCAGTCACACCTTTTGTAGAGATCACTGATGATGGACCGTATCCCCTGAAAGCGCTCTGTCGCAATGAATAACCAACAGTGAAGGAACGAGGCGTTTTTTTCTTACCTGAGACCTCATTTTCTTCATCTCATGGGAAGCATCGATTTGAGGACATTTTTCGAAAAATCGCTTCATGGGCACAACCTCAATAGCTGATTTCCCTCAAGGGAAATCTGCTAAAAGTCAAACTTGGTAAACAAAGCACATTGATTATGTCATATCACATTCAATTCTCTATTAAACCCGTAATAACAAATCTGTCTAAACGAGAAAATGATTTTACCACCACGATTGGTTATATAGTTAAATTTATAATGTATTCATTATTAATTAATATAGATGGATCTATATTTTATTTAATATAGATAAATATCAGTGTAGTAAAGAAAATATTTACAATTGCACATTTTACCTACTTCTAACTTCCTACTCTTCCTAATCCAATACAAACCATTAAAAAGGATGATCTTTAGTTTTACAAGGAACAGATAAATATCGTATATTGTAACTGTAAAATAAACGTGTACCATAAAAGTTTACGAGCGCATTACACAATTGGGATGTTCATTGATGATATCACATTGCGTAATTATCCATGTATGGCACACTGTAAAAGCACACACACTGGTCTACTTTGGTTGAAAACTGCAAAATAATAGTGCATAATTTTTGATTTAGGGGAATATACACAACACCAATTGTAGAATATTGTACCATCAACATATAGATGTATAAAATGTTTCATTCGGACTCATAATAACGTAAACATTAAGGATTGTAGGCCGAAAAAGCCCTCACACCTTCTGCTCCAATTTCTGCCTTTAACCAACTTCAGTATTACAAGAAACATTTGAATATCAATATTAATTTGTTCAAACCAATGTTGTGGCGTCTACAGTTGTAACAAACACACAAACACGCGTATTCATTTGAATGAATTCAGTTTTCCACCATCTCCTAGGCTGGATTGATGGGTATTTGATGATATTTTTCGAAAATCGTGTCATAAATAGAACCTCAATAGCTGATCTACCTCAAGGGAAATCTCAAGAAACACCCTGAATTAGATCTATGTGACAGTAGAAGTAAAAGTCTCATTATAATGTATAAAATTGACGGATGATTATATACATCAATAAATAAATAAAATTGATCATACCATTTTTTCCTCCATGTTTGTTTATAACAGGTTTACTATTTACTTGGCAATATGAAAATTGTGAGAAGCAGACAACGTTGGAATGAAGTTCTACAATCAAATGAATTATTTCCCTGTTTCCAAACCTTTTAAACGTAAATTGTTTTGTTTATTTTTTTAAACAACGTATCCTTTTATTAGACCTGATTTTTCTTTCACTGTTTTTATTTATAGAGAAAAAAAAAACTCGAAGAAATGGCAACCATAACTTGATGGAGAATAAACACTGTGGACAGTCTTACATGGGGACGCCGCATTAATGGTGATTGTGATTTTATTATTCCGCTTTGGATGTAAATGAGTATCAACTGGACATGGAATTTTATCCGGACAATCTCGTTCCATCAAATCATAAAAATCTCTCTTTATAGTTTTAGAACTTGCTAGAATATTGAGACGTAGATATCATCAAAGTATATGATAAAAGATTTTCAAAATGATATGCAAATAGTGTTCCTCGTAAAATAGGATCGTTTATGTTTTATAAAGATTTTCAGATCTGAATTTAAGGTGTCAGGAGTAATAGGGTCAAGAATTAAGGAGATTTACATATGAAGAAAAATGATCGAATAGTATAATTCTGTCAAATTTTAGAAACCAGTGACTTACCAACTTAATGTCTAATCAATCCTCAAAAAACGGTTTCCCGGGGGGGGGGGATTTTTATCATCTTGTTCCTCTCCCTTGATAACATTGTAGTCCTATTAACCAATATCAGTCCTTTATGTTTTTCAAATAGCTTCTTAATTAATTTACGGCGTTCATCGTTTCTGGGGAACGAACAGGGAAACTTTTATAGCTAGACAAAATTTAGAAGTCCACTCTTGGGATTCAAGTATGCAAATCTATAAATGATAAAGATAATTGCTCCTAAAACTGAAAAAGAACTGAAACAGGTATTTTATTGCTTAATAAATTAATAAAAAAAAAAGAACTTCTGCAGACACCTCATGTCTTTGGGCAATTGATATCTAACTTAGAACTTACACTTTTCTCACGGCCGTGAATGATCAAGCTTCTTAGCTTCACGAGCAATATATCGATTTCCTTTAAAATTTTCTTTATTTCCTCTTGCTATTTTTCAGGACACTTTAATCAAATGCTCTTACTAGAGGTATGATGCACTCCCGTGACACGCAGTCACACACTCTTATATACGCAATTGCTTGTTAATAATAATGTAACGTTTGTTTTATAGGATCGAAACATGAATTTGGTGCTTGAGAGCATTTATTTATTTAAGGACATCACATCAAAGGTGATTTGCCCTTTCAAAAATCAAAAATTGTACAAAGTTAAATAACAAAAGTAAAATAGATAACAACAAGTAACAAGAACAAATACCACATTGTGTAAGTAAAAAAAAAATATAAAACTTGTGATGAGCATAACTGGTGGATGATCAATAGGAAATGAATGGCTGATAATGGCACTTTTAGCAGATTTCATTTAAGGGAAATCCGCTATTGTTAATAATTGTCGTAATTTCCTCCTTCAGAGTAAACATATACATGTGCACAAACGCATCTAATACAACTAATGCATTTAATTTGAAATCCTGTAGCACACCACAGACTTAATTTGTATGTTAAATTTTGTCGTATATTTGAATTTTGGGTGGGTATGAGAATATGTTGTTAATGTCCGTCAGTAGTTCTTGAAAGTCGTAGGGGAAGTCCTGGTGTTGTCGTTTTCGCCATTCTGTCACTATATGTCTTATCGTCAAGGGAATGTTACAAATTGAGCAAGTAGGTCTATCAGTCTTTGTCATTAAGTATGAGTGAGCTAATTTGGTGTGGCCGATTCTTAGTCTCGAGAGAACTACTTCTTCTCTCCTAGAGTTTCTGAAAGTTGTTGGCCACACGCAACTAGTGTTCTTAATAGTTCGTTGTTTGTTGTCAGTACTTGTTTTAGTCCAGTTGCCATGCATCTGAGATGAGGTGTTTTGTTTCTCTTGAAATGTCTTCATGTAATATATCTATATGTTCATAATCAAGTTTTTCAGCTGCTTTTTTGGCCCTTCAGTCCGCAGTCTCATTCAGTCCTAAGTTTTCGTGTCCTGGCAACCAGTAAAATGTAGTATGTTTATCTAGACTCGTAAGCTCATGCTTTATTTTTGGGCTATTGGGTGATTTGTGTAAATATTGTTTAGTACTTGAAGGGAACCTAAGGAATCCGTGCAAATGATAATGTGGTTGCTTTGCGATGTGTGGGTGTTCATGAGGGCCAATAATACCTTGGAGCTTGGCTCCTGGCTCCTAGAATGCTCTAACAAGAAGGCAGTGTCTGCGTGATTACTTTTCACTCTCTTACTGCCGCTGAGCCTACTTGAGAACAAGTAAAATGCAAATTAACTTATATTTCATTTTTTATGCATTGGATTATAAATCCATAACTATTCCTGCCAATGAAGTAGTGTCCCACAAGTTGTGTTTTATAAATTTTCTTTAACTTTTAAAGAATATTTAGTTACTTGTAGTCTAAGGTGTTTAGCCTTCAGTAAGCTCCCACTATTATTGTAAAACTTATGCCTGTTTAGATTCGTACGAGGTGAGAAAAATAGAATACGGTTTGTAAATAACTTAATCTTTGCAAATATGACACCGTATTTCATTCCTGGTCGTGGGAAATCTGCTTAGTTTTGTGCAGCCTCTGAGACTCCAAATTATTTATTAAACTGCACTTAATGTTACGATGAGCATTTGGGACGGGTTATCCACAGGGTAACACCATGTACTACTGAAGGAAGGGCTACGTCTTATTCAAGTGGGAATCAAATCCACTACTCCAAATAGTAGTATATCAACGCCAACGTCAGCATTATAGCTAACCTCAACTCTCATAATAATAGTCAATTCAACAAGAAGTTCTTACCGGCATACTTCTTTTATACAAAATCGTTTGATTGGGGATCTATAATCCAAACTGATCAAATCTAATTCACCTTATAAAAATGCATGAACTTCTGATAAATAAATTTTCGCAGTAATGTTAAATACTTCCTTATTAAATTTGATTGGACCATACGTGCTTGATGGCCATTGATATGCATCACAAAGTGTTGCCTTAGGAAATATTACTTCAACTGTACATAAAGGATTAAGGCAAAAATATCCCTAAAAACAGGATTGATAAGTGGTTCAAGTGGTCATCTTGAAGTATGCACTGCCTTGTGTACATAAAAGACCTAAAACACGTGTTTTAGGAGATTTGCTCAAGGGAAATCTGCTATTAAGGTTGAACTGAAGGCGCGAGTTTCGAAACATTTCATCAAATGCCCATCGATTCTACTTACCACGGAAATGAAGAAAATGAGGTCCGTTCAAAGTGATGCCTAATCAAATCTAAGTGAAATGTGATCTAAATGACGTCGTTACCAAACTCGATATTAAAGCGTTACATGTAAAACTAAAGAGCAAGTCTGTTAATGGCTGAGGATCAGGAGAAGGAGAGGGTTCAGAGGGGAACAGAAAATTCAGAAGAGGGAATCTTCTTGCAAATCAAATTTAATTTTCTATAAATTTTGTATTTTACATTTCATTCTCTATCTGGAATATTAAATGAAATATTTTCACTTTTTAGTAAACAGATCTCAGTAAACACCCACTCCTGCTCATCTTATATTAACAAGTGATGGAACATCTAATTCCATGCTTCATTACCAAATAAAGTTTTTAAAGAATGCAGTTTGTTGTTATACACACACATATGTCATGTGTGACGTCATCAATTAATATTTGAAGCAGCTTATATTTTTATTCCACTCTGCATAGGCATCTTACTCATGGAGAAATAGAGAATAGATATTGAGATGAAATCACCAGTGTGTCATCCGACACTTGGGAAATCTTCGTTTACGCCGCTCCTGCGTGACGGACATTTTACTGTCCACTCTCATGATACTGAAAGGGCACCGATATAGGCCAACTTGAAAGGCCAAACTAAATAATATGTGTGCAATCCTAGGCTAAACAATATGAGTGACATTCTAGTACATGGTTGATTATTGTGTGTTATCTACAGTAATCACTGTCTGTCGTCAATCCAAATAATTGGACTAAAACCATGCTTTCAGATAAGAAACTAACTTCGAGTATGCATATCGGTACCCTGAATGCCCGAGATCATTAATACGCTTGCAATGCTCGTACATGGTATTCTGCTACATGGGTATAGAGCGTCATCTACAGTACCTTCACTCCATGTGTAGTTGTACAGGCGATAACGGAAGGATCTTCAAAATACCCCTCTATATAATAAACTATTTACGTTTGTTGGATTATTGATTTTTATGAATGCCCACACTAATCCTCTCATCGAAAGATAATGTTTGTATGCCTCCGTAGCATATCGACTTGGGAATAATTCAGTCTTTAATAAGATGCCAAATACGTAAGTATATTTTTATTCTGCGAGTTCAAACTCGGCTGGAACGGGACCCAAGCGGCCAAGAAAGATAACAAAATTCAAGAGGGAAACAACCTGGAAGACTAAGAATGTCGAGGAAGGACTTCTCTCCTTTGTCACAATGTTCTGCGACCTGTGGTGGAAGAAAATCCCAATACTACTGAACTTAATCAGGAGTTGACGAAGATGAGGTCAGTTCATATATAGAGAGTTCTCTAGAGATCGTAATTTTTGTTTGATCATGTTGGATATTCAAACGTTTATGTTAAAGTTCCTTATTGGCTGAAATTGAGCCTGTGGGGGGGGGATTAAAAATACCTCCCGTTTTATAACTTATCGAAATCGTTAAAGGACCAATCATATTGAAAATTTAATTTTCTATAAATGTCGTTATATTAATTTTTGTTTGGGAATATTTACCGAAATATTTGCATTTTTTTACTTTTCCTCCTTCAATACATCCCCACTTTTAGTCATGGCACGTTAACAATACGTCAATAGATCATGGAATGTCTTATTCAAAGCTTATATACCGAAAATCGATTCGTCGGAGCTATATAATGTGAGATGCATGCAAAGTACGTAGTGTGATGGCGTCATCAAATAAGAGTTTACGTTTTTGTATCAAAAATGCCTATTTCAACTATACCTTACTCAATATTTAACTTTTTCACTCAATTATTAGAATATAAATAGGGGGCGTGGTAAATTATTGGTGCTCTACAATTGTTGTACTTCATATTTTCAAGTAAATCATATATTAAGCGAGTTAATCGGACGTTCTTATTTTCAGCATTTAGTAAACACGCCCCCCACTACAACTCATCGAATTTGGACTTAGAAATAGAGAATGTATGATGAAACGAGATTATTAGTGGGTCATACCAGCTCTTGGGAAATCTGCTTAGATTACGCAGCTCCTGCGTGACGGATTTATTATTTTATATCTATTTTACACAATCCTATTTAGAAAGTGGGTATACTAATTTGAAAACCTTCGATAGAAAGGGAACAGGGACTACATTAAAATCTCATCGCAATCACAAGTATAAAAAATACATGAACACAGTTGTTGAAGTTGAATTTTTGGGCTAGATTTTTGAAATGTTCATTAAATGCCCTTCGATATATTTGTCTGTTAACGATCTAATGGCGGCAGTTATTATTTTATTGTTCCCGATCTCGATTTGCAACTCTTTTATATTGAATTAAAGATGGAAATCGTGAATTAACAAGGTCGGAGCTGGATTTCGGTGGGATTAAAAAATCTGTCGTGGCCTCCACAAGTACTCCTATAAAATTAAATTAAAAAAATGTTTTTTATGCACTTCCTTTAACTAGTTTTCATTGCAAAGCGATATACGATATCTCCATTCCTCTTCATCGAATTAATAAATGTCATATAACAAAATTGATTCATTTTTTATCAGAAAAAAAATGGTTTATACATATTTTTTGTACCCCTCGAAACTTAGATTTTCATTTCCGCTCCATTAAAACTCTCCCCCCCCCACCCCACAGTCGATTTTGTTTAAAAAAAAATGAGTTGCGTTACTTGAATATATAACATTCTCAAATATGAAAGTTCAACACTCTAATGCTAGTTGTTTTGACATATCCAAGATTTTATATATATATATATATATATATATATATATATATATATATACATATATATAGACACACACACACACACACACGTATGAAGCTAGTCAAAATAAGTTCAAGGAAGATCAAAACGGTAATTCCGTTGAAAGCAGAAAACCGAACATTTCCGCGATTTCAATACCTTCTTTACTTCTTACAAGGAAATAAACAGTCTAAAATGTTAAATAGTTATATGGACGTCATCAATTTATTAAAAAAGTTGTTTACTCTATGAGCTACTAGAAAAAAAGACCTTGGAAGCTTATTATTGAGGTGCACGTTATCAGAGATTTCTCAGTTTGTCAGTAGTCTTCTATAACAACTTAATTTTATCATAATGCCGAGACTACTCCCATTTATATCAAACTTTATTCCATTTTAAACTGGTAGCCAAGACAATTGATATGTCGTTACTGGAATGTTTAGTAATACAAGATATTAGCAGATTTCCTTAAGGATCTATACGTTAAATAACGTATAGATCCTTAAGGAAATCTGCTTTCTTGTTTTCTGCCTTCGGAGATTCCCCCCCCCTCTACTCATCGGAGTTTTACATGTAAATAGATAATACGGGAAGGGATGAGATTGCAAGTGTGTTATACCAGCAGTTGGAAAATCTGCTTAGTTGACGCAACAGCGTCGGACGTTTTTGAGTGGAAACTGCTTCGGGAATAATGACAACCATCAGTAACAAAGAAAAACTTTATTATCTGTTTCATTGTGACTTCATAAACAAGAGGCTGAACCTGAAGCTCGTAAAATGCTTAATCCTGTTTAACATTTAATACGAAAATAGTTATTTAAAGAATACATTTTGATTGATTTTTCTTAAAAATATAATCCTGGGTTGAACATTTATCTGAAGAAACGGCGGAAATAAGCCTAATCCCAAGGTTAACTTTTAAATTAGGAAGCTAATTAGCATGTACATATGTTAACATTCTTATTTTATCATTTTACTTTTCATTTATGTACATATTGACGTCAGTGAGCAAATTATAAGGGATTTTAACCTAGGGAAATAATTTATGAATGACCAAAAAAAAGTGACTCAAGACTTTATCAACAATTTTAAAGTCTTGGTAGCTTGCTTTTAACTTTTATTTTATTTATGAGCTCCGCAACTAGGGGATGTCGCTCAGTATCATTTATTTTCAATGAACGCTAAAATTTTAAAATAAAGAAAAGTGTTTTTAAAATTATTAAAAGATAGTATAAAATATATTTAAATACAATTAAGCGTTAAAATAAAGCAATGTGAAACTATAAATTTTGGGATAACTCCTGGTATGAGGATGATGGAAGTCTAAGAACTAAACCTAAATTACCTAACCTAAACTTGAATTAAAATTTAATTAATTTTTAATTAATATCTTAATGGAACAGTTTATGTAATATAACTATTTTATTGCTTTAATTGTACTAAAACTTATCTGTTGAAAATACTTTTAAAGAAGGAGTATTATAACCTATGACATTTTGTTGTCTGTCTGTAGATACCAAGTATAGTCGAGTATAATTGCAGAGCTGATTTTACAGAAAGGAGTTTAGCCAGGAGGACAGGTTAGCTAACAAATTTCAAGAAAACACAGAACTTGCAATTGCTAAGCAGGAATTCTTTTCGGCGAGGGACCTTAATACATCAGAGAAAATTACTTCTCCTTTATTAAAGTGATTCTAATAACTGGCAACTACTGAAAAGCTTTATTTTTGTTAAACAAAAGGGTAAAAATAAGAAGACAGTAAATAAAAACTAGAGAAAAATGTTGTACTTTATGTAAGTGATTACTATGGGAAATATAAGACAAACACACAAACGCAAGCACTCGCGCAAGAACACACAAAATACAGGTATATAAAATTAAATATATGTTACACGCATTTCAAAACACCCCTTTTCATCTCAATATATATATATATATATATATATATATATATATATATATATATGTGTGTGTGTGTGTGTGTGTGTGTGTGTGTGTGTGTATTACGGTGAATGTTAACATTCACCATGGACTAATTGTCGACATACACCGGTGAGGGTCCGAATGTACAAGATAGCAATGAAATTTTCGATCTTTCACCAACGTATTTGTTGCTTTTTGACATACACCGGTTAATGTGTACATTCTCTGATTTTGGTCTTTCGCGGTAACATATATAAATTATAACGCCCTCTTTTAGCAGATTTCCCTTGAGGGAAATCAGCTATTGAGGTTGTACACATGACCTGATTTTCGAAATTTTTCTTCAAATGTCTATCGATCCTACCCAGGAGATGACGAAAATGACGTCCGTTCAAAACTGTATATATATATATATATATATATATATATATATATATATATATATATATTTGTCTGTTACCGCTCTAGCGGTCGCAATTATTGCTTAATCGTTACCAAACTGGATATTTAGTCGTTTTATGTAAAAAGAAAGATCAAGTTCGTTAACGGCTGAAATCGGGCCAGGGGGAGGGGGGGTTTAGAGGGGGAGGATTTTTGAAAAATCGAAATATCTCCGTTATTATGTGTCGGATCGAAAAATTGTATAGAATCAATCTTATTGTACATCAAATGTGCTATAAATATTATTCTATACATTTATTCACTATCTAGAATATTAACCGAGATATTTGCATTTTTCAGTTTTCAGCTATCAGCAAACCGCCACTTCTACTCATGTTACATAAACAATACTCTGCTACATAATAAATCACATTTTTCGAAGTTTAAATACCAAAAATTGTATTCAAGAGACCTTTATTATAAGAGATACATGCAAATATGTTCTGGTGACCCCCCCCCCCCCCCGTCTTAAGGTTTTGGACTACTAAATATTGATTGATTGAGATAACAATTATTCTGACTCATTATTAATTACAGTAATAGGTAAAGTAAATAGTTCTCAATGAAATTAATATGTTATATTCTGATATATTAAAGTAATGTTTTTCTTTCCGGTGTGAGGCGTGCAGACTTGTTTGTTTAGATTTCAAACCTAACGCTTCCTGTAGGCAGGTTATTGAAATTGGCCGAAACATTTCTTATTTCCGTTTGTATTTATTCACGGTGGTGTTGTGTTATCAGTATGTATATATATATATATATATATATATATATATATATATATATATATATATATCTTTTACTTAACTTCACGAGGGAAATCTGCTTAGTTTACGCAGCCCCTGCGTGACGGACTTTTTGGAACTAGGGACGGGGTATATAGAGGTGGTCAGCCTTTTCTAACAAGGGTTTTTTTTTTTTTTTTTTTTTTTTTTTTTTTTTTTTTTTTTAAATCTGAGATGCAGTTAGAAGTAGATGACTGTTGGGGGACAGTGTGAACTGCCGTGGTTGTCGCGATAGTTCCCCTTCTACTGAACACTCTGAAGTTCTATTTTAAGGGGGTGTTGTGAACTGGTATGGGTGTAATAGAACTATGGTTATGGGTTACCCGGTGACTGGAGGTACCGGGTTGGTTGTAATGATAGGAGAAAGCGAAAGAAGAGAGTACAGGGATAGCAGGAGATGAGGTAAGAAAGAAGAGAAGAAAGATCCCCACCCTTTTCTAACAAGGGGTCCCCCCCCCCCTACACCTGACTAAAGAAGAAAGTCCAAACGAAAAATCATGCGTAGAAGAAGGGCATGGGAAGAAAACTAAGCGAAAGAAAAACGTGCAAGCATGCAAAATAAAAACAAGTACCTCATGTACACACATACATACTGAGCTGTGATGTAGGTCAAAAGTTACTCTAAATAACTAACAAGGGTTTTTTTTTTTTTTTTTTTTTTTTATCTGAGATCCAGCTCGTCAGTAATGATGGTAATAAGGTGGTGTGACCCACCGGGGGTAAGAAAGGATAGTTACCCTTATACTGAACTGCAGTTCCATTTGAAGGGGGGTGGTAATTGGTAGTGGGTGTAATGGAACTAATAAAAGGTGGGTGACCCGGTAGCTGGCGATTCCGGGTGGGTTGAATAACTAACTAACAAGGGTGGGACTACGGACTTTATTTAATGAATTCCGTCACTAAATAAATTCCTTTGCCGTGGCGGGAATCGAATTCGCCACTCTATGTTTACCATGTAAGATTAAGGTCATCACTTTAACTCACATTGCTATCCTCAGCCCCTAATTATATATAAGAAAGAAAAGAGAGAGTCAATGAGTGAGGGGGAGAGAGATAGTAAACTATTTTTTAGTGTTGGGATTGTTTTGTGCGGCGTGTTGAAGTAGTTCGGCTATAATCCGCTAGAGGCCAGTGTGTTCCCAATCTTCCTCTTAGCACGCCTGAGACAATGCTCCCCTATTTTCTTGTTCTTCATATTACTGATTCTTTATAAGCGCTCCTTCTATCATATTTGTCTTCGAATAATTTAATGAGTACAGGAGTTAGTTTTATTGTAATGCATCCTTTAGTTCAGTTCGAAACTTGAATTGTAAGTGTATCTTATATTCGTAATATCATATAAGATATAAGGAAGTGTGGGGTGCTCAGGTGAGCTACGTGAGAACAGACCTGTGTCAATCTCACTTGGTTAAGCTAATGTCATGAGTTCGATTCTCATCTGGCCTATGAAAATTTATTTAGTGACATACACATAAAATAATATCTTTCGTCCCAGTGGTTAGAAAATGGTGTTATCCTACAGATAACACGTCGAAATTAGCCGTAGAAGCACAAAGTGGATGTTAATGAATAATATATTAAAATTTTCAAATATTTCTACAACTGGAAATTTCACGATGTGTTTTTCTCCACTCCTTGTCTAAATTCTCACTTACAACATGTCAGTGGGTAGATTAAAGTTGTAGTCTGCATACTCATGCTGACTAATAGTCTATCATTAGTCAGCTTATGCATGCTACGGAGGGATGACTGTCTAACGATTCTGGCCTAGAATAGAATTTATCCACTCATGCCTTTACTAGTGTGAATGGAATTTTCCTCATGATGCCTTTATTGTTGGTTTGTCTGATACAGAAGGCAATGGGAAACCACTTCATGTCCTTGTGACCCTCTTATTCCCTTGTCAGGTCTACCTGTTCACGAGACCAATTACCAGGTGTAGCCTGTAAATACTACATGGCCATTTTCCGTTTTGGAATTCGCTACAAAGCTCACTAGCTTCATTAGCTTTCGCTAATATAAATATAAACTATAAATTTGTTAATATTACTTACTAAACAATCTACAGTAGGCACTTCATTTTTTATGAAAAGATTCGTCAACCAATATGTACCAAAATATGTTTTATATTTCCCTACTCTAAGCTCACTCTTTTCCAAGCCATCCTTCCATCATTATAGAACTGTAACATTAGTCTTACACGAAGAATTTAGAATGCGTCTATAAATTTAGGTTTGTGTGTGTGGGTGTGTGTGTGTGTGTATGTGTGTGTGTGTGTATGTGTGTGTGTGTGTGTGTGTGTGTGTGTGTGTGTGTGTGCGTGGTGTGTGTGTGTGTGTGTGTGTGTGTGTGCGTGCGCCTGTGTGTCTGTGTGGTGTGTGTGTGTGTGTGTGTGTCTGTGTGTGTGTGTGTCTGTGTCTGTAATGGACGGGGGTATGTACATAATAATGATTATTACTTTTAATGATAATATGTGTTTAATATAAGATATGGATTCTTGTTATTAGATTTAAATGTCAGAATATTTCATGTTATGTAAATAATGATTTTGATAACACAGTGCCCGTCAGAACTTAGCCGTACTATCAATAATTATTATTGATCAAAAAATAAATCTATTGAATATAAATTGTCAATAATATTATTTAATTCAGCCCAGACTCAACTTTCAGTTACTTTTTATATGCATTCTTGAATTATTCAATAGAAATTCATGAGGTTCACGTTATCGAACCGTGGAATACTTTTAGGGTACACTTTCTCCGCTAATGTGGTAAGAACATGACAGCTTAGAGTAGGATATAATAGACAGTAATATTCAGTTGAAGATCAAACATTCCCGACATCGTGTAATTAATTTTTTTTGTTCACACTGCATTAGACAGTTAAAATTGCTTCGGTGGCTTTATTTGTTAAATTAACCTCAATCCTAAGTAAACATCTGCATGTTTTATGAGGATTATAATTAACCTCTGGTCGAGCTAAGTTTTTATAACTGCTGCTCGATGCTGAGCCGTCCGTTCATCCCCTACAAGCCAGCGATATAATGCCCGATAAATACCCCAGGATCTTGGGATGATTAAACCAGTATTAACAACAATTCCTACAAACCCCACCTGCTCTCAATTATTTTACCCCTCTTTAATTCAAAAACCTTTTTATTATATTTTTTCCATGTTCCTTGAAAAGGAGATACCTGGTTAAGCCCAAGCAATAACTTAGAACAGCTATTTGAAAGATAAGCAGCCAAGAGATTTAATTAGTCTGATATTTTAAATGGAATCTTTAGCGTCGCAGGCAGCATAACGATAGATCGGTTCTTAGATATACTTAAATACGGAAGTTGCTTTCGCGTTATTTTTTTTAAACTTGTGAACAACATTTTAATTAATAAATTAATATGATTATTTGAGCACTGAATTTTATTTCTAAGGTTTTTATTTTTTATTGAAAACAAAATTTAGCATGTTTTCATTGTCATTTTCTTTTTTTAGTTTTTATTCATTTAGCTTCCATCAACTTACTCTACTTCATTCATCAAGTGCTAAAAAGAATACAATAATTAGGCCTGGTTCCTTAAGTAACTTTTTCTGCTAACTAAAAAAATATATTCACTAGCACTCTCTCTCTCTCTCTCTCTCTCTCTCTCTCTCTCTCACACACACACACACACACACACACACACACACATAACAAACTTGAGAAGCATTTAAATTACAAGAATATAAAACAGTAAGAATACAGGATTATACATTTTGTGATCTCTAGAATTGAAAGTTGCAAAAACAATGCATGAAATAATTGATTCCTATTTTTAAAACTTTTGAACTTCATACTACAAAATAGTTCTCTATTAGTGAAAAATATAAACATTCTAAAAACGATTTACTTCATTTCCTCCCCAATAAAACAATCAATAACCTACATTTTGACGAATATATGATTTGACAACTGGTAGCGATGACATTGCATAACATTGCAAACGATGATAATATTTATTTCCAGAATAAAAACATTTTTAGTTCTATTCAGAGACTCTCAAGTATCGCCAAAGAAGCTTAATAAGTTAGAAAACTTAAGTGAAAATCTTTAAATTTATAAATGGATACAGTGTTTTAATTATGAGAAATACATTCTAAACCCAGCTTATTCTTTTCATTTTTGAGAAAGCGCCAATATTTAAGAAGAGATATTGACGACCATACATTTTGATTTCTAATTAATCTCCCTAATAATAAATGGTAGGTAAAGTATTAGATCAGCTGTGATGTTGAACATATTAATTTCATAATAATGTTTTAAGCCTTCTTATGTGACACACACTAAGTGCTAATTTAAGTTCCAAGGATCTGAATGGTTTAATATTGGCGAACCAACAATTACCTATGTTATATCAGAATACTTATTATTACATCGATTTTCCAACTAGGAGTGAGGGTTTGCTTAAAAAAAAAATATATTCATTAATTTCGTTTTTATTTTTTAAAACAATGTAAGGTACTATATTAAATATTTGAAGTTTTAAATGTACTACACATAACTGAGCATTTAAAATGTATTGTGAATGTATGAATTTTAAAATTTAGAAAAATTTGGTTGCTATAAAAAAAACTAGAATGTTAGAATATAGAATGTTATTTATGTGTGTTAAGGGAATGGATATTACTGTTAAGCAAATGAACTGTTTATTATACTTTCAACTTATAAGAGGCCTAGATTTACTTAGAAATAAAAAAAAAATTAATAATTTAGGAATCCTTATTTAGGTATATATTTTTTTCCACAATGTGCACGTTATGCTGCTAAGGCTAATTTGGACGGGCTATCTACATTTCACCACTCTTTTCTAACCAGGCTGGGACTAAGGATTTTATGGATTCTTAACGATATGTCGAAAATAATTATTTATAATAGACATATTTTCTATTTAATTAAATGTTTAATTATATTAGGGGTATTTTCTATATAATTAAAGACTTAATCATATAGAAACTAGGTCTTTATGAAATTATTTTCAATTTGGAAATGATTTAATCAGGTTACTCCGATGTCAAAAATACACAAAATTCGGTGTCAAAACCCCCGAATAATTTTATATTTTTATATATATATATATATATATATATATATATATATATATATATATATATATATATATCACTTTGTTTTATATATATATATATATATATATATATATATATATCATAAGTTTTATATATATATATATATATCATAAGTTATATATATATATATATATATATATATATATATATATATATATATATATATATATATATCATAGATTTTGAGATACTGTGTGCAAAAGTTTTATTTAAGCTTTTAACCAAAAAAGTAATCTCGAATTAGTTAATTGTAATAATCCGCTCAATGGGGGGGGGGTGTATTAATGAAATTCCCAAGCGAGTAATTCAATTCAGAGTGTGTCCCACTGAAGATAATTGAATGGGAATTTACAATAACTTCTTATACGACTAACGATTAGGATTAAACGGAGTTGAAGTTGTGGGTTTCATTAGATATTTTACTGACACAAATAAGCAATTTGGTTTGCTCACATAAAAGTACTGAAAATCTCCGAAATCTACGCGATTCATCGTTATGATGAGGTCCGGGTACAAGAAAGTCTGAAGTGTGATGTGAAAGTAAATATAGTTTACTAACTAATTATTTAATACTAAGCAATTTTCCAAATTTGCAATAATTTCTAGAATTTATACTCCTTTTTGTCTTTTTACTGTGTTTGCATACTTTTATTAAACCATTAAACATAACGTTCACGTTTTCTTTCTATTATAGAATTTTATAACTGAATAATATTATTATGTTATATTTATGATTGTTTTTTTTTTTATTCAGTTGTATTTAAGAGTTATTCAGTAGTTCTGGAGATGCTACGGAGACTCCAATTAACTGCTCAAATTTAAACCTTCCCTACTCGCTATTTTGAATGATCCAAATTTTCACGGGAACGAACGAGTGAAATATGGCTTCAGGAGGTCGGTCACCCGTTACCTCCATTAGGAAATAAAACAAAAAGGCATCAGGAGGAAAATGTTATTGGTGCCAATAAAGATGGGAGTGTAGAAAATCATTCGTAACCAAACTTGTAAGAGAGCCACTTCCCTGTAATCTTCGAAAGTGGTCTATGACAGGCTTTAGCAAGTATGAATATGCAGAATAGAACTTTACTACACCCTGTAGTCCAGACTGACATTATTTTAGTGAGATATCGGACAAAGATAACGACATTCATGCGATAACGATGAGTACATATATATATGACATTTATTGAGATGGTGCTAAGACGTTTTCTTTATTGATCTTCCTCGTCAATCACCAGGTAAAAAATGTAATTCTTACTCTTCCTTGGGTTGTTTGGGTATAAAAAACAAATCAATAATATTAAAATTCACGAGGAAATATGAGTATCTGAAAAAAAGATTGGAGTTTAGCATGTAGTAGCTGCTAAGAGACTTTGAGAGAGGTAAAGAAAAAGTCTTGTGGTTATAGTAGGTTGTTATCTACTTTCAATCGTCAATCAGGGAATGACATTTTACTAAGGTTTCACAAAATATAATTTTAAATTTAATTCCTTTTAATTTCTCAACCCAATAGTGAATACTCATGAATGATCTATCCTTACCTACACTAATATGTGGGTTAACATACTTTTACTTATATGTCAAACATATTTAACCTCTGAAAGTAAAATATGTCTCGTATCCGTGGGATCTACAGGGAGATGAATTGGAGGTATTTAAAATTTTCTTCAATGATAGATCTTGTAATCGCTTCAGGAAACTTTACTATTTACTACTTCTCCAAGAAGCTTAAATGCTAATATGGTAGGTTTGTAATTGCTGTTAGCGAATTTCGTTCTAATATTAGGCGGAGGTGGATTTATTAATAGCCTATAGCCGCATTGACTATTTTGAGAAGGAAATTATAATATTTCTTTGTTCAAATAATCTTGAAATGGAGGGATATGTTAAACAGCTCCCTTCAAAGAGAACAAACGGAGGCAAAGGTCGTGGACATGTTTGGTGGCTTGGCAAATATATGTCGGTGGTGTGGTTATCAGATCTGCGGGTAGGGGGCAGTGTTTTGCATATAACCCGCTGAATAATACCCGCCCCTCACAATGGACAATGGGCGACTCGAAAAAGAAGCAAGACACGAGGAACATGGCCGAAACCTGCCCACACTCTACCCGACGGCTATGCTACCCGGGGTACATCTCCAAGGTGATCTTGTCATTAACAATAAATAATTATACCCTAAAGGTTATTACATACACTACAAGACAATTTATATCTCAATAGTAGTAGAGGAAGCTATTAATAAGGAACTTTATTTTTATGTTAAAGAACGCTACTGATCCGGCTCTTTATACCCTACATACATTTTTCTTTTTATTATTCTTTATATATTATTACGGAGGCGATTTTACTTTACAAATGATGCAGGATAATCAACACACAAACCTGGATATATCAGAGCATTTCTTATGGTATTTTGTGCTTAAATCTTTAGACGGAAATTTACTATTAGCCTACAACTTTGAACTTATGAGAATTTTGATCATTGTTTAGATGAAAGAAGTAGTGTGATAATAGGGAGCATATGCCCAATTATTTACTGACCGTCACTTTGTTGTGGTAGAAAGGGAGGTCAAAAACAGTATCAAAAATGTTTTAGTTTTTAAGCACCGTATGAAAAAATTTACAATACGTATGTGTATACGTCTTTCATGGTATACAAAAATATTTCCATACGTAACTTCAGTATCTATAATGAGATGGATAGTTCATGTGACCTCTATAACAGATCTACAAATTTGGGGGAATAGTTTATATTTTGACCTACTTGGATAATGCGAATTATTTTCGGCTGGCCATTCAGCTCAAAATTAATTTAATTAATTTATCACCTAAACGAAGGCACAATATGCAACAAAAGTACAAACACATTTTGAGACGAATGAGTGCTTTTGGCATCTTTGGTCAAGATTGAAAAGTTATCGAAGCCCTAGTACTAGTTATCTGGCTGGGCCCTTGCCAGCCGACCTACGACAATAGCCTACTTCCTTAAAAATGCGAAAATTAAGTTATTTGATTTCTTTATAATGCATTGTGATTTTTGTTCTCACACATCATACTTAGTTATGTTAAACTCATGTATTTTTTGAATTTGCTTCTTTTACAGGAGCTGGTGTGTTGATACGTAGCATTTATATGTTTATACTTTTGTTCTTCACCTACACACTTCAAAAGACATTGATCCTGGAACTTGCTGCATAAAATACTACTGAAAACGTCCGTCGTGAAAATGAATTAATTCATGTTTTATGTCCGCAATGGGCGATTTTTTAAAAATGTATAATGTTACTTCTAGTCGCTACATCTAACAGACCTTGATACCGCATACATTTTAGAACAATAAATCCTCCAGTTGTAAATCCTTACTCTCTTTTCTCCACCTTGTGAATAATAAAATTTTTGTCTTAGCTGTTTTTAATATATCAGTACACATATATTTAATCTCGAATATATGCCTGAATAAAGCCATAATATATTATAGATAAATACCCAATTAAAGGATAATGCTAAATGGAAATTTCGGTATTACTACCTCAGCTAAATATTGGAGTTACAGGTGCAGAAATCTGAGAGTTCTCTGAAGCTCATTCACAAGAATGTTTCATTCCTGAAAATTAATCAGATTCACTTAAAATATTTCTAATATTATATTATATTAAAATATATCTCCCTCTCCCCTTCTATTACATGCCATTTTACAATGTCAATTTACTTCTCAACGTTAGAAATATAAATTAAACAATGTCGTCTGAGTAAATTCATCTTGAAACAGTGGGATGTTTACTCCCCCATTTTTCAGACTTATAAACCCTAGCATAGTTGCAGATGATCTTTCGTTCTTTTATATTTCTTCGGGCGATTAGTTGACACCCTTTCCTCATCCTGTAAGAGGTGCTCCCTTCGTCATTCATGTTTAAGCCCTTTTGCAATTCTTTATGTTTTCCCTAATCAATCAATCTTAAGTCATATCATGCTTCCCAGATTTTTCAGGTTAATCCTAAAATATTGGAAAGTCTCTCCATAAATATCAAGCGACACCATTTCCGGAACACAAAGTTAGAACATAATCATAAAGTAAAAATCATGGTGTTCTCTCTAGGTGCTCTCAGCTGTCGTTTCTTTCTTCTCCTGAATATTTCACTTCTAGCTTCTTTAGGTGGTCACGTCTTGATGCAGGTGAAGAAGCTGGTTGTGAGACCAGGGCACATATAGTGGAGAAAATGTGATCGAGGATATCGCTAGAATAAGTAAAGCATCAGTCATGCGAAAAAAAAAAATCAATAAAGTTAAAATTAACAAGGTACTCAGAAGTACCTGAGAAAAACAATGGAGTTTAGCAAGCAAAGGCCAGTCGCTAACTTTTTCAGAGACTTTTAGAGGTTTAAAGGAAATACTTGACTTTTGGAGTAGGACGCCATCTACTTTCAGACTTAAATTAGAGAATTTCAGGTGGTTTCATAAGTCTAATTTTGCATTTGATGTCTTTCAATTTCTCACATCAATGAAATATTCTCATGAATGTTCTGTCCTTAACTTTACTAATATATTAACTTAACTTTCCTAACATGTTAAAATGTATTTAACTTCTGAAACAGAATATGTGCTGTATCGACGATGTGGTATCAATCTTGGAATTGAAATAAGTTTTTGAAGTGATTACTAACCATTACAGGTGAATTCGTTGAGAGGCCTTAAGAAAAACATTGGTATTCAGCAAATTACAGAATGTGATTTTTATCACACACTGTTGTATTATAAATTTTTCCCGCCAGGTGGCTCAATTAATTAGTAAAACCATGATAGACATCAATTAATACAATTACTGTAAATGGCATTTGATTAATGTCATGAATAAATTATTGTCTCTCTCTTACCTCGATGCGCATGCTGAAGAATATCTTGATGACATGCTTTGAGAAATATCTTGATTCTCTTTTTTTTTTATTATTATTTTTTCTTAAATTATATTAGATAAAATTGTTACTTATAAAATCAACGGAATATAAACTTATTACATATGAGTTGGGTTCTTCTGTAACTGATACTTAAGATCCTTTATTAACTTTATTCTTTTTCCCCACAAAAAACGCATTATTACTATATAATCACAACATTTATTGACAATTAGAGGCAGTGCACACCTCCGTATTAACAGTACATAACAAAAGGGGAGTATGAGTTACCAAAAATATCTTCGTAAAACAGTCTATAATGGCCAGGATGGTGCTGGGCATGGTTATAATAAAAATATAAATACTTTGAACTTAGTAATAACGTAATAACTTATTTTAATTATTTTCAAATCTAATTTTCAGCCATAGAACATAAAAAATTGATATATGCCAAAAATAGACACACCAATGAAAATTGGTTTTATCACAAATTATCACTAACTACAAAATAAATGAAACTAAATATTTTTGAGAGAATCATGTAGGATGTATTTAATTATATAAATAACATAGTTTTTATGTGGTCAATTTTCTCATTGATTATTTTTTCTCTATCGTAGCTGTCACGTTTTAATAACAAATTACATGCAATGATTTTATTCAGTGCAATTTATATTAAATTCTTACTTACTAAAATATTCATATTTGTATATATTATTTACTGACAACTTATTTGAATATAAAAGAAAATTGAGTAGAAATGTAAAAAATGAAAAATAAAAAAAAAGGTAATAATAATCATCATTAATAATACGCTATACGTATTATATTACATCTATTTTTGTATTTACATTATTTCATTTAAATTCAAAAACCGGAATTTGTTTTGTGTTTGTAACTTAACGAGGGGAAAATAATAGTTATTATGCGAATGAAAACATTTTCTCTAAGCTATACCACGCTCCATTATAACATTTAAACGTCTTAATTTCTGATTATGACCTTATTAGCACAGGAAATGAGCTGAGTGGTACGATAATGAGCCAAAATGATTATAATGACTCCAGAATTTTATTTTAATTTAAGTATATTATCAGTTATTTATGTGATTAGTAGGAGCCGAGAATTTTTGTTTCCTTAGTGTGATGACGACACGAAGCACATTCACTGGAAAGGATATTCACATGTATTTTTATTGTAAGACCTATATTGTAGACTGGTTTGAAAATCCATAACCACATCATAATAACCTTGGTATCATGAACAATAGTGGTTGTCAATAAAAAAATAGAATACAAACTTTGAGAACATTTAAGTTTAAAAGCGGTCCCAAAAACCTTCCAAAAGTTAATTAATTTATGCAACAAAATGCGACATATTATATGAGAGAAGGATATAAATAGTTGGAAGTTATTTCTCCGATTAAATATTGAAGTACGGGCATAATAAGGGTTTTCAGGAATAGTGTCATCTCATGATTAATATCATTCATTAATAGCCCTTAAAACTATAGTAGACCATTAAAGAAATAGTGTGCAAGGTTACTAACATTTTGTAGCAATACTTTGTCTTATATATTTCTGGCATATTTTCAACATATTGATCACCAACAAGAATTAATCTCAATATTAATATTAAAGGCTGACTCACATATCAATATAACAGTCTCATTTGTCGACAAAACGAAAAAAAGTCCGTCACGCACGGACTGCGTAAACTAAGCAGATTTCCCACGTGAAGTTTTATAATAGAGAAATTTCAGAATAGAGAGTCAAACAGTTACGGGAAGGGCCCGAACTAGCTCTTGCCGGAAACTCACGACTAGACCCGAAGTTAGCCGATCTCATCTCAGAAGCTGAAAACAGAAAAATGCAAATATCTCGGTTAATATTCGAGATACATAATAAATGTATATAACATTATTTATAGTAAATTTAATTTGCAATAAGATTGCTTCTATATAATTTTTCGATCCGACGTATAGTAACGGAGATATTTCGAATTTTCGAAAATCCTCCCCTCTAAACCCCCCCTCCCACTGATTCGATTTCAGCGATTAACGAACATGATCTCTTTATTTTTGCATAAAACGTTTAAATATCGAGTTTGGTAACGATCAAACGAAAATTGCGACCGCTAGAGCGTTAACAGACATATATATATATATATATATATATATATATATATATATATATATATATATATATATATATATATGTATATATATAATTTTGAACGGACCTCATTTTCGTCATCTCTTGGGTAGGATCGATGGACATTTGAAGAAATTTTTCGAAACTCGCGTCATGAGTACAATCTCAATAGCTGATATCCCTTAAGAGAAATCTGCTAAAAGCAACAGGTCCACATGGAATTGCATTGTGTATGAATAGGCAATTACACTATAACACTACAATCTTCCTGAAATTTCTAAACACCTATTTCATTTAAAAAAAAATTGGCTAACTTTTTCATTTTACAGTGATTATTTCTTGAAATTGTCTTCACAAGGGAAGTGTTAAATATGGGATACGATAGAAAAGGGATAAACCAACTGACACGTGAGAAGAGGATGAATATAAGAAGTAAGGAAGAATATAATAATGTAATAAGTGAAAGAAGACAACAGAGAGATAAGGGCAATCTCATTAATAGAGGCAGGTATTGAGTTCGAGAAGTAAAATGCCTAAAATCTAAAATAAATAGTCAAAATATTTAAAAAAATAACTCGTCTATTATTAAATGTAGAAATTCAATTTTATTAAGTAACAAAGTATAAATTTAATTAAGTCCAGAATTTATTAATAGTTGGATGGATCATTTAGCAGAAAATGTGGGATTTTAAAAATTTAAAACCACTGTCAAGAAGATATTTTGTTATTTTTAATCATTTTGTTAGTTAAAAAGAGATAATTAATACTTAAATTATATATGAAATAAGATAAGATATAGACTGATTTCATATCCAACGCGGCTAATACAGATATATGATTTTCGAAGAATTAGACATTCCTAGGAACATAAAATTGGCCTTACAAGACACTTCACAAGCAGTAGACTGAATTAGACAGAATCATTTCGTTAGTAAAGAAGCTATCTCAATACAAAAAAATTAAGATATTGTATAATAGGATATAAGAATACTTATTTATGTACCTTAATAACCAAAAAAAACAAAAACAAAAAAAAACCTATGTATGTGAACATGTATGAGGGCGTGAAAAGATAGTAGTAAAATAACAGTGTGTGTGTGTGTGCGTGTGTGTGTGTGTGTGTGTGTGTGTGTGTGTGTGTGTGTGTGTGTGTGTGTGTAGATGTGTATGTACGAAAACACAAAGTAACAACACCAATACATTTTAAACTTCCTAAAGGGCATAATTACTACGATGTTGAATGCCCTAACAAACATCCTACACCCTACCGATACAGGAATTCGCTTCAAGGCTCGTGAATCGGTTATACCTTATTGTCCGTCGTCAGAACTTCTTATGATTCGATAAATATAATATAATATGAAGGGGTAAATAATAGCAAACCCATTTACTTTATGTAAATATACATGTTAAAGAGGATTAAAGAGATACCGGTGACGAGCTGTTGCTAATGAAGAAAGTATGGTCGATAAGAGATTGGACCTAATGGTGATAAATAACTATTTCTACAAACAGAAAAACTATATTTAATTTTCGTGGACTTTAATTTAAGGAAATTTCTCTGGAGGCAGTTGATGAGGTGAGTTAGAATAGATGTGAAATTTCTTTAGTTATGCGAAAAAGAGAGTTTTTGATACAGATGATCTTGGGATAGTTGCCACAAGCTAGATGATGTCTCCTAAGCCCCGAAAAAGATGCTTGTTATGGGAACTAGCTCTTCATTAGCTGTTGCTAAAGTAATCAGTTTTTATTCTAAATTTGTAAACGGGGTTTCTTCCACTAACTTCCTAACTCGTTGGCCACAGAGCCTTCCATGGACCAAGATGCATTAATTTGTCGCCACCACTGCAGCAAAAAGACTCCAGAAAATCACACAGTGTAGCCATTCGTCTAAATGTAGCCACACTTCAACCTTCTTGATCCAGGATTACTGTGCTTCTGTTTGGCATCCTCTCTGGCGGATTCATTAAGCATGACCAAGCCATCGCAGCTTTCCCATCTTGATGGAAACTCATTAAAGAGACCACACAGCTATGTTACTTTTCCCCCCGAGATCCGTGATCCTTCTATGGCTGAATTTACATTCCTAAATATTTCTTGAGTCTCAGGGCTAAGTGTTTTTCTTTCCACAACACCATTGATCCGTTTTGCCTCACGGGCCGCTGGAGTTTATCACCAGTTGTAAAAAGTGAACCTATAAGTCATTATTTTGTATAATCACTAGCTCCTATTAAACAAATAACAATTGTAGAGATGAAGAACTAATTCATAAACGTTAAAAATCATAAAATAAATGGATATCCATTGTTGAGCTCTATTAAAACCTTTTGATGATTTATATACTGTAAACAATGCGTTAAGCTTTAATTTGAGGTTTTGTTTCCCATAAATATAAGTTTTATTTATGTTAAAATTTATAGTTGTTAAACTTATATTATTGTAGATCTGAGCGCATATGGCCTTGCGGGTAAAAGACGGGGTATTTTTACTAACTACCCACATCAGTAAGCTGTGGGTTGCACAAATGCAGGGTCGATCTCTGCTAATGAAGAAATTTAGTTCACCGGTTCGCGGTAACCGTTTACCAACAAGCCCCATTTTTGAAAGACTTCTCCTAGATCTTGGAAACAGACAAGCTTGCCGTTGACAATTTCAAAAATCTAACTGGGGGGGGGGTGACCGTAGATCTTTAATGCCCAGTGATGGATGCGTTGTGGTTTAAGCTACTGCTGTCTAGAGATATTCTGTACATCTAGGTAGATTCGTTCCTCTACCGGGTGGTATAAAGGAAGCTGGGTAGCTTCCCTAGTAGTATTAATCCATTGTTATTAGCAACTAGGTGATCTTGTAATGCTCTCAATGAATAATTTTAAATCAGTGGTTGAGTTCTCCTTATAGATGGATATCTGGGATTAATGTTGCATTTGGACTTGCTTTCTTCTCACTTCTGTCTGATACATTAGGCAAATTACCCTTAGAAATGATATTTAAACAATTTTCTTTCTGGAACAGTTATTGGAATCAAACCAGTCTCCTATGTTCTTCATAAGTCTAACAGTATAATTTAATTTTTTTTGGTAGATATTGTTTTTAGCTGTGTTTATTAATTAAAACTATAATGTCACTACATGTGATAAATTAATTCTCAGCATCCGTATCTGAAATGGATAATTTTCATAAGATTGCAGTTGGGATTTAATAGCTTTGAATAAGTGTAATTTAAATTTTATACTGTAAAGTCTACGAATGGTGATTTGATGTTTAGAGTTTATGCTTATATAATGGGTATGTACTTATCAAAACTGTTTTCAATATTATCGTTTTTTAAGAAGCATTAATAATGTCGGATATATAAAACAGAGAAACTTTTTGAACCTTCTTTTGAGGATATTCTTATTTTACTACACAGTTTAATTTTATGATTTTCGGTGACGATCTGACATTTGTTTCTCTTTTAAAAATATGTAATTTTATTTCTGTTAGACTAATTTTAATGGTTATTTTAGAACTATTTTTGTTGGAGGTGCTCTTTCAACCTTTACAGTACGATTAACCAAATTTTAATATATATCAGATATGCTTGGAATAACATGTCTTCAGTATACAATTTTTAGAGTTCCTTTTGAGGGTTCCTTCGTTAATAACACATTTTACCAATGTAAGAATATCGAAATATGAATTCTTTTTTGGGCCCCACTATCAGAATCCCATTTTTATATTTTCACATACAGAAATTCATTGCTTAAGCCGTTATTCTATTTTAGAGGGCTTATTCAAATTTTGAAATGCATTGGTAGACAAACGTGAACGAGTGTTATCGACGTTGCTATGGCCATAAAAGTTCGTGGTTCGGAGACTCATTTCGACACACACTTTGAATGAAATTGAAGTTGACAATTTAAGCGGGCTGTAAATTCGTCTTGTGTTTTCTTTTCTGAAGGCGCTCGAAGACCAGTAACAAAGGGTAATGATGAAAGTATGTAAAGGAAGATTTACAAGAAGCCCAAGAATCTGAAAATTCTGGTTTGGTGAATCCATAAGAAACTCCATTGGACCGAAAAACACTCCGTCTAATTTATGGAAAATATGTCATCATCTGATTACTTTTTTTCATTCTTAGTAGTTTTTTTAAGTGAGAAGTGTGTTTTACAATAAATCACTGTATTCTAAGGTTATCTCCATTCATGGATGTTATCACAAAGGTTTAGTCAAAACCAGGGAAATAGACAGGAACCACTTTTTGTTACTTCTTACGTATTAATAATCTAATCATTGATTTCTCACATTTTTTATAGGGTAAAGTTTCCAGTGCCTGGTAAATTTTGTGGACTGACCAGCCCAAAATATACAAAGGCATCATCCTGGAAATCTGGACTATCGCCATTAAAATACGAGACGACATATCAAGTTCAAAATCGGTAGCGCTCCCTCTGGGTCTGGACGGCTCGCTGATTGTAACTCAGGGTTGATTTGGTAGCGGAGAGTAGCGAAGTGTGTCGATGACTGTAGGTAGATGCAGAGCCGGTTGGATCAAGGCTCCCTCCCATTGGCTGATACCCATCCAATCAGCGACGAGTACCCCCTCTCTCCCTAGTCTGCCACACTCTCTTGGGCTTTTACACATCACCAACTTCCCCGCTGGGATAATCATTATTCCTTCGCAAAGGGGAACCCTGCTTAGATCTCGATAGAAAGTATATATGTAGTGTATGCAGTTGACGAATTCAACCAGCTCAAGTCATAGATACAAGACTATCATCAACATAGTTACTACTGCATCTAATACTAAATGAGGCCAAGAAAAAAATTCTCGACTATTTTAACTGTCCTTAGAAGAACAGATTTATGTTCATTTCATTGTAAACTTCATTCACATTTACCACTAAAAAATATTGAAAATACCGCGCTTTTGTTATTACTAGGTTGTATCAAAAGCATTTGAACAAATTTTCCAAAAGTAGTCCCAGTGATACAACCCTCTTTTTAATTGAAAAGTCTGTTAAAATACATAACGAATCTATATTATTAAAATAACATCAGATTACATAAATATAAGAAACCTATAATATTAAAATAAAAGCACTATAACTTGCACAAACCATAGAAAATGTACAACATGAGACCAACTCTGCATAGCATATAAACTTTTAAAAAACATATACATTGTTAATTTATTTTTTGTTAATTACTTGTATTTTTTTTTCAATTCTTAAGAATCTAGGACGTTTGTTTAAGTCGTATATTAGTAGTTTGCAACTTATGTAATGGATTTTTGTTTCTCATGTTACTGAATACTATCAGAGAATATGTACGAGTATAAATGTATATTTTTAAAAATTTTATTACTTAAAGGTTTTTGAATTTTTTGATTGCTTATATATAAACCATTATACTTATCTATTGTAAAGAGTGTTTTATCTATTTAACTGAAAATAAGGGCTACTACATTGGTTCATTGTATGATATTTTGATTAAATTACATTAAACAGTTTTCACATAAATTTTGAATTCTTGTGGCCCTCAGTTTAACGTGCTTACCCATGACAGACGTTAAGGTAATAAAGTATTATTTAATTAAAGATTCTTTCATTTTATAATAATTAATTGGGAACGACCAAATACATAGCATTTATTTTATCTGATCAAACGTAATTGTAATTATTGGGTTACAGACAAGTGATGGACGTCGTATTTATGTACGCTTTGTACCTCGGGAAATCAAGATTAGGTACCATTACTGGTTAACCATTTTAAATATAAAATAATAATTTTTTTTATCTACCTATAAATCAATCATTAATTACCAACGAGGCTAATTGCCTTCCAAAAATATGGCGTTCGTTGTTTACTTTCTGAATAGGGTAGGGAGTAATAATTAACATATATATAGTATAAATGTATGCAAATATAAGATAGAGATTGCGTGCTTTATTCAATAGATTAAAAAAAGGATTTACCACCCTTCAAAATTAGTTGATAAGATTCCAATTAGCCCCTCACTTTCCCCAGTTCATTAAACTTATATGCACATTATATGGACATTTATTATACGGAGATACCTCAAAATATATACTGGGTGTACCAGTTCGTCCGATAGCTTATACAGTACATTGTACGAGAAGGTTGTAAGAATTATGAAATATATGAACATTTCTTTGGTGATAAACTAACAATAATTCAGCTAAACATACCCCATAAGTAATATATATATATATATATATATATATATATATATATATATATATATATATTAAAACCACCATAAGTAATAAATGTATAGCTAAAGAGGCTTGAAAATCATGCACTTGTATTCTTTATACCTAAATAAAACTAGAAACGATTTTATAGCGTGGGCCAAGTAATTAAAATATAAAATTTTTATACTCTTTTTGCTAACACACAATTTTATATTTTTGATTTACTTATCCACCATATATAATTACCAAGAACGCACATATATTTGGAGAAATTTAACCTTTCTCCCAAAGTAATCACGTTGAAAACGGTTCTGTTGAGAGAGGTAGATATTCAGTCCAAGAATAGATGATAACATATAACCGACTCGCTGTTTATTCAAAAGTTTGGTAAATAATTTAATAAATTAAATAACTTCTACAATTGTACTTTTTTCTAATTGATTTTATATACTATTGCCAAGTATCCATCACTTTTAATCATTGATATTTATATATATTTTTGATTTTAGCAATTTTGACTTACCATTTACATCGTGGTCCAGTGTTTCTGCGTGTCTAGAGTCTGAAGAAACTTTATTTAAGATGTTAAACATATAGAGTGAAGTAAACAAATATGTAGGAGATATTTTTATTTTCATCATCTGATCTTCCACCCCAATATTTTTTTTTTATTAGATTAGATTTTATTTTATTGAGTATATTACAGCCTACATTTAAATGCAAGCCCAATGTTGGTTATATTGAGTTGGCGTCATATTTTGATGACATGTTCTTCATTGCGTTTAAAAGATCTTATATACATTTCAGAAAGGACAAAGAGGTGAATCCGGATAATAGAAATTGAACGTCTGTTTTAGTTATTGTGACATTATAAGGCGTTTGTGAGGTAGTCACTTATTTGACTGAATAGTCAATGATTTTGGAAGCCCTCTTTATTTGAGAGCGGCTCGCCTAATCACAGGCACGCGAGATAACACAAACACTAGGGACCACAAACACATAGAATGACGGTTGCATAATGACTCGTCCGACTGGAAGGCTGTTAAATGGAGGGGTTGGGCGGGGAAAACAATGTTGTTTATCCAATATACAGGTGGCGAGTGTTGGAGCCGCCTTTGATCCCAGAAATAGTGCCCTTCCACTAATTTCCCCCAGTAAACGATTCTACAGGTCATTGCTTATGGTAAATCAATGGACAACACGTACTCATGTTACTATTAATAAACCGTTAAACCGAGTTAATGAATGTTTGACAAGTCATTTACCAAGTTCATCTAGCTTCATTATAAAGGTACAACTCGTACTTGGTAATACGTAAGTGATGGTAGATTTTGAAATGTGTGGGCTCAAAAAGTAAAGGATCATGGGGAGAAAATATATTTTAATGCAATGCTACTTATATTATTTATAAATAAATAAATGTATATCATGTAAATATTTTCAGTGGTTTGGCATGATCAATGCAGTCTTCATACTTTAATGGCAATGGTCGCCATCAAAAACTCCTTTTTTCCAAGCAGACTTTATTAAAAAATGCCCTACATGTTTCACGGCCTATATAACACCGCTTCAAAGACCATTCCTTTTAGTTATTAAGTCCTCATACACCTCGTAATCTCTCTTGGGAAAGCCAGAGAACTGGAGTTTAAAATCGGTAGGAATTGTTACAGATCTTTTATGGTGGTAAATGGTCATGAGATCCTAAAAATCTTGAAAAAAATAAATAAATCGATATTTCTTTCACTTTCATTGTAATTGATATTGTCGTCTAGGAATACCTTGTTAGTTGGTGACTTAGATCTTGAGAGGGAAAATACTTATTTTCTAGCCCACATCAATCCAAACCAAAAGAGTAGTATATTTTTGGAAGCCCTTTTTTCTACTCTTGCACAGAAGGGTTCAGAAAATAACCTTCCAACTTCACATTTGTCCCTGTAAACAATTTTTATATTCTTCTTATTCTGGAAGTACCATATGCCTCCTCTGTGAGGACAGTCGCAACGTAATCCAAAAGGTAAACGAGCACTTCAGAAATGCATAGCCCCTGAAGAGTTAGCAAAAAAGTAACGAAACATGCAGGGCAGTTTCAATAAATTTTGCACGAAAAAAAATATTTTTTATTGGAGACCCTTGCCATAAAATTTGAAAAATATATAAATTTTAATATATAAAATAATCTCTGTGCGGAATTTATCAATCATTGGTATTATTTTGTTTTGCTATTTTAGGAAATACAGAAAATAATTAATGATTCTCTTTCTACTTGGATACTTTTTCTTGGCTGTCTCTACGAGATGTTCAGATATTTGTCTTAAATCAGGAAGTTCTAGTCATGTTCTCACTGATAATCGTCTTGAGAGGAATTATTGTCTGCAACTTTTCATTTCTACATTTATGCTTCTCCTCAAACAGTTCTAAAAGAGCCGTAAGGCGTTTTGATCAAGGCTGATCAATATTGCAATAGGTATCCGGGATAAGAAAAATGCAGTCTTCTAGTTTAATATACTTGAGTCAAATCTATTCTTACGGGACATTTATTGGAATCTCTACTGTTGAGTTAGAGTTGGGGTCCAGAGTATTTATGTCATTCAAGGTCTTTAGTTTGACATGATGCTGGTTAGGTTAATGGTTAGGACGAGTGCTTCTGCTAATTTAATGACGGAAAAAAATAACCCATATTAAAAATGATTTTGTTAATGGAAATCAGCGGGTGATATATTTTACTCGACAGAGATCCACTAAATAAGCTATTAGATATAGTCATTAAAAGGCTGATGCACTACCTGAAAATTACTTCCTAAATTGATTTAATGATTACAATGTTTATAATTCCAAATGACAAGACAGTATTACGTTTTCATGACTGTTCTAGGGCAGACAAAGTTATACCAACTTAGAGAGGCTTAATGCTTCTCGGGGGGGATTTTTTGGAGAAGTTGTTAGAATGATCTCGGGAGCTGGCGGTTAATAGACAGTACCAGAATCACGACTTTAGAACAGATATTCCTCATCATCATTAGATCATAGAACGTTGGAAACTTTGACTTCTTAAAAGACGCATGGAATTGTTGCCAGGGTTTTAGAGGTACTTCAATCCCATAGCATAATTTTCAGAGAATTGAGAATCGCAATGGTGATTATATGATTCCTCATTGTCCAAAACCAAAGCGGGCTTCTCAGATAGCTCAGGAATGGATTATTATCACCAGTGAAGTATTATTGACAAACCTGTTATGAACCACCATTTATTGTCACTTCTTGAGCATTAATTATTGTGTGGTATTCACATCTCGAAAGAATTTCATCAAACATCAAATTATAGAGAATGAAAAAGAAAAGAAAATTGTGTGCACGGATTTACCACTGATATCTAAGTGATTTCCGTTCAACAGTACAAAGTTGGGTTAGTGAATATTCATTATTTTACGAGCAATACATTCTTTTTTGTTGTCACAAATGTGAAAAGAAATTAACCAGTGTGAAAATATGATCTTTCTTAATTCACTTAACAATCAGGTGGCGGGGGCCAAAAAAATAATGTCAAACGATTATTAAAACCATATACATTTCTCTACTATTTTCTCGTCCACATGACACCTCATCAAGGGAAAATATAATACTACGAGGTAACTATAAGTACGGCTATATTGTTTTATAGGACCTTCCACAAGCTGTACCAGTCAGAGAATGGCTTACAAAGCATGGTGGGCCATTCCAGACAATTTAGATCGATATATCACGAAACAAAAATATTGACTATACCTTACGAATCCTTTTTCTTTCTTTTTTTTTGACCTTCCGCCTATTATCTTTTTAGTCAAATGCCTGACATTTTTTTTTCATTAAAAAACAAATTTTATTCACACGTGACTGTAATAATGCATAATAATAATACAACTCAAATATTTAAAAGTTTTGTATAAAATGTATATGTATTTAAGGCTCGAGCAGTATTAGTTAAGCATGGCTACTCTAAGGTTATACTTGGTGTTTGGTGAAGGTTCTCAGGAAGGCTTGCTTGGAGTTGTTGTGTGTAGAGGGGCGGAAGGGAGGTTGCGGGGGTGGCCCATTGTATGTAGAAGGGACAGATGTAAAGGCAGCCAATGTTTCAGACTTACCTCTTACAAAACAACCAGCTTAAAGACAGAAAACAGTTCCTTTGGCTCTCTCTCTCTCTCTCTCTCTCTCTATCTCTCTCTCTCTCTCTCTCTCTCTATCTATCTCTCTCTCTCTCTCTCTCTCTCTCTCTCTCTCTCTCTCTCTCTCTCCTCTCTCTCTCTCTCTCTCTCTCTCTCTCTCTCTTTCTATTTCTCTCTTTGTCCGATCTACGCCTTTTCAGGATTGTCTCCATACTAATTATACTTTACAGTGGATTTCTCACGAAGTCTGTAATCATTGTGCAATTTACTTCAAATACCCATCGATTATTCCTAGGAGTAAATGAAGATGAGTTCTGTTGAAATTAGTATGGACATTACATTTTTATAATGTGAAATTGAAGATCAAGTAGGAAAAATAAGTCGGAGCATTTCAGCCTGGATAATTATTAATTGGTTGTAATTGTTGAACTGAGTTACAGTTGCTTGACAGCTGTAAAGCAAATGATGAATGAGTTATTCTGGTTTTGTTTATAGGAAGTATGGCAGGAGTCCTAATTTCAAATGTTCGTATTCAAGAAAGCTCACCTCAGTCAAACAAATTTCATATATCACAGCTTCAGGGATACTTTTTCTGACAGACATTCCTGTGGCGCAAATATTCTTCGCAGGAATCTGCTTGGGTATGTATTCTGCTATTAATTTTTAATTATCTATTACTGTACAGGGGTTGACTTCGTTGGGAGTAACTCAGTAACTCAATTCCTGACAGATGGCATTGGATAAAACGGGGGCTCGGGTTAGCCATGTGCGTTAAATCGTTGGCCTTAATCTCACATGGTAAACTTAGAGTGTCCGTTTCTCTGAAGGAAAAATGTTATAGAACCAGTGAAGTTGGAATTTTAATTTTCCACAATTATTTTTTTATACAG
This sequence comes from Riptortus pedestris, assembly GCA_019009955.1. NCBI lineage: Eukaryota > Metazoa > Arthropoda > Insecta > Hemiptera > Alydidae > Riptortus > Riptortus pedestris. The sequence continues at coordinate 75,094,504 of CM032229.1, forward strand.
GTTTCCTCTCATTCGAATATTAACAGATTTAAAAAAAAAAAAGTGTTCGGTTTCAGCCTTTTGAACCCCCCCCCTCCCCCTCCTTATACTCATCCGATTTTCACTTCAAGTACCTCAGTGACTTCTCATGTTCACTTAAAATTTCAATTCCTGTTTATATATTACTACGACAAAAATGGAGAATAGATGGTGAAATGAGATGAACAGTGTGTCATTCCACCACGTGGAAAATCTGCTTAGTTTACGCATCCCATGCGTGGCCGTCTATTTTCTATCACAACAGACGACATCCTTAAAGTAAAGCCGAATTATTAGTTAATGTCATCTTATTTTTATGTGGGCATCTTCGTTTGGGGTTTTACTCCTTGGGTGCTATGAATGAAATGTTTGCTCGAAGGAGATCTGGGTTGAAGGGATTCCAGAAGTGGAATAATTATACGATACTATAGAAAGAATGTGATCAAGATGAATGGGGAAGTCGCTGGTTAATTGTGTACCAGCTTCACTAGCGCCCTCTGTCCTTCTGTTGTCACTAATTGCTGTTTCTCCTTGTTCCTCTTCTTCCCTCGTTTAGTTTTATTATCTTATTTATAGACTAACCGCATGTTATTTTTAGGTTATTGTGTTGTTGTTTTTTTAATTGCCTAAGTTTTTTTATAGTAGTTCTGACTATGCAGTTTATTTAATAACCTATTATATTTGTTTTATCGCACTTCATATTCATGGAATCTCTCCCTCACTTGTAAAATAAACAATAGTTAATTGCTCAGCATTATCTTATATTTAAAACTTTATTCACATAACTTTTTTTAATATCAATTCATTTGTTTTCGGATTTTTTTCGCGTTTGAGTAATGACCTTTTCCATTCTTTGTTTTTTTTTTTTTTTTTTTTTTAAATCAAATAGTGATTGGAATACATAATAATTTACATAGTGCTTGGTATATACCGTTAGCACAAGTGACATATGAGAGATACAGTTCATAATAAATACATAAGGCATGCTTCTATATAATTATTTAAAGATTCTAATACAAATTTGTAATCTTCTTTATATATATAATTCTACTGTACGTGTGTATGTCATTGAACTCCTCCTAAACGGCTGGACAGATTTAAATGAATTTTTTGTATGTGTTTGGGTTACGCCCTGGATGGGTTAGATCCACAAATCAGCTCGGCAAGTGGAGCAGGAGGGGGGGGGGGTTGTAAGGGAGGCCTAAAATTAAAAATAGCGATATATCGTTTCCTATTGGTTTTCGATAAATATGCACAGGATAAAAGTTGTTTATTTTGTTATTTAGAGTAACTTTCGTTATATGCACTTTTGTCGTTTAACAAAGTACAAACGAGATGTACTCTAAAAAATTAAAGAGGGAGCCAACAATTTTATTGGGCACTAACGATTGAACCGAACTAAACAAAACTCTACATGTAAATTAGCATTAATTGTTCCATGATTATATGCTATATTCAATTTTTTAGTTTCGAACGGGAGTGGGGGTTATATGGGAGGCCTGGATAAAAAATTCATGAAATTTCATTTTCTATTTGTTTTTAGGCAAACGTGTGCATAACAAAAGCTGTTTCTTGTGTTATTAAAAGTAGCTTTTGTTTTAAACATAATATTATTAAAATTTATATCCTAATCGCTTGAAATATCATGCACGACAACGTCTGTCGGGTCCGCTAGTACGAGTATTATATAATATTGGTGAAAAATAATAAAATAAATAAATAAAATAATAACAGTAGAAGTGTTTCCGTATTATAAGGCCATAACAACAACTAAATCTATAAATTAAATTCTAAACGAAGGAGCCTTCCTTCCAGCACTCTTGAGATATTCATATAAGTTAATGTAATCTCCTCCGTTCAGGATGGATATTACTTGATCCCTGCGGAGAGTAGTTCGACCAAAAGCTGCAAGGTGGAACTCCCGGAGGACGGGACAATCAGCAAGGAAGTGATAGGTGTCTTCAGGCTCCTGGAGGTTACACAGTGAACAGTTGGCGGTGTCATGTCTGCATGTAATATTTTTTTCTTGATACGGTTTTTTGTTAATCTATCATCACTTGAGTTCAAGACAGTAACTAAATATTTCAAGTGAAGTGAAGCGGTAATTATGAATAATGGTACTTCCTCTGTCTCCAGATATAGTGCATAATTAGGTGTATTTTGGGGAAGGTCGAATAATCTCAATAAAATATCTACGCATTTCTTCGATTCCGAAATTGTATAATATATATCTCTGGAATATGCTGGATGGTAGAGGAACCTATTGATAAGGTTCAATAAAAAGGCCTTGTCCTCTACTATTATTTTTAATTTTATGCAATGTGCACTTTTGGTGCCACCGCTCCACCGTCCATGCCGGCTGACAAACAAAAACGTTAAGTCAATCTAACAATCGTAGCATGGCGAACAGTGTAAAAAACACTCACAAAATAACCTGTTGGCATACGCTTATCGTATTTAACTTTTTAATTTAATTAGTTGACTATTTATTAAATTTTCTATTGTTTTATCCTGGATTTATTTTGGTTTTAATGTTTTTGTTTTGTGACTGTTCTTACACTGTTGGCCATGCTATGATTGTTAGATTGACTTAAGGTTTTTGTTTGTCAGCAGGCACTGACGATGGAGCGCTGACTCCGAAAGTGCGAAAATTGATCCTTATGTATCACATATATTGGCGAAAGAAAAACTCGTTGTTTTATGTTGATAAATATTGCTGAACACATTTATGGACGAAGACATGGGGATACAAGTGCAGCTGAAGGCCATCAAAAGCAGCATAAATATGTAGTTCTTAGGCCCCAAGGAGCTGCTAAGTAGGCAGTAACTTACCGACAATTACCTTATCTGCAATGTTGCCAGTGAGGATCAGCTGACAAGATGGTGCCTATCTTAGCTCTCCTACCTTCACTGACAAATGTTTTCTAATCAGGCGATACCTACACGCCTGCCCATGTTTAGCTACGCTCCTTACGAAAGCTATAAACTTACCTCTAGGTCTTTACAGCTTTACATCGAGAGCGTTATGTTAATAAGGGCTCATTGTGTTCGCAGCCCTATATTTTTATTTCTTGTTCTGAACGCGCGCATTTTTCAAGCGATGAATAAAACAACAAAGGGAAACTACAAGGCGGAGTGGAATAATTAAGATAACACGCATGGTATTTTGCAAGGCACTTTTCAGCACATTAAAAGTTCATGATGCTTTGGGTTGCCCATTATTGACACCTCGTTTCCTGCGAGTGTAGTTTGCCCTAAAAAGGCCTTCCATTATTCGAAGGACGCGACCATCTTCACAAAAAGATTTAAATTACAGTAGACTTAAGTTACATTAAAATTAAACATTTATAGCAAATTTTTATTAGCTTTCTTTGAAGATAGGTCAAAAAAGTCCGACGAGCAGGGGGTACGTTAACTAAGCGGATTTCCCAAGTGTGTCACGTATTTGCATTCACCAGAAAATGTAAAAGTTCAATGAGAACAATATTTGGTATTTAGGCTTCAAGTGCTTCATAATATAACAGTTTTTTTTTTAATATGACATGAGTAGGAGTGAGGATTTACTGACAGCCGAAAACTAAAATATGGAAATATCTTGGTTAATATTCAATTTAGAGAAAACATTTATATTACAACATTCATAGAACATCACATTTGCAATAAGATTTATCCTATACAAGTTTTCGATCCGACTCATAAAAACGGAGATATTTTGAAGTTCCGAAATTCTCCACTTTATACACCCCCCAATGGTCCTATTTTAGCCGTTAACGAACTTGTTCTTTATTTTTACCTAAAACGTTTAAATATCGAGTTTGGCAACTAAGACAAAAATTCCGACCGCTAGATTGTTAACAGTAATATTTCTTTTAACAATCTTGCGGCCACAAAAAGAGGTCCGTTCAAAACTGTATTTAAATTATATACAGTTTAGAACGGACCTCATTTTCGTCACCTCGTGGGTAAGATCTATGGGCATTTGAGGAAATTTTTTGAAAATCGCGTAATGAGTACGACCTCAATAGCTGATTTCACTTAGGGGGTGGCATCTGCTAAAATTGATGGGGTTTACATGTTGACTACTGAGGTGGAAGGGTGCCTTGCTTTTGACCTCTTTTTATAATCCAGTATTATGGCACTATTGATGAAAACGTTTTGTCTCTCAATGTACTGAAGTTGAGATAATTACGATTAAAAAGAACAAAAATTATTCATTTTTACCCTTTCTTTTATATTATTTAAAAAATAAATTGTTTTTCACAGAGAATCTGTAATTTAATCTTAACCAGTCGTTTCTATAATGTCTACAAAAGAAAAATTCAAATCGAATGTTGATTTGTTTGTCGGAGCGGAGCGGGATGGCGACAAGGGAACTCGAGAGCCGGACTGCCATCTCCAGGTCCACAGAAAGGAACTAACGGGATTCCTTTTTGTCACATCCCCTCCTTCGACATCTCCTGCTCTTCGATAAAAACTACGGGAACCCCACAATCCGGTCTTCGTCCATTCTCATGCCTTCCTTCATCTTCTTCTACATGAATCTTCTATATACAAAGGGGGGGGGTGTAGCTCGGAGAAGCATGTTCTTCTTTTCAGAAGATATAATACACCCCTGGTCCATCCAACTATCTGGGATAGGTAACCGAATGTATTAGCTAAGTGACCCGAGTACAAATGTCTAGTGAGTTTGGGTTGCCTAACTAACATCCTAATACAACCCCTAATAAAAACTTTAAATAAATGTTTTAAAGAGGTTAGTACATGGCTCAAAAAAATAATTACACACACACATGCGATTTTTAGAAACTGGCATAACTTATAATTTTGTATAAAATATTTCATGATCTTTTGACTACTTCTCGTCGCCTTCCATCAATCTTATTATTTAATTTATCTTTATTTTCAATCGTTCACATATGATTTAATGTTGGTATGGTACCCCACCTGAAAATTCCTTTGTCTTTCATTTGTAACATAAGTGTTGCCCGGATTATAGGAATTTTGGGAGTCATTTTTTTTTTTTTTAATGGAGCTTAGTGAATCATTAATAATTATAGTTTTGTTGCCACCGGATGTTTGTGCATCTAATCTAATTCCTAACTACTAACCCATGAAGGTGTAGGTAGCATCGTGTAATTTATTTTTACAAAAGGTGGGAAATGTTAAATACTACTAAATCAAACTGTTCTGATTTCGAACTGGTTTAATATTGTTTGTAGTCAATATATTGTTTCGAAAACTACATACATGAAAAAGTACATAGAGTTAATCACATACTTAATTAGCACGATGTAGTTGAACCGACCGATGGAAGGACCAGGGCCGTTGGGGTTCTTTGTGAAGATCAGTGCAGTGCCGTGTATTTGTGAACTTCAGTGATCGTGAGTTATTAAACTATGAAATAAGGAGTGAAATCATCAGTACATACTGTGAATAATAGTTAAAATAATTTACCAAGTGTGTAGTGCTCTGTCATATAAATTGTGCAGTGATAAAAATTCTAAAGCTTGTTAAACACACAATTTTGCAATCCTAAAGAACTCCTAATAAACTACGTTCATTGTTTTTGTAATAAATGTAACAATATTGTTGAACTTTGTTCATGAAATAAAACTAGTATTATTGTGGAAAAACTATTTTTTTCTCGGAAGTTTATTAATATGAAGACATTTCCTCCAAGCTGCCAATCTAAGTATTTGCTTCACATATAAATGACAAATTATCAAAGTTCAATAACCATCTTTCTCCAGGACGGAGGGTTTCTATTTAATGCTAAAAAATAAAATTACTCTAATTTGATCACTGAGGGTTGCCGGTATTTAGTCATTTTGTTGGAAAGAAAATTTCCTACTTCAACCTGAAATGTTCGTTTGGTTAAAAATATTTTTAAAAACTGTAGTATTCAGCATTCTAAACCCCAACTACTTAATTGAATGATTTCTGTCTGCATTCCTAATCTAAAAAAAAAATCAAGGAAATAGGTCTTAAATTTCCTACATTTGTGTTATTAGGCTTTATGAAAGCCAGATCTGGATGAAAATAGATGACATATATTGTCAACCAATGCGCCCATTTTGAATTTGATATGGTCCGGGTGCCGAATTGGGTTTTGATGTATTTAGTGCTGGTTTGAATTCTTGAGCAATTAGCCTGCTTATTTTGTCGGAGTTGTTTGGATTTATGATAGGATTGCACTCCGCAGCTTCTTCATAATCTACAAAGTTTTAAGCCCTTGAAGTTTGTAACGGAAGAGACATACTCTGCTATTTGTAGGGGTGCCTCTGTTTGATCTGAAATGACTACATCATTGCTTTTGACAATGGCTCATACATGTCCACGCTTTACTGAGAGTTTGGTTCTTGAAGTTGTTTTACAATAGTTCTTTTGGTGATGAATATGATGAAATAGACTTCCACATAATCTCCATGCTTCTCTTTTACTTGGACGAATGACATTTGCAATCGCCTTGAACTTTTTGAAGTTGATTGGATTCTCTTCTTTAATTGATTTCGTTCTCTAAAAATTATTAAAGCCGCGTTTTTTTTAACATCGCAAATGGATAATAACATGGCTCGTTCCAATAGTGGCCTTTTGTTGGGACTATTTTTGGGATACATAAATTCCTTTTCAATAAAAATTTGAGTGTAATTTTTAAGTTTTTCTTCTACGCTTGGAACGAAGACATCAAATTCTATTTTATAGTATTAAACTTATGTAATACTTAGAAATTACTAGTGAAATTTCCAATAGAATTCTACTATATAGTACAAAAGAAATTACTATTGTAATTACCAATATCTACCAATATAAATTACTATTGCAATTTCCACTATCCAATATAAATTTCTATTGTAATTTCCACTATTCAATAGAAATTATTATTGTAATTTCCACTATCCATTAGATATTACTATTGTAATTTTCACTATCCAATAGAAATTACTATTTGGAAGTGGCCAAAAAGGTATATTCTTCAGGTCATCTCATTTTATGGAATGATAAATGGAACCGTAATTCAAATTTCTTGATTAAACAAAGATAGGTGTCATTAAAAGAATTTCTGTTCACAACTTTAACTTATTCAGTTGAAAATGAGTTTCGCCACGTGCCCCTCCAACTCCATGTGTGTTTCTAACTAATGACTTATAGAGGTTCACAGTGAACTGTTGTATAAATAGAACGTAGGCCAAGAAAATTCAGAATGCTGCCATCTTGCAGCGCCCTCTAGGGTTGGCAATATGCATCTTCTCCTAGAGGACATTCCCCCGCCATTATATTACAATAAGCCGTGGATTGAATGCATAGGACACGACACAGTGGCGGCCATACTTAACTCATCCCCTTTCCCTATTGTATTCAATTCCTACCTTGGAGACGTCAATCTCGAGTCTTGTCACTGGGATAAATTATAGAAAGGGAAGCCATCCTGTCTCCCGAGACCGGTTGTCCATCCATCTCCTTTGTATTCCGTGCTACTCTGTTTACTTCAGTTTTTCTGCATTTATAGAACAAGGCCTGACTCTAGGCTGCAATCGGAATGGATTCTTTAACACAGTATACCTACTGTCAGTTCACCATTTTGCAGCAAGAGATCCATCGGCGGTGGATTAGCAACGAATGTCGACTGTGGTAGTGACAGCATAAGATGGAACTAACGCCCTGGAGGAAAGCATATTGGCTTAGGCCTCACGGACAAGTCTACTCAGGACACCTCATGTTGCCCGCCTTGGTAAATGACCGTAGTAAACTGAATTATCACCTGCTACGTAAGAAACGTTATCACAAATTCCTAATTGGTTGCTCATGATTTCCAGCATAGATAAATTCATTTACATTTGCATGAATGTACTTCTGCGAGTGTGCGCATTATTTATAACGTTAACAGTAATTATTGAGAGATATCATTTCAAGGAAAACTTACATTATAAATATTTAAAAAAAATTAACTCCCGTAAATTCCTGTTATTCGGGTTAGGGATTTGAACTCCTTTATATTGCCAGCTCCCGGCAGATTACTTACCAATTAATTCCTTTCTCATGCCATTCTTACCAGTGTCACACGAAAGCGTTTAGTCTTCATATGGCCTGTCCATCTTCTGACTAGGCGCCCTCTTCTCTGTTGTGTTTCCTTTTCTAAATATTTGAAAGAATAAAAAAATGTCCGTCACGCAGGGGCTGCGTAAACTAAGCAGATTTCCCACGTGAAGTTTTACAATAGAGAAATTTCACGAGAGCCGAACAGTTACGGAAACGGCCAAACTAGCTTTTGGTGAAAACTGGACGACTAGAACCGAAATTACCAGATCTCATCTCATCCGTTATCCGCACACACATAATAAAAATGCAAATATCTCGATTAATATTCAAGATAGAGAATAAACGTGCATGACAATATTTATAGTAAATTGAATTTGGAATAAGATTGATTCTGTATAATTTTTCGATACGACGCATAGTAACCGAGATATTTCGAATTTTCAAATACCCTCGCCCACTGGTCCGATTTCAGCCATTAATGAATTTGATCTTTATTTTTACAAACAACGTTTAAATATCGAATTTGGTAACGATCAAGCAAAAATTGTGCCCACTAGAGCGTTAACAGACTTGTATATATAAAATTTTGAATAGACCTCAATTTCGTCATCTCCTGGGTAGAACATTCTTCGTAAATCGCGTCATGAATACGACCTCAATAGCTGATTTCCCTTAAGGGAAATCTGTTAAAATGCCAGTAAATTGTAGGTTGCTGAGTTTGCAGCTGTTTATTATGATTCATATTTGATTTGTACTTAGACGCCAAATTAAGAGCTGAGAACTACCTTAAGGACAGTGAACAGGAATGTCAACTTGGTCTTAGTGGAGACCTTTTTTGCCGTTTACTAGCAAGATTAGTAATATAAATCTGTTTGATGACATTTATTTTTTTGGCTTCTACCTAAGCTCTTCTAAGGCTTTAACCAATATGTTATAGCTTGGTGAGTAAAGACCGTACTGCATTCAACAAAACTCTGCTTTAATAGGATATCATATTCCTCTATTATTTCGCTCACTTTCCGCAGATGGTCACTATCGAGTTCCTCTGAAGCCAGCTCGTTTGGGTGGAAGATCTACCATTTATTTTAGTTAAAAACCTTCGAGACATTAGGACAGAGTGGTATAGGAACGGTAATTTTCTATGCCATGCGGGTATCACCCACCTTTCTGGAGGAGGAAATATCTTTTCTTAATGCACCTCTAGACTTATATAAATATTCTGCAAAATTTCTCATTCGATTCATCCCCTAAACTATATAGACGTGGGCCCATCTTCATCTTCGAGGAAACTTGAAACCTCAATTCACACGATCGCATATCAGGAACAAAATTGTTCCTCTTTATAAGAATTCCCTTCTAGCCCGATCTTCTCTTAAATTGTATGTCAAGTTTATAGTACTTTGTTAACTCTTAATACAAGTTCTTTTCTCTGTGTGATAGATTTCTCAGATTTTCTCTTTAGTGAACATTGCCCACATTTTAGCAGATTTCCCTCAAGGGAAATCAGCTATTGAGGTCGTACTCATGACGCGATTTTCTTAAAATTTCTTCAAATGTCCATCGATCCTACCCAGGAGATGACGAAAATGAGGTCCGTTCAAAATTATATATATATATATATATATATATATATATATATATATATATATATATATATATATATATATATTTGTCTGTTAACGCTCTAGCGGTCGCAATTTTTGTTTGATCGTTACCAAACTCGGAATTTAATCGTTTAATGTAAAAAGAAAGATCAAGTTCGTTAATGGCTGAAATCGGTCCAGTGGGAGGGGGGGTTTAGAGGGGGGATTTTCGGAAAATTCGAAATATCTCCGTTATTATGCGTCGGATCGAAAAATTGTATAGAATCAATCTTAGTGCAAATTAAATTTACTATAAATATTGTTTTACATACATTTATTCTGTATCTTGAATATTAATCGAGATATTTGCATTTGTATTCTGCATTGGTCGGCAGGAGTGGCTTGTTTGGTACTTTCCAAAGAGTGCTCTGGCGGCCGTTTTCGTAACTATTCGTCCCTCGTGTATAAGTTTAGTGATCCCTTACTACTTACTATTATTGGGCAGATTTCTCTATTGTAAAACTTCACGTGGGAAATCTGCTTTGTTTACGCAGCCCCTGCGTGTCGGACTTTTTTATCTATAAGTCCGTGTTTCATTTGTTAAGGTGTTAATTGCGTTCCAATATCGTGGTAGTGACTATCTCGCTTTACGGGAAGTCGTCAGATCTATAATATATTAATAAACATATAGTACAGTAATAAGTATAATATTAATGTAAACAGGTTAATTTTAATAAGAATGGAAACTAAGTTATTTATATTTTAGCAGATTTCAACCAATGAGGTCGTACTCATGACGCGATTTTCAATTTCAAACAGTTTCTTCAAATGTCAATCGCCCCTACCCAGGAAAGGACGAAAATGAGGTCCGTTCAAAATTATATATATATATATATATGTTAACGCTCTAGCGGTAGCAATTTTTGCTTGATCGTTACCAAACTCGAAATTCAAACGTTTTATGTAAAAATAAAGATCAAGTTCGTTAATGGCTGAAATCGAACTAATGGGAGGGGGGGCTTAGAGGGGAGGATATTCGAAAATTCAAAATATCTCCGTTACTATACATCGGATCGAAAAATTATATAGAATTAATCTTATTAATCCCGGGACGATTTCTTATTACCGTTTGTATTTGTTCACTTAATATTCCCGGTGGTGTTGTGTCAGCAGTATGTAGGCTTATCTATTATTTATCTTCACGAGGGAAATCTGTTTAGTTTACGCAGCCCCTGCCTGGCGGACTTTTACTGTTTACCAAAACTCTTACACGTTATAGACTCTTATACCAAATAAAGCCCTTATAAAGGACTTTTAACTCAATAAATATAACGTATATATAAAAGTCCGTCACGCAGGGGCTGCGTAAACTAAGCAGATTTCCCATGTGAAGTTTTACCATAGAGAAATCTGTATACTGGTAACACAACACCACCGTGATTAAATACAAGAGGTAATGAGAAATCTTTCATTTAATTAAAATAAATTCCAACTGAAACGGCTTCTGAATTGTAAGAATAACCTATATTTTAATAACTCAAATTTTAGTAGTCCAAGAACTAAAGAAGGGGGGGGGGCGAATGAACAGAACGTATTTGCATAAATCTCACAAAGTAACCTGAAGATAAGGTAAGGTTAGAAACGACAGGTAAGGTTAGAAGGAGCTTCCACCTGAGTCGATCAGTTACGGAAGCGGCCGACCTAATCCAAACTATATCCGACCACAGACTTCATAAAAATGGGGTTAATATTCAAGATAGAGAATAAATGTATATAACAATATTTATAGAAAATTTAATTTGCAATAAGATTAGTTCCATACAATTGTTCGATCCAATGCATAATAAAGGAGATATTTTGAATTTTCGAAAATCCCTCCTCTAAACCCCTCTCCCACTAGTCCGATTTCAGCCATTAACGAACTTGATCTGTCTTTTTACATAAAACGGCTAAATATCGAGTTTCGTAACGATCAAACAAAAATTGCGACCGCTAGAGCGTTAACAGACAAATATATATGTGTATATATATAATTTTGAACGGACCTCATTTTCGTCATCTCCTGGGTAGGATCGATGGACATTTGAAGAAATTTTAAGAAAATCGCGTCATGAGTACGACCTCAATAGCTGATTCCCCTTAAGGGAAATCTGCTAAAATTTAAGTCATACCTCAATGAATTTCATCTTTCTATCTTTATTGTAGAGGACCGTTTGACTGTACTTATTACAAGTTATCTGCTAATCGATAGGTAGATTGGAGTATAGTGAGGACTTAGGGAGTCAGTCCCACAGTCTAGTACCCCCATCGTCATGAGGGTTGTTCTAGCAAGGACTTGCTCTACTACCCATTCAGCCAGTCATGTACAAGGGTAGGATCGTGTGTCTTCTGTGGGATCGGCCAGTTCGTTCTCTCTCACAGAAACTTATCGCTCACATTGTCCATCTCCATCAGATTATTTAGTAATAATGAACGTGAACTATACGAAAATGAGAATTCTGACCTTAGATAAATAAATAAAATTATAATGACACTAATTAAATTACTTTAAAATTTCTATTTTTCGAGAGAGAAGAGACTAAAAGTTTAGACTGTATATTCGTGTTGAACATTTATTTATATTTTATAAATATATTTGTCGGGTGCGGTGTATCTCCAGCAGTGTCGTTAATGTTGCCGTCCAAAAAATTTCGCCGATTTTCCAATCTTCTTCCTGTAGTCACGTTTCTTCGCTTGTGGCAGCTCCTTTACAAATAGTTAATTTAACAGAAATATTTATTCAAATATAGTTTTTCTGTACTAAAATGTGGGAGTGCAGTTTGATCATGAGGGTATTAAAAAAAGTCCGTCACGCAGGGGCTGCGTAAACTAAGCAGATTTCCCACGTGAAGCTATACAATAGAGAAATCTCTATCCGAGAGCCGAACAGTTACGGCCTAACTAGCTTTTGGCGGGAAACGTTCGTTATCGGCCCACATTTAATAAAAATGCAAATATCTCGGTTAATATTCAAGATAGAGAATAAATGTATAGAACAATATTTATATTAAATTTAATTTTCAATAAGATTGGTTCTATACAATTTTTTGATCTGACGTATGGTAACGGAGATATTTCGAATTTTCAAAAAACCTCCCCTCTAAACCTCCCCTCTAAACCCCCCCTACCCCTGGTCCGATTTCAGCCGTTAACGAACTTGATCTTTCTTTTTAAATAAAACGACTAAATATCTAGTTTGGTGACGATTAAACAATAATTGCGACCGCTAGAGCGGTAACAGACAAATATATATATATATATATATATATACAGTTTTGAACGTGCCTCATTTTGACATTTCCTGGGTACGATCGATGGACATTTGAAGAAAAAGTCCGAAAATCGCGTCATGAGTACAACCTCAATAGCTGTTTTCCCTTAAGGGAAATCTGCTAATACATCTAAGGAGATTATTGATATTATTAATGAAAAAAATAATCCTTTTGAGATTAAGAATCTGATGTCTACACTAAACAATCATTCTGAAAGAAATTGTTTGTTACAAGAAATTAGAAAAAGAATAGTAATTATAAATTGTAGTCCTTTAGTAAGCATTAATATTGGGAAAATTAAACCAAATACACAGAAGAATATTTGCATGAAAATAAAAGCAAATTTGGCAAATTTAAAATTCTACCTATAAACTGAACCAATTTAATCTACCTAACTGGTAAGAAATTTCTTTGTCTATTTTACAATTATTAACAACTCTAAAATTAGAACAAACCTTATTTTTTTCAAATATTCTAATGGTACTAAATATTCATTGATATTTTATTCTAAAGATAGATTTCTTAAAAGAAAAATGAAATGGCAATCTCATTGGCATAATATTTGTTTTAAATTAATTAATTAATTTAATTATTAAAATATAAAAAAAATATATACAATATTTTTTTTATTTTCTTTTAATTCAAGAACACCCATTATTTTATGAAGAATATATTAATTTATAGTTTCCATATATTTACTAATATCAGTATTCTTTATTTTTCCGTAAATCTATTATTTACCTATATCTCACTCAATCTCTCCCTTTCTCTTCCTCCTATGTATATGTCATTTTTTCTTGCTTCATAAAAATATGAAATCTGTGACCTAGTATGTACTTCATTAAGAATTATAGACTCAATTGCTTGTTTAAGTAGAACTACAGTGCTTGAGATAAAATATGCCGGAGCATGACCCGTGAAATAAAGAAGTAAAAAGTTATTAATAATTATTTTTTCGTTGGTTGCATTTATTTTCTACTGTATTATACCAAGCTCAAAGATATGAATTTGATCACTTTCAGGTAATAGCATGAAACATATTAAATTTTTATTAAAAGTTTCATAATAAAAAAAATCATGAAAAATCAAATATAATACAAAAACAGAAGAAAATCTTTTGAATCGTTTGAAGAAACCTTGACTTCTTTGTACTCCTCTAAAATTAAATAAAAATATATTTGTTGCTGTATTTCATTTGAAAGTGATATATGATGCATCAATTCCTATGTGTCGGATAAAAAATGTCATAGAACGTAATTTGTAGATCAGGTTATGGTAATGTAACTGTAATGCATTGTAAATCCAATGTAATATGGTATAAATTCAATTTTCTTTATCTTTCTTTCTTTGGGGGTATAACTGTACCCTAAGGGTATAAATTAAAATCATAGATTAACAATTAATTAGAATAATTATGAGATATTTCAGTAAACATCATACGATATTTGAGTAAATATGTTTCATGTATTAAAATAGACCATAACCAACTCAGAGAGGGTGGGTCAATATTAAATAATAAAAAACCACGATATTGGTTAAATTTCTTTTATTACTAAAATATATTATTATACCTGAATATGTTAATGAGCTACATTAAAGCCATGTAATATAATAAGAATCAATGTAGAAATAAGTCTATATATATATATATATATATATATATATATATATATATATATATATATTGCATGGTTCTGAAGCTCAGATAACATTTAAAAAAATGTAGTTGTGTTTACCACTATCAGTTCTGAACATTATAAATGTAACTTACCTGACATGACGTTAACTTGCTGAAGTTCAAAAGATAAAATCCAGGCCACGTTGACAATGAAATTCTACCAACGAAATATCTGTGCTATTACAAATGTATTGATAACAGATTTTTTGATCTATTGACGGTAATCAATTACAATATTATCAATAGCAGTCATTCATTGTGAATTTAGTGCAAATGGAAATTCAGTAGCAAGCATGTCATTTATCTTCTACTCAGATTTGTCGTTATTAACACTATTTTATGAGTCACGATGACGGTAAAATTTTAGGAAAAGGGATAAAAAAAACTTGCCATCATGTACAATAAACCTAATTTATTCTAACAAATATTTTACTCTGTACACAATTTATTTATACAATATAAATTCCTGTAATATAATAATATAATTCGAATTATTATAAGCGATAATATCCTTAGGTAGGTGACATACTTAGGAACTACAACTATCGCCCTGTACATATTTTCTTTTATTATAGAAATGTAAAAACTGTCATTCTATAATCAATTATGGCACTTTCTAGGTTTTTCTATATCAATTAAAACATTAGCCATTATCTAATGATTGATTTTGCTATTAATCTATCCTTGTTGTTCTTTTCAATTATAACGTTTTACAATAGATGTACATTTTGTTACAATAATTCTAGTGTTATTATACAATTGATAACTCTATGTTTAGTTCACACTTTTTTTATTATTCCAATTAAAACTGCTTAACAAATTCATTACAAATAATTTAATACCATTTTTTGACTGATCAAAAGACATTTTGCATTGGATTTCTCCACATATCATTTTTAAGTGTACGATTGAGAGATTTTACCGTTAAAGGGCTAATTTATATTGGGCTTGATAATTTCGGGCGAAATAAAGCCAAAAACGAATTTGTCTGAATTATTTCATCGATAAATAATGCTTTATCAATGTATAACGTATTTAAATAATGAATAAATGCTCTCCCAGTGATCGTGGTTTATGTTTGAGACTAATTGTCGCTAAAAAATAAAATTCGATGGATTTAAACTGAAAGATTTTAACGTGCGTTGCACAATTCGTTAACGTATCGAAGATAGTATTACTGTCACATTTATTCAACGTGATGGAAAATGTAACTTTAATGTACAAATCATACAGTGGTTAGAATTTCCAGGATTCTATTAATAAATAATTTGTGCTCGTTACACTGAAGAAAAAAACATTGTTTATGTGGTAGACGTTCGAGTTAGTAGTCGAGTATATACGTATCGCAAAAAAAAAGAAAAATATCTCAAGGCGTAAGTTCACATTTACTAATTGGCGAGCGTAAGCAAGTCCCTGATATTGAGAGTAGAAAGAATTTTTCTGGCTGTGCGTACGTAATTCGAAAAAAGATATGATTGGTTGGAGCTGAAATTAGGTATACATATATGCTTTACAGTAAAAGTACTGATGACTAAAAATCGATAAAACTAATTCACAATTGCAATAAGTTAGAGAGATAGTAATAGGTTTGCTGTTCAACTCAATGACCCGAAATCGACCTAAAAAGTATATTTAAATACAAGAAAAACTGTTGAGAAGTTGGGGGAACATATGACAAAAGAGGCAGTTTCATTCTCCTCTACTGATTGTCAGCCGTCGTTGTTGTCTCCTGACATTTTGATACGTTGTTGTTCTGAATGATGATTCTTATGATGGATGAAAGTATCCAAAACTGTAAGTCTCAAAAAATATGATAGAAACATTCATTTCAAAACTGGAAAAGCATTAAAGAAACAAATACTAAATAAAACCTTGTCGAAATATATTATTTTTTAATCTTTTATTAACCTGAAGAAAAAAAGTCACTTGTGATCAATCATTACATTGGCCAGAGTACACTAACATGAAAGGGGGAGTATGCGCTGTTAAATATCATTGTAATGACTGAATTTCCTTTTAACTATTTTTTTAAATCTTGAGTATTTGTCATCATTACGCCAGTTCAACATTTACTTCTATCTGATGAACCACAAGGCCTCACAGTTTCAAATAAGATGGTGTCTCTTCTTCCAAATTAGCATTTAAAATAAATTAAAATAATTACAGCCGTTCGAATGATTTTGGTATGCCTCTCTTAATTCTGTAAGCCTATCCTACAAACGCATCCCTTATTATATTGAAACACTTCGCAGATATGTTACTGAAAGTCGACTTTAATTTCAACCGCAATGACCCCGCAATAATTTCGCGAGGTAAGCCACTTTTCAGAATCATGTAAATTTCAAAATTACCCTGGAGGGTGAATGAAAAGATCTGTTATAAGGTAGCGAATATATTCATTCACATGAGCCTCTAATTGAGGAAACGAATACTGCTAGTTTGTTGAGCATTAGATATCCTGAATAAACATACACAAGCCCAATCTGCATAATGCAGACCGAGTTCTGCGTGCATATAATTCCCTTGAGGCGCCATCTTGTAGACACTTCCTCTTACATTTGTGTGAACTGATAAAACAGAAGATGAATAATTGAGTGCATTAACGAATGAATAAGAGCATGTGCGTGATATGCTCGAGTTGAATGGGAGTTGATTGTAATCATCCTTTTGCTAATGACAGAAGGGCTTCACAACACAAAATGGAGGTGGAATGAGTAAAGATTTTGAATATTAACCTCTCCTTTAACTTTTTTTAAATTGCTCTCCGCTATTTATATTTGTCCAGTATTAAAGCTACTACGCTCAATTTTCAAAGCTAAAGGAGCTTTTCTGCTTTTAGGATTTTGGCGTAGAATATAAAGACGTTTAGGAAAATGATGATAACGAAGTAATGAGTTATACATATCTGCCACGCTGACACACCCATATATAAAACAAACTAAAGTAACTTGGCAATAATATTTGGGTCAATAGTTACAAATAAGTGGTCTATTTGAATTCTGGAGCTCCTCGTACATGTATCTTGTTTATGCCAAAATAATAACAAGTCTACTAAAATAATTGAAAAAAAAAATCAATATATAATTATATAATACCATTTTATTTTTGGAGTGACCTTTGTATCTAATACAACCTCTTTCTATCCAATTTTTGAAACCTTACTTATGCCATTACTTCTCGATAATGCACTAGAAAGTTGTCATGTGGAGACAATAAACTGAAATAGTAGAAGTAAGTCATTTTTATTTTTAGAATATGGACAGACACTCATTAACATCCTAGCTATATTAAATCCATATTCTCTTATATTGAATATATTGCATCAACTTCATTTAGCAGATTTCCCTTAAGGGAAATCAGCTATTGAGGTCGTACTCATGACGCGAGTTTCGAAAAATTTCTTCAAATGTCCATCGATCCTACCCAGGAGATGACGAAAATGAGGTCCGTTCAAAATTATATATATATATTTATCTGTTAACGCTCTAGTGGTGGCAATTTTCGTTTGATCTTTTTCTTCTTCCCCCACGTTTTTCTACCATGGTAACAAAGTCAGGTTCAGATAAAAAATGAGAGTAAACGACCTAAATTCTCACCACTTTAATTCATTGAATAAAAGAACTTCAAAATATTAATAGCCTTAATATTATTAAAAAGTCCGTCATGCAGGGGCTGCGTAAACTAAGCAGATTTCCCAAGTGAAGTTTTACAGTAAAGAAATCTACCCAATAACAACTGTACTAGTAAGGGATCTGTAAATCTATTCACGAGGGACAAACAGTTACAGAAACGGCCGCCAAAGCTCTGGGCGGAAGGTCCCGAACATAGCCGACTCCTATCGACCACACACAGAATACAAATGCAAATATCTCGGTTAATATTCAAGATAGAGAATAAATGTATAGTAAATTTAATTTGCAATGAGATTGATTCTATACAAGTTTTCGATCCGACGCATAATAACGGAAATATTTTGAATTTTAAAAAATCCTCCCATCTAAACCCCCCCCCTCCCATTGGTCCGATTTCTGCCATTAATGAACTAGATCTTCCTTTTTACATAAAACGATTAAATTCCGAGGTTGGTAACGATCAAACAAAAATTGCGACCGCTAGAGCGTTAACAGACACACACACATATATATATATATATATATATATATATATATATATATATATATATATATATATATATATAATTTTGAACGGATCTCATTTTCGTCATCTCCTGGGTAGGATCGATGGACATTTGAAGAAATTTTTCGAAACTCGGGTCACGAGTACGACCTCAATAGCTGATTTTTGAAAATCTGCTAAAATTTAAGGAAAAGATAAAATGTATACCTTGTTAGACCAAAAAATGCTTACAACTTGAAACATGGGAGTATTACAATATTAGTGAGTGAGTTTCCTGTAGTGACAATGAGTAGAGCATGATGAAGAAAGACTACTGAGAGCACGGAATAGTACAGTTGAGACGAATAGAGGAAGGGTACGACATGGAAGTTGAGATAGTGAAGAAGAATATGAATTAAACAAAAGTACTTAGATTTAGATCTCATGGCCCGACAACAACACTAGTACTCAAGAGTCCTGAAGAGAAATTATTTTTCCTGAAAACAAAAATGTGCATTGTTGCTCTAATTCAAAGGGCAATAGGAAATAGTTACGTAAACGTCAGTAGACCCTGTATTAAGCTAAAGTAAACCATGTGGTCTTTGCTGGCCTTGGACCTCCAAGGATGGACTCGAGTGTAAATGTGAACTCTGCATATCATCCAATAGGTTAATGCACAACTTTTCATCAGTTTACTATTTTATAATATTATGCTTATGGTTCGGCCTATGATGCAATTAATTGTAGACGGTAAAGGAATAAAGAGAAGAGCAGAGATGTCATGCTTCTCCCACTATTACTATAGTTGCAGTCGTTGTCCTTTATCTGCCGTCTAGCCCGCCCCTGCAAGGCGCACCCACACACGCCTTATCCTCAAATCAATGCCGCATAATTCACTCTTACCAGCCTTTCCTCCTTATTCCACTATTATTTCTTATTTAACTTGAATCCTGGCTCGCTCATTCGAGTCTAGCATTCTACATTTCGCTAAATTTGTAAACCAAATGACAGTCAAGATTTGAGTGGCCGATCTCGAATTGCCCTTGATATAGGATTATTCTGTAATTTGATGATACTTGACAGAATTATGCTTGACCTATGATGTTCTATTCCACTCGTTTGTACAGGTTGAAGTCTCTTTGTCCATTATCTTGTTTATTTTTAGGTGTTCCAGGTCACAGTTTTGTGGCTCCTCAAAATATATTATTAAAAACGCTTAGCGCTTTCAGGAATTTACATTTCCATCATGATGAGGCGTCAGAGCGCAGGTCCTTGAGAGTTGCAACTGGGCTGAACTCTGCCGATGCTCTCACCCCAGAATGAGTTCAGCCCAATAGCTCCGATGATGGGGATGTAAATTCCTGAAAACGCTGAGCGTTTTTAAAAATTAATTTTTTGCAGCCACCAAACTGTGTCTGAACAACCTGCCCCTCAACCAACCCTCACTACAAGCAAAAAATAAAAAGTCCGTCACGCAGGGGCTGCGTAAACTAAGCAGATTTCCCACGTGAAGTTATACAATAGAGAAATTTCACGAGAGCCGAGCAGTCAAGGAAACGGCCGAACTAGCTTTTGGCGGGAAAGTCACTCTAGTGCGTTAGCCGCCCAGATTTAATATAAATTCAAATATCTCGGTTAATATTCAAGATAGAGAATAAATGTATATGACAATATTTATAGTAAATTTAATTTGCAATAGGATTGATTCTGTACAATTTTTCGATCCGACGTATAGTAACGGAGATATTTCGAATTTTCGAAAATCCTCCCCTCTAAACCCCCCCCTCCCACTGGTCCGATTTCAGCCGTTAACGAACTTAATCTTTCTTTTTACATAAAACGACTAAATGTCGAGTTTGGTAACGATCAAACAAAAATTGCGACCGCTAGAGCGGTAACAGACAAATATATAGATAGATCTATATATATATAGAAATATATATATATATATATATATATATATATATATATATATATACACAGTTTTGAACGGACCTCATTTTCGTCATATACTAGATAGGATCGATGGACATTTGAAGAAATATTTCGAAAATTCCGTCATGAGTACAACCTGAATAGCTGATCTTAAGGGAAATCTGTTAAAATGGTTGTTTATTTTCATTTGGGTGAGTCCAAGAACAGGATTATTTATATCTCGCTCATCCAGTTTTTCCAAACCAATATTCGTATTATTCGCAATTAAACCCCCTTACCTTTTACGGCTTTGTTACTCAGTTTCACATCATCGTTTACTTCAATTAGAAAATCATTTTACAAACTTATGAGAAATTCTCTTTACTTAATTCACTTTTTTTTTCTTCCACTTATCCTGCATATGCATATGCACTTCGCCATTGTATTTAGGATAACATCGGAACCTGACTTTTAAATATTCTTTAATAACCATAATTATGCTTTGTTTAAAAAAAAAAAAAATATTTATACTGTGCATGAGATCAACCAGAAAGCTCCTATTGTTCATATTTATAGATTTCTCGTATTATTGAAAAGATAGTACGCGTAAAGGGGAAACAATTCCGTTTCTGGGACGTCCTTTATCAGGATAAGAGATGTCGCGTGATACAAGAGGACACACTTTCCCGAAATTGGTGACAAAAGTTACAGGTGAAGACAATGGAGTCCAGCACCAAAGAACTATCATTATAAGGACTGGAACGACGAAAAAGCTTTTGTTTCGTGCTCAGCGGGCGGTACACACACAGACAGTCGTAGGTTTGGGGTAATGATGTGTCATTAGGGTTCGCATGCAGTAGGACACAGGAAGAGATGGACGATAGGGATCACAACTTGCTACACGGCATTCGCCTCTTCTCACAACTGCCCTACATTTCCCTCAGACCTTCCTCTAATCTTTTATACCATCTCCAATGATTCGTTTATAATAAAAAAAATATTAAATATAGTATTGCAGACGGAGGAACTTGGAAAGTGAAATTTTTTGGGAAGTAATATTGTAAATGTTGTGTTGTAAAACAATAGAGAAATCTCCATACGAGTGTCGAACGGTTACGGAAACGGACGCACTAGCTTTCGGCGGGAACGAATAAAAGCGGCCATAGTTCGTCTGTTACACTTCATAAAAATGTAAATATCTCCGTTAATATTCAAGATAGAGAATAAATATATATAACAATATTTATAGTAAATTTAATTTGCAATAAGATTGGTTCTATACAATGTTTCGATCCAACTTATAGTAACGGAGATATTTCGAAATTTCCCTCCTTTAAACCCCCCATCCCACTAGTGCGACTTCATCCGTTAAAAAACTTGATCTTTCTTTTTACATAAAACGATTAAATACCTAGTTTGGTGACGATTAACAAAAATTGCGACCGCTAGAGTGTTAACAGACAAATATATATATATATATATATATATATATATATATATATATATATATATATATATATATAATTTTGAACGGACCTCGTTTTCGTCATCTTCTGGGTAGGATTGATGGACATTCAAAGAATTTTTCGAAAATCGCGTCATGAGTACGACCTCAAGACCCCTTAAGGGAAATCTGCTAAAAGTAATAGAGAGAAAGGAAATAAAAATACATGAAACGAGAAAACCCCCTCTGAAAGCTATGTGGTGAAATATTTTATTATTTTCAATTCCATAGGAAGAGCCAAAATACTTATACATATAATCTCTAGTCCCACCCTAGGTGGAAAAGTGTGGTAACCTGTAGAAACCCCGTACCGTTAACTTTAGTACCACGTAGTGGACGTTAGTAACTAACAAAATACACTGGCAGAAAGTTTAGCCTTATGTTCCCTCTTACGGAGTTAGTCCATATACCCTTTTATAAATACGAATCATTCAACCACCTCAGTGGCACAGTAGAAGATAATTTTAAAAATAAAGAAGATATTCAAATATAAAGGACAACATTAATTCTCAGACTGGATATTAAAATTATTAAGAACAAATACATGTCGGAACTCAGTAATCGATTAGGTCTTCAGTTTATTCCCGGTCTTCGAGATTTCAGACGTATAAACTAGGAAGAAGAAAGTTCCTAGTAGGGAATTATGGACACGCAGAGACCAAGGGTCATGTGAAATGAATCTTTGGCTTTGAGAACGTACAGGATATCGAACGTACGAAGAAGCCCTGAAAAGACTGAAACTAGTTGTCGAAGGATTCAGGACATACAATTACGTTTATATAATTGATTCACTTACATTAATGATATCTTCTCGATTAAGGGGTTAAGATCGATGTTATTTTCAAGCAGGGTGAGAAATACACATATTTGTGAAATAAAAACATTTCTTTAACTAACAAATTAAGACACGCTTATAGTCAATCTTACAACTTATTTAATTTTTTTAAAAATAACTTTCACAATATATTATACGAAGTTTCTGTATTAGAGGCTACACCAAATTAACAACGTATGCTTATTTAGTGGCAATATAATTCCAACCCATCTAAATGTAGGTTGACCTGACACCCCACCAAACAAATACTAGCTGTCAAATACGACTTAACATACAACTCCCTTTGACTGATGTCAGCAACTATATACCATAAATAATTTTATATTTGAAAAATTGAAATATTCTGCGTGGATGTTTAATGAAATGATATATCTCTAATGTAAAAATAGCTGAAAATGATTTTTTTCAGTCTTATCAGGTGTTATAATTGACCCCGATTGAGGATTCTAATCGCCCTAATGCAGATCATAAATAAATAGCAATATAGAATGAATCTGGTTTAAGTTAAAATATATGTTTGCAAGCGTCACAACACTTGTGGATTTCACTCTTGAATCATCCCCCTTTTTAGTTTCGGCGCAGCCCCGTCAAGTAATATTTTAGCAGGAAATATAAAATAAATTATTTAATATTCCATTCAAGAGACATTTACCTAGGTCTCTTCTAAATATATATTTTTGTACATCGGGCAGAAACCTTAACTGGCCTGAAGTCAAATACGGCTGTCCAGTTAGGTTTAAAAAAAAAACCGAAAATGGTTTCTTGCTTGAAAATATTTTTTATACATGTATAATTTAAAGCAAGTAGCGCTTCGGTGACAGGAGGTCTTCATTATCATAATTTATCGGAAGTGTGGGATGTCGCTAAGAGGATGAAGGGTTTATGTATATTAAGTAGCAATAAATCCGACTTGCTCATATAATGTGGAATCATATTATTAATAAAAAAAGATATTTGGAATAAACCATTGAAACAGAAGTGACGTTTTTGGTATTTTATTTCTCCATTAGGTAAAAAAGAAAAGTAGTATTTTCATTGATATATGAGATTGTAATTTCCATATATGTCATTGTAATTTCCTTAATGTGCATTCTGCTTAAAAAAATAAATTAAGGAGCCTTCCATATAGAAAGCATACGCTGAAACAGAAGAGATTTTTATGACATTCATAAATAAAGGCTGTCTGCCATTTGGTTGTTTAAGAAAGAAACACTCAATATCCTAAAATAATATCCCAATTTAGGAACAGTTTCTACTTCAATGGCCTAACCTTTCTTTGAGGTTCATTCATTTTCTTGTTTCATTTGCAACATAATTTTAAAATATATCTTCTATTCCTGTTTAATTCAATGCCATCAGAATATCCTAAAATTATTGTGTTGTACATCTATTCACTAGGGGAGTTTATTTTATTTTTTATTGTTTATATTTCTTCTACCTTAAAACATCGATTTCACGGCGGTTTCATCTCATGAGTGGTTGATTTATTATGTTCTGGATTCCAGTACACCTTTGATACTAGTGTTTATTTACTAGGTAAGGTAACTATTAGACCAGTTCAAAAATCATCTTTAATTTTTTAAATAGTCCTCAACACTGTGATATACACAATTATACATTCTTGATACTATAATTGAACTTCAAATAAAAAATTCCTGTACCTTACTGGTCATTCATGGATTGCACTTCAAAAGATTTTCATTTAATCATTTCGCCAAGAATTATTACATAAAACAACTCAAATGCGTATAACACTCATTAATTTTTTCAGAACAGTTCAGAGACTGTGAGAATTTTATTGAGATGGCTGACACTTGGACTACATTCCTCCCAAGTCTCACCCATATCATCCGACTCAACCCATTCCCTGACACTTTCCGTAGAGTAAAGAAATACTCGCTTAAAAATTGCCATGAGTTCAACAAGCCTAGCAACAGGACTTTTTTCATCATTACAGCATTAGCAGTATATTAGCTTTAAACCATCTTTTAAATTTCTCTAAAAACCTCATCGAACTCTCCCTAAATTGTAGTTCTCACTCACAATAGTGGAATAATCGTAAAATATTAATTCAACTTATTTGATCTACGTGCAATGAGTGGGAAGCCCTACAGTTTAAACAACTACAGAAGATACAAGCATGAAAGGAAGAAACTAAGGCTATAGATCTCTGCTATCAAATTCATAATTAAGAAATTAAGGAAATTGTGAACCTTAAAACGTATTATTTTTAAATCTTAAAAACTATTATTGTTCTCATAAAGTACTTAAACAATTTTTTATTCCTGTGAAGTATTTGCTCCTGTCGTTCTAATGTATTTGTGTTTTTTCAACATTATGACTATTATAAATGTTGTGTAATTAGCCTCTTCATAATAAAAAAGAAAAATGATTTGATTAATTCTTTTTAAAAGACGGATTAATAGTTTTTATATTAAAATTTCTCGAATGTTACAAAATTCTCCTTCATACAGAATGTCGTCAATTACGCCTTTAATAGTGAGTTTTGGGGACCGGTATAAATGTTACTAAATAGAATGTTTTATTGTGATGTTGGGGAATGTACGAAACTGCGTATTAAGTAAACCTGATTAACTGTGTTGTAAATATGTGTTCCAGCATTGGATAATTATTTTGAAATGAGATATTTTTTTGTGAGCAAGAAATATCTAATCCGTTTCTATTTCATACATTGATGGTACTTATTACAAGGGAATACCTGGACGGAATTGAATCATATTTTATAGCGCTAATGCTATGATAATTCAATCATTATATTTCGATGGGAAATTATATATATTTAAAACATTAACGACGGGCAACATCACTACTCTCAAGATAAATTCCGAATGCTTGTCTTTATAATTTATGGATATAATGATAGATTAACATAATTTAAAATACGCTTTCTGTAAAGGATGACTCTGTGCTTAAGTAAATCCAATGTGAACCTATTTTTATTCTAACGTACAATTCGGTGGTTTATTTAATAAATTGTAAGAGGAAGGTGAAAAATTTGGAATTTTAGCATTGAAGACAGAAACATTGGAGTACACGTCATTACGCTTGAAAATTTTAATCATTCAATATCATGGATGCCATTGAAATTAGGATAGACAAGATTAATTAATTAATAATTGGCTCTAGGAATTTAAGTGAGAAATAGGATTGCCAGAAGAGTTCAATCACTTATCTATCCGAGTTATGCACGTTTTACTAATATCATTGATACCTCAAAACTTCATTTTTAAAACTTTAATATGGTCCATCAACCCCGATTTAAATACATGAAGTATACAACTATGTGGTCAAATGTTTAAGTGAAGCCAAGTATAAAACTATAGTGTTGCATTCATTCTTTTCGTATTCGTGCAATGAATCTCAGGAATGTGTTACGAGAATATTTATATTTAAAACACCCCGACTAGAGATCTTAAGGAGCATTAAAATTAGTAAAACAACCAAATTAATAATGGAAAGCAGAATTCCATAATATTCATAAAATTAAGATAAGTCAGCTGAGAAAATTAAAAGTTTTAATTATGAATGTAGATCCATAGATGAGAGATATTCCGTTTCCTTACTTAATGAGAACACTAGACCAGCTGGCCTGTCCTAAATCTTGGACACGCTACTCCTAACATGAACATCAACAACCCGCCTTGGAAATTATTGTTTTCGCCCAACCGGTTGTTATTTTATTAGCCAAATATATAGTTGCGGCTTTATAGACCTTTTTCACCCAATTGGCATAGCTACCTTGTTATAAGTAATAAAGGCCTTTGCCTATTCGATAATTACAGATTTCCTTGTTTAATGATTTCGGTATTAATGAGAATCGCTGATGGTTAGCAGCTGTCCCAATGAAGAAATGCAAAATGCTAATACAGAATGATGGCAGAGATATCAATTAAGAGTTTTATAGAATTCAAAGTTCGTACGATCCCTTGGTACACGTCGTTAAGTTGTATAAAAACATTTTACCAAGATTAAAAAGAGCAACTTATCAGGCAAAAGATTTTTTTATAATTGTGTGCAACGTAAGTATAATATTTAAAAAGAATAGTTTGTGTAGAGGTATTTCAGAATTATTCAGAACAGTTGAAGCCTCAAGAAACTGTTTTTTCACATACATTTTTAAACAGTATCTACGATATGGATAGTTTACATGGTTAAATCATTATTTCTATTATGCTGGTAATGGTGGTGGGAAAAATATAGAATATTGTATTGTCAGATCTTCAAATAGGTTACTTTGTGTTGAAGAATTATTTTAAATTTTTAATAACAATAATTAATTGAAGCTATTAAGTATTTGATAAATACGTTACTAACTAACTACATGTACATGGTTTCGTATGCTTCGGGAAACGTTGAATTATATCTTTCTAATATATATATATATATATATATATATATATGTGTGTGTGTGTGTGTGTGTGTTATTCAGGATCATTATTAAATACACATTGATATTTACTAACGACAAAAGTAAACATTTATTTGCCGACTGTATGGTTTTTCAGCTACCCCCAAGTGTGTGACTATATCCGAAATGATATTGGAAAATACTAATTAATGGATTTCATTTCTAAGGTTTTGAGGGCAGCATCTCAAAATCTCATGTCCAGCTAAAGTTTTATTGAATTTACAGCTGATCGATAGCAAAGAGTGCTACACATTTTATTCAATTACTAATTGTTGTATTTAAGTTTTATTCCATTTTTGTAATTAACGATTTTGTACTGAAAATTGGCAGAAAGACTCGTCTTTAAAAAAAAAGTATCATTATTTTTTATTTCAGTGGAGTAAATATTTATTATCAATGTTTTTTATAACTATCTTTCCTTCCTTGAGAGTTTCATCCATAACTAAGAAGTATCTCGCCTTTGCAACGAACATAAAATGTCAAAGAACTTCTTTACTTCTCGTTGTTCAACTGAAATAAGCATCTAGTGACTTTCTTTCTTTGGTGTCCGTGTTAGAATTATGCTCGCCTCAAGAGGGTGAGAGTTTAATAATATGATTCACGAATTAGTATTTCACTTGATTATTCAGAACTTGATACAATTTGGATACCGTAATTCTTCTAAGAAATTTGCTTTTCTCAAATTAAACGTACCTTAATGTAACGTGGGCTTTGCTTCTTCTTTCTGACATTAGACCAATTATACTACTAATAGGAGAGATCCGGAATAACTTACTTGCATAATTGAATGACCAGATATTTACACGGCTTCTCAATTCTCACTGTTACAGAAACTTTAAAAGAGTATAAGTATAGTTAAATCCGTTATGTTAATAACTAGTCATTTCATCTATGGAAGATAATGTATAGGAAACTGTATAGGAAGATAATGTTCCGTTTTAGCTGTTTGAATATGATAATCCTTTTTATATTAAAGGATGTTTCATTCCAAAGTTACTTCCTTTCATATCGTTAATTTAGAATGTCTAGGAACCATAACATTTATCTTTTTCCTTTGAAATCTTACTGTCACTCACTCTATCCCTATCTTCATTTTCTCCTGTTTTTATTAATATTTTAGTATTTCTTCAATTCCTTTTCCGGGGGCAAAGACTCACGCACACGAATTGTCCCTAGATTAGGAGCATGTTATCAGTAGCGTGTGTGCTTCTTAATTATGGTTCATGTTTTTAATCTTCATGGTTGGCGATTCCACTGGACCTATAATTTAGAAATGTATTCTCTAAACAACCTTGTGTAGGAGCAATTCTAAAAGGACTAGTCTTACTTCCGAATCTTGTCTTAGAGAACTCAATTCTAGTTTCCCATTAGAGACTAAGTTATTATTATGTGTTAATTGTGTTGGGCATATGTCTACCATGACTATGACAAGACATTCGAAATAATTAATTTTAGCAACCACCTCGACTAACTAAAACAATGACTATGAAATGTCAGAAAAGGTAATATTTAATTAATAACCATAAAATAAAAAGAATTAAATATAAAAACCCTATACTTTAGGGATACCTTGGGTTGTTAAAATATCAAATAGTTGACATACTATTTGGAATTTTTTTTTTTTCAAGCACTTAAAATTATGCTAATTTCCAGCATTATAAAAAAGAGATTTTATTTCGGGTTGGTATTCAGTTCTGGGAACTTTTATATTTACATAAATATGTCTGAGAAGTTGTATTAAGATCCAGTTTGTATAAAAACCAAGCCTATATGATATGGAGGTATGGCACTAGAAATTTTATTGTGCAATTAGAGTCCTCTTTTCAATGTCGAGAACTTCTTTTTGGCGCCTTTTTTGGACTTCAGTGCATGCCAATGGAGTAAAATAAGTGACTCTGTGGACTTAAGAACTTCATTCAGTGAGTTTATAGTTCCGTGCTTTGCAGTATGCTGCATTATTTAGTTCTTCTGGAGCGAAGTGCCCACACAAAAATGGTTTTTATTTTATTTCAAATCCATAAATTCTAATAATTGTTGGGCCTAGTAGACCGCTACTCACAAATAACTTATATTCTTCATCCGGCATTTAGTATGTGGACCAGACTACAGCAAGAGTCAAGGCCAGTGTGAGGAATTCTGCCCGAGAGCTGGCGAAAATTAGCAAGAGAGGGACTGCTTGAACTGATAGATGGAGTATATTGAATGAACAGTTTGCCCAGGGAAGAGGTCTTCGAAAACATATAACATATACTATAAATTTCTAGTATCATTGCGGCAAAGACCTCAACCTTTTCTGTAATGACGCCTACATCCTAAATACAACCGCTATGAAAGAAAATTGATAGGAAATAGAGTGTTTATATACATGTGTGTTAAACCCTTTCATTAGGATTTTTTTCGCTATGTTGTAAAATTTGAACCTGCTTTGACCGTTGTTCACAGTAATTTGAAGACAATGTCTCAGTCGAAAATAAAATAAACTAAATGGACAAGAATAAGTCAGGGATTAGGTAATATTGATTTCATCTGTAGTTAAACGGTAATTGTAATTCATGAGTTATGTTATTTACTGTCTTGGTAGTATTTAAAATTCTTTTTTCTCGTTATATAAATCGCAGTTTTGTTAAACTAGAATTTTGCTTTACATGGATAGCAAAATGAAAGGTTTCTTGAATTAATTGGGACAAGAATCACCCATAAGCTTGTTTATTTAAATATTTCAAATCTCTGCATATAGGTAAGATGGGTACTTATACAATACTAAATCGTCTATTTGAAGTCAACCCCTTTTCATCCATTTACATAACTTTTTATGCAATTATGGATGATACAGATAACCAAAACCATAGTAGGCAATTATTCTCTATCCTTGTGCAATTGAAAACGCTATATATTTTATTACAAGCACACAAAATGCACAACTACGGCCCTTTCGTTACCAAAGTCTCATTATCCAAGAAGCCCTTCTTCTAACCTTTCTTGAAACCAAATGAAAGGTTATGAATGTTCCTTCTTTGGTTGTATGCGTAGATCTAGGCAGGGAGATCCGGCCTGTGCCCACGTGGACTAGTAAATGTCACCGAACTGGAGTGCTTGGTGATGGCGGAGGTCTTCCAGGGATGTGACAGTTTCCGTGACGATGAGGGGCGGCGCAGATGATCCCGCGCCGCCCCCCTCCTGTCGCATCAGGTTCCGTCGCCATTTCGCCCTAGCGTTCTGGAACCAAACCTGAAATCATACATCAAACTATTAACAAGCGCATTGGCAAAAATGTGGGAATCACTGAACCATTATAAATGAATTAATCCTTCAAACTAATTAAAAAAAGAAAACTTCGATGGGCTGAACGTTCTCCTTCTCCAAGCGCTCCTCTTTGTTCCGGAGAGGTCAAAGAGCCCAGGCTTGGACCTGTCCAGAACAGTGGCCATGTATAGCCTGAAGAAGGGAGCCATAGAGCTACCGAAAATTTGCACAATGAAGCTTGAGAAGGCCGCTGGAGAAGAAAGCTGGTTTGGAGAAGAAGTGAAAAAGAAAACTGAAATTAAAAATGCTGTCAAAAAGTCATTTTAAAGTACGAACCTTACGTAAGAGAGGTAGTGTTTTTATTATTATCTTTTAGCCGAAATTTTTGAGTAACGTCCAAGAAACTATACTGGAAGATTAACAATAGCTCAGCCCAAAAACCCTGGTATCCCAGACAAGGCTGCACTCTCTAAAATACATTAAATTGGGAATGATGCAACCTAACTGAACCAATGATATGTTAATAATAACAACAAGCAACAATACTTCAACATAATAAAACTATAAGGCTAAGGTCCAACGTTTTTAAAAACGCCTGGTAATTTCGCTTAACTTTAATATAGACTCCGCTCTATTCAATTTTCTAGTTAGGCTTCGTCCATGCATGTTCTTAGAAGAAGTTCATGTATGTTCATTAAATATTTTTCAATGGAGAAAATCTAATAACTGAACTCAGCCTTCTCAACTACCTGGAATTCGGCAAAGCATATTTAACAGTTATTTAATTCTCATTGAATAATTCTTGGCTTAAATAATGCCAGTTTATGGGAGTTTTGAAGTATACGATTTAAAATAGTGCAAATGTGGGGCCCTTTTCGAGAATGCGTAAATAGATTCTATCTAAAATAATGAGAAATAAGTATCATCATAATAGACGTAAATAATATGGGCTTCCCTTAATGAAGTCTTTTTTTTCATACCAGGAGTGTGAATGATAGTTCCCCTTCTCCTGAACACTTTGTTCCATTTTAAGGGTGTTTGTGGTTATGGTTGGGTGGTAATGGAACAATGGGTGTAGGTGACCCGGTAGCTGGTGATATCGGGTGGGTTTTGAATGACAGGAGAAATGTAAAGAAGAAAGGATAGGGATAGAAGGAGAGGATATAGTAAAGAAAGGAGAAAGATGGCCGCTACAGCCAGATAAATAAACCTAAAAAGTGGTAAAGACAGTAAGGCGCCCTATTCTCAAACTATACTAAGCTAAAACTAAATCTAACCTATCTTACACTATATTACGCTAACTTACCTAAACTATCCTAATTAAAACTACCTAGGGTAATCAAGTCTTAAAGAATATGAGCTTCCTATTATTAAACTCGGTATTGTTTCTTAGCTTTACATTTGATACTAGAACCATGAATGTCTTTTACACGAAATCATTCTTTCTTGTGCTTGAAATGAGACTGCTAGAATAATGCCACTCAATTTTTTCGTTGTATATTGAATACTATTTATTGCTTATTACTTTGGGAAGGTCTTCTTTTGCTACATTACATTTATGTCTTATTGTGTTTAATTATCAAATTTTATTTACTGGAAAAAATGAACACCTTCCTTCCTGTAATTCCTGGCATTACTGTTTGGACGTGGAACACTTTAGTCAAGTAAGAATCATGAAGCTTTATTCTATCAGTTACGATATCTCCAGGGGCAACGTATACTATTGACAAGTATCTGGTTTGTTTCTGTAGCTTTCATGACCGGAAAGCAGTTGCTGAAAGCGCTTGGCGCAGATTCTTATATATCCTTAAGAGATATCTGCTAATATTCTCCAGAAACTAAGATCTTTATTTGTCATGAATTCTTAATATACATGGATAGTAAGTTAGTACAATCATTCATTCGACGCGTTCTGTGCGCGTAATAACAAGATTTTTTTTCTTTCATGTTCAGAGTTAAATATAGCTCTCGTATCTCAACTTGATGAAAATTTAATTCACCTTAATCTTAGCATCAGTGCTCCATTATAATTGCAACAATTGCTTTTAAAATTATAGCGGAGCTCTGATGATGTGAGTTTCCGAAAGTAATATGCTGAATAAAAGATTCATCATTTGGAAGTACTGATCTTTATTCAAGCAAGAGCATTTAATTCTAACCTCCACCAGCCAGGCTTAACATGGGTAATTTTAATTCATACAGCCAGTGTTTTAACATGTAAAGCACTGTTATATCACGGATATTGTAATAGGTCCGAACTAAAGGAAGAAGGTGTGAAAATCCTTGAGAGTACAAGAAGTATACATTGCAAAATAAAGATAAAGACTAATAAATTATTTAAATGAAACCAGCCCTTAATTTTTTATTATTAATTAAATATTTAAAATCTAACTCCTCCGTGTGAAAAAAACAAAAAACTGTTAATTATCTTTCTTGCATACAGAGAAATATTTTTACATTTAAACCGAAAGATGATGGGATAAAACTAACTCAATTCATATTACATGCTCATTAATGCATTTCTTTAATGGGATCTTCAAGTATGCATGAAAATTCTCATTTATTATTTTATATAAATGTTTTAATAAGATATGTTGAGAAAATAACTTAGAACGTTTCAGCTCTCGTTTATGAAGACGTTACTTTTAAATATAATATTTTTGTGTTTGTCTGTGTGTGAGTGTGTGTGTGTGTGTGTGCGTGCGTTTGTGTGTGTGTGCGTGTGTGTGTGTGTGTGTGTATGTGTGTCTGTCTGTCTGTGTGTGTGTCTGTCTGTCTGTGTCTATGTGTGTTAATACCTTTGATCTCCAATAAATAAAAACGAATTTATTTATGTATTAACTGTAACTGTAACGGTGTATAAATATCGTTAAGAAAGAGTTTCGAATTTCCATACTTCCAACAGTGTCAGCATCCCCAAAGTTGTAATGGTCGGGGTAGCTGAACTACGGCGAGGTTTTCTGTAAGGGAATGTTTTGAAAGAATAAATTGTGATGGATTTCTATTTCATTTTTGGAATAAACTGCTGAAAAAATCCTTCACGTAGGGGAAGTGAAAAGATTTCCTGCTTCTAAGATTGAAACATAGATGACTCACAGACCGTCGTATAAGCACAAATGGCGTCATATATATATTCTATTTCCTATTTCTCCCTTAATATAAACTGTTTGCAAACAAAACATGAGTTTTAAGTTAGAGGTGAGATATATTGTTAAATAGTAACATAAGGAAGATAACTCTGGAAAGTATGTGTAGGAACTTAAATTAAGGATAAATATGAAAAATACAAAGGCTACACATAATATTCAAATTATAGAAAAAAATATTTTACCATATTACTTTGTTATCATAATTGGTTATGCATATTTTCCCAATCCCATGAAATATAAATGATTTTATGATTTTATTATTTATTTTTCTTCTCTACCTTCACTTCTTATCCTGGTTAATAACGGCCACTAATGAGCTTGAGATTTAGTTTCACATTAATCGTCTTTAGAAACAATCAAATAATTTGTTTACAATTTGAACTGACAATATTTACAAATTCAATAGCAATTTTCTCAAGGTGGGAATATGCTGAAAAAAATCTTGTCATTAAGCCCCTTCCATGTCATGAGCCCTGAACTTTGAAATTTTTACCCTAAAAACTATTTAGCCTAATTATTTACTTAGCTTTAATGCAACTATATATGATAGCTGTGTGTAGAATATATTCAGTGAAATTCATGAAGTTGCCAAAATGTTTATACTATTATTAAAATTGATGTATGAGAGGATTGAAGGATTAAATATTGAAGAGAATACAGTATATTGAAGGTGCCAAATTGACACACTAAAGTCTGGCTCAACAAACACATTGAAAATATTATACACTTTCCGTTATACAATAATTAGCAGATAATTCACCAGTCTCCAGGAAAGCCTTCCAAAGAATAAACCTATTTGTTTTTTACAATAATCGTCCATACTTAATTAGAAATTAAGTCATAATTATTCTTAAAAGTTGGATTAGAAAACAGAAAAATCTTGATTTTTATTCTCGTGCAATTCGTGGAATACAATTTAAACAATTGTTTTATGAATTGTGTCATGTTTAAAATATTTTAGTGTCTGCATATATTAGCTGATTTTTAAATTATTTCTTAATGTCTAAGCAGTGGCTTTGAATAAGAAAATTCCAATTAAAAATGAAACATTTTAAATTTTGTTTTATTGGCTTTAGAGACCTCGAAGATCTTTAAGTTAGATAAAAACATTCTCCACTACTAAGTGGACCTCCATAGGGTTCTTCACTTTCAGCCCATCTCATTTTCGGTATTCCTCGTGGTATGTTATTCGCTACTGCTGCATTGTCTCGTATCGAGATTCGGTTATGTTACTTCTTGCCATAACTTCCACCCAGGAATCCTTCATATAGAGGTTACATATCGTGTGAAACCGAGGTTTGTTTCAGATATTCTTGTTTTCCTTGTCCAGAATCGCACTCTCATATTAGGCATATTATAGCTCTGAGAACCATGTGTTGATGGATACCCTTCGGTGCTATTTTAACGGCGTTTCTATGTCTTCTTTTTTACCACATCCAAGGCTAAGTTGAAGAGCATACGAAGCAAACAATGACTTTGCCTCAGTCTGGAAACCAACGTTCCCTTATTATTTTACACAGACAACATCTATAACCTGAATATTCATAAATGAGGCAAGTACATCTTCCTCTTTTTCTCGATCTGTTTGAGGGTAAATATTTGGTAGAAGTGCTTCTACCACTTCTAAGCCCATGAAATAATAATTAATAAGTTTGTTATAATAAATTACTGAAAAGTTTATTAAAAATATTTCTGGAGGAATTTTGTATCCCTGAAATAATAAAAATAATTGCTGTAGCACACGAAAATGGATTCTTCTTTGATGAGAACATTCGACATCTGGTAGACCCTGTATTTGGGCTTGGAATGGGCCTCTTCTGAGTCATCCCTATTACGAATCACTGATTCCCAGAAGCAATAAGTCTTGTTCCGCTTTCTCCCGGCAGTAGGGCCACTTTAGATGGACTAGTATCGCACAGTTATTAGAACAGGGCTAACAGAGAAATCGGACTGACACTTTGAAGGGCATCGGGTCCCATAGAAATCTGCTACAAGCTTGCTGATGATCTGATGGTCTCACAGGTATAATAAAGACAACCATTTTCCTGGAGACAACTCTTGCCAGATCCTCCTTGGTTAACCGGAAACGTTCGACGTGTTGATCACTCACTATGTAAGTATTCTAATCGCGAATACCTTTTGAAGGGAGTTTAAAGATCTCTAAGGTCTTAATGCCAATTGAATATATTCCTATATAAACATAAGTCATTTTCTGTTACTATGTCATGAATATGTGTGCTAAGTGTTCATTTTTATTTTTTTTAGAAATGACTTCTTGGAGCGTACCTGTAAAACCCTCTTGGAGAGTCCCGTTTTCTGAGCAAGCTGCTTCAGATCCTTCGCATCAGGGTTTTGATTGATAGCAAAGTAGGACTTCATCGTCCTAAGTTGGTGATGCTTGAAAGAAGTCCTCATCCTCTTCGTCCTTTGCTGAGGGACGCTGGGAGAAGTAACCGAACTGTCGTACGACAGAGATTCCATCGAGGAAGACAGGTCACCGGAGTGTATCACTTCTGAAGCAACAAATCAATAATGATCTCCAATATAGTTTATGTTTTGATAGAATGTATAAAATCTCTGTATTCAATATAACAAAGAAGTCTTATAGAAGAATGAGTAATACTAAATCCTGCATTGAAATTGCCATCAGATAAGAGAAATAATTGTTGCAAAGTTGTTTTTGTGGAAATTACACTCTAATTTCTATGAAAACTATTGCATTTAATTTTATTGGTTATTTAACCAAATAAATACTCTAGGAATAACTTTATATTGTGTGATACTAATATAAAATATAAATTGTAGCAATTTTCAAGGGCATTTTCATTAATGTAATTTGAAAATAAATATGCCTTGTTCCTCACTGAAGAGTCAGATTCTGTAAATATTTCAGAATTTTAATTAAATAATTTAAAATAAATAATTCACTATATGATTATGAGAATATATTGTTAAGTAAAACATAGTTAATTGCTGCAGTTCAACAAAAAAATTACGTGTCTTTTTATTCTACAGTCCCATTTATCGATAGCCTCGGACAGTTCTCCATAATTTTTCAAATAACCTCAGAAACTCTCCAATTCTGCATATCTAAAAGTAGTATGCCTGCTTGGTACAGACCGATTATAACTGCTGTCCCCTTTCATTTATTACTGAGGCGTACTTGTGCTCCCACACACTGGGACAAGACGGATGAATATAATTCTAATGAATTAAATGGGATTCTTACAACAGGGAATTTACAGTCCTCTGAACTGTCAATTTGGAGAGGAAAATTCAGATAAATTTGTAAAAAGATAAATGAGCCATAAATGTGCCTAAAGAATATCCAACGCTCTTCAAAACTTGACAATGCCATTTTTATACACATAGTTTACGTTACAGTGCTGTATTTAATATAATCCCCTCTCTGAAGAAAATTCTTCGGTTCACCTGCCCATGCCGGCCAGATCTTAGTACTCAGCTAAAGAAAGAGGTAAGGTGGCGACATCTTGACGCATTATCTGACATACTTTGATAGCATTACAGACCAGAAATAGCTAAATGTTTATGCAACTTCCAACTCAATCGGTTCACAATGCTGAGTGGGGACGGAGGAACGGTTCAACATCCTACCTCAATGGACTTGGAACAGGACAGCTTAACAAAATTTAGTTTGTTCTCTTTAGGTTTGAACTCGACACCTCTAGTACAGCTCTCAACAACTTAAATTGCAAGACCATCACTGGGAGTAGGCTGACATATCATAATAATTGTAATTCATACTTTAAATAATGTCAAATGTATATTCGTATATTGGGCCATTTTAAAGAAAAAGATGATTTCATTTTTGGTTATTGAAATATAATATAATGTTACTAATTTCTTTTCACAAAAGCTCAAAAATGAATGCATTTCACTTCAGAGGAGTCCATATCCCAGCTGATGATCTCATCTGTGCGTGTGACTTTCCAAGAACTGATACAGCGAAGAAGGTGACTAAGAAGGAACTTGAAAAAAAGAACAATTTCTTCTGAGACAGGAAAGATTACTCAATGCATTTATAGCTTTTCTACTGTTATTCAAGAGTTGGTTTTCAACTCAAAAAAGTCCGTCACGGAGGGACTGCGTAAACTAAGCAGATTTCCTTCGTGAAGTTTAGTAATAGTAAATCTAAATACTGGTAACAGAACACCACCTGAATATTAAGTGAATAAATACAAACGGAAATAAGAATTGTTTCAGCCAATTTCAATAACCTGCCTCACACCGGAAAGAAAAACAATTACTGAAATATTTCGGAATTTATTTATTTATCGGAACAAATTAATTCTATTGAGAACTATTTACTATGTCTAGTACTGTAATTAATAACGAGTCAGAATAATTGTTATCTCAATCAACCAAATTTTAGTAGTCCAAAACCTTAAGACGGGGGGGGGGGAGGGTCACCAGGACATATTTGGATGTA
Organism: Riptortus pedestris; assembly: GCA_019009955.1. Classification (NCBI taxonomy): domain Eukaryota; kingdom Metazoa; phylum Arthropoda; class Insecta; order Hemiptera; family Alydidae; genus Riptortus; species Riptortus pedestris. The sequence continues at coordinate 75,132,771 of CM032229.1, forward strand.
TCTCGTATAATAAAGGTCTTTTGAATATAATTTTTGATATTTAAGTTTCGAATAATGTGATTTATTGTGTAGCAGAGTATTGTGTTAGTAACACCAGCAGAAGTGGGGTTTACTGGAGGCTGAAAACTGAAAAATGCAAACATCTCGGTTAAAATTCAAGATAATGAATAAATGTAAATGACAATAATTATAGTACATTTAATTTACAATAAGGTTGTTCTATACAATTTTTCGAACCGACGGATAGTAACTGAGATATTTCAAATTTTCGAAAACTCTCCCCTTTAAACCCTCCCTCTCCCCTGCTCGATTTCAGCCGTTAACGTACTTGATCTTTCTTTTTACATAAAACGACTAAATATCGAGTTTGGTAACGATTAAACAATAATTGCGACCGCTAGAGCGGTAGAAGACAAATATATAAATACAGTTTTGAACGGACCTCATTTTCGTCATCTCCTGGGTAGAATCGATGGACATTTGAAGAAAAATTTTGAAAATCACGTAATGATTACGACCTCAATAGCTGATTTCCCTTAAGAGAAATCTGCTAAAATGGATTGGAGTAAGACTTTTGTCAATATAACTTCAAAAACGATGGTTTTCCCTTAAGGAAAATCTGCTAAAATGTGAGTATTATTTTCTAAATGATTTTCCCCATGTTTTGGAATGAAACCTAATCATGAAAATTAAATTTGTGCTTAATTTTTCCCTTGCCCACACATAGTAAACTCCTAAATCAGGCCGGGGCTGAAAGGGTTAAGGTTATTGCAAACTAGAATCTTTCCCAAGTAGTTTTGAATGTATTTTTTAATGAATCCACTCCAACTGAAATTTACTATAGAGAAACTCTTCTTCATCTGGCGCCCTCTAGAATGCATAATTAGTCAAGAGGTGCTTACGTCATGTTATCGTGTTAAATAGTTCCTTACATGTTTGCCGCTCTATCTGATCCACCATCTACAATGTAGAAGAGGCTAGCTTTTCATGCAGGCTCCCACTGATGGACTGCTATAGTCTCAAGTATACAATAAATTGCATCTACAAATGCACTTTTTAATTCAGGATGGACATTACACAGCTTCTACAATTAGATTATTCTCTGGCTGAGAATGGCGCCGAGAGTAACTGTTGCATAGCTTGATGGATTAGTGGCGCTGCATTTGCATTTAGCTGAAGTTATTTCGATGTGAAATAGTCTGCGATAATTTTCCAAGTAATTTCCTAATTTATTACACCTAATTCCATGATGCTATCAGGTCCTTATAAAATATAAGCAACGTAACAGATGTTGATTAAGGTTGACAGCATGTTGAGAGTACATTGCCCTTGCCAGAGAAACTACATCCTTTGATGTAATATTTATTCATTTACTTCTAGATATAAAGTTTGATTTCTGACTTACTTAGTTCATTTCAAGTCATTCTCCAATATCGTTAATAGGAATTACTAACTGCGGCTTAATTGTTGCGGATAGAGATGGAAAGGGCCAGATTGCGCGTCAAGAAGAGCTCACTATTCCTTGTTGCACCAAGTTCAAGTATCCTTCACGCACCTAACTTGGAGAACTAATAAATAAGACCAATGCGTGGAACTTGCCATAAAGGTAAATAAAGGCCGTCACGCAGTGGCTATCACATGATTAGGAGTGGGGGTCTACTGACACTGAAACTATAAACTCCAAATATCTCGGTTATTATTCATGTTGTAGAGAATATGTATAGAACAATATTTATAGATAATTCAATTTACAATAAGATTAGTGCTATATAATTTCGATTCTACTTTGACTTTGGACGTTTTATGAAATTTCAGTTCGCCATGAGGTGATTTGTGACACAATTGCTGATAAGTGAGCATCCAATGAGTAGGCGTAGGGATTAACATTCAGGCAGTAAACTAAAAATTCAAATGACTCGTTTAATATTCAAATTAGAGACAAATCACACTGAACAGAAATTGTAGGATATTAAATGATTAATAAAATAGGTAATACAACATTTTTCAATCCGACTCAGGACTAAGGGGGAGATTTTGATTTTTTTATTTAACTCCTCTAAATCCCTCCCCATTTTATTTTATTTTATTTATAAGAATCATTTAAATATTCAGCATGATAGCTCTGTAGAAAATATAATCCGGGCTCATCAGCCATGTGAGTTAAGGCTTTGCTTTCGCACACCTAGAGTGGTGAGTTCAATTCTCGCCTGGGCAATAGGAATTTATTTAGTGCCAACCTCATTTAATAAAATCCATAGTGACATCCAGGCTAGAAAACGGAGATAACCTGTAAATAACCCGTCTCAATTATCCATGGTAGCAAAATGTGGTATAATTATAGCCAACAGTCATATTTAAAACTAGCAAAAAAACAAACGGAAGAAGTAATTTTCGAAAAAAATAAGCATTTACTCCGCATGCTCTCCATACTTTCACGAAAAATATCACTTAGAAAATAGGAGTGTGAAAGTTCTTCTGTTTGAATTCAGAGGAATTATAGGCCAATCTACAGCATATTATCTTGGAGATCTTAGTATGAAGAAGGAAGAAATAAGGAAAATGTATGTGTAATGAAAGCGTCAGTTAGAATTTTAACTACCAGTTATACAAAAATAAAGACTAACAAGCTGCTCCCTTAACATAAATCGCCTAAAGAAAATAAAAGTCTGTCACGCAGGGGCTGCGTAAACTAAGCAGATTTCCCACGAGAAGTTTTACAATAGAGAAATCTGCCTAATAACAACTGTAATAGTAAGAAACCTCTAAACCTAAAATATTATTTAGGGCGTAATAACCTAGTAGTTTCTAGCCCCAAAAAACAGTTAACCTAACCTCTAAACCTATTCACGAGGGACGAATAGTTATAGAAACGGCCGCCAGAGCTCTCGGCGGAAAGTCCGAACATAGCCTATTGGTGACCACACGCAGAATACAAATGCAAATATCTCGGTTAATATTCAAGATACAGAATAAATGTATAGAACAATATTTATAGTAAATTTAATTTGCAAGAAGATTTATTCTATACAATTTTCGATCCGACGCATAATAACGGAGATATTTTGAATTTTCAAAAATCCCCCCTCTAACCCCCCCCCCTCCCACGGGTCCGATTTCAGCCATTAACGAACTTGATCTTCGTTTTTACATAACACGATTAAATTCCGAGTGTGGTAAAGATCAAACAAAAATTGCGACCGCTAGAGCGTGAACTGACATATATATATATATATATATATATATATATATATATATATATATATATATATATATATATAACGGACCTCATTTTCGTCATCTCCTGGGTAGGATCGATGGACATTTGAAGAAATTTTTCGAAACTCGCATCATGAGTACGACCTCAATAGCTGATTTCCCTTAAGGGAAATCTGCTAAAACATATTTCATAAAATCCATCAAAAATTTATAAAACTTCCTCAAAAAGGCAGTTCAAGAGGCTGAACTTAACAGGTATCCCAGCTTATTTTGTTTCTTTGTGTGTGTGTGTGTGTGTGTGTGTGTGTGTTTGTGTGTTTGTACGTCTGTGTGTGTCCGAGTGAGCACAATCTCAATAATTGTTTTCTAAGGAAAAGACTCACAAATTAAATTATTTGTTGAATAATATTTGCAGTTTGTTTATTGAAAAGCAGTTTTAATTGATAGTAATAAGTATTGTAATTATTTCGATTAACCTTTAATTTATGCTAATACGGCTAATTGTAATTAATAGTAATAAAACATTACAAATGTATTATGGTATTTTCACAAGCAATTAAGTAGAATCTTGCGTTACTGTGAAAAATGAATTTCTGTGGGAAACAAGAACGAATAAAAAACATAAAAAAACACTTATTATTCCTTGACACGATTGCTACTAAATTTAAAAGGTTAAATAATTTAATATTGAAATTGTTTACAAATGCCATCAACGTCAAAAGTTCTCGTCACTAAGGTGTTGCGTAAAATTGGCAGATTTCGAATTGAACTCTTGCCATTTATGGAATGGCACTGGCGGAAGGTCCTAAAAAAAAGCCCGTTACGCAGACTTCCCACGTGCTGGTATAACACACTAGTGATCTTATCTCACAACATATTCCCCATTTATTTGTAAAATGACCGATGAAAAAAAAAAAATATCGTTTGCCTCGTCCAAATAGATTCTACATATCTTGGTAATCCTTCTGCAATGGTAAGTTATATTTATAGGCATTTAAATGAGTAATTCTTCTTTCATGTAAATATACTTTTTACAACGTTATCTATCATTTATGTACATTATTTTTATTTTCAGCTAACGAAGATTATATTTTTTTAAAAAAAAAGATCAACATTGGAGCAGATCACGTTGGGGACGCACCCAGTTCTGAAGAATTTCAAATGAGAAACTCCACCTACTTCTAGATCAACGTCCGAAACCTGCTTTAAATTACAAACACTCAATAACAGATGACTTCCATTCCGTTCAGTTTTTTTTCATGTTCCCACTCTAATTCCAATAAAGAATCACTTCCTATTTACATTAGAATTCAGTTCCCTTCCAATGCGCCCTAACATTTTTTTTTGTTCGTATTTCTACCATTTTTAAGGCATATCTTTGAGATCGCAAATCAGACGCCATTTATATTAGTCATAGGGTGAGTTTTGATTGTTTTTTTCTCTCTTTTAGTTCATCGACATAGGAAAACTTCCACAAGCTATAAAGGACTAATTTGAACAGCCCTTATAAATGATTTCTTTAAATTAAAAAAAAAATAGTAATAATAATAGTGACGGAAATGTGAGTAGTGGTGATAGGAGTAGGAGGGAAAAATAAAAATAAAATAAAGGAATTCAAGCATTTTTGAATTCTTTCTATTTTCTAGGAAAATGATTTTTGATAAATGGAACTCCTCTGGTACTCAGTTCACTGTCCCAATTTAATCATTTTGCATTATGGAAGTATTCGATCACTTTCGTTATTTGCTTTTAATCCTCCTTTTAATACTTTAATATGAAAAATGTAGTCCAATGAGTCTGAAAGCCTTTGAATGTGTTTTTCTATAATTCATGATATTGAGATATGCACTCACGAAAAGTAATAATTATTTGTTCATTAGTGTAGCTGTGGAACTGGAACCAATTATGTCCCAAACTGTAAGAAGCTAAATATACTCATTTAGCATTGCACAATATGTGGAAAATACAATTTGTTTTCTACCTCTTGTAAAATGTTTCAAATCTGGGATTATACAAATTATATTGAACCAATCTTATAGCAAATTAAATGTACTGAAAATATTGTCATATACATTTATTCTCAATACTAATTACCAACTATCTAATAACTAATCAATACATATAGTATCTTCCATACTAACCACGATATTGCCATTTTTAAGGTTTTAAGCCTTCTGTAAACCCCCGCTCTTACTCATGTCAGAATGGCAATACGCTATTATATCATGAACCGCTTTATTTAATGCTAAAATGCCCAGTATTGTTTCAAGAGAACTTTAATATACGAGAAACATGTAAATTCGGTATAGAGGACTTCATAAATCAAGACTTAACGTTCTTGTTTCGAAAATGTTTATGGATCTATGCCATACACGACGTTTAAACGTTTCAGTCAACACTAAAGAACATATTTGTTATTGGAAAAAATCGAACATCGGTTTGGATATAAAGGCGGAGGTCGTTATAAAATTCAAAATATTTCCGTTATTATTATTAGGATCGTAAAATGTTATAGAACCAATTTCGTTAAACTATTAATGGTTTTTATATGTATTGTTTTGCAAATCAAGTATTAAGCTAGTTATTCGTGCTTTCTAGTTTCTAGGCTTCAGTACACCCCACCCCCTTCTACTCATAGTTTATATTACATAGAAATATGGTGTATATGGTGAGATAAGATCACAAGTGTGTTTTATTAGCGCGTGGAAAATCTGCTTAGTTTACTTAGCGACTGCGTGACGGACTTTTTTTTTTATCATTTCCAAGTTACTACTAGTTAAATACTCCTTCATTCTATTGCGCATCTTTCTACCAGTTTGTCCCATGTATTGTATGGCAGAGGAAGAACACGAGATCCGGTAGACTCCGGATTTATCAAAAGTGGAACCCCTTCCTCAATACGAGGAAGTCGCTTCCGTAATGAGTCCAGAGCGTGGAGCATGCCTTCTTGCAGTCTTCACACCAAGTTTTCCCAGCAAACTACCCACTTTTTCAGATGAAGGAGGACCTACAGTAGTGAGTGGTGAGAAATCGGTGAGCGAGTTATTATTATTGTGACAGCTCTCTAAGGATGACTTAATTCTTAGTCCTGGGGGTTTACATCTGCACACAAGTTGTTGGGAACTGCACCATGGCAACTGATATTGACGTCGACACCCCAAAACAATGAGGTCCTTGACTACTCTGGAGGCAGCTCATCTGAGTCCTTCAGGGGGTCTTAGCCAGTGCGGATGTCTCTCAAAAACGAAACCTTATTAGGTGGATAAGGATAGGCCCTCTTTACCTACCGAAGAAAAAAGCTGACATATATCATTTCATGAGTATTTATTTATTAAGGTTTTTCATCTAGTAAGCCAGGTAACATTATTAGAATATTTCTGTTAGTTATGTTTCCTCAAATACCTCATAGTATATTTACTGAATGAACGTAGCGATTTATTTATTCATGTTTGCGTGACGAAATTTTTTCGCTGTTGAAAAAGCTGTTAGAGCGATTATGTTGAAAACTAATTCCTATTATCTATGGTGAACATTAGCTTTTATATATTAACTACAAAGAGTATTAACATTTATATATTAAATATGACGAATATTATAATATAATATATATTAATGGATATATATATATATATATATATATATATATATATATATATATATATATATTAATATTAATATAATAATGCCAATTTTCAATGGAAATGCGGCCATCTTCGTCAGACATTTCCATTAAAAATTCGCAAACCACTAAACATTGAAACCACTGGAGCAGATAGCCGAACTCATCACAATGAAAATATTCCCCAGCGACGTAGCCTGAAAAATAATATTAAACAAGATCATGACAAAACCATATATAAAAATCAACCACCGAATCATATGAAAAGATATCTTACTAGAGATTTACATTGTGAGTCAACAAAAAAAAACTGCATTACGATTTTTAGAAATAAATACATTTCGTTTTATAATATATAAAGTGTAGTTTAAATGTAGCAATTGTAAATAAGATAATTATTTTTAAATTCATTGATGAAACAATTCATTATTGATTTAATGGCCGAAATGTTTACATCATTTGGTGGTTGATTTTTATATTTGGTTTATCACGATCTTGTTTATTATTTTCACTAAACACTGAATATATATATATATATATAATTTAGGAAATAATGACGACCTTTAGGAAATGTACTTTTATTTAATTTAAAAAAATTCTGTGGGGTTAAACTCTGGTAAACAATAAAATAAATTATAATTGCTGGGCCATTTCTCTGGAAGCTCACATACCCCACCCCTCACATTATCAAGGAAGAGTTTCAAATAACTAATTAATGAATCTACAATATTAATGGAAACAATTATTTCTACATTGATTAAATTGAAATTATGATAATGTTCCTATTTTCGTCTATTTAAACAGCTTTCCAGAGATGGATATAACAAAATGTGCACATACACGTAGTCGTTTGATAATATATTCCTTATCAGATTCAGAATATTTATTCTGTCTTTTTCGTTTCTAGTAGACATATTTGAGTATTTTCCTCCATGCGACTCACTGTCTCCAACGAACGCAGCGATCTTTCTTTGCTAACGTTGGCACCCACAAATTATGTAGCACAGAATGTCTTTTACAGTAATAACTCATAGTAACTGTAGGAGATTCGGTCAACTAGTAAGTTTCATTATTCTTTACTTGATAAAAACTGTTCAGCTGGCTTAAGTGTTTAGAAAATAATGAAATCTTGGTGGGAAGATTTTGTAAAGACCGACTATTATGTACTTAAATTGTAAGCCATTATGTACTTAACTAGGTATGCCATTAAATTGTAATATTTGATGCCGTCTTCGATCAAGAAGCTTATTTAAATGTGGCAAATTGTAGTTCTGGTAATCTAGTACTAGAGTGCGTAAAAACAAAGTAAACTGAATTTTTTTTCATGTTGTTCAAAATGTTGAGTTCTTGGCATTCAAAAATCTAAGTCACACCATAATAAAATATTTCCATAAATCGATAACAGAAAGTCCTTTAGATTCTTTTCTACATACGTTCTACTTCATAAATACGCCATTGATATTCATGAGCCCGGTCGAAATATACGAACTAGTGGATGGTAACAAGAGCATTTTCTTTAGGTTTCTTTAAGAATACACTTCCTTTTGGAGCATTCCTGATCCAAGAACACGAGAATCCTAACGGCGAGAAGTTGGAAACACAAAACAAAGGACACTAATGAGGTTTAAGGAAAGCCTAAACATGTATTTTATTTTTAAGCGAAAATACAAAACCAATAAAGAAGGGCATATCTGGCTTATCGGCCTACTACTATCAGCCGCCATTATTACCCTTGGCTCCAACACGGGCTTATAATCAATATCCTCCATAAGTATTAAAATAATAAGCCATTTTTTGTTTTTATACTCCATTCTATTAATTGAATTAAATTTAATCATTTAACTATTAAGTGCTTGATAATCCTTGTAAAACTATATCCCATCTCATTTATATGTTTCTATTATTATGAATCGTGTGTTGAGGTTTTGGTTTTAATGTGCTTGAATTACTATTTCACTTGTGTTCTGTTCTCGCATGAGCAAAAGAGATTTATTTGGTGATAAAAGTAAATTCTCTACTCCCTTCCTGGCAAGCAAAAATGTCCGTCAAGCAGGGGCTGCGTTAACTAAGCAGATTTCCCACGTGTGTCACGTTTTTGCATTTATCTCAAAAAGGAAATATTCAATGATAAATATATTTTGTATTTAGGCTTCAAATAAAGTGCTTCAAGATATAACTGTTTATTGTTTATATGACACGAGTCGGAGTGGGGCTTACTGAAGGTGGAAAACTAATAAATGCACATATCTCGGTTAATTATAATGAAAAAATGTGCATAACAACATTTATAGAACATTACATTTGCAATAAGATTGGTTCCATACGATTTTTCGATCCGACACATAATAACGGAGATATTAAGAATTTTTGAAATTCTCCCCCTCTAAACAACCCTCCCCTTGTTCTGATTTCAGCCGTTAACTAACTTGATCTTTCTTTTTGTATAAAACTATTATATATACAGTTTTGAACGGACATCATTTTCGTCATTTGGGTAGAATCGATGGACGTTTGAAGAAAAATTTCGAAAATCGCGTAATGAGTACGAGCTCCATAGCTGATTTTCCTCAAGGGAAATCTGCTAATACAAGCCACATCTTGATAAACCGTTTTGATTTTGCCTTAGTCGAGTAAATATATTTACATTGAATTAGTCAAATATTAATAATTAAATTTATTTAGTCCCGGGATTCATAAAATAAAATCCTGAGTGCCATTCTCGCTAGAAAAGGGTGGAAACATGTAGATAACCCGTCTCAATTTGCCTTAGTTGCAAAAAGAGTACGTTAATAAATAATTAATTACATTACATATGTGAAATGAATAATACCAAACTAGAAACATTACCCAGAGCCAAAGGTAAGTTGAATAACTTATTTATTAGTTCACACTTGAAAGGATTACTTTTTGGTCATTAAATCGTTTGATGGGTCATTCCTCGTCAATTCAACCACACCATGACACCCACTATTTCAGAGTTTGATGAATTTCATTTTGGTTGTTCTATTCATTGATGTAGAGAAACCATGCCAATTTTTTTTTTTCTATCTTAACGGTTTGAGTTTTATGGCCTCTTAAAGTTTTGAGATTATCGCGTTGTTTATCGATAGGGACCATTAATTTTCTTTCAATTCAAAAATAATTTATAACTTTCTTATTTACAGACCAATTTTGATGACATTTTTTGTATGTATTCATAATTATCTTAAAAAAACAATAAAAAAAATAAACGAAGGTACCGAGTAAGTATTTGTAGCCAGAAAAAAATTACTAATTATTAATTAATATTAATTATTAGTGTCAATTTGAGTTTTTAAGAAAGCAAATATATAGTTTCACGTTAAATTGAATATGTCGAAAGGGATAAGGATAATCACGGAAATCATTTTTTGATTTGGTTCTAAGACATGTCATCTAGTACTTAAAGCAATAAAATGAATGGTTATTTGGCTCCTTCATTGTTTATTCCAAGTTTAATCATGATGATTCCATCATCATATCAATGATGATATTATATGGAATCATCAATGATTTTTAGTAATCATAGCAACTAATGTTATTATTGTTTATTCTAAAAAAAATTATTTGCGCTGGCTGTTACTCGAACCCGCCCTTATCCGGAAGTTGGAAATGTTGGAAATTATGTGAACTGTTGGAAATGAATGATTTTGTTTATAGGCCTATCTAGCACCTATGTAACCTCCTGGTTGGCTTTAACTGTAGCCCAGGTGTTTACTTCTGAAAAACAAAAAAAACTGTAACGCATACACACACACACGCAAATGAATATATATTTCAATCTCCGATGAATATCTTGTTTTTTCACATAATTTGGGTTGGATACAAATTAGCAACATTAATAATATATATTCTTTATCTCAAAAGTAGATTCAATCGATTTTTAAATACAATTAAAACATTGCGTTATGAGTACAACCTCAATATCTGTTTTCCTCGAGGAAAAGGAGATAAAACAGATATAGTGTTTCTAAATTACTTGCCACCTACGATGAGTTGGTGAACTTGAAATCTAAGGAAACGATCTTTCTGCTATATGTAGATCTAAAATGAGTGAGAACAGTTGGTTTTTAATGAAGTATTTATTAATATAAACGTATACAGTTAAATAAATAAATGACACGGATATAAACTCTCTATGGATACTTGAAAGCATCTTATTAAATATTTAGGAGTCAATGGCCCACTTATTGCGAAGATGTTAAAGCTGTGAAACATAGGTCAAATGGCCAAGATTAGTGAATATTAAACTAACCAATATATTAAGACAAACTTGTTATGAATGCAGGGAGTTCCCTAAGACTTGCATTTTCTCATATTTTCTTCTCTCTTATATATGTGTTTGACAACTAAATGGAGTACCGTTTTGGTCATATAGAAAACGCATGTGTTCACACGCACACGCGTGCGCACACAGATACACACACACACACACACACACACACTCACACAGGTATATCCCAACAAACACAAGCCACTTCGTAAAACATTACGTTGAACCCGAATATACCCACCCAATGGCTATCTTTTTTTTATGTAATCAAACGTGGATACCTTTTTTCCTTTTACGATGTTTGTTGCGTGTATTAAATTGATACAATATGTTTAATTAAATCTGTTCAGAATTAATCCTCTAAAAAAAAAAATTGCTTAGTCCCCAGAAGCCAGTAGTGCGTGATCTCGATTGGGGCAACAGGTGATAAAAAGTTTCATTGGGAGTTTGTTACAAGAAATTACCTGCTATTAGAACTGATTGCTCAGTATTATCGGCTCAAAGAAATTACTTATACCTAATTATACGACTTTTTAGTGGAGTGCTGGGCCCACAGCATCATGCGACATGCATTTCTACCATCTGCCCAGCTCATTATAATGCATAGATAAACTCCTTCCTTTAGATACTTTATGTACTTTTTAATTAGAGGATTATATATTAACATATTACATGGGAACTTGTTAAAATCTTTCCCAATTATAATAAGCTCAATGTCTGGTTTCAGTTGGCCCGCAACCGACGGCGAAACGCCTGATTATGAAAAAATTAACCAATTTTTTAGGTCTTGAGCTCGTTATAACTGTATTTTAAGACCAAGAACAGTAATAAAAACATTTGGAACGAATTCCTACAATCATATACTATTGTAATTAGAATATAACCTTATAAAAGAAAAGTAGCTCGAGTTAGCCAAGTGAGTTAGAGCGTCGGTTTTAATAAACCTGGAGTATTAAATTAATTTCCTTGTGGTCAACAGGAATTTACTCAGTGATGAACTCACTAAATAAAATCCAGGTTCAAAAAGAGTGGGTACCTGTACATATCCACTCCCGAGTAGCAGTAGTAGCACATGACCGAAGTTAACAAAAAAAAAAAAAAAATAAAAATAAAGAGGCTCATAAAATAGTAAATAAATGTTATTGGTTGCTGGGCCTATACTCACAATACTAACCCTACGAACGGATCATCGGGTTTCAACGAATTAGTTTGACAGATAAAATGAAAGGAGACTAGCTTTATTATTTTCTCATATTAGTTAAAAAGCAATAGAAATGGACTTTTGAAAATTGGGAGACTCCTTAACGGAAATCAGCTATTGAGGTTGTGCTCACTACGCGATTTTCGAAAATTTGCACATATGTCCATCGATCCTATCTAGTAGATGAGGAAAATGAGGTTCGTTTAAAATTATATATATATTTATACATATACCTACTGGTCTGTTAACGCTCTAGCCGGTGCAATTTTTAGCAGATTTCCCTTTAAGGGAAATCAGCTATTGAGGTCGTTCTCATGACGCGATTTTCGTAAAATTTCTTCAAATGTCCATCGACCCTACCCAGAAGATGACGAAAATGAGGTCCATTCAAAATTATCTATATATATTTGTCTGTTAACGCTCTAATGGTCGCAATTTTTGTTTGGTCGTTACCAAACTCCATATTTAAACGTTTTATGCAAAAAGACAGATCATGTTCGTTAATGGCTGAAATCGAACCAGTGGGAGGAGGGGGGGGGTTAAAGGGGAGATTTTCGAAAATTTGAAATATCTCCGTTACCATACGGCGGATCAAATAATTGTATAGAACCAATTTTATTGTAAATTAAATTTTATATAAATATTGTTCTATACATTTATTCTCTATCTTGAATATTAACCGAGATATTTGCATTTTTATTAAATTTGGGCCGATGACGGACTGAGTTCCCCGCCAAAAGCTAGCCGTAACTATTCGGCTCTTGTATGGAGATTTCTCTATTGTATAACTTCACGTGGGAAATCTGCTTAGTTTACGCAGCCCCTGCGAGACGGACTTTTTTTGAAAAACTTCTTCAAATGTCCATCGATCCTACCCAGAAGATAATGAAAATGAGGCCGCTTCAAAACCTTATATATATATTTGTCTGTTAATACTCTAGCGGACGCAATTTTTGATTAATCGTTACCAAAGTCGGTATTAATCGTTTTATGTAAAAAGAAAGATCTAGTTCGTTAATGGATGAAATCGGACCAATGGGAGGGGTGAATTTCGGAAGTTCGAATTATCTCCGTTACTATAAGTAGGATCGAAAAATTGTAAAGAACCAATCTTATTGAAAATATAATGCTCAATAAATATTGTTATGTACATTTTTGCTTTATCGTGATTATTAGTGAAGATTTTTGCATTTTTTAGTTTTCGGTCTTCAGTAAATCCCCACTCCTGCTCATGTGATATTGACAGTAAGGTGTTATATTATGAAGCACATTATTTGAAGCCTAAATACAAAATATTTTTCTCATTGAACTTTTACGTTTTGAGGTAAACGCAATCACGTGGCGCAGTTGGGAAATCTGCGTAATTAACACAGCCCCTGCGTGACTGAGTTTTCATCATCGCCTTGATCAATGTACTATGAGAAGAAATGTTGCGAAAATCGTTTTATGAGTACAACCTCAATAGCTGATTCCCTTCAAGACCCTACAAAACTAAATATAGTTCGAAAATTCACTTTTGCTGATATCCGAGATTATGGAATAACACGGTCATGGAGTATGTAAAATGGGGACTGAAAAATGTTTCCTTTATTAACTAAATTACTTTCCAACAAATAGGCTTCACCGACCTTTAGGACTTCGACATTAAGGCTTAAACAATTCAATACGATACAAGTTTTTGAGTAACGGTGTATTGAAAATTATTTTTTTTTGAGATAGTCATAACAAGGACTAAAATATTCACGTTTGAATATAAGAAGTCATTAAATATTTTGGTCTTTTAAGCATTCCTGCTTTAACAACCTCTTTTCGTTGGTTTGAATCAGTAGAAATAATCTCAAATGAATGGCAATAAAAAGCAAATTATATTATAAAAGTATAATTTAAAGTGTTATTTTATTCGTAAGAATTGCATTTATTTTTACGAAGTATTTTAAATATAAATTACAGCAAGAGTATCTTTAGGGTTTCTATGAATAAATAATAAGTCTTGATAAGCCGAAAAATTGGGGTGCACTTCAAGATCTCGATAACTGGGAATTACATTATGGAAAGCACAGTTTCATGGAAGAAATATCTTACTGTATCTGAAAATTTTAATTAAGAGAAAATATTAATAATAAGCTTAGCACGAATTTGCATCTTAATGATTGAAGAATTTATTACATTTTTCAGCATGAACATACTGATTTAAGTCTTAAACGTCAATCATTACTCTTCTGAAACAAACACTGATTATACGTAAGGACAAAAGAAAGATAAACAGAAAAGATAAAGAAAAATTAATTTTCAAGCCTTTTCAGCAATGGAAAAATTATTTTCATCCAACAAGTAATTTCACAACTAAATTTGCACAGAATGGATTTGAGTTCAAAATTCTACTTACCCGCTTATTTTTATTTTGTACTGATAAATAGCAATAATGTAACTAAGTGAGATATCAGTAGAAGAATTTGATGTGCATTGTGGTGGCGTATCATGGCCAGGATTTTAAATAAAACAGTCCATCATTTATGGAAGATCCTACTTTTTTGGGGAAAGGGTGTTAATGTACAATTGGGCTTTTGGGTTTACCACCTCCTCACCACTCTCGAACGGGCAATGTACAAAAGTCCGTCAAATAGGAGCTAACTAAACTAAGCAGATTTCCCATGTGCTGCTTTATCACACTTGTGATCTCATATCACAACATATTCTCTATGTTAAAAACAAATGAGTAGAAGGGAATGGTGAAGTTGGGAAGGGTTACTAAAGGATGAAAACAAAAAAGTAGTATTTCAGCCAATAACAAATATAATCTTTACTGTTGACGGATACAGTTAAGTATCGAGTACGGTATAGATCAAGTTAACGTTTTCGGAACAAGAACATATGAACTTCATTGAAGACGTCATCACGCAACGAAATTGTATTTATCTCGCATAATAAAAGCCGCTTGTAAACAATATTTGGTACTTAAGCGAAGGATAAAGTGGTCCATGGTATAACAGCTTACACAGGCTTGCGACTATAAAACTGCAAGGAATTTTGTAAGATTTTCTTATAGATTTTGGCATCCCAAAAACTGGAATAATACTCAAAACATTCTAACATTTACGTTTTTATGTGTCTTGCAGTATTTATATCGATTAGTAATAAACCTATGTGGTTTTTAAAAAGTCCGTCACGCAGGGGCTGCGTAAACTAAGCAGATTTCCCTCGTGAAGGATAGGAATAGATAAATATACATACTGCTAACACAACAACACCGTGAATAAATACAAACGGAAATAAGAAATGTTTCATCCAATTTCAATAACCTGCCGACAGGAAGCGTTAGGATAGAAATGTAAATAAAAGGGTCGGCCCGCCTCACACCGGATTGAAAAACTATTGAACCGAAATATATCAGAATATAACACATTAATTTTATTGAGAACTATTTACTATACCTAGTACTGTAATTAATAATGAGTCAGAATAATTGTTATCTCAATCAATAAAATTTTAGTAGTCCAAAACTGTAAGACAGGGGGGGGGGGCGTCACCAGGGCATATTTGCATGTATCTCGTATAATAAAGGTATCTTGAATACAATTTTTGGTATTTAAACTTCCAATAATGTGATTTATTATGTAGCAGAGTATTGTTTACGTAACATGAGTAGAAGTGGCGGTTTGCTGAAAACTGCAAAATGGTAATATCTCGGTTAATATTCAAGATAGAGAATAAACGTATATAACAATATTTATAGGAAATTTAATTTGCAATAAGATTGATTCTATACAATTTTTCGATCCGATGTATAATAACGGAGATATTTCGAATTTTCGAAAATCCCCCCTCTAACCCCCCCCCTCCCTCTGGTACGATTTCAGCCATTAACGAACTTGATCTGTCTTTTTACATAAATGGTTAAATATCGAGTTTCGTGACGATCAAACAAAAATTGCGACCGCTAGAGCGTTAACAGACAAATATATATATATATATATATATATATATATATATATATATAATTTTGAACGGACCTCATTTTCGTCATTTCCTGGTTAGGATCGATGAACATTTGAAGAAATTTTTCGAAAATCGCGTCATGAGTACGACCTCAATAGCTGATTTCCCTTCAGGGAAATCTGCTAATAATAATTTATAAAAAGAACTTAAATTTAAAAAACATCCGTCACACGGGGGCTGCGTAAACTAAGCAGATTTCCCACGTGAAGTTTTACAATAGAAAAATCTGCCTAATAACAACAGTAGTAGTAAGGAATCTCTAAACCTATTTACGAGGGATGAACAGTTACGGAAACGGCCGCCTTAACTCTCGGACGCAAGTCCCGAACAAAGCCGACTCCTGCCGACCACACACACAATACAAATGCAAATATCTTGGTTAATATTCAAGATAGAGAATAAATGCATAGAAAAATATTTATAGTAAATTTAGTTTTCAACAAGATTTATTCTTTACAATTTTTCGATCCGCCGCATAATAACGGAGATATTTTGAATTTTCAAAAATCCCCCCTCCCACTTGTCCGATTTCAGCCATTAACGAACTTAATCTTTCTTTTTACAAAAAACGATTAAATTTCGAGTTTGGTAATGATCAAACAAAAATTTCGATCGCTAGAGCGTTAATAGACATATATATATATATATATATATATATATATATATATATATATATATATATATATATATATATATAATTTTAACGGACCTCATTTCCGTCATCTCCTGGGTTGGATCGATGGACATTTGAAGACATTTTCGAAAATGACATCAAGAGTATGACCTCAATAGCTCTGCTAAAATTGCATACTATACTAAATATCGATGCTTCTTATGCTTGTGGTATAGTAGAGCCAGAGAACAGCACTAGACTAAAAGTGGCCACCCTGAGAAACTTCAGAGCCTGGAGAGAAAAATGTTATCAGTGCTTCTGTGGTACCACCAGAAAAGGTTTTGTTGCCCTCCCTCCATATCAAATTAGGCTTGTTGAAGCAATTTGTAAAACCACTACGAAAGAAAGTCCCATCAGAGAAGAAATGAAGCTAAAAGATCCATCACTCAGAAGCTGTTTAAACTAAGCAGATTTCCCACTTCCTGGAATGCCACATTATGCTTCTCTTATTCCGATATATTTTCTATTTCATAATTAAAATCCAATAAGCAGAAATGGGGGTTTATTGAATACTGAAAAGAAGAAATTACGAATAACTCGCATATATTTCAGTTACGGAAAAATGTATAGAACAGAAATTGTAGAGAATCAATATCTTAACAAGACTGGTTCTGTAACATGCTTCAATTCGATTCATAATAACGAAGATATTTTGAATATTCGAATTCCCTCTTTAACCACCACACCTCGGACTATGAACTTTAGTTTAGAATTAAACAGTTAAATATCGAGTATGGTATAGATCAATTAAACACTTTCGAGTAAAGAACGTACAACCTTAGTTGATGACCTCATTACATAACCTATTCGCATGCATCTTACAAAGTTAAAGTTCATTAAAAACAATCTTCATATTTAACCTTGAAATGAAGAAGCTCATAATATAACAGCTTATCGTTCATATGACATGTGTAGGAGGGGAGAGGGGGGTGCCCCACTTCACATTCAAGATACAGAAACAATGTAAATAACAAGAATTATAGAAAATAAGACTGTATAATAACGGAGATATTTTTGAATTTTGGAAATTTTCCTCTAAACCCCACCACCACTACTAGGTCAATTACAGTCATTAACAAAGCTAATCTTTCGATTTACATAAAACGAGTTTGTTACGGTTAAACAAAATGGCGACCTTATTTTCGTCATCTCCTGAGTAAGATCGTTGGACAACCTGATTAGCTAAATTTACTCAAGGGAAATCTACTAATAGTCCGTCACGCAGGGGCTGCGTAAACTAAGCAGAGTTCCCACTTCCGTCCCGTACTTTCATTTATCTCATGACGTAAAAGTTCATTGAGAACAATATTTGTTATTTAGGCTTCAAATTAAGTGCTTCACAATATAACAGCTTATTGTTGATGTGACATAAGCAGAAGTGGGGGTTTCCTAAAGGCCGAAAACTAAAAAAAACGCCAATATCTTGGTTAATATTAAAGGTAATGAAAAAATGTACATAATAACATTTATAGAACATTTAATTTTAAATAAGATTTTTCTATACAATTTTTCGATACGACGTATAGTAACAGAGATATTTCGAATTTTCGAAAATCCTCCCCTCTAAACCCCCTCCCCCTGGTCCGATTTTAGCCTTTACCGAAATTGATCTTTCTTTTTACATAAAACGGCTAAATATTGAGTTTGGTAATGATTAAACAAGAATCATCAACAAGCTAACAGACAAATATATATATATATATATATATATATATATATATATATATATATATATATATATATATATATATATATAAAGTTTTGAACGGACCTCACCTCCTGGATAGGATCGATGGACATTTCAAGAAAAATTTCGAAAATCGCGACATGAGTACGATCTCAATAGCTGATTTCCCTTAAGGGAAATCTGCTAAAAGCACCCTCTGTTATAGGAGGCGCATGCTCGAGGTGCCCTGCAAAAAGATATTAGGAGGGGTTTTAATACCCGACGTTATATCGCTGAATTACTTAACATTTAGAAACAAGAGTATATACAATGAGTTTTGTGTGTGTGTGTGAGTGTGTGTGTGTGTGCGTGCGTGCGCGCGTATGTGTGCGTGCGTGCGCGCGTATGTGTGCGTGCGTGCGCGCGTATGTGTGCGTGCGTGCTTGCGTACGTGTGTGAGAGTGGTCTGGAACAGCCCGTGCTTCTTTGGGATACGGGATATGGATGGGGGACTAACTGGCCTACGAGAAGTACATGTCCAGTATGGTCCAAATAAATTAGAATTCTTCATGAACCCTCAATTCATATGTGGACGTATGTATCCATTTATATTCGGGAAAGTAATAATCAGCGCAAATACCTACAGTGTTATATGAATATATCAACAACCGTGCTTTCCGGGAAGAAATATAGATTGCAAGTGAACATTCATTCATATGTGTCAGTGAATGAAGTTGCGTTGGTAAAAGGTTGGTGTAGTAAGACAGTGCACATACAAGTAGCTGCTTTAGTACCTCAGGCATCGTATATTATTCATTCCAAACTCTCTCTCTTTTTTTTTTAATCTTCACGGCTATTTAAATGAATATAAAGCCTGGCCTTGGGAATCCTTGGAAATTGATTCCAATTACTAGGTGTTAATTATAAGCCTTATGCACTTTATAATTTTTGTTGATTCTACATGCCACATGATAAGGATCTTGGTATGCATTATGCTTCTTTGAACCTGATTTAACCTTAAGCTGTGTCTGCCTTAGTTTTAACAGATTTCCCTTAAGGGAAATCAGCTATTGAGGTCGTACTCATGACGCGATTTTCGAAAAATTTCTTCAAATGTCCATCGATCCTACCCAGGAGATGACGAAAACGAGGTCCGTTCAAAATTATATATATATATATATATATATATATATATATATATATATATATATATATATATATATATATATATATATATGTGTATGGATTTGTCTATTAACGCTCTAGCGGTCGCAATTTTTGTTTGATCGTTACGAAGCTCGATATTTAACCGTTTTATGTAAAAAGACAGATCAAGTTCGTTAATGGCTGAAATCGGACAAGAGGGAGGGGGGGGGAGGTTTAGAGGGGAGGATTTTCGAAAATTCGAAACATCTCCGTTATTATGCATCGGATCGAAAAATTGTACAGAACCAATGTTATTGCAATTAAATTTATTATAAATATTGTTATATACATTTGTTCTCTATCTTGAATATTAACGGAGATATTTGCATTTTTATGAAGTCTGTGAGACATGTGGTCGGGTATAGTACGTCGGCCATTTTCGTAACTTCTCGGGTCAGGTGGAAGCTTCTTCTAACCTTACCTGTTGTTTCTAACCATACCTTACCTTCTTTACTTTGTGAGATTTATGCAAATACAATCTGTTCTTCCGCCCCCCCCCCCTTCTTTAGTTCTTGGACTACTAAAATTTGAGCTATTAAAACATAAATTATTCTTACAATTCAGAAGCCGTTTCAGTTGGGAATTTAATTTAATTAACTGAAAAATTTCTTATTATCTAATCACGGTGGTATTGTGTTAACAGTATGCAGATTTCTCTATTGTAAAACTTCACATGGGAAATCTGCTTAGTTTAAGCAGCCCCTGCGTGACGGACTTTTTTATACCGATCGTTTAAAGTGTTTATATTCACAGACTGTCATATGTGTGCCAAACCTGGACTCGGTACGATCTTATTGAATGAGTTGTTCCAAGTAAAAATCCCAAAGAAATTTTTCATGAAACCATGTGTGACAAGAAAGTCCGTCACGCAGGGGCTGGGTAAACTAAGCAGATTACCCACTTTTTTTACAATAGAGAAATTTCACGAGAGTCGAACAGTTAGAGAAAACGGCCGAACTAGCTTTTGGCGGGAAAGTCACCCTTCCGTTAGCCGCCCAGATTTAATAAAAATGCTAATATCTCGGTTAATATTCAAGATCGACAATAAATGTATATAACAATATTTATAGGAAATTTAAGTTGCCATAAGATTGGTTTTATACAATTTTTCGATCCGATGCATAATAACGGAGATATTTCGGATTTTCGAAAATCCCCCCTCTAAACCCCCCCTCCCTCTGGTACGATTTCAGCCGTTTCCTTAACTGTTCGGCCCTTGTGAATTGGTTTAGAGATTCGTTATTACTACTGTTATTAGTAAGCAGATTTCTCTATTGTGAAACTTAACGTGGGAAATTTGCTTAGTTTACGCAGCCTCTGCGTGAGGGACTTTTTTTCATCCATAATTGTACTCTTTGATTGGAAAAAAAAGCTCTCATGGAAAAAGTAACATTGGAATCTCTATCACAACAATCCAATTACAAGATTTTCGCCTGGTTAAATTCTGCTAGAATGGCACTTAGCTAGATACACCTGGCCTGCTGGACACCAGTGGACAGGAAGCCAGAAGAGCACACTCGACCAGGCCCTGTGCCAGCCAGCTTTCGGGTTCAAGTACTTCCACGTCGAGACAAATATCAACACAGCGAGTAGTTATACCTTTGTCAGTCTGTCTGTTCATTGTTATTTGTTTGTTTCTCATTGGACGGCGGCACGCGCTCCCTTTTGCCTCTTTTGTTTTCAAGTGTCCTATACCAATAACAAGCACTCCACTCAACTGAATGCTGTTGTGTTTCTATCAAGCCTTCCGGCTGTTTTGCTTAGCTCTTTGACAAGTGCTTCGTGATGTTTGGCATTTCTTTAAAAGTACCATTAGAAACTATTAGTCATTCTCGAACGATTCCTACAAAGCCTTTTGTACAAAGTCTATTCTAACGTCTGCAACCCGTGTTTAGTCCGTAGTTATTTTGAAGTGCCCTAATAATTGATTCTATTTTCATGCGTGTTATATTTGAACGTGAGTTTACTTGAAGTGACATTTTTTTTTTACTTATTTTCATTAATTAAGTAATATTTAATTTAACTTAAGATTGTTAAATAAATTTATGGTCTATCTTGAATATTAACCGAGATATTTGCATTTTTCAGTTTTGAGCCTTCAGCAAACCCAGTGGGCATGAGTAGTGGACTAATCATGTCATATTAACAATAAGCTGTTATATTATGAATTACTTCATTAAAGGTTAAATACTAAATATTGTTTTTAATGAACTTTTACTTTGTGAGATATATGCAAATACGTTCTGTTGATACCCCCCCCCCTTCTTTTGTTCTTGGACTGCTAAAATTTGAGTGATTGAGATGAAACTGATTCTGATTCATCGCAAATTACATCACTAGCATTAGTAAATTGTTTTCAATAAAATTAATACGTTATATTCATATATATTTCATTAATTGTTTGTCTTTCCGGTCTATCAATCAATTTATTCAGCGCTACGAGGTTGGCTGGCCTGATGTTACAATTCAGCCGCTTTCCGACGTAGAAATTATTAACTTGTAATGTAAACTGACTGAAAGATTTTTCATTACCGTTTGTATTTATTCACTTAACATTCACGGTAGTGTTACCTTTATGCATATTTATCTATTGTAAACCTTTGCATGGGAAATCTGCTTACTTTACGCAGCCCCTGCGTGACGGACATTTTCGTTGTCTCCTGAGTAAGATCGTTGGACTACCTGAATAGCTAACTTCCCTCAAGGGAAATCTACTAAAAGCACCCTAGGCGTGCCTCCTATTTTTCGAGATGAGTTGATTCCCGCCTGAGAAAATAGAAATGTATTTAGAGAGTAAAACTCATATAATAAAATTCCTAGTCCCACCCTGGTTAGAAAAGGGTGGTAACCTGTAGGTGGCACGACCCAATTAGACATAGTAGCAAAAAGTGGACGTTAATAAATAAATATTATTACTAAATTTATATTCTAGTTATGAGAAATGTAAAATAAATAACAATTGTAGAACATTAAATTTTTAGCAAAAAATTATTTAACATTTTTGGATGTGATCTAGAGTGATTGTGAAACAAAAACTATAACACAATTGAGACTGATGACAAGGTTTTGTTTTTCTTTCTTTTCTTTTTTTTTTAAAGTTGTTCATTCAATGGAAAAAGAATAGAAAAAACAACAGTAAAAAATTAAGATTCCTGCTTTTTTTATGTGTGCAGCTTTTTAAGTATTTGTTATCGAAGGAAAATTTCAGTGTGAAATAAAACGAAGAAGGATTTGTCCTTCGTTATACAGAAGAAACTTTTCTGAACGGGACTCCTTACGCTTTTGACCCACTTACTTTTCCGGATTAATATAAAAACGAACTGAATAAGACGGACCAGAGGGAAAAGACGATGAGAAAGTGCGGCCGTAAAAGGACTAAGGGTTAATATAATAAATTCATGTATTCGAGAACGGCTCGTGATCGGCATCGTTGGTTTCTTGCCGGCTTTAAAAAGGACCTAATGCAATCAGAAGGAAGGCGGCATAGCGGTGGAGATGTAGAGAAATCAGCTGTCTTGTTAGCAGGACTTGTACACCGCTGCCTTGTAGATACCGTTACTCGCAATACAACTAATACAAAACGGATATTTATTTCCCATTCAATCCTTTTGAATGCGGATTATTTACATATATGCTGACCTCTAGGCTGGAAGCATGAATGCGTAAGGTGAACGGAACAAACACTCTTGGAGCTCTTTAGAAGACTCCATTGCGAAAAATTCAGACGAAAGGTAAAATTAGCAGTTAACACTCCCCTGCCAGATGATTGAACATAGCAACAGTGCTGGGTTTTAGCAGATTTCGCTTGAGGGGAGGACCAAACTCGATATTTAGTCGTTTTATGTAAAAAGAAAGATCAAGTTCGTTAATGGCTGAAAACGGGCCAGGGGGTGGGGGGGGATTACAGGGGAGGATTTTCGAAATATCTCCGTTACCATAGGTCGGATCGAAAAATTGTATAGAACCAATCTTATTGTAAATTGCATGTACTATAATTATTGTTATATACATTTATTCACTATCTTGAATACTAACCGAGATATTTGCATTTTTCAGTTTTCAGCCTTCAGCAAAGCGCCACTTCTACTCATGTTACATAAACAATACACTGCTACATAATAAATCACATTATTCGAAGCTTAAATACCTAACATTGTATTCAAGAGACCTTTATTATACGTGATACATGCAATATGTCCTCGTGACCCCCCCCCCCCAGTCTTAAGGTTTTGGACTACTGAAATTTGATTGATTGAGATAACAATTATTCTGACTGACTATTAATTACAGCAATAGACATAGTAAATAGTTTTCAATAAAATTAATATGTTAGAATATAACATATATTCTAATATAACAATTACTGACATATAACATATATTCTAATATAACAATTACTGACATATTTCAGTAATTGTTTTTCTTTACGGTGTGAGACGAGCAGACCTGTTTGTTTACATTTCTAACGCTTTCTGCCAGCAGATTATTAAAATTGGATGACACATTTCTTATTTCCGTTTTTTATTTATTCACGGTGGTGCTGTGTTACCAGTATGTAGATTTATCTATTACTAACCTTCACGAGGGAAATCTGCTTAGTTTACGCAGGTCCTGCGTGACGGACTTTTATCATACCACTGCAGGTGGCAATATCCACATACATTTTATACTTGTTATTACATGGAATTTTATGATTTGCCACAGATCAACGAAACAGTTATAATACTTCAATACGTATTCAAGTGTCTCTTAAGAAAAAAAAAATAATAACAATTGATATGCTATTATTTCTTATATGCTACTCCTAATATGGCAGATGTCGGAGGTCATAGCAGGTAAAATATAAAAACGTAAATTTATCCGTAAATATGCACCGAAATGAAAATTATTAACGTCCACCCATTTGAATCAAGTTTTTTTCCAGTAATTTTTGTATTAAATTTCTCCCGACAATTTATAAAGTTATATCTGTTGCTACGTGAAGATGCCCGATTGACAGAAGTGAATCAACAAGTATTAGAGTTTCTTATCACAAAGGGTATCGACGTTAGAATAAATGCCGAGAAAACCGTATGAAAAAGTGAACTTAAATTACGCGTTTTCATTGACTTCTTACAAGCTAGAACGAGAAGGAAGGAAGGGTAGATAGAACCAGGATCCTTCATGTCACATCGAATGATATACAAAAATACACAATTATTGCTAAATTATTAATATATTTCATAGAGTTCATTTTATTTTTTTATGTCCAATCTTAACTAAACATATACTTCTACGATTTTCCCGTTAATGTGCTATATCACTAAATATTGGAAGCTATGCACAAATTTCAAGTGTTATTTACTAAAGAGTTCTTACTAGGTAAGAGGTAAATTGTGAATAGAATATGAAATATCATCGGTGTTTCATTCCTCTACGTGGACTGTCTGCCAAATGTACGCAGTATTCCACGGACAAATGTTTATTCACTAGTTCTTTGCGAGGTTTTTACATAAATGCTTTATTTTTAATTTTGTTAACAAATGTTTTTGAAGGTATTTTATATCTTTATATGGGCTGTTTATATATATTTGTTTATGGTTTGAAGATACTATAATAAAGTCTGTCACGCAGGGGCTGCGTAAACTAAGCAGATTTCCCATGTGAAGTTTTACAATAGAGAAATCTGTATACTGGTAACACAACACCACCGTGATTAAATACAAACGGTAATGAGAAATCTTTCTGTTAATTAAAATATAAATTTCCAACTGAAACTGCTTCTGAATTGTAAGAATAATTTATATTTTAATAACTCAAATTTTAGTAGTCCAAGAACTAAAGAAGGGGGGGGGGCGGATGAACAGAACGTATTTGCATAAATCTCACAAAGTAACAAAGGTAAGGTAATGTTAGAAACGACAGGTAAGGTTAGAAGAAGCTTCCACCTGAGCCGAGCAGCTAAGAAAACGGCCGACCTAATCCAAACTATACCCGACCACAGACTTCATAAAAATGCAAATATCTCGGTTAATATTCAAGATACAGAATAAATGTATATAACAATATTTATAGTAAATTTAATTTGCAATGAGATTGATTCTATACAAATTCGGATATTTTCGATCCGTTGTATAATAACGGAGATATTTCGAATTTTCGAAAATCCTCCTCTCTAACCCCCCCTTTCTCTGGTCAGATTTCAGCCATTAACGAACTTGATCTGTCGTTTTACATAAAACGGTTAAATATCGAGTTTTGTAACGATCAAACAAAAAGTGCGACTGCTAGAGCGTTAACAGACAAATATATATATATATATATATATATATATATATATATATATATATATATATATATATATAATTTTGAACGGACCTCATTTTCGTCATCTCCTGGGTAGGATCGATGGACATTTGAAGAAATTTTTCGAAAATCGCATCATGAGTACGACCTCAATAGCTGATTTCCCTTAAGGGAAATCTGCTAAACACAAATGATGGCTGGGGCACAGCAAAATGCAGACTTCGGTTAACCCAATACACTTCCGTTCGCAGCGAAAAGAAAATACTAAAATCATCTTGTTGTTTCATTGGTTACATGTTTGACGTAATTTGATGTCTCTTCAGGAACACAACAAATGGAAATTAAGCACACTACAAATGGAAGTTATTGGTTATTTTTTTCCTCGAAATATGTGATGTAGGTTGGTCTTTTCATATATTGGAAATCAAGCTCAATGGATTAATTGATTGAATGTTTTGTAACTTACGTCTCACTTTTTTTCGACTACTCTGAGCCTTTTCATAAAATAAGAATATCTTGATAATGATATCGCTTAGGTGTTTTTGCCCTCTAGTAAATGCATTATTTATTATAACGCTTTATTAATAAACTCTTTTATGAATTTTTATAACGATACTAATTCTAACATTGTATGCTGCAACGGATGTACATGAGACAGTTATCTCCTATTAGCTATTGTTTAGTTAATGGTATAGTAGGTGCAATTAACTAAAGATTCCCTCAAGGTCTTTAGTAGTTTAATTAAATTTACATTTATGTTCGTGCGTGCATTCATAGAACATTAAATAAGTCAGAATGTGGGATCTTAATCAGTCTTATCTTTCTGGAGCATTGTTTGTTCTTGTCGGTCAATCCAAACGAATATAAAGTCCCATTAAAACAAACTTCATTTCAATTATTAGGATATATCCTTCCATTAGAATTGCTTTAACATATAATATGGGACTTCAACATATGGGCACACAAGTCAGTGAAATAAATATTTATATATCAAATTGATTATATAACAAAATACTGCTGTATTTTGTGTTATTTGTCACAGGATCGGGGATAGAGAAAAATAGGAGATGGAACATAGGCGAGGACGGCGGAGGGCTAAGGAGTCGACGGGATCTCTGAAGAGAGGGACTGCCGAACAAAGGAAAGGAAACGAAAATCGAATTTTGAACACCTAGGCACAAATAACTCTCGCGAGTTCGGTGCCTATTTATATTAAAAATAAATAAATAACATATAATAAAAATAGCTGAGTGACATGGAGAGGACATTTATAAATGATGAATGAGCACGAATAGACAGAATATGATCGAATAAAACACGTCACATTGGGACAACTTAAACTAAGCAGATTTCCCATTTGCTGGAATGGCCCGTTTATGTTCCCATCTCACCATCTATTCTTTATTTCACCCTTATAAAAAGCCTATGCATTCAAGTATTGAAATTTAAGCTGGCCACGTTTGACCAATGACTCTGTTTGTTGTTCTATCTAAGTGAAATTTCCATGAGTGGAAGTGGTGATTTACTGATTCAAAACTAAAAAAAAACAAAAACAAATCCAAATCACAAAAATGAAATTTACCCATGAAATTATTAAGCTTGTAATGTCGATGAATAGTGCTCAATTTAATAGACCATGCCCCTGCTTTAAGCTCTACAAAGGGCTAACGAGATGAAGTAATTATATGAGAGGAAGTAATTATATTATTTACTAATGTTTGCTTTTATGCTAGAATACGTTTTCTACCTTTTTCCAGCAAGGGTGATATTACGTATTTTATTAAATAATTTCCTCACTAAATAAATTCTTTTTTCCAAGGGAGCTGAGAATTTCGAAATGAAATTTGGCACGTCATGGTTATATAAAATAAAATTTATACTTATCTTATGTGCTTGTCTGTCACTTAGGTTAAAACGAAATTAAACTACATCTGCTTGCCGACAATTCTATAATATTGATTACCTTTTTACAAGAGAACTGAATATAGTGTTGTACAAAACCTAAAATACTGAATATTTGTATTTCCGTCCAAATGCTAAAAGAGAAATAAAAAAAAAGTTCTTTCGGGAAAGAGAATCGGAGACAGTACAGCAATAAAACCACTTCAGTATAAAATTTATTTTGTCGCACGAGTCAACTTTCTAACCTTTTCCAATTCTTCTCCAACACATCTAACTCTGCAATTTTCAATGCAATCCTTATTATTAATTCTCTGGAAAAAAAAAAAAAAAATCTAAACACCTTGGAACTCATTCAATAAAATCCTTAGTCCCACCCTGGTAGAAAAGAGTGGTAACCTGCAGATAACCGTAGATAGCCGTAGTACCTCAAAATAGACTTTAGTAAATAATTTTTTTCAAAACACCTTGAAGTTTAAAATTATCTTAAAAATAAATCCCTTAAAAAAATGACAAGTGCAACCCGAGATAAAGTTTGCCATCTAACCAGTCATTTTGCATAAATCTAGAAAGCCAGTCATTTGAGACTTTTTATCCGGGCTATGCCACTGAAATTCTCAAGATACCCTCTTAACAGGAATTCAATCGCTAACGATATTGCTGCTTACGTTCGCTTTTGATTTTCCACACCGTTAGCGCACATTTTGTCAGAGACCCTAAAAGAACACACTTTTTCAAACAGATCTACATTAATCTCCAGGAAGAGGAATTTTAACCTACCTAAATCATTGTTAATATTTTAATGATAACGTGTACCCTACCTAGTTTTTGTACGGTACCTGTTGGGGAAAATTAGTTTAGGTTTAAAGGAGTAATCCTGACAGGCCTAGTTTTAGTACCCTGGAGCTCACGTTTGCTTTGTGAGATAAGGCGTTGGTCTTTATCTCACAAGGTAAGCCCTGATAGTCGGGTTTGATTTCCGCCTGGCCATTAGAAACTTTATTGAGTGATGAACTAATTATATAAAATCCTTAGTTCCACCCTGGCTAGAAAAGCATGATTACCTGTAATTAGCAATAGTAGCACAAAATGGACGTTCATAAATAACAATATTCTTTAGTATCCTAATCCCTAGAAGTAATGCCAATCTTATGTGTGACGCGTAAATGAATAATCCGCATTAAAAATATGCCTTTCCATTGGAAATGCCAGAGTTTTGAGAACTGGGGAAGAATAAGAAAAGGTTAGAACGATGACATAAGAAACTTTATTCTACGTAACTAAAGCCTGGCTGGAGTTCTTAAAACTCTTGAAAAAAGGGAGATCGTGAGCAGCGATTATGAATGAGCCCTGTATACTAAATATATTTTTATTTATTTCATTGAATGAAGACTTTATGAATTTAAGGTTTACCAAAATTGGCTGATGTAACAATTAATAAATTTCTTTTTGTATGAATGAATTGAAGCCATATCACATTTTACATCGATAAAAAAGGATTTTTCTTTAATTTTTCTCATTTATTTTAATACTTTTTGCTAACCATAGAAAATAACAGTCAGAACGTCTGATGGATACTCTTCTTTTAATAGAATATATTGATAGGCATTTTTAAAAATTCCTGATACAGTTGATTCTACATGCTATATATAATATTTGTTATTGCTTACCTAGTGAGGGATGAGTCAGGGCGAGCGGATGCTCCTGTGGTTCAGGACTGGACAACTTCTGCTTCCTAGGCCTGCCTCGTGTTCCCCAGCCCTGTGGAGAAAGCGGTGCTTCTGACTCCATCTCGTAGTGCGGCCTGCAGAACAAGGCGCCGCCTCGCATCCCGAAGGTATCCCCCTTCGTCAGGACTATCCCGCACGTTGTACAGGAGAAGCAGTGCAGGTGGAAAACCTCATCTCTGGCACGCATCACTAGCTCCTGCGACGAAATCCCTAGGCCGCATCTCGAGCAACGCCGAGAACTGAACAACCTGTGGACAAATTCTAGGAAATTAAAATGCCAAAATTATAAATTACCAGTTTTGGAAAAATAGGTACGAATATTGAAATTGATAAAATGGAGAATGGGGGCAGCAATCTGAATAGAAGGGAAGAGGTAGCCAGACCACGACATGTCAACTATAACGCCGTCTCCAAGTTGCAGGGCAGGAGACGCAGTCGCCCGACAGCTATGGGGCAAGCAAGTGCTCTCTAGAAATTTTCAAAGGTCTATTCCTCTCTACCATTTCTTTGGTTTTACTTCATGTGGTTTATTCCGTGGATATTTTCCTGTGGTGTACCTGTTCTTCCATTTCTTTTTAGCTTGGGTTTTTTAAATAAATTTTATGTTGTCAGATTTTATTGTTTTTATTTTTTTGTATTTTTTTTTTAATTTCTATTATTAATTGTGTTATTATGTTACGTATTTCTAGCTCATTTATTAGTTAATTTTGTTTAGTAGTTCAGTCTTAAATTGTATCTGATTTTACCTGTTGGCTGCTAAGTGTATGCTTTTAAGTTAAGACTACTTTTATGCGATATTTATTTATATTTTTAGTTTATATTTATTTATATTTATAGTTAAAGCGTTGACCTTTATCTCACATGGCAAACCTAGAGTGGCGAGTTCGATTCTCGCCTGGGCAAAGGAAATTATTTAGTGACGAAATTCATTTAATAACATCCTAAGTCCCACCCTGGCTAGAAAAGGGTGGTAACCTGTCGATAACCCGTCCCAATTAGCCTGAGTTGCAAAAAGTGGACGTTAATAAATAATAATAATAGTTTAATTTATTCTACATTCAACTTGTTTTTTAATTAGGTTTTATTTGTTCACGTAGGCTTCCACGGTCGTCAAATGTATGTACAAAAACTTCTTCCGGGGGTTGGACCGTGTCTTAATTTTCATAGTTGCCGTGCTTTCGCACATCGTGTCATGGCTTCATCAGGGCTGAGTAGAGAATGAGAGCATCTTGTAATCCAGTTGGTTTTATACCTGCCGTGGTCCGGGTCTCGGTCGGAGCCTGCCTTCCCATTGGTTGATTCTGTCTCCCGGCGCTGGGTCTCCGGTGGTGCTTGGGCTTCGTGGTTAATATATTTAATATTATTTTAATTTAATTATTAATGAAGAACCTCCTCACAGAAGAAGAATTCAGCCTTGCAAAGTTATGTCTGCAGTCCACCTACTTCCTCTTCAACGGCAAATACTACTCACAGCTCGAAGGAGCTGCAATGGGATCGCCGCTAAGTCCACTAGCAGCCAACTTATACATGGAAGACTTCGAATGGAGGGCTCTCGACTCTGCACCTCACACACCGGTCTGCTGGTATCGATACGTGGACGACACGTTTGTCATCTGGAGACACGGCCGTGATTCTCTATTGAAGTTTCTGAACCACCTGAATAGTATAAACACGAACATCCAGTTCACTATGGAACTCGAAGTAGAAGGAAGATTACCCTTTCTGGTCGTGCTTGTTGAGAGGAAGGATCACCACCTCGGCCACTCTGTCTACAGGAAACCAACGCACACTGACAGATATCTGCATGCGAACTCCCATCACCACCCAGCACAAAAAGAAGGCATCCTTAATACTCTTCTCAACAGAGCCGAGCTACTTTCTGAATCCTCCAAACTGCCCAAGGAAAGAAGACACCTTAGGATGGCATTCCTAAAGAATGGGTACGAACCCCAAACATTTGAGAAGGTTCTGAAGAAAAGAAACAAACAGCGCTCCAAACAGGAACAAGAAGAAACAAATGGACAAGGGACGTTACGGTATGTTAAAGGCACTATGGAGAAGATAGCAAGAATTTTGAAGAGACACAAAATTCGAACAACCTATGGCACGGATAGGAAAATTGCCGACATCCTTCCGAAACCAAAGGATAAGTTGGGACTCAGGACTTCAGGAATCTACAGCATTCCATGCTCCAGTGGGAAGTCATACATCGGGGAAACAGGAAGAACCATAGAAACTCGCCTCAAGGAACATGTGGCAGATATTAAGCAAGGACGCACTGAGAAGTCGGCATTGGCAGAGCATTTCACAAACACTAACCACCACATCCAATTCGAAGACGCCAAGATCCTAGCCAGAGAAAACAACTACTACAAACGCACGATAAGAGAAGCCATGGAAATTGCCAAAAATCCCAACAACATCAACAGAGAAGACGGATACAGACTAAGTAGAAACTGGATACCAGCATTGCACGACAAGAGAATCCCGACACCCACCAACAGTGAGCAACCACGAAGCCTAAGCACCACCGGAGACCCAGCTCCGGGAGACAGAATCTACCAATGGGAAGGCAGGGTCCGAACGAGACCCGGACCACGGCAGGTATAAAACCAACTGGATTACAAAATGCTCTCATTCTCTACTCAGCCCTGAAGAAGCCATCACACGATGTGCGAAAGCTCAGCAACGATGAAAATTAAGACACGGTCCAACCCGGAAGAAGTTTTTGTACATAGGTTTTATTTCTTGCTGAGGCTGTTATTTGTATTTGTTTAGTATTTTAAACAATGTTGATTGCACGTTTTTCAATTGGTTTTGTGTGTCAACAGGCACTGAAGATTACTAAGCTATTGCTCTAAAATTGCACTTTGCCTAAAAAAACGGATTGTAGAGGAAAAAACAGGCCTACTGTGTACACCCAGATTGATTCGTTCCTTTACCACCCAACTTCTCTGCAAGTATCTTAACCCTCGATACTGATGGACCTCAGGTGATGCTGGCCTAACATACGCGATGCCGGAAGGTCTTCAGCTGAGGTTCGATGTACTTCCATTTACTTATCTCTTGTTTCGGGCCATACGTGGAGGGGATTTGCTTGCTTTAACTCAAGGCAGTGTCTAATCTCCTCTTTTACCAGTTTTCTTTCTTATGGAACATTTCGGTTACAAATGGAACCATCTGTTTTTTTTTTTTTAATAATTTGTCAAAGTCGACTGTTGATTTATCAATAATTTTGTTGAAGGTAATTTTTTAAATCAATATCTAATATCGTATGTTTCAATCAATGTTATTTGGTTATTCGTGAAATTGACTTTAATTTTTCATTTTATTATGTAATTTAATTGTACTTAGTTATTTTTTTCAAGAAAAAGAGGTCCAGCAAAACGTTTTATGAATGATATAAATTCTTTTTTTTAAATGTGAACATAAAGACTAATATCAGGTGCTTGTAAACAAATTTTTATAAAATGTTCTACATACAAATAATATACAAATTTAAATTTAAATAGTGTTATTATTTTTCCTCTTCCATAAAATTCTATATTTCAATTATGAAGATAAAAATGGCAGATGTTGGTGTTATTCGTTTCACAGTTCCATTGCAGTTTTTCATTCAAATGTTAATAAAAATATAGATTCACAGAATTTTTTTCTTTATACAAGCTTCATTCCCATGCATTAAAAATGGTGTTAGCTTGTAATTGAAAATAAATTATTGATGTATTTATTTGTTGCAATGTTACCAACTAAATCATTTGTTATTTCAGGAAAATAG
Organism: Riptortus pedestris; assembly: GCA_019009955.1. Lineage (NCBI taxonomy): Eukaryota > Metazoa > Arthropoda > Insecta > Hemiptera > Alydidae > Riptortus > Riptortus pedestris. The sequence goes on from CM032229.1 coordinate 75,166,331, forward strand.
ATGACATTTTAGCATTAGTAGGTTAGCATAATAGTACTTAGCTCCTACCAGGTAAACTTCCTCACTGCCGGACCTATCACAGCTGAGGTTGTATAAAAAAAGCGCTTCAGGTTAATTTTTTTTTTTTGCCAAACTATAATAAAATGTATAATATAATTGTCTCCTGCTCTTGGGTATTTTCAAAAGTCATCTCCCCATCTAAAGTGTTAATATAATTTCTGAAAGAGAGAGAAAAGAAATCAGAAATGAGAATAAAACTTGCAACATTGGTCAGCAATGATATAAGTTGAGTGTTCTGAGATGGACCTTTAAGGTTTTAAGCAAATGAAGATTATTCCTGCTTGGATATACCCCTTTCCCATCCATACACTGAGAAAATACATTTCTATCGTTTATTTTATTTATTTCTAGATACTGATAAAAAAAATTGTTTTAATTGTTTGTTAAATATATTTATTTAATAGGTATTTAATCATAGTTCATGTAATTCATCCAGTGAGTAATAAATAATAAATAATTGTCCAAATCCTTATTTCTAACTTCACCTTAGTTTGTATTAATAGGGTGTAATCTCAGACAAATTTTTGACATTCCAGTCCTTGAAAAATAAAGTATATTTTATCAGAAATAATGTATTTTCATAGATTGTATATTTTTTGAGGCCGATATCCATAAAAAAACTTAGCTGTTTAATATGTATAAACAACATTAAGTTCCTAACCTAATATAAACTACTATTGTGAGATTATTAGTGCAATCGTTTTGTTATTAATTTTGACGTACTAAATCAAAAATTTCTAAACCTTAAATCTTTCGACTGAAACTCCATTGAAATTAAATAAATAAATAGTAAATTCTGAAATAAATAAATTGGTCTGACAAAGTAAGAAAAATAATCTTAACAGGTTTTTCATCCTGTCACTAGGTCCCCATCCACGTGGGGCCTTGAATGTCCGGAAGTTACACCACTCGTTTGACGGGATATAAAGACGTAGTATTTGATACAATTACATAATAGATTGTGACGTAGTTATCTCTTAGTAAAAATAACGATTTGTAAATACATGCATGCAGTAAATCATACTTTGTACACAGGATCTAAGCATTAATGCAACACAGGCTAATGCCTCGTCATTCCGAATGAAGGGTTTAACATCTGTTCAGGCATACTCATTTGTTGACATAGCTATCAGTAGTCTTGCCGACAATCCGTTGAGTAATGATGACTCTCTGGCCTCGAAAAGGGGGGGGGGTTGGTCCCAGCTGTTTTGAATATTTAATATCCGGAAGGCATTGGTAAGGGCTATCTGTGAGGTGGGAATCAGCTGTTGTATTGACACGCCCCTAATGGGCAGGAGCCGGTGTTTGCGGCTCTCTGTCAACAAGACTCGCCGCTTATTGCAAACACTGCCTTCAATGACACCTGTAAACCATTTCCTCCTATCTAAACCTCCTCCATATTTCACCTGTCTCCTCGCCAGCTGGATTGCTCTGCCTCTGCTCCGCTCTACTATCTCCCCGGCGATCTAGGAGAAACCGCCAAGTTACGTCAAGCCATCACCATGTGTTAAACTCACTCAGCAATTCGACAGTGCACATAGTCAGCCGCAACTCCAATTAACAGCCATCAGTACAAATTGAATCATTACAGAAAAAGTAGTTGTCTAATTTAGGTCCCTAGATATGTTAATATATTAAATATGATACATGTTAGTGAAAGTTGGACAACCTTTTCATCAGCTATCATCATAGTAGAAGTCAGCTTCTACATCATAAACATCCCTCCAACAAGTCATTGCTACTTGTATTCATTTCACTACTACCAATCACCTTTTAGCAGATTTCCCTTAAGGGGAATCAGCTATTGAGGTCGTACTCATGACGCGATTTTCGAAATTTTTCTTCAAATGTCCATCGATCCTACCAAGGAGATGACGAAAATGAAGTCCGTTCAAAACTGTGTTTATATATTTGTCTGTTACCGTTCTAGCGGTCGCAATTTTTGTCGTTACCAAACTTGATATATAATCGTTTTATACAAAAAGAAAGATCAAGTTCGTTAACGGCTGAAATTGAACCAGGGGGAAGGGGGGTTTAGAGGGAGAGAATTTCGAAAATTCTTAACATCTTCGTTATTATGCGTCGGGTCGAAAAATTGTATAGAACCAATCTTATTTCAAATGTAATGTTCTATAAATGTTGTTATGTACATTTTTTTTCACTATCTTGATTATGAACTGAGATATTTGCACTTTTTAGTTTTCGGTCTTCAGTGAAGCCCCACTCCTACTCATCTCATATTAACAATATTCTATTATGTTATGAAGCACTTTATTTGAAGTTTAAATACCAAATATTGTCCTCATTGAACTTTTTGGTTTTGAGATAAATGCAAATACGTAGCGCACGTGGGAAATCTGCTTAGTTAACGCAGCCCCTGCAAGACGGAATTTTTTTTCTTAGTCGTCACTTCTACAAAACGCCTAAAACCATCTTATTTTTTTTAAACGACCCCCATTATAAGCCTTCATCACAGAAGTCAGAATGCTTGATAAGAAATTTACGGCATCAACGACGAAGATGATTTTAAGTCGATTCCAACAGACGAGTATGAAGAACGCCAAGAGTGAGGCTCATTTGGCGATGAGAAATGTGAGAGAGAATAAAGTTGCTTTGTTGCATGGGATGGTAATAAACAAGGCAGACGATCCGATTAAAATATTTGAGTTAATGTCGTGAAGACGGTAAAAACGAAGGCTATGCAAGACGATGACTGTGTGATGGAAGATTCAAGAATACATGGGACGATGATTATGCATGATGAAAATGAATGTTAAATCTCAATCCATAATTTAAATCATATCTGGGCAATCCCCGGCCCGCGGTAAGGTTTGATCCGGGCCACGAGACATTTCGAAAAACCCAATTAAACAAAAATATTACACTGCTTACTCCAAATGAGGATGACGAGGAGAGATTTGTGCGTTTTAAATAAATGCGAAAAGTTCTTTTCATTGATGAAAGTTAATAAATCAAAACACCGTACAAGGCTGACTGACGATAATTTGGAAATTTCTTTTCGTCTTTGTATCAGTGAAATTAAGTCAAACATCGATGAATTAGTTTCCCAAATTCAAACCCATTGATTGTACTATGTTGCGCTATAGTCAATTTATATTTGCAAAAGAAACGTTCAACACGTTCAAAGCTGAAGAGAAATTTTGAACGTTTAACCTCAATATCTTGTGACTTATGTATAATAATATATATGTATAATATAAAGGGTTATGTTGAGGGGCAAAGCCTATTATCGGAGAACTTTGGAAGAATAAAACAGATAGGATAGATCCTCTTTATGCCCTTTATCCCAAAATTTCGAAGAAAATATCTGTCTTGTACTTTCTTTGATGCTTAAACAAGTGTTTTGAAAATGAAAATTGTCTACAAATCCCTTAAATTACTTCAGTGAACATTCTATTGGTTAAAGTAGAAAACCTTATAATAAAAAGGTTGGCTCTTTGATTACTGAAGTTTGCAAATACTTGAACATTATATGTTAAGTACATTTAATTATAAAGACTGTGCTTTATAGGACAGGTATATAAATATTCGTTCGCAGTATATACGTCATAAACTCTTTTTGTTTTAGTGAAACCTTTGAAAGGAACAAAGTTAGTAGCTTAGTTTGTGGGGTTAAAGACGAATTGAATAGCTTTTACACCCTTTTGCTATTCAGTGAGGTTGAAAATTTCAAGACTGAATGAGATATTTTAAGAATTCAAAAGGATTTCGATATTTATTTTACACATAAAAATATTTTTTCACTCAATCTAAAAGTGTCATTGTGCCCTTATAACAATACATAAGGGTAATTAAAGAAAATTAATTAGTCAGAAATCGTTACACATACTTAAAAAAGTTTAAGTCGCGTCAGTAAGAGAGTAAATGGCAAAAAATGTATTTGAGTTATATTCAGCTTAGTTAACTGAACTATTTCGAAATATGTATGCTACCACAACTAGCAGAAAGTTTTAAGATTTCGCAGCGCTTAGGATCAGAATTGATGACCTCACTAGAAGGATTTTCTCCGGTATTTGGCAAATAAACTTATGTTATATTGAACTTTATTTCGTTATATAATATACTAGCTAAGGTACCTGGCTTCGCCCGGCAAATCATTTGAGGCTGAATGATGATGGTATTTTTTTTGGACTTCACTTTGTACAATATTTTTATATTTTCCCGTCTCATTGCTTAGGATTTATACCCGACACCGGCATGATGGGGATATGTTATTAATAAAGGTATTTGTTATATACTTATTTCTAAAACAAAGAAAACAATATTTTTATATTACCCGTTTCCTGTACATGCATCTGTTTTTATAATAACATAATAATAGCTTATCATATTCTGTAATAAAGAATACTGAGTTTTGTTGATTTCGAATAAGTTGACCCCTTCTATAGTTTTTCGTGTATACCTCATTCATACTTCCTTATACGGCAAAAGTGCATATAACAAAAGTTTCTTTAAATAACGAAAAAAAAAAAAAAAAAAGAACTTTTGTTATATGCACGTTTGCCGAAAAATGAATAGCCGGAATATTGCGATTTTATATTTCAGACCTCCCTTATTACCCCCACTCCTGTTCTTAATAACAAATCACATACGGTGTTTCATTGCCATATGAAATTGTGCCATATAAAATACTATAGTAGTTGACTCCTACTATAGTTTTTAGCGTATAACTAATTTATACTTCGGTATACGACAAAAGTGTAATAACAAAAGTTACTCTAAATAAAACAATATACAACACTTGTTATGTGCATATTTGCCGAAAAACCAATAGGAAACGAAATATCGCAATTTTTAATTTAAGGACTCCCTTATAACCCCCACTCCTATTCGTTTCAGTGAATACTAATATAGCCTAAAACCCAAGTTGGGTTAGGAGTAATATACACAACAAGTTTCATAAAATTCGGTTCAGCCGTTTACGATTCTATAAAGGATATACAGACAAAAATTCATATATATATATATATATATATATATATATATATATATATATATACATATATATTTTGAATTTCTGTGTATAGAAGCGAATCAATTTCTTTTCCTTATTTAGCTATTATTTAAAATTTTGTTGGGCTTAATCTTCACATGTAAAATTCTGTTCAATATTAGCATAGAACTATAGCTTCCGATTCCCAGAAACTTTGGACACTTGGCTCTGCTGGTATTAACACAAACAGCAAAGCACCTCCTGAAGACGTATACATCAAAAGTTCAAATCCGTCATTAATACTTTCAATATATTCATACTCAATAGCAAGTAAGACTGACGAGCTCTTACAGAATAGAGATATACGGATGCAAATCTTCGCGCTCAAGGCACATATGCTAATAATTAATAATAAGTTAAAGTACAAAGAGAGCTCCAACAATGGCAATACATAAACAATCTATGCAAAGTATTAACATGTAAATATGCGTACGAATTAGTCCTTGATTGAGATTTCCCAGATTCCTCTAATCTTTGTTATTTTACGCTCGGCTGAGAGCATAACGTTTTCTTTCTGTGTTGAGTTCTTCATCTCCCTGTTATAATAGGAGTAAAAATGGCGTTCGAGCCTTTGAATATAATGGAAAGGTTGCGTCAGAGGCATATTTTGCAAATAGTTAATAACTAAGTTGGCTAGTTATTAAGATGAAGAGGTAGATAAATTGGATTACACGGTGCTGCCATTAGTGCAGGCAAGGTTTAATGTGAATGCAAATATAGGAGTTCCGCCACTCTTGATGGCTTCCATTCAACAGATTCGACTAGATTCAAGGATTACATGCTCTATCCTTCCTATGTATTACCCCCTCTCTCAACAGGATATTATGGCATTAAAATATCCTGACATTGTACTCTTTAGAGAGGATGTGCATTGTAAACACCTCAAGAGTTACAAGAGTCACTTTTGTGAGGTCTTCACGGACCAAGAGCCAGTGATAAAGTTAAAAGTTATATGAAAGAGGAAAAAGGCTATCTCCGTGTGAGATGCATTTTAAGTAAATCAAATCATCATTTATTTATTCAATGTATTAACTTACAAATACCACACTATTTACTGACGAAGGCTGTCCATATATTTTCACAATACTTCAACATTATAAGACTATACACTTTTACTAAAAACAATAGCGTTTTATTTGCTTTTAATATCAACTCCTATGATAAATTTTATTTCCTTTTTACTTATAAAAAATTCTCGTTTTTTCTTCTTCTTTTTTCTTAAATATGTTTGAACGCTTTTAGTTTTAATCAGTATGAAAAACGTATTTTATATTATTGATCATTCCTTCTTAATAAATTTATTCCATACTTTTTTTTAAATAATCAACTATTTATCCATTTAAGGTCTTATGTATTAACTTAATATGTTCTGCTTGTTTATCATTTCTATTTTTTGGTTACTACTTTTATATTATATTCAATTACACACTAGTACTTTTTTGCACTAAGATCTAATCTTTTCCCTTAAAGTTATTGTTCAATTTGTTTTCTTGTTACTGTAGTTAAAATGTTTTGTTATTTTCATTTATGTACTATATATTTATTATTGTTAATGATTTTTTAGATGATTTTTGCTATTATTCTTAGTTCTTTTTTGGTATTATTTGATTTTTTTCGTTTTTTGTTGTTGAACTATTTTTTTTTGTTATTGATGTTCATGATTATTTTTTTTCTCTTTTGTCATCAGAGCAACATCGCCACGTAGCAAATGCTCCAAAATAAATCGTCATTTTAAGAAAAGTGACATGGTCAATAATACTGTTGCCATATTAAACTTGTTATGGAAAGGTAAAGGAAGAGCAGTTATAGTCGAAACTGATGCAGTCTTTATGTAACGTGGGTTATCAATTTTACTAGACTCAATATGCCCTTGAATGATGTAGGCGTGGTCTGGTGGAATGGATGGTTCGAATCCTGCGATAGAACTCTAAATTTTATTTAGCCGGGACTTCAAAAAAAGTCACTCATTTTCGGTGACATTACACCAAGGAAAGGAATGACATAGAAGCAACATGACCTCTTAGCTCAGGTCTTGTACCTTTCTGGTAAGTTGACCCAAAGATTTTGATTTGAAAGGCCAAATCTTCATATGGTTTTCTTACCCTATTGGTTCAACTATTGTAAATCAAGTGCCATCAATGAGATGAACTATTTCTTTAAAGTTATTAGTTATCTTGAGTTATTTTTATGATACCGAATTTCCTGGATAAATACGTATTGAGGTCTTTCATGGAGCAAAATATCTTGACATATTAAATCCTAAAAAAACAAGTTTCGTTTCTCCAACGCCTTTCTTTCTATTTTTTCCGAGGAAATCAAGTCTGAAGTTAAAAATAAACCTATGTTGAATACATATATTTACTTTAACTGCATTATTCTGTTTATATTGTTCATATTCTGATCTTATAAAACATTTAATGATAAGTAGGCAATTTACTTGACATTTTATATAAATTAAAAAACATTTAATAATTATTTTATGACGAGGTTTTTAGTAGTGACTCAATTGCCTTATAGACACCTAAATCTCTGATGTTTTATTTATTTTTTTCCATTTTGTATGCTGTCAGTTAGACAACTGGACACTCTAGCTGTCGTAACAGTTCCAGATACTAGAGCCTCTAACAAATGTTCTGATAAAATAAAAATTAAAAAAAAGCAACAGAGATTTTGGGTTCTACATTCTAGAGCAAAGCATTCCTGGGTTTTGGTTGAAGTGTATCATTGGCTTAGGATGATGAAAGTCTGTAATCGATGCAGGGAATAGGCTAGTCTCTAGTTTACGAAATCAGTACCCATCAATGAACATTAGGTAATAATGCTTCCTGCCTTGAAGAAAGGTCCTGTTAACGGGGAACAAATTTCGTCAGTAAGAAGTCATTAGCCACATTAATACAGATAGATAATATACTTAACTCCCTTATTTACAACATAATCATATATTTATTAAAGACTTAGATATTCGTTTAATATTATAGGAAACTCTCACTGAGCCTGTACAAATTACAATAGTAATACTGTAAACAGTACTAACCTTAGTCCCCATACAGCTTTATTTATAAATTTAAATGAGAACCAATTGAGAAAATATGCTCAAAACAGAACCTGCTATTTTCTCATAACAACTTCCATTAATTGGGGGCGCCGGTGGCCGTACGGATTAAGCCGTGGGTACATCTACCGCTACTCTCAGTGAGCTACAAGTAAAAATGAGTGTATGTTTGATCCCCACCAAGGAAGGATGTTAGTTCACGACTTCACTACCAGAGCTCGCTAGTGTTGCAGCGCTTACGCATTAGCAGCCTTCTAACGAGAATACATGACTGAGAGCCCTTCCTGAATAATTATTACCCACTTAGATCCCGCCCACAGGGTGGAATTGACCACAGGAAAAATCTGATCACGAATTCCTTGAGTCTCGTTGGGGAGCGGCTAAAGATCTTTGACGTCTATAATATCAACCAAAAAAAAACAAAAAAAAAAACCTTTCATTAATTCTGTGCTGAAATTTATGAAATAATGCAGAAAATATTGCATTTTGGAAAAATTAGTTTGGGGAAGTCTAAGAATGAAATTATTTTTCATTATAAGGATTTCTTTCTAATATTTTAATTTCTTGTTTAACATATACCAAAACCGTATTCATTTCATTAATTGGTTATCAATTCTTATCAAAGAAGAGAATGAGAGAACAACAAAACAAAACAAAAGACTCATTCAGTATTTAAATTGAAACATTCAGTTCGTTATACATATATTTTTTTCCTCCGACTAATTTGCAAAGCAGTGTGCTGTGATTTGTACATGTCAATTGAGAAAGAACAGCAATCTCTCCAAGGTTCGGCCGCTCCAATCAACTCCTTGATTATTTGTATATAAAATTACAAAAAGCCACCCTTGCCGGAGCAGCTAGCCGGAGAGGGAAATCTCCATATCGCATACATAATTCATGATATCCGGGCCGTGGAGTATCATGAAAGACCGCCATGGGCGACTATGAAAGGGAAAAAAGGAGTATTAAATCAATTACCGACCGACTTGCCTCATGATCTTGCGCATTGTGTTTAACGGGGGTGAGTCAGCTGAGGCAGGTGTCACGTGGCCTGACGTTCATCCCCCGCCTCTACTAGACAATGCATTCCCCTTCAGGTGGGCACTGCACCGGGATTATTGGGGGATCCCTACAGCGCACGCGCCGTCCAAAACCAAACCTGTTATCCGCCTGTTAGCCTGTATTAGGGACAAACGGATCGGTGACTCCAAATCGTGTGGCTTATCGGAACTGCAGGAGATGGGGAGAGGATCGGAAGTCGAGAAGGGGTCCTATCTGGATCTCCCACGTGATAACGCTTGCTCTTGGACGAACCGACAGCGATTTTATTATTTCGTCTACCGTGGGATAGATCGGAGAAATATAATAGAAAGATGTGAAAAGAGATGAAGCTAATGATAGTGTAGAGAGATTTCAGGGGCACAATGAACCCTTCTAATCACCGATTATCATAGTAAAAAGAGTACTTGAGAATAATTGATTTACTTTGGTTTTGGTAGTGGTTTATAAAAATTCAAAAAAACGAAATGTAATCTCTTAGGATATTTACAGCATGATGAGTGAAAAATCGAAACATTTATGCGTTTTTAAAAAAAAATCGACAAGAGCTATTACACAATTTTTTCATTATTTCAGTAATATTAATATCCTAATCAAAGCTTAAAACAAAAATAATATTTAAGAAATAAACCACAACTTAGAACGCCACTTGAGGAACACAACTTATTTATAATCGAATACAAATACATCATAAAGATATAGGACCTCATGGCATTGGGTAATTTTTTGTTATTCTTTACTTGACCCACAAAATATCTAGACGTCTCTAAATGATGCAGTTGTATTCAATTGTGATTATGTTGTCCCATGAAGAAGCATCCAATGACGGAAAACATGTAGAGCCAATAAAGGCATTTAAGTAGATTTTGCTATTTTTAAGATGTATTTGACACAAGCTGCAATTTGCGCCATGTGATTTAAGGGGTTGGCTTTAATAGACTTGGTAAACCTAGAGTCACGGGTTCGATTCTCATGTGGGCAAGGGGTTTATTTAGTGTAGAGCTCACTAATTATAATCCTTAGTCTCATCCTGACTATAAAAGAGTTGTTACCGGTGATAGCCTTTCCCGATTTGCTTCAGTTGTACAAAGTGGATGTCAATGAATAATAATAGTAATGCTGCTTTCACATATGAAAGTAACTAGTAAAGCTGATAACGTTTGATGTTTTAGCAGATTTCCCTTAAGGGAATCAGCTATTGAGGTCGTACTTATGATGCCATTTACAACAATATTCTTCAAATGTCCATTGATCCTACCCAGGAGATGACGAATATGAGGTCCGTTCAAAATTATATATATATATAAATATTTGTCAGTTAACGCTCTAGCGGACGAAATTTTTGCTTGATCGTTACCAAACTCGATATTTAAATGTTTTATGTACAAATAAAGTTCTAGTTCGTTAATGGTTGAAATTGGACTGGTGGGAGGGGGGGGGGGTTTAGACGGGAGGATTTTCGAAATTTCGAAAAATCTCCGGTACTATACGTCGTATCGAAATATTGTATAGAATCAATCTTATTGCAAATTAAATTTACCATAAACATTGTTATATACATTTATTCTCTACCTTGAATATTAACCGAGATATTTGCATTGTTATTGAGTGTGTATGGATAACAGACGAGATGAGATCGGCTAACTATGGTTCTAGTCGAGAATTTCCGCCAAAAGCTAGTTCGGCCGTTTCCGTAATTGTTCGGCTCTCGTGAAATTTCTCTATTATAAAATTTCAATTGGGAAATCTGCTTAGTTTAGGTACGGCTTAGTGACGGACTTTTAAATATTTAATGTATTCGTAAATACTAAAAATGATAAACATCAAATATTTTAAGACATTCGTGTCTACAGATAAGAGTATAATGTTGATTCATTTTGCATTCCGTATGAATAAATGAAATCATTGAAGTAGTGTTTTATTCTACTATTGTATACTATTGATCGATTCTGGCCAGAAGATTGCAGTTCACCGTACCCATGTGTAACATAGATATAGTGAAGGGGAGAACTTACTGACAATCTATATTATTAACTTGTCATGTATCACGAATGGTTTCTTAACTAGAAATAATTGTAATTATATATTTATTCTAGTAATTATGTATATGCTAATTGGCGATAAAGATTGGAGATCTACATTTGTTTAATTTTTCATCGCTATGAAATGGTCCAATGCTGTTATCTCACGCCACATTATTAACTTGTAATTAAATCTCTACTTTTTCTATAAAAGGCTTGATATTTTGTAATTAAGCTTTATTAAATCAGAGAAATTGCAGAACAAGTGAAGTTCATTATTTATTATAAATAAAAAAATGTTCTTAAGATTTAACTGATTCAGTGATTTGTCACTGACATTTAATGCACCTTGTTAATAAATACGTGGAGTAAATACATATGTTGCCAACGTGGATCTGTGTTGTATTTCTGAAGAGCATGTGTATTTTAATAAATAATAACATGGGTTTATATTGAATTCTAACAACTAAAGAGACCGTCATTTAAGGGAATCCGCTATTGAGGCTGAACTCATGAGGCGATTTTCGAAATTAATCTCGAAATGTCCATTGATCCTCCCAAGGAGATGACGAAAATGTGGCCCGTTCAAAATTCTCTCTCTCTCTCTCTCTCTCTCTCTCTCTCTCTCTATATATATATATATATATATATATATATATATATATATATTACCACTCTAGCGGTCGCAATTATTGTTTGATCATTAACAAATTCGATATTTAGTCGTTTAAAGTAAAAATAAAGATCACATTCGTTAACGTCTGAAACCGAACGAGGTGGAGGGAAGGCTTAGAGGGAGAGATTTTTGAAAATTCAAAATATCTCTTTTACTATACGTCGGATCGAACGAGTATATAATCAATCGAGGCTTAGGTTGGTCGTGCGGGATAAAGGGTTGGTCTTTATCTCGCGTGGTAGACCTAGAGTGGCGGGTTCGATTCCCGCCCTGGGCAGTAAAAATTTATTTAGTGACGGACACATTAAATAAACTCCTTAGGTCCACCCTGGCTAGAAAAGGGTGGTAACCTGCAGATAACCCGTCCCGATTTGCTATAGTAGCATAAAGTGGACGTAAATAATAATAAATGTATCTGAAGTGTAAAGATTCAATCGTATAGCTATCAATATATTTCAATCATATTAAATGGAATATAAATATTGCTATATACTATTATTATTATTATTCTCTGTCCTGAATATTAACCGACATATTTGGATTTTTCAGTATTCAGCCTTCATTAAACCCCCACTTCTGCTCATGTTACATAAACTCTACTCTGTTATATAATAAACCACTTTATTCGAAGCTTAAATACCAAATACTATTTTCAAGAGACCTTTACTATATAGTAGTATATAGAGTTTTATGTAACAAAAAAAAATATTATGTTTGTAGCCGACTGAAATCGGGCTTGGGGAAAGAAGGGTTTAGGGGGAGAGAATCTCGAAAATACGAAATATCTCCGTTGTTATGCGTCGGAGCGAAAAAGTGAATAGAGTAAATCTTATTGAGAATGTAATTTTCCATAAATGTTGCTATGTAAGCTTTTTCAATGCCTTGATTATTAACCAAGATATTTGCATTTTTTAGATGTTGGCCATAAGTAAACCCTCACTCCTACTCATGTCATATTAAAAATAAGCTTTTATATAATGATCGTATATTGGTCATCTAGAGAATATAAAAGAAGCAGAGGCAGACCAATGGAAAATTGGGACGAAGAAATGCGCCGCACTTGAGGTGGAGCAGCATGGACTAGAGTGGTTTACTACAGAAAGGAATGGAAGCGTCTCGGGACTGCACACTACCAGCAATGGATCCAGCAACTGTCAAAATAATATATATAACTCAAAATAAGAATATACTCGAATTCAAAAATCCTCAATCAATCCTCGATCAATCAATCATTTATGGGCAATGTACAAAACATTACTGTTATATACCGGAGCTAATTTGTCATCTTTAAAAAATAAATTACATTATGATGTTCACCTCAATGACTGATTTTCACAAAGATAAATCTTATAAATGTGAACATAGAAGGACTAACTCATTCCATTCAAACACTCATTAATTAAGGATCACTGCAAATTTAAAAAATATATCGTATGAAATAATTAAATTTTAAGGAAAAAAACGATTTTGTGTCAACCGGCGTTGAGCATAAAGTCTGTATCTAACTTGAGATTTTCTCTTGAAACGCTTACCGAATACTATTGCAATCAATAACGAAGGTTAATTTGTATTTAAAGCCACAAAGAAAACAGATGGATTACCAAAGCCGCGAGAATATTGAGGTTTACCCTTGTTTGCAAAACAATCTCACCCTCCTCCTGCAAACATGGTCAACCCTTTACCAAACCCATTCATTCTCTTAATTTTTACTCTAAATACATTTCGGCTTTTTTTTACATCCGCAAACGAAGTTGCATAAACCATAAAATACGTTGTCGGTACACTGGCTTTACTGTTCCTGTTGCATCCTGTAATATATTAGTATTCCTATGACGTCTGGTTTCATGTCCCCACTCAACGTCCTATGGAAGTAATTTAATCCGAGATGAACTCAATTTTATCTTATTTTCAATATTTCTGAGACACCGAACGATGAGTGTCTCTTTTTTTATTCGCCAAGCCAATAAAAATAAAACTTTATACAACATTAATTCATTTTATTTATTTATTTTTCCCTTAAGTGAAACCAGCTATTGAGTTTGTGTACTCATGACAAGATTTTCGAAAAATTTCTTGAAATGTCCATCGGTCCAACTTAGTAGATGACAGAAATGAGGTCCGTTCAAAAATTATATATAGATCGTGATAAGAAAGCCCGTATCCCTTAATTTCCATACGTTTTGAGGACAAACCGATTAAAATAAATATAAAAATAGCCATACTCCATACTAATTAAAATGATGATCTTACAGTGTAAATGAATCTCTAGACATCGCTCAACAAAATGTTGATTTTTAATTAAAAAATAAGTTATTAGCCCGTATTTATAGCTGCTACAATTAATTCCAAGTGCCTACAAAATTTCATACTACCTATTAAATTTACGTAGAATATACAAAATGAAATATGACGTCAGTCGATAGCAGTGTATTATTATCTTTCGAAAAATCTTAATACACACATACGTTCTTCACAAAGGGCAGTAAAAAAACGAAACTTTATTCCAATACAACTAAAATCTATGCACTTAGAAAACTTGAGAGAAAATAATAAAAATTAAACTTAATAAAATTATTTATTTGTCCTCAATATCACAGCAAATGTTTACCAGTGTTTTTTTTATTATATTCTTTAGCGAGGCACGATTTTTTAAGGAAATACTAATACCAATACTATTTGTTGCCTAGAATTATCAATGTGGAGGCTCCAACCATTCTCATTTTTACCAGGATTGATTTTACCTCAAGGCGTCTGTTGTGTATTACTTTCAATAATGTTTTCCTGCCATCAAGGATTTTCCTTTAAATTTGGTTTTGTAATGCAAGGGGAAAATATTGTGTATCCATTTCATTCCGACAGTGTTGTAAGAAATCTTTAAAAGCTCAATGAAAATTATCAGAGATGTTTAGAGGTAGAAATAGCTTTGGACTCCGACCATGATAGTTCTCCGGGCAATAAGAGCCATCTGGGAAATAAATAATAATATTCCATCGAAATTAGTTGCAGAATCTGAAGCTATTCTTTCGAGGAAGAATACTGCTCGAGATCGGTTTATTATCCGAATCAGCAGAACTTTTCAGGCACAAAAAGAACCTCTGGAATATGCTGGACGGTAGAGGAACCAATTGATCAGGTTCAATAAAAAGGCCATGTCCTCAAGGGAAATCAGCTATTGAGGTCGTACTCATGACGCTTTTTTTGAAAAAAAATTTCAAATGTCCATCGATCCTACCCAGGAAATGACGAAAATGAGGTCTGTTCATAATTATATATATATATATATATATATATATATATATATATATATATATGTGTGTGTGTGTGTGTGTGTGTGTGTGTGTGTGTGTGTGTGTGTGTGTGTGTGTGTGTATTTGTCTGTTAACGCTCTAGCGGTCGCAATTTTTGTTTGGTCTTTACGAAACTCGCTATTTAACCGTTTTATGTAAAAAGAAAGACCAAGTTCGTTAATGGCTGAAATCGGGAGGGGGGTGAGGCGGGGATTATCGAAAATTCAAAATATCTCCGCTATTATGCATCGGATCGAAAAATTGTACAGAACCAATCTTATTGTAAATTAAATGTACTATAAATATATATTAACTGAGATATTTGCATTTTTATTAAGTGTGTGTGGCTAACGGCCGACATGTGATCGGGTATTGTCGTAAGTTTCTGGATTAGTTCGGCCGTTTCCGTAAATGTTCGGCTCTCGTGGAAGCTTCTTCTGACCTTTCTTGTCGTTGTACTTTGTGAGATATATGCACATACGTTCTGTCCCCTTTCTTTAGTTCTTGGACTACTAAAATTTGAGTTACTAAAATATAAATTATTCTGATTCATTATAAATTGTAGTACTAGATATAGTGAATAGTTTACAATAAAGTTATTGTTTTATATTCAGATGTTTATGAGTAATTGTTTTTCTTTCCGGCGATGAATATGTCTATCTATCTGTTCAGCTCTGAGTGGTTGACAGACCTATGTGTTTAGAATTAAGAAGCCCTTTCCGTTTAGAGCTTATTGAAATAAACTGAAAGATTTCTCATTACCGTTTGTATTTACTCACGGTGGTGTTAAGTGTTAGCAGTATGTAGATTTCTCTATTGTAAAACTTCATATGGGAAATCTGCTTCGTTTACTCAGCCCCTGCGTGACGGAATTTTTTTAAATTTCATGCTAAGTGGAATTTCAGTGTCAGCGCTCCATCGTCAGTGCCTGATTATAGCAGTGTAGCCTGGACAACAACCGCCGGGTGACTCTTGTCCAGGCCCAGCAGACTCTGAAAGTGCATTTCGCATAAAAATTAAAAAACATAGTAGAGGACAAGGCCCTTTTATTGATCCTGAACAAAGAGAACCAATTTGGATGTGCACAGTAGGCCTGTTTTCCTCTACAATGCGTTTTATTTGGGCAAAGTGCACTTTCAGTGTGCCTTTTAAGATAGTGTTAAAGAGAACTAGCTTGCATCACCGTTGCCGAGCGACTATTGCTTACATCCAAATTGATTCGTTCCTCTACCACCCAGCTTCCCTGGAAGAACAAAGAGAACCCATTTGCATTCCCAAGCGCTAACCATTGTTATTAATACGATTGTATTATAGTTGCTTCTTCATTGGAAAGTATCATATGCGTTTCATATAATTTGATATGTTACCTGTAGTAGTCGTGCTTGCAGTATATGTTGCCATGCCTGGAGTAGCAGGTGAGCTCAGCATCTAGAGATAGCTTGCACTCTGAGCATTGGAGACAGCCTAGATGCCACTGCCGGTCAGCGGCTAAGAGGTAGAACCTATCAGTGATGGGACATCGGCAGCCGGCACAGCCACCTTCACCGACCGCCTCCTTCAGCATCAGTCCAGCATAGTCCCCTCACGGCCGTGCATCTATCGACATATTCTACAATCATATCTGCTGTCAATATACATATTAAATCCTGTTTAATTTTTTATTTATACATCTATATAACCTAATCACTACCATATGTGCTGTCAATATACATATTAAATCCTGTTTAATTTTTTATTTATACATCTGTATAACCTAATCACTACCATATGTGCTGTCAATATACATATTAAATCCTGTTTAATTTTTTATTTATACATCTGTATAACCTAATCACAATCATATGTGCTGTCAATATACATATTAAATCCGGTTTTCTTTTCATACATCTGTATAACCTAATCACAACCATATGTGACGTCAATATACATATTAAATCCTGCTTTCTTTTCATACATCTGTATAACCTAATCACAATCATATGTGATGTCAATATACATATTAAATCCGGTTTTATTTTTTAATTTTTTTTTTTTTTATAAATCTGTAGAACCGAATCACCATCAAATGTGCTGTCAATATACATATTAAAACCTCAACGGAAGGATCAAAAGGCCAAACACACCTCCACTCTTAATGCTTCGTTTATTAAAGACAAAGTAATTTCGGGGCGAACCGTCCCATCTTCAGTGCTCTGTAACAAAACATTTACACTTCTGATTCTTACCACCAGAATCCCTTTTGATTCTTACCACCATCCTCAATATATGGTAAAACTTCAGGCATCACTTACTTGATAAACCGACTCCTGAGTATCCCATTGGCAGAAGAGGATTTTCAAAAAGAATTTAATACATAATACTAATCGCAGCAGCCAATGGGTACGATGAGAGAATGGTGAATAAAGTCATGGAGCGCCGATTTGCCAGGATGAATGGAAGCAAGGTGAGAGAGAGACTCGTAATCCTGTGACCAACTCAGCATCCCATACCTAGGGAAATTTTCCGAGAAGCTAGGACGCATGCTGGAAAAGGTTGGCCTTCGTACTGCCTATCGAAGTCTAAGCTCTCTAAAACATATGCTCCCAAGAATTAAGGTTGCGGTCGATCCACTGGATAGATCTGGTCTGTATCGGGTTGCTTGCCTGACTTGCGGAAGGTCATATGTGGGGCAAAGTGGAAGGAAGCTAAGGAGCAGATTAAAAGAGCACCTTTCCACCAAGACATCGGAGGTACGTAAACATAAGATAAATGAAGGCCATGAAGCAAATGCCGTTTAGTTCGAGGTGCTCGACCACCTTGGCAAAGGGAGGAAAATGGATCTGGTGGAACAGTTATGGATCAGGATGGACATGCTGGAGGACAATAATATTAATATTAGGGGGGAGAGTGGCGTGCTCAGGCATGTTCCGTCCTCTGCAGTAGCTGCCCTGGCCGGAGTAGACTCCCAGTCTCGCCGGAGACGTCGGCTCCATAGGGACCAATTCTAGGGCAGTTCCTCTCCATCTCCTAGTTATTCTGTTATATGTTTCTTTTAATATTTATTTGGTAACGTTTTAGTTATAAGTGTTGCATTGCATTTTATATATTTGTTTGTTTTTATTTTTTTTTAATATTTGATTACCTTTTGTTTGACTTTTACATTTATTTATATATTACATGTTTTTTCAAAGTGTAAATGTTGTGTCACAGAGCACTGAAGATGGGACGGTTCGCCCCGAAAGTACTTTGTCTTTAATAAAGTAGTCCTCTCTTCAGAGTGGAGGTGTGTTTGACCTTTTGATCCTTTAGTTGATGATGGACCTCCACCAGCCAGCCCAAATCCCGAATATTAAAACCTGTATTTTTTTATTTTTTTTCATGTGGTCGCAATGTTTGTTTGATTTTTACCAAACTCGATATTTAAACGTATTATGCAAAACTGAAGATCAAGATCGTTAACGACTGAAATCAGACTAATGGGTTTTTTTTTTAGTTTTTAGCTTCCAGAAAACCCCCACTCCTACTCATATCATATTAACAATAAGCCGTTATATCATGAATCCTTGTATTTGATACTTAAATACCAAATCATTGTCACATTTACTCTCATTGAACATTTACTATTTCAGATAAGTGCAAATACGTGGGGCACGAGTGAAATCTTCTTAAATTACGTAGCCCCTGCGTAGCGGACTTTTTTTTCATACTTCTATAAAACTTATAACAGACCTCATTTTCGTCATTTATCGCGTAGCTTCTAGAATGATAAAGGGTTGAGCAAGTCCATCCAAGAAATACAGAATACTTGATGCATATGATACTGAGTGGCTTGTGGTTGAGCTGGAGGCAGATGCACATATATAGAAGGAGATTTTCGAAAAATGTTCTCAAATGCTCATCTATTCTACCCAGGAGATGACACACACACACACACACGTATATATATATATATATAAGCTTTGCACGGGAAATCATTTGAGACTGAATGATGACGGTATTTTTTTTTCTTTGGGAAGGCTTTATGTTCAAATCTAAGTCTCTCCACTGTTTGACACACCGTGAATAATTTAAATCATTATCATATATATCATTTATTATAAATAAATATTATCTATAATGTACATATTTCCTGTCAAAAGCCAATCCGAGCTTATTTATATACATAATAGTAATTGTGAGTAGATAGAAAAACACAACATTTCACAGGAAATAAGTTAACACGATTAACTGTGTTAGCCTCCCGACAACTTCTTCTCCTGCTTGAGTGTTATCAACATTAATTTAATAAAATTACTTCTACAAAACATAAAAAATTTCGAATTTTCTAGTAATTTATATTCCTATATAGTAATTTATGTTTATATTTTATCCTGGTGAATATAACAGTGGTTCCCTAAAAATAATTTAGTATATATTGTAAAAGCGAGGTGAGGGAAAGAGAGTGAAGCACCCGCCCCTCTCCCCCGCAACCTCAAATCATATTGAGTTTAAACGTATACTATATTTTGTTATAATGACATTACCAATTAATGTTTAATAGTTATGGTTTGTACATAGTCATTTCAATATCGTCAACAAATCGGAGGAAACAAGATATTATTATTATTATTATTTATTAACGTCCACTTTTTGCAACTTAGGCTAATCGGGACGGGTTATCTACAGGTTACCACCCTTTTCTAGCCAGGGGTGGGATTTTAGGACGTTATTTAATGAATTTCGTCACTAAATAATTTCCTTTGCCCAGGCAAGAATCGAACTCGCCACTCTAGGTTTACCATGTGAGATAAAGGTCAACGCTTTAACTCGCATGGCTAACCTGAGCCCCGGAAACAAGATAGCATATACCACAATTGAAGTGTTTGATTCCGCGCAACTTCCGCTATCACACATTGTGAAAATTCAGAATGACATTGTTTAAATAATACATTATACAAATTATATATTCGAAGTCCTCTTATAGGTTAAATTTCTATGTGAAATAAATAAGGGAGTTATTTCCTAATAAATATAAATAACAAATGAGGAGGGTAGTGGCGGAGATTTATAACTTCCTTAATCCGAGTTTCATTGAGTTAGGTTTTATCTTTTATGTCCATCTACTAGTTAGGTTTTATCTTTTATGTCCAAATTCTTCACCCACGTTAGAGTTTTTAGAGTATATCTTGTTTATACTTCGGTATACGACAGAAGTGTATATAACAAAAGTTATTGTAAAAATGAAAATAAACAACTTTTGTTATGTGCATATTTTCCGAAAAGCCAATATGAAACGAAATATAGCTATTTCATTTTCAGAACTCCCTTATAACCCCCTCTCCTTTTCGTCTCAGAGAATATTAGTATAGCCAATAGTCTACGTTGGGTTAATAGTATTACACGCAACAAGTTTCATAAAATTCGGTTAAGCCATTCATGCGTGAAAAGGTAACACATAAAACTAATAAACAGGCACCAAAGAAACAAATTGCAGATATCGTGTTTATGGCATGTGGAACGAAAAAGTATCCTGAAATGTCGAGAAAAAAAAAATCAATGTACAGGCAGAGGTTGCAATTATATATATATATATATATATATATATATATATATATATATATATGTATATATATATATATATATGTGTGTGTGTGTGTGTGTGTGTGTGTGTGTGTGTGTGTGTGTGTTAATGCATGAGGATTTCTACAATTTTTGTTTGTTAAAAAGAGAGATCAAGTTCGTCAATGGCAAAAATCGGACCATTGGAGAGGGGGGGTGTTAGAGTAAGGATTTTTTTTTTCAATTGGCGTTATAGCTGGCATACGTTTGCACACTGTTTGACTCTCTCTCTCACCATAGCGACACTAGCACACTCTGGTAGTGGGCTTCTGAACTAATGTTCTCCATGGGTGGGGGTCCTAACGGCACCTATTTTCACCTTCAGCTTACTGGCAGTAGTAGGACTACAGTGACTAGTAGGTAGTTAATTAATATCGTTTGAAGATTAAGTAGGATATATGGGCATTTTTAGGAAATGTTTAAATAATCTTGCCATTAGTACAACCTCAATAGCTGATTTCTCCCTGATGAAATATGCAAAACTGAGAGAAAATATTTAGCATTTGAAACAATAATCAAGAATATGTAGCTGTGATGGTTTATTTACTGCTCATTTCGTTCGTTTTAGCCACGTTCTAAATATCTCTCTATAATTAGCAGATTCCCCTTAAGGGAAATCAGCTATTGAGGTACTCATGACACGATTTTCGAAAAATTTCTTCAAATGTCCATCGATCATACCCAGGAGATGACGAAAATGAGGTCCGTTCAAAATTATGTATATATATTTGTCTGTTACCGCTCTAGCGGTCGCAATTTTTGTTTGATCGTTACCAAACTCGACATTTAGTCGTTTTATGTAAAAAGAAAGATCATGTTTGTTAACGGCTGAAATCGGACCATTGGGGGGGGGGTAGAGGGGAGGATTTTCAAAAATTTCCGTTAGTATAGGTCCGATCGAAAAACTGGATAGAATCAATCTTATTGAAAATTAAATTTACTATAAATACTGTTATATACATTTATTCTCTATCTTGAATATTAACCGAAATATTTGCATTTTTATTAAATCCGGGCGGATAACGGATGAGAGTGAGTTTCCCGCCAAAAGCTAGGTCAGCCATTTTCTTAACTGTTTGGCTCTCGTGAAATTTCTCTATTGTAAAATTTCACGTGGGAAATCTGGTTAGTTTACGCAACCCCTGCGTGACGGACTTTTTTATCTGTTACTTAAGCAAGATGATGGTGAGGCATCGCTGCACTGGAATGTATAGATACAAATAAATGTATATTGAACGCGCAATATATCTTATTACCTGATATTCAAAGAATTACTGATGCATTAAGTAAGCTAATTCAAAAGCTCGACAGTCGGTTTTCCTCCTTGTATCAATATATAAACTATCAAAGCTACCGAGGTTCGTTCTTAAAACCCTTGTTAAAGACTTTATTCTGACGGAAGAAGCCGTCTTGACATGGGAGCACGTGGGGCTATATATGAGTAAAAATATTTGTGTACGACTAATTACTTCATTTTATGGGCTGTAAACAAGAAGAAATTGTTCAATTAAGATGAAAAGGTAGTCGCTATCGACTAGCGGATCTTCAAGAGGGGCAATCATTAACATTGTGAAATACACGCAATGTTAGGAAGTGAAAAATAAACAATTCCACTCTAATTAAGCTCGAACTTAATCTTTAAATGAATTAGACTCTAGGTATACAAATTTTTCATGGAGGTCTGTTAGTGAAGATGAGTTTTTCCAAAATCCAAGCTAAACCCTATTTAATATGTGGAACCCCGGTCAAAAAGAAAACTGAGCATTCTACGGAAAGTGATTTCGAACGGAGGTGACGAAACCTCTATTAAACACCGGCCAAGCACTGTGTGGAAGTTCTCTCATGACAGGGGGTCTGATGAAGCAAAAATGTACCAATAATTTATTTGTAAACGTGTATACAAAGAGTGACAACAAAAATAACCCACAGTGACTCGTGCAATTTATTGTATTCTCAAAGTCTACATTTAAAATTTAGAATTTGTATTGGAATTGTTTGCCATACAGGTAAAATTTTTTAGAAAGAGGTCATGAGTCATACAAAACCCTAAGACCTAAGAAATACCTTGCCTTTATACAATACATATTTTACTAAAGTGTCCTGAATTAATGATCATTTTAATTGATATTTAATTTCAACCTTCACAGAGTATATATATATATATATATATACACAATATATACAATTGAATTGTACATATATATATATATATATATATATATATATATATATATATATATATATATATAAAATAAAGTATTTGTTAAAATACTGCCGGACGTAATCACCTCTGAATTTCCTTATTATGCAGGCGATTTCATTATCAGAGGAATGGTTATCTGTTAATTTATCGTATATGATAGAAGATGAAATGGGGGAAAATGTTAAAATTGACTGTTGCCTAAAAGAGGTTGCATAAACTTCTATACCGATCATATGGATTGGACTGCTCTGAGTGATTTCTGATTGTGGCAGTGGTTTGTGATCGCTGCAAAGATTTTGTGTCTAGTATTCAATTCATTCTTTGTAACCTGGTAACAGTGACATGAGGAAGAAAAACCCCGTCTTGTAGTGGCTGCGTAAACTAAGTAGATTTCCCACTTGCTAGTATAACACATTTGTGATCTCATCTCACCTCATATTCCCTATTTCCAAACAATCATTAAGGCAGGGGGAGGGGGTAATGGAATGCTGAACACAAGAAAGAACGAATAACTCGCTTAATATACGAGTCACGAAAAAAATGCATAGAATAACAATTGTAAATGATCAATAGTTTAATAAGATTGGTTCTATAACATTTTACGATCCCACACATAATACCTTTGCAATCCCCCCCCCCTTAACCCTCTCTATTTCTGGTCGGATTTCTGCCAATTACAAATATGATATTTAGTGTTGACTGAAACGATTAAATATCGATTATAACATAGATGAAATAAACATTTTCGAAAAAAGTACGTAAAATCATAATTGATGAAGTCATCACAAAAAAAATATCTTTATTTTTAAGGTTCTAATTTTGATATTCAATGGCTGTGATATTAATTTTTATTTTAATGAGCTTTAAGTTTATTGATTATTTTTATGCTGTTATTTAATAGTTAATTTGAAATGGTATTTTTTTTTCTTTTCTTTTTTTTTTCTAAATAGCCCTAATCCCATTGTTTGATTTAATAGTTCATAGGTTTAGCATTCTTCTTAGTATTTATTTAAATAGTTTGTTTGAAAATTCATTTTGTCTTTAATAATTGAATTGAATACTGTGATACCGTCACATAGGTTTCAAGGCATAGGCCGAGGTTGTAAGAAATATAAAATTAAAACAAAAATTATAGATAAATATATAAAACGTCGGCCTAGCGAGCGTGTGCCTGCGACTTCCCATGATCGGGGAACTCAAATACTGCCTGAAGAGGGTTGGGCATTGATGGCCGCGATGTTTTTTGCCCAAAATTCAACTAACAAACAACAAACAAAAAAAAATTGCATCGGTCTCCCGTAATAAAGATCTCTTTCAAACAATATATGGTACTTAATTAGAATGAAGTTGTTCATGATGTAACAGTGTATTGCTGTTATGTGTACACCGACATGAATAGGAGGCCGAAAACTAAAAAAATGTAAATATCGCGGTTAGCATCGAAGATAATGTATAAATGTGTATACCAATGGTAATTCAAATAAAGGGTTAGAAATAAGATTGGTTCATACTATTGTCGATACCGTATAATGACGGAGATATTGTGAACCGTCGTCATTGGCTGATGGTTGAGTACCGCCTTTTACGCTTGATTTATTGCATCATCTGCCTGTTTATAGTTTGGTACACAATATATATATATATATATATATATATATATATATATATATATATATATATATAAAATTTAAAACGGACGCTATTTTAGTCATCTACTAGGGAGTATCGATGGATATTTGACTAAGTTTTTTTTTTTAAATCACGTCATAAGTACAACCTCAATAGCTGATTTTCCTTAAGCACGAAGGGATTGAGATCAAGTCATCTTGGAATTTAGGAATTCAAGAATTTCTACAGTTGACAAAAAATGATATTACTTATAAATTTTTATTGTATGGCTGTGATTTACAAAAGGTCCTCCTATCCACCCCTTTACAATAGCCCCACCCCAATGCAACATAATGGACCGCAATATGTTGCAGAATCACTTCTAATGCTATTAAAAAACGTGGAGATGACAGAAAATTTATAATAATTTTAATGATACAGGAACCAAGAAATAAATAACCATTCTTCATTAATTCAGGTTAACTGATCCAGATGCTTTTTGTAGACCAATTATTCATAAAGACCTAGTGAAATAATACACAAAGACATACGTTCAATTCATTGGCGAGACCATTGTAGTTCATGAGGGTACATATATGTATAGTATATATATATATATATATATATATATATATATGTGTGTGTGTATGTATATTTATATACATTCCAGAAATTGATTGTCCTCTAGTTACACTAATCATGTTTGACACTGATAACGAACAAAAATTAAGCTCTCACCATTAATGTCAATTATAGTTGTCTAGCACAAATATTTTAATTAATTGAGATAAAATAATCGATAATTATTTTATGAATACGAAACTATATTATCTAGAACTGGAATGGCTACCATATAAAAAAATAAATGGTAAAATTGAGAACCAGTAATAACTGCAGGGTAGCAATGTGTGCTAAATACATAGTGGTATTCCTGAAAACATTGATGTAGGTAAAGTCAATGAATTTCTAAAAGCAAAACAATAAAATTTCTCATAACACTTTTATTAGGAGTTGGGGTATTTTACATTTTCACAAGAAAAAATAGGCAGACTAATTATTAAACGACCTCAAAATACATAAATATTGGGAGTGAAACAGAATGTACAAAAAATGCGAGGTTATGAGTCTCTAGCCCATAACCATTTGGCCAAATTTATTATATTGACTACAAATTATTTATATATAGACTTGAAATCTAAATTTAAAGGATTACGTACTATTCTTGTTGTGTGGATTCTTACCGTATTTTATTGTTTAATTTTTTTTTTATGATATGTAATATTTAATTTATGTGTTTTATTTTTAAGAAATACGACTTTTTTTTGTTCTCTTAAATCACAGTTTTTAGAAAATCATAAAGTTCAGAAAGAATTTATGAACCGTGTTTGTTATACATTCAACAAAAAAGACTAACTAAAAGCTCTCTTTTAGGAGTCTTAATTCAACAGAACTATCTGTTCTCAATTATCCACATGAAAGATTAAATGACCCGTTTTAAAAGTGTGAACCAAATAAGAATAGTGTTCGTTAGTAATAACAGACAATTTTAATTATATACTTAAATTTGATTGGGATTCACATTAGTCAAATACTAAATATTATCGATGCACATATCAAAAAATATGATGTGATATACGAATTAGGAAATTACAGCATGGGAACAACCTCAATAGCTCTTTAATCTTAAAGAAAATTCAGTTATTATACGTAATTAATTATTGTCCAAAATCTTCTTTAGACGGATACCTCATAAACCGAAAAGATCGACCTAAATGCACTCACTGTGGCCGTTTCTGTAACTATTCGTCCCTCGTGAACATCTCAAAGGTTAACATTTACAACTAACTTTAAAACGTTTTTATCCCAAATTATGCCACTAATACATACTTGTGTTTTTTGCGAACAAGGCTGTATAATACATTTTTATACTTGTGCCTTAGACTTTCATCATCCTCAAGCCAGGATTTGTCCCATAAATTATAGTATTACATAGTTTTATTTTATTCCTTAGTTTAAATATAGCTATATTTTATACTGTTTTAATAATTTTGAAAACATTTTTCTTTATTTCTTTATTTTAACATTTTAATTTAAGGAATTGAAAATAAATGATACTGAGCGAAATCGCCTAGTTGAGGAGCTCACCAAATAAATAAATAAATTTTTACACGGACCAGAGGCTTATTGGGTAGTTACAGAGCTAAATAAATACCCCAGCAACAAGGAATGTCAGCCTGTCAAAATTTATTCTAAAACTAAAAAAAATGGCAATTGGATGAATATTACAATCATAAGATGTCGGGTAAAAATAAATTTGTCACGAAGTATAACAATTCATTTTAAGGATTTTAGGTAAAAATTAGAAATAAATAAATGGGTTTGTGTAAAATATTAAGTCATGTCGACATTTTATTTTGTTGTAGGACTTATAAAAAACATATTATAGCCCCTTATTGAAACTTGGCCCTGAATAGTAGGAAGTTAGTTTATAACGTGCTTAATTATAGAACATTTTTCGTTCCAGCCCATAATAACAGGGATTGTACACTTATTCGTCAATGGCGAACTTGATCTATCGTTTAATGAAAAGCCTGTATACCGTATCAAGCTTCGTAACGATAAAACACAAATTGTGGTGCTAGAGGTTTCGTTACCATAAAAATGTGTGGATATGATTATTGAAAAGTGAAATTTTTGAAAGGATCTTATTTTACTCGATTCTTCGGAATTACCGACGGCTAGATTTGTTAAAGGGTTTTCCAAAAATTCGCCTTGAGAACAAAAGTAATAGGTGATTTTTCATTAAACGTATTTTTTTTCCTTATTTAGATATTATCTTGATCAGATGTTTCATGGGGTATATTTGGCAAGGATTAGCAGCAATGACTTGAATTAAATTACAATTAGTGTGGAGCCATCTGCCGTTTCCAACTTTATCACGATCCTTAATTGTATATATTATATTTTTTGTTCCCATAAATTTCGGCTTTTTATACGTCCTGAACTTGATTTCTCACTTCCCATGTAATATTCTGACACAAAAACTTCTAATACATTCTCAGGCCTCGAATGAAAAACTCCCCGTAATTACAGTTACGCTTTGTGCCGAATCTCTTAAAGACCCCTAATTGAAGAAATCAGCTGTTTTCATATACAATTATTTATTTATTAACTCGAATTTTATGCTACTTCAGCTAATTGGGGCGGGTTATCTGACGTTTACCACAGTTTTCTATACAGGCACTAAATGTAGATTTTTTTAAAAGTTTTGTTGCTAGTTCTCAGAAAATTATGTTCCCTCCATTCAGAAATTTAAATCCCACTGAGTGTTTTATTTAATGTAGTGTCCTAAAATGAATTTCGAAATGGATTATTTCTAAATATATAGAAATTCACATCAAATATTCATGTAATATGTAACCAAAAGTCAGTTTTGGTTTCGATTGTCTAGCTCTTTCTTTGGAAATGCATAAGCTAAAAAAAACTGAATGGTCGTAAAATGAGCAAGTCCAAATATATCCTTATAAAATATAAACAAACAACTTAAAAATATAACAACTGAACAAAATAATAATAAATATTTTATCTAAATGTGGCATTTAAAATTTTTTCAATAAATGAATTAGCTTAATCCCATGAAATAAAAACTTAAAAAAAAAAATTAATTTCTCTATACTGGCAAATCACCAAGTATGAATGTGCAATACTGCCGCTAGATAAAAAGTCTGTCATGCAGGGGCTGCGTAAACTATGAAGGTTTCCCATGAGCAAGTATGACACAATAGTCTTCTCATCTACACCACATATTCTTTATTTCATTCAAATGTGTAGAAAAAGGTCTACACCCCTCGGGTACGAATAACTCGCTTAATATTTGAATTTACAGAAAAAAAAAAAAAAAGAAAAAAAAGAAAAAAAAGCAGTCAGGGGACTGCCGGTAGAAGTGAAAACTCCTTTAGCTTTGATCGCTCAATTTTGGCATTGCTGAGAAATTTTTTTTACGAAGTCTTATTTTAAAAATATTTTTAGTTATTTATCAATAAGTAACAGTTATGTTCTATTTTACATGAAAAAATGAAATGACAAAAATAATAGTGATAAAAAAAAATACACTCAGAAAAATCAATTTCTATCAATAATTTCAACAACTCTTGCACCATCATCACTGCCAGGATCATCACCAATTTCTAAAACTGATAAAATCGGTATAGGCTAAAGTAGGATACAAACAGTTTTGATTCGAATTTATTTAAATATTCGAATTTATTTATTTAAATATTCGAATTTATTTAAACTTCGGATAAAATATCTATGAAAGTAAAAATGGTAGATAAATAGTATCTGTGAACGAAATGATGCTGGTTTTGTCCTCTTTAAAATGGTATGCGAACGAAAACTCTAGCTAATTTGGTTCAGGAGTTATGAAGAAAAGAAGCTCCTTTAGCTTTGAGTTGAGTACTAGCGGTAGTGGTGGCGGTGTCGCGATTTCATACTTTTTTCCTCTCCCGCAAATGCTTCCTTACGGGGTGCACAACGTGCCTAAAGAAGTTTTCACTTCAATTGTAAATAAACTAAATGATTAGGTTATAAAATACCATATGATTTTATTTCTAAACCTTAGTACTAGCGGTGGCGGTGGCAGTGTCGCGATTTCATACTTTTTTCCTCTCCCGCAAATGCTTCCTTACGGGGTGCACAACCTAAAGAAGTTTTCACTTCAAAAAATGGATTGAACAATATTTACAGACCATCAATAGTTTAACAAGATTGGTTCTATAACAGTGTAGGACGCGTTTCATAATAACGGATATATTTTACATTTTCGAATTCCCCTCCTCATCTAAACACCATACTCCAATTCTGATTTCAGCAAATAACAAATATGATTTTTAGTGTTGGTCGAAATGGTAAGGTATACACTACCGAGTAAGGTATACACTACCGAGTAAGGTATACACTAACGAGTAAGGTATACACTAACGAGTAAGGTATACACTACCGAGTAAGGTATACACTACCGAGTAAGGTATACACTACTGAGTATGGTATACACTACTGAGTAAGGTATACACTACCGAGTAAGGTATACACTACCGAGTAAGGTATACACTACCGAGTAAGGTATACACTACCGAGTAAGGTATACACTACCGAGTAAGGTATACACTACCGAGTAAGGTATACACTACCGAGTAAGGTATACACTACCGAGTAAGGTATACACTACCGAGTAAGGTATACACTACCGAGTAAGGCATACACTACCGAGTAAGGCATACACTACCGAGTAAGGTATACACTACTGAGTATGGTATACACTACCGAGTAAGGTATAGATCAAATAAACGTTTTCCAGACGAGAACGTAAAATCATAATTGGTGATGTAAACAACAAATTTGCAGATTATTATCTGTCATAATAAAGGTTTTTTGAAAACAATATTTATTTAAACGTAGAACAAAGTGGTACTTGATATTACATCTTATTGAATTATATGAGTTGGATTGGGGTTTACTGAAGGCTGAAAACTAACAACTCCAAATATCTCGGTTATTATTCATGGTAGAGAAAATATGTATATACCGAGATTTATAAGAAATTAAATTTGCTATAAGATTGTGCCTGAACAATATTTCGGTTTGCCTTATAATATCGGAGATATTTCATATGTTCAAAAATCTCTATTTAAACCCCCCTCCCCAGAGTCCGTGTTCAGTAGTTTATATATATATATATATATATATATATATATAGTTTTGAACGGACCTCATTTGGATGGACATTCGAGAAAATGCATCGGAAATCGCAGCACTGAGAACACACTCAATAGTTGATTTTCCTTAAGAGGAATTCGCCAATTAAACAATCTGTATATAGCTAACCATAGAGCTTAACCCTTTCCACTCCAAGGCTGTTTTTGTTTTTATTCCACCAGCTCCACGCTAAAATTACGTTTTTTTACTTTTAGTGTTTTCCCTAAATCCCTCCTGTTTTAAAATTTTCCGCAAAAAGAGGTATTACACCATGTCGAGTATCACTCGACAGTGGAGCTAGTGGAACAAAATCAGTGTTGAGTGACACTCGACATTGGAGTGGAAAGGGTTAAGATCATAGGAAAAAGAAGATACCAACGAACTACTCAGTAAGATACTCGACTGGTTAAAAATGGTTTGGGACTCAACATTGAACAAGATTTCAAGTTATATTGAACGGTAGCAACAGACTTTATCGACAGTATTTTAATTTAAAAATAAGTTTAGTTATTCTGAGCATGGGACTTCCAATTTTTGTCAATTCCCCTTAAGGCAAATCAGCTATGGAGTTTGTCACATGGCGCAATTTTTGAATAATTTCCTCAAATATCCTTCGAGGTGGAATGGGAGGACGGTTAGAGGAAGGATTCAAAAATATATAATACCTCCGTTATTAGACGCATCGAGAAATGTTTCAGCCCAATCTTGTTAAACTATTGGTGATCGTCAGTTGTCGTTGTATACATTTTTTATAGCACAAGTATTAATCGAGTTGTTCGAACTTTATGGTTCCCAGCCTTAAGTAAAGGCCCTTTTCAGCTCATTGAATTTTACATGGAAATAGAAATTATATTGTGAGATGAGTGTGTTATCTGATAAAGAACTTCAGTGTTTGGGATACAACAAAACACATAAATATTTATGAGTTCTTTGGGGTACTTCTAGTTATCTTTCCTGAATGAAGAAGGCATTTTATGTAAAAGAGAACAAAGGGGTTATGATGACTTCCAGAGATTATCCACTTCTAAATGTACCAAAATACAATTGACAAAAACATTATTGCGACCGATAAATCATGTCGGCCTCTCGAATAAAAAATGACGTTGTTAGTTTTATGACATCCGTTGTTGAAGAGAAGAGTCGTGGGCAATTATTTTCCCTCGACCCCAAACGGCCATTTGTAAAAGGGGGCCGAACAATAAAAGGGTTAATTTGCTAACAAAGCTCCATTAGATTGTTAGGAGACTTAAGTGTGATTAGAAGAACGCCACCTGGAGCTGTCAGAGCTGAAGGGTAAAAATGAGCTTTTCCCCTCTTGAGAGTAGCAAGCACGGAATCCCCCCCCACCTCCTCCAAAAATAACGAGATCTCTTATCACTCCCTATTTGATAAAGGTGTTTTCAGAAAGGTGGAAGTCTGTTGGAACCCGTCGCCCATACGTTGCAAACGACTCATCACCTGCTCCTGCTTTTAATCGAATTGGAAATTACAGTTTCAGACAATACAAAACAAATTTCTATTTTGACAAACAGTACTTATTGTAACCCAGCTGTAGCTTCCATCCGTCCAAAGTGCATTTAAGCACTTAGGATGCATTATGAATAGTTGGCATAATACATGAAATAAAATGTATTTATTTCCTTTCAATGCTAAGAATAACATGAAAGATCAAAATCGTTTTAATTTGGTATAACAAAGGTATATTAATATTGCGTGAATGATAATTAATTACGTTATATCTTCTCAGATATCACACTTAAATGATTCATAGGATTTAACATATTACGAAACCAAAAGAATACATTTTCTATCACCATTCTGAACATTCGATTTCACGTGATATGAAAGCTCAGAGGTTACAATGGGTGTGACATGTGGCAGGACGTAACCGTACCGGCTGCCTTCCAAGACTTGAATGTGCCGTACTACCTTGTGGCTACCAGGTCGCGAAACAGACTGAAGACGAGATGGGCTGACAGGGCGAAGAAAGTCACAACGGAATGCATATAGTGGACTAGAAAGCCATCACCCAGGATACACAGTGGTGGAAGAAGGCAAATGATCTACCAAAATATAAAAAAAAACGTCATTCAACACTTCATGGCTTGATGATAGTGTAGCAAACCGTGAAATAACCCAGTAGTTTCTAAATCAAGTATCTCACAAATTAAGCACATACCCTTTATTGCAACACCTTACAAACGTACAACAAGACAACATTCATGTTTTTACTGACTCCTACAGTTTTATACAATCAATACTTGACCTTTACTCAACTCACCCACTCACGAAACAGCTTCAGGAACTACTAACTAACTTACAAACACAGATGGGCAAAGTAATAACTATCCATTGGATACCAGGACATTCAGACATCACGGAAAATATTTTGGTTGACAAACATGCAAAATTAGCAACTCAACTTGACATGTTACACACTGATCACATCACAGGATACGATGCCATTAAACTCATTAAAAAAGAGGTCAGCCTAAAATGGGAAGCGGAATGGCATCTGACAGACACAAAACTACGAGAAATAAAAAACACTATTCGTGAATGGCTGTCCAGTAATCAGGATACTAGAAGAGAAGAAGTAGTCCTTGCTCGTTTGAGGCACGGCCATTCACGGATAACACACGGACACCTCATGACTAGGACTGAACCACCATTATGTACACTCTGCAATACACAACTGACTATCAAACACTTACTTACAGACTGCAGACTAATAACTGACAAGAACTTACCCACCAACCTATCTGAACTACTACACGACAACAGCCCATACATTACAAAAGTCATGAAACACCTCAAAGACACACACATTTACAACCAGATATAACATTAAATAATATAATAATAATAAATAGACTGCAATAATATCCACTGGAGAAAAAATAAATTACCGTATTTTTACCTACCTCTGTAGATTTTTTAACCTTTTTTATTGGTTTTTATAAGGTGGCTTTACCTCTACTATTTTAGAATCATAACAAGAAAATGTGTGAATCGCTTAAATTGCGACACACCTAAATAAACTAAATAAATAAAATAAATTTATTGCCCAATTTAACAAATACTCGTAACCTCATCGACAAATTATAGTTTTCGACCTCCTTTTCGTCATATCTGAGGTAGTATCGATAGGCAATTGATGAGTACAATCTCAATGAATAAATATGCTGAAATACGGTCTAATTCATTGCCAATGTTTCAGCAGCCGGTGTATCTTGCTGACTAGCATAGCTTTCTCCAGGTAATACAATTACAAATGAGATGAATTATTTACTAAAGAAACACTATCTACTAGCTATTTGATTGAAAAATATGAACTAAAGTGTACTCATTTTATTAATTATCTTGACCTAAAAGTCAGATATATTTGCCACCGTGTTTAACTACCTAACACACCTCTAACACAATGATATGACACAATACCTTTGTTGATTTCACTATAAGTTAACATTTAATTAATATATTTTTAAAATTTATGTTTGAACTTATTTTATTCTAATTATCAATACATATTCGATATTTTATTCTAAACCATCTTGGTCAATCCACTAGAGCGTAAAAATTGTTAAAAGTTTTGACAAAATGCATAATATAATGCAAATATGCATGAGATGTGCAGAAAATAAAATCCCTCCTCATAGGGTTACTATGTAGAGGAAATACATAAAAGTCCGTCACGCAGGGGCTGCATAAACTAAGCAGATTTCCGACGTGAATTTATACAATAGAGAAATCTCCATACGAGAGCCGAACAGTTACGGCAAAGGGCCGAACTAGCTTTTGGAGGGAAATTCAAAAATCCATTATCGGCCCAAATTTAATAAAAATGCAAATATCTCGGTTAATATTCAAGATAGGGAATAAATTTATATAGCAATATTTATAGTAAATTTAATTTGCAATAAGATTGATTCTATACAATATTTCGATGCAACGTATAGTAACGGAGATATTTCGAATTTTCGAAAATCCCCCCTTCTAAACCCCCCCTCCCACTGGTCAGATTTCAGCCGTTAACGAACTTGATCTTTCTTTTTACATAAAACGACTAAATATCGAGTTTGGTAACGATCAAACAAAAATTGCGACCGCTAGAGCGGTAACAGACAAATATAAATATATATATATATATATATATATATATATATATATATATATATATATATATATAGTTTTGAACGGACCTCATTCTCGTCATCTACTAGGTAGGATCGATGGACATTTGAAGAAAAATTTCAAAAATTCCGTCATGAGTACAACCTCAATAGCTGATTTCCGTCAAGGGAAATCTGCTAAAAACATTGTTACCAAGATATCAATTCTTCTTTGCCATCCTGGTACGCGAGCTACTATATTTTCAATAAAAGTGTATCTATTATGTAACGGTAAGCTACAGAGCTTCAAGTGTACAGTGAAATGTTGAATTGATTTAAAAAAAAATAAAAAACTACAAACAATCCAACTATTTTAATAACTGAGAACAATCTAAATAAACAAGTATATTATAAAAAGCTCATCACTTTAAAATATGTTTGTCGTTTGACTCGCAAAGTTCCATCCTACCAAGATATGCAAATGCAACAGGAGTAACATTCTTAAATCTATTTGTTGTATTCCTCGTTGAAAACTCACTTTTATTATTTTAGTATTTCCAAATTTTATTTTTGTTGAAATAAATTACAAAGGTGTCCACCATTTTGGTTAATATACAGTTAAAATAAATTATTATTCACACTATTTGTATACGTTGATTATCACAGTTGTCTTTATGGATAAAATATAACCAGGAAAAAAAAAACAGAGTAGGATTTTATCTATCTCCAAAATCTCCAAAACTTTTTTTTTTTTTTTTTTTTTTTTTTTTTTTTTTAATAAATCACATGAATTTCAATAGTCATAATTTATATTTGGAATAAATGGCAAACCGTAGTAATTTGGCCCAAAGCGTGACGTAGCCAATGATCCAATGGGATCTTTGAACAAAAAGAAAGTCATTAAAGAACATTTCTCACACTTGGCTGATGTGGCTTAAAAAGAATGATGTTCCCTCTTGGGCCGATTACGAAATCATCATTATAGATTCGATACCAATGATGGGACGGACGCGTGAAAGGTTAAAGCCCAACTCCTCATGCCGATAAACCCGGACCCATTTAAAGCACACAAAACCAACCTCAGTTTCGACAAAATTTCAACCTTTTAAAACCTAATTGGGTATTCAAACTACTGGGAAGGGAAGATGGGGACGGCAGTTTACTTAAAAATTTGAAAGATAAAAATGACGGACCAATCCCAAATCGTGAGTAAAAGCATCCAATTTATCATTGCTTCAAGACCCGGTTAAAAGTCCAGTAAAGTTACCTCTTGTCTGTCAGCTTTTATCTGCCAAGTTTATTTTTAAATACTTCCTTTCAAATACTCATTCTGGATTTTCCCACCTATTCATTGAAAAGTGAAGCGAGAAAATTCTCAAGAGAATAATATGTCTAAAAACAAAAACAAAACTAACAATTAATTTACACTTTGTATGACTAATTGTGTGTAAATATTTATAGGTTGCCATCCTTCTAGTAGTCAAGATACAATACAAGATACAATCGAAACGATGTTTCAAAGTTTTCCAGAAGTATTAAGACCAAAGCTTGAAAAGTCCGTCACGCAGGGTCTGCGTAAACTAAGCAGATTTCCTTCGTGAAGTTATACAATAAAGAAATCTCCATGCGTGAGCCAAGCAGTTACGGAAACGTCCGACCTAGCTTTTGGCGGGAAACTCACTCCACTCATAAAAATGCAAATATCTCGGTTAATATTCAAGAGAGAGAATAAATGTATAAACAATATTTATAGTAAATTTAATTTGCAGTAAGATTGGTTCGATTCAATTTTTTGACCCGACGTATGGTAACGGAGATATTTCGAATTTTCAAAAATCCCCCCTCTAAACACCCCCCCCCCACCCACTGGTCCGATTTCCGCCATTAACGAACTTGATTTGTCTTTTTGCATAAAACGTTTAAATATGGAGTTTGGTAATGATCAAACAAAAATTGTGACCGCTAGAGCGTTAACAGACAAATATATATATACTTTTGAACGGACCTAATTTTCGTCATTTCCTGGGTAGGATCGGTGGACATTTGAAGAAATTTTTCGAAAGTCGTGTCATGAGTACGATCTCAATAGCTGATTTCCCTTAAGGGAAATCTGTTAATACACAATTATAAGTTTTTAATTAACTTCTGAGACACTAATGTGGAATTATAGTTAATATTTGTGATTAGTATTATATCAGTTTCAATTTAGTAGTCCTTTCGCCGGTTATTAATATATGTAAACTACTTATAAAATGTATTGTCTATTTAATATTCGTATTAGTACTTAACTGATTGATATAATATATATAATAGTTGGCGATCAGAAACCAATAAAGTGGGGAAATGTATTAGGAGGTTGAACTGCAAGTGGTGGTTGTCCCTTTAAGCCCTGGTGAGGTTTTTTTCAAATTTAAACTTTTTTTTTTCAATTGCTAAGTAACTTTGAATAATGCCGTTCATAAAATTGCCTGCACTCACAATTGATTAAATCCGAGTCAAAAAAGTAGGTTTCTCTATCCTTACCGGAATTAATCCTTATGTTTCAAAATAACGAGCCCCATTTGCAATATTTTAAGGATGTCAAGCGGACAGGATATTTCATTATTGTTTAAGCGATTTCATTCTTTTTTATGTATCATATTCAGTCACTTGAGTGGTGAAATGTGCATTGCTTGAAGAATTCACTCATTGCAACTCATCAGGATAAAAGGCCGATTATTTTAATTTGAATAATTCGCGTATGATCTAATATTCTTTGCTTTTCATTTCAGCATATATACAATGGATATTATTTCTTATTAGATTTCAGCTCACTAGATCTTCATGGTCTAGCAGCATGGTAGACAACTTCCGGTTAAAATAGTGATGTATCTGACAATGTGGGGAAACACAAGTTTTACGGTCCTTGAGGATTTATTCAAAATTTACATATATATTAAAGGATACTGTGATCTGCCTGATAAAACAGTTAAATAATGCTTCTCGGTATTTGAAAAATAATGCAAGCTGTTAGTAGGAAGGAATAAGGAAACTTCTTATGAATATTCAAGCAAAATATACAATTAACGTGTAGAATTCAAGTTGTTTTTAATTCTAAAGTGAGATTTCCTTACATGTTTACAAAGAAACTTTTTTTGATCCTAATATAAGTGCATAATCGATTTCATTTTCCCGCCAAGATTATCATAATATATCCACTCAGGATCTCCCAAAACTAGTTATTGCACCTCCGAAATTTC
The DNA here is from genome assembly GCA_019009955.1 of Riptortus pedestris. Lineage (NCBI taxonomy): Eukaryota > Metazoa > Arthropoda > Insecta > Hemiptera > Alydidae > Riptortus > Riptortus pedestris. Next base: position 75,203,993 of record CM032229.1, read on the forward strand.
TTTTTTAAAACATTTAAAAAAAAAACTACCGCAATAACATTCAATTAGGACAGTTATACAAGCAATGTAACAATTTAGATCTTATGATATAGAAAGTTTCACTGATCCTCCTTAATCATATTAGGAGCCAAAGACCAATACCCCCTAATTTTGTTATGAAATATCAATGATAATGGAGGCGATAAACAATATATATATATATATATAACTATCAATGCCAATGGCTAGTATTTATAAAGCAAAAAAAAAAAAAATAAAGCAATTTGGGTTCCATCAATAAGTTTTGTCAATGAACATTGGCCTTGTAAATTCATATATATAAAGTGATATGACAGAGAACACACTATCTATGAATTCTCACCTGGAGGTGTAATATCCAACTGTATAATAGTTTTTCTATTATCCAGGTATAACTCTTCTTTCTAAGGGCCACAACAACGTTACTCTTGCAATTCACTTTGGCATACAGCATTTATCTAATTCAAGATTCTCTAACTGACGCAATGACTATTTCTTCAATTGAAATCTCAAACGGAAATAATAATTTTGCAAAAGTTTATATTTAATATGTATTTTTAATTTATATGTAACAGTTATATATAAATAAACGCTTGATTCTGTAATAACAATATCCATAATAGTATTGATGGTAGTGTTTTACTATCTAGGACCTCCAGTATGTCTGTTCAACCTTTCTTGACCTTGCCTTATGGTTAAGAAAGGGGTCTTCGGATGACCAACTACCTCCATGCCATAAGACACTTTTGACAAGGCACATCCTTTTATTTCCGCCTAGTGTGGATTTTAGCACAGTTTATTAGAATGGCTATTGAATCAAAGATTTTTTTTAGGGGCATAGAAGCATCTGGTCCAATTAACGTTAAGGAGACTTAGGTTGGCCGTGTGGGTTAAGGCGTCTAAATCTCAATTGAAAACTTTGAGTCACTCCCTGGTAATAGGAATTTATTTAGTGACGAACTCATTAAATAAAATTGTTAGTCCCATCCTAGTTAAAAAGAGTGATAACCCGTCCCTATTTGCCTATGTAGCATAAATTGACGTGAGTATATAATGAATAACTAACATTATGTTTTTATCATTTAAGCAAATAGCCGAAAGTGATCCACATAGAGTTTTAGGGTGATTTAATTTTTTAAGAACTATTGATTTGCTACGGACTCAAATCTTATAATTTGCAAAGCAGGTTTATTAATATCGTTATTTTAAAAAAATGAGACGATAGAAAATAAGTTTTGCGATTGTTAGTCTATTGAGAGAACAAATAAAGAATAAAATTGCATAGTGAGAACTCTAAAAAAAAATACTGTAAAAGAGATAAAGGAATTAGGTGCAATACTTTTTTTATTTATGTAACAAAGGCGTTTCAATTCGTCGAGGACTCGCTTTTATTGCTTCCTTAATAATTAGTCGAACGAGAATGGATTGGCTTGGGTTTAGAGGCTGTTTATGATTTAGCAGAAGACGTTAATTGCGAATAAGTAAAAGTAGAATACACGTTAAGTACTTCTCTCCGTCATGAAGCTATAAGAGCTGGGCTAAGGTTTAGTATCGGTGAGTTGATTGGATTTCAGTTAATCCTCTTTCGGAACAAAGAGCTATTCAGACAGAACAACTCGAGATGAGTCACTCTCACTATTTAATTATAACAAACCTATTTATGTAATCATTAATACACATTTGTTATAAAAATAGTGATTTTTTTTTGCATTATTCATTCTACATTGAAAATAATATTTCTTATAGAAATAGTTTTATGGGAGGGGGGGGGGGGTCGTTGCTTAAATTGAAAATGAATAGTTTTGGAATAAAGTGAGTCAGTCCCTTAGGGGCATCTTAAGCAAATAATATATTCCAGTTACTATAATAAATAACCTCTTTCGCCATGAAGCATTCTATTCCCTATTCTCCCTTGGTAAGAATAATTTGTAAAAAACAGAGGAAATTAAAGCTGAAAATAAGATGGCTATATGAGTAGGCCTTTATATAGGCTGAACACGGTAAATTGTAAATAAATCCGTAGATATTCGATTCAAATTTGTACTACAACATAGTACTAAATAATTGTATAATAAATATTGACTATTTATGATCCTTTAACACAAAATGACTGAGATTATTTCTCTAAACCCAAATTTGAGGGAAAATTGAGGAGGCCCTTTATGTGGAGATGGCATTTTTAGATCCCTTGTATCTGTTTTATATCCGTACGAAATTTCGTGTTTATATCTCTTTAATTCACCTTATACCGTCTGTTTGAATCAGTGGAGTGTAAATTGTGAGGTTGTATTTTGCTAGTTTTGTTTATTGCTGTCCTTTTTAAAAATGAGCAATTTGGAAGAAGTTAGTAGTGATGAACGTATTTTCAAAACTTCGAAGAAAAAAAGGAAAATTGAATCTTTTCAAGATCGCAAAAATAATAAAAATAAACGATATTCTGGTGAATAGTTTACTTCAAGAAAAGGTAGGATGGATAGTAAAAACTTTATCTCGATATTGAACTGTTGTAAACGAACCTGTCGAATTAAAGTTACTGCAATTGAGCAAGAGAATCTGTTTGATCATTTTTATAATTGTGGTGAAGTATAAGACACACTTCTTGCGGGATACCTTATAGTGCTTCATCTCACAGTGCACCAGCGCAAAAACACAGAGACATACTATGCAGCAATTCACTATTAATGTTTGCCTCAAATTTTATATTTTTTATTTTTAGAGTTTATTTAATATTTTTTAAACAAATTTTTTTGATTTCTGCATTAATTAGATCACCAAAAATTGAACTTAATTTCATCATTGGAAGTTCACGTTGCACAAGTTTCAGGTTAAATGATATATACAAATGAAATTTATTTTATTATTTATTAACGTCCACTTTTTGCAACTTAGGCTAATCGGGACGGGCTATCTACAGGTTGCCACACTTTTCTAGCCAGGGCGGGATTTTAGGACGTTATTTAATGAATTTCCTCACTAAATAATTTCCTTTGCCCAGGCAAGAATCGAACTCGCCATTCTAGGTTTGCCATGTGAGATAAAGATCAACGCTTTAACTCGCATGGCTAACCTGAGCCCCAAAAAAATGAAATTTTGCACTCACAATATCTCAATACCAGGTTTTCAGTTATCAGCCCTTTTACATAGACCTCCTCAATTATCAATTGGTTAGTTGGAAAATAAAAACAACGGCAATAGATCGTTTAAAGATGAAAAGACAGATCGGTGAACGTATGAAGACAATTAAAAAAATTAAGTCATGAGTACAACCTCAATAGGAGATTTTACTTCAGCGAAATCAGCTATAAAAGATAAGTTTGTAGTGTTTACAAAGTATAGCTTAATCGTGATAGCCTCTCTTGGTAGGTTATACGATTGTTACCTTTTGGGCGGGGGTTACAATATTTGTATTTCCCGTTGTTAAAGTCGACCAACAAGTTCCCAGAGGTGTGGAGCTATCTGTATTGCTCATAGTATTGTAAATTTGGTCCTAGTTATAAAATGAGAGTTGAGTATGGATATGACTAAGGAATAAGCATAAAACGATTAGGGCCTTTAGAAAATATCGGGCGTATCGTGGAAGTGGTGACACCTAGGAAAGTGGATGGTGCCATCAATATATTATATCATAGTTGAGGCTCAGGTTAGCTATGTTTATTAAAGTATCAGCTTTAATAAAGTGTTTGGATATGTTTAAACTAGTAAATTAAATTCTCACGTAGGCCCGGTCATTTATTTTACAATGGACCATTTTAAATAAAATACTTAGTATCAGCCAGCGAAGAAAAGCGTAAAATCTCCTTGATATCCCGTGCTAATTAGTCCTAGTAGCGTAAATGTTAAATGTTATGCACTAACGCCCGCTATATGCTACAGTAGTAACATAAAGAGGAGCTCATTTTTTAAAATAACTCATGTGTTAAGAAGTATTTTAAAGTCATTTGTTATTAAAATATTTGAAAATAATGTGTTCCAGTTAACTGTGAATATAGTATTTGAAGATAAGAAGCTATATCTGCCATGAATGTCTTTGACTCAGTCATAACACTCTCTCGACTGTCTCTTTCGCATACATTTAATTGCCATTCACCCCTTTAGTTTTAATAAAGAATCCGCAATTTTGAGTTGTATTGGGTTGTTTAAAGAAATGATTTTATTATCATTGAAATCATAATAGTTTTCAAGAAAACCATAATACCATTGGTATGTGACAAATTACTTATTTTTTAAGTACCTACATCGAATTTTAGTTATACCATAGATTAGGATTAGAAAGAAAATTCTAATTTTTTGAGCTTGGGAATTATGACCTGTTTATAACATTTTATATCATAAAATTGTACCCAATAACAAAATTGATTTACTATAAGAATTCTAATTCTAATATTGAATAATATTACTTAATCTTGGCTTACTTCATTATCGAATTAAACTGTCGAAGTCCCCCCTACCATCATCACGTATGTCGAAGAAATAATGCCAGCATGAGAAAACATGCTCCACCAAAATAAAAATAAAATATTATTTCCTTTTCTTTGTTTGTCAATTATTTTTTTACCTCCATTTTGCTCGACCAGGAGATTTATTAATATACGACAAAAGATCAGGAGAATGTAGCATGGTCATATTAATGAAAAGAAAGAGGTCTACGCTCAGTAAAACCCTGTCATTGGTCGCTAAGTAGGGAAAATTAATAAATAGAGAACAAATTTTTCACAATGAAATCATATTGGATTTATTCCTGGGCGATACACTTCATTTTCATTAGTTCGTGTGATGCTCGAGAATGTGTGAATATGATGCTTCTGTTACGATTCATATATAGCAAAGAAAAGGTGCGTAAATAGGTAAATGTCATCCTATTCACATGGAAGATCAAACTTGTTTTTGGTCATATTGACCTAGAACTGTTCAGTAGGAACCATCATCAAGTCAAGAGTGGGAACCCTTTATATTTATTTTATTTTATTTATTTATTGCTTACAAGGATTTTCCTTTTAGCAAGGAGTATGCCTTATATAATGAGGTTAGTTTTCTTTGTTTGTAGTTTATATATATATGCATATTTTCACAAACTAAGATTAAGTATTCTTCTTATTCTGGTCCCAATATTATTTATATATTCTTCAAATTTTATGGCAAGGGCCTCCAATAAACATTTATTTCTGTGAAACCTTTATTGCAACTGCCCTACATGTTTCGTGGCTTATTTGCCACCTCTTCAGGGGCAATCCCTTTTAAAAAAAATTATTACTAACATTAATTTAAAACATACCTTAATACTTATTTTGCTATATATTGTATTAGTAAGTGCCTATATCTATGATATATTTATTAAATCTAATCATAAATTGCTACTTACATTTCTGAAGTGCTAATGTAAAAGGTAAACGAGTACTTCAGAAATGTTAGTAGCAATTTATAGGTAGATTTAATAAATGTATCATAGATATAGGCTCTTACTAATACAATATGCAGCAAAAGAATTATTAAGGGATGTGTTAAATTAATGTTATTAATAATTTCTTATATATTTTTTTAAATGGGATAGCCCCTGAAGAGGTGGCAAATAAACCACGAAACATGTAGGGCAGCTGCAATAAAGGTTGCAACGAAATAAATATTTTTTATTGGAGACCCTTGCCATAAAATTTGAAGAATATATAGAATTAAGTGTCACTGACTAGAATTTACATTAAAATTTCTAGAAAAATCTAAACTAATAAGTGTCATGTTTTATTATCTTACCTAATATTAAAACATTATATTTTCAACATAATAGTTTTATTAATCAACCCCTTATATATTAGAGAGAGTGGTGTAATCCCTTATCACATCAGATTATTAGCACTAGGTCATTTGAATCCGAAACCTGAGCATGTGGTCTTGCCCGTTATAATGTACACTAGAAACTTAAGATCGCTTATAAACGACATGCCGTTGGGAATTCTTTGAAGTGCCCAATCATGGAAAAATCGGTGGGCTCTGCTAAGAATTTTAGAGACGAGAAATATCTCGCTTACTCGAAAATTCTTAGATTTCCAAGAAACTAAGTTCAAAAGAGACGAAGGTCCAGTCATTTTATGGGAGGAATAGCGATGAAAATCTGTAACATTTAAGTTGATACTAAAGTTCGGATAGTCATAGTACTAGATGAATTTACGTCATGAAGAAACCTCTACGATTTTTTTTTAAAAGGGTTAAGTTTTTATATATGAAACTCATTTGTTCATTTTCTTACATCTAGCTCTCCAACCAAGAACAGAAAGCCTCCTAGTGTCTCTAAACAGAAACGGAAAGCCGGATTCCAGAGTCATGAAAGTGCATTGAAGATTATGCAGTTAATTATTAATTAAAAATAATGTAATGTCTGAATATTTATAAGCTAAGCATATGTATTAATGAACCCTTGTTACCGCTCAGAAAAGAATATCAATTTTTTTTTTTTTTAACATTTTTTGTTCCACTGAAAATGAAGAGGGCGTCTGTCACAGTTAATTGACTGAAGTATTTATTTATCCTGCAAATGAAGAGCAAGGTTTGTATAATTCTCTCAAGAAAGTGTTCTTTTTGTCTACTGTAACTCGACAGGACTTTTGACTTCTTTGCAACTTTGCCAATTACGACTGGAACTTACTGCTTAATACCTTAAGAAAACTTACTTCCACAGAGAACAACTCTTTCTTGCTATAAGCCCTACATTTTTAAAGTTCTCCAAAACTTTAATAATTCTTTCGCAAAATTTTAAATTCTTTCGTGCACACTTATAAAAAGTTTATCACCCTTAACAAATGCAGAATATTAGTTTCTGAATTCATTAGTATGAATTTACTCTAAATTACTATTTCTGTGTGTTATCATGAGCATTAATATACTTATTTGGTTATTAATACTTTGGAATAATGTTTAAGCAGAAAAAACTGAAATTATCCTAAACGTAATGTTACCCTTTATAAATAATTAAAATAATTGTTTTGCTAAAATCTTATGCACAATGCACAATATACTCCAAAATTGTATCAGACTAGGTTTTTTATAGTCCTACCCTAATCCCCGTTAGTCTGTGGATACAAGTAATAGAAGTATAGATAGATACGAATAGATTTCTTCATGACGAGTGTAAGAATATATATATATATATATATATATATATATATATATATATATATATAAATAATTGTAACCTCTGTCTACATTGACTTTTTTCTTGAAATGTCACGATACTTTTTGTTTCACATGTCATAGACACGATATCTGTTTTTTACTTTTTCACGCATAAACGGCTGAACCGAATTTTATGAAACTTGGTATGTATATTACTACTAACTCAACTTAGACTTTATGCTATATTATATATACAAATTTCCTGTAATGCCCATCGATCCTACCTAGGAGACTACCAAATTGAGGTCCGCTCAAAATTATATGTGCATGTAGCGGTTACTTTTTTAAAAAATAAAAAAACATATGATAGATAAAATTAACACCATTGCTTGAAAAAACATATGATATAAAAAAATTATCTTAGTGTTACGTTACCATCAAAAAGTGCGTGTATCTCACAAGAGCCTAAACTCAGAAACATTTTAAAAAAGGAACTGTTGTGTGCCCGCCTTGACCGTTAAATGTAATTTGTAGTGAACATGAGTGGAACGCCTACAAGGACGCTTAGCCGCCTCTAGCACCAGTGAGTCACATATTATATTTACAAAAACAATCTCAGCTGGGTCGAGGTTGATAACCAACTATAGGTTATGGTGTTAGCATGTGTTTATAGGTTGATAACCTATTTCTTTTATTTTTTCAAATATAAGCGTTACATAAAATTACTGGTTAAGTTCATGTCTTAATATAACAACCTGACATGCATATATATATATATATATATATATATATATATATATATATATATATATATATATATATAAAATTATAACCTCTGCCTGTACATTGATTTTTTTCGCGAATTTTGACGATAACTTTTCGTTTCACATGTCATAGACACCACAACTGCAGTTTGTTTCTTTCGTGTGTTTGTTTGTTTGTTACCTTTTCACGCATAAACGGCTGAACCGGATTTTATGAAACATGGTATTATAATACTACTAACCCAACTTAGACTTTAGGCTATATTAATTTTTTCTGAGACAAACAGGAGTGGGGGTTATTAGGGAGGCCTTAAATTAAAAATAGCGACATTTCGTTTCCTATTGGGTATTCGGCAAATGTGCACATAACAAAAGTTGTTTATTTTTTGATTTAGAGTAACTTTTGTTATATACACTTTCGTCGTATACCGATGTGTAAATGCGTTATACGCTAAAAATTATTGCGGGAGTCAACTAAATAAAACACGGTATGTATATTAGCTCTAAAGCCTTCATTATAATAAGGGCCAATATTTCTAGGGACGGGCAGGAGTAGAGGTTGTAAGGGAGGCCTGAATTTAAAAATAGCGGTATTTCGTTTTCTATTCGTTTTTCTGCAAATATGCACATGACAAAAGTAGTTTATTTTTTTATTTGAAGTAACTTTTGTAATATTCACTTTTGTCTTATAACAAAGTATAAACGAGATATACACTAAAACTTTAGCGTGAGCCAACAATTTTATTGGGCACTAACGATTGAACCGAACTTAGCAAAACTCGGTAGTTTAATTAGCATTAATTCTTCCATGATTATAAGCTATATTAAAATTTTTAGGTCCAAACGGGAGTGGGGGTTATAAGGGAGGCCTGAAATAAAAATTCGCAATATTACGTTGTCTATTTGTTTTTCAACAAACTTGCACATAACAAAAGTTGTTTACTTTGTTATTTAGAGTAACTTTTCTTTTATACACTTTTTCGGGAACAACATATGAATCAAGTAATTTGCGTAAAAATATTGATATGCTCAACAATTCTTTCCAATATGAACTACCAGGGTGAGGTACCTGGAAATTATTAATTCAAATCAGCGTTATTATTTTGACCTTAATAACTCAATGCTATGCATAATGCACAGGAGACGGACAATATGGAGGACAGTAAAGTCTTACATAAAAAAATAATTTTATTATTAAAAAATTCACAGTAACGACGGGTATAAACCCCAAACACTGGGGCGGGTAAATGACAAAATATTGTGCTAAGTAAAGCCTTGCCAATAAAATACCATCACGATTCAGCCTCAAATGAATTCCCGGGCGAAGCCGGGTATCTGAGCTAGTATATATATATATATATATATATATATATATATATATATATATATATGAGCAGACACACACATTATCACCAACGCATCACAAAACCAAAACAGCAATATTTGCTCTTTACCAACACTTATGCGTTCTTTTTCTAAAGTTTTAATACTGGAAAAATGTAATTTAAATTAATAGTTTATTTATTTACATTTACATATGACATTCTACGAAATATATGTATTTTTTACAGTATTTGTTTTTGAATAACATGTACACAAAAATAGCTTACCTCAATGCAAATTTCAAAATTCAAACTTGAAATTTAAAATAAATAATTAAATTTAATGCATGGATGTAATTGTTTGAAACATAGTATTACATTCGTCTTTAAAAATGGGACCAATATGTCACTAATCTCTAATTGTGACGCTTTGGTTTCTACACACAAAAGGTTACATTGCACTTCTTAGAATGGCTGTAAGCATATATTGTCTAAGTACCATCTACATTTCCTCAACTTTCATAGCTACGTTTTTAGCAAAATACCATAAGTCATTCCTGAAATACAAAGTAGACCAATACAACATATTATTATCGAGACTGATTGTAATAGTAGCATTGCGTTCCTTACACAGTTCGTATTTATGTGTTTTGTATACACATAGATTTACTGAAGTTAGCTTCTTCTAGTTTTAAGCCCAAGACAAGCTAGGTATATGAAATAATAAACATATACAAAGCAAAAGTTACAATGCTTAATTTAACCATCACATCATTGATGGAGAGGTTCTCTTCATTCTCTCTGTCTCTCTCTCTCTCTCTCTCTCTCTCTCTCTCTCTCTCTCTCTCTCTCTCTCTCTCTCGCACTCTCTCTCTCTCTCAAAATATATATATATATATATATATATATATATATATATATATATATATATATATAAGTAAATACACTTCAATAAAATTATTTTATACATTTTAAATGAAATAAGCCTTTTTAGAGGGAGTTTGTTATCTATATGTGCTTTGCTCTCTGTCTCTCTCCCTCTCTTTCTCTCTCTCTCTCTCTCTCTCTCTCTCTCTATATATATATATATATATATATATATATATATATATATGTGCGAATGTGTGTTTATACCGGCCCTTTTAACACATCTTGATGGTGAACGTTGTGATTGACAGTTAAATTTGATATTAAAGTTTTTCAAATAATGTATAGCTCATTTTTTCACTGGCTGAATCATTCGGAGGAATTGATGTGGAATCGTAAATATTATCAATTTTTCTGCCTTTGTTCATTTTGCTGAAATATGAAATTGTTTTTATGTTATTTCGTTTTGAGAGAACTCCCTTTCAAGGGATACTTATGCGCATATTACAAAAAATACTGACGATCAACGAGCTATGAAACTAACCCTGACTTAGTACAATTCAAGTCTTTAATGTTTTGTTTCTATTTATCTAAAAACATATTTCTTGGAAGATTCTGATGTGTTCTGTTCAATCTAGTCCTTATTTCAACTTCACTGTGATTTATATAATTTGACCCATTCTTCGGAAATTTTAGTGTGACGATCACAAGCCGTTTCTTATGCAAATTGGTTTGTCTTATCTGTACTCTACGTGTCATGGAACCAGTTGCGTTTATTTTCGAATTGTTGAAGCTATTGCACTCTTTTAGCAGATTTTCATCAGGAAATCAGCTTCTGAGGTTGTACTCATGACGCGATTATTGAAAACTTTCCTCAAATTTCCATCGATCCTATCTAGTAGTTGATGAAAATGTGGTCCGTTCAAAATTATATATATATATATATATATATATACACACACCCACACACACACACACACACACACACACTTGTCTGTTACCGCTCTAGCGGTCGCAATTCTTATTTGATAGTAACCAAAGTCGAAATCCTTTCATGTAAAACTGGCTGAAATCGAACACGTGGGAGAGGGGATTTATAGGGGAGGAATTTCGAATATTCGAAATATCTCCGTTATTATACGTCGGATCGAAAAATGATATAGAACCAATCGTTTCGCTAATGTAATGTTCTATAAATGCCGTTAAGTAGGTTTTTCATGGTTTTTGATTATTAACCAAGATATTTGCATTTATTAGTTTTCGGCCTCTGGTAAAGCCCCAATCTGACTCATGTCATGTCAACAATAAGGTGTTATATTATGAAACAGTTTATTTGGAGCCTAAATATCAAATATTGTTCCCATTGGACTTTTACTTTTTGAGATAAATGCAAATATGTGACGCAGCTTAGTTAACGCAGCCCCTGGGTGATGGACTTTTAGTGGATCTTTGGCGTGGTTTTCATGTTGTTGGCAAAGTTTTTTTGTTTTTTTTTCCTTTTCTTTAAAAGTGAGGTCAATATCTCTTAACAATCATAAAAGACTGACTCGTTTCCGGAAATTCACTGGTTTTCTGTGCCCTACTACTTCAGAATAACTTACATGAAAGACATCAGACAGAACCGTCAGAGGCAATTTGGATATGCTAAGTAATCGAAGCGTTAGAGAGTATAAGAGAATAAGCTGGCTACGAACTTAATATTGAGTCTATGATCACTAGATATTTATTAGTGAAATGAGTATCTGAGTGATAATGTTTAAGGTCACTTTTGAATTCGAGGAGCCAATTTATTTCGATTTTCGTTTATCTGGCTATGTAAAGAAAATGTTTAGTTAGCGAAATTACGCAAAAATGGTTATGCCAGTATAAAATTGTGACATTTATGGTTGGTCGACGAAAATCCATTTTTGGAATGATTCACGCTCTATCTTCAGGATAAACGTTGCTATTTTGATCTGAACATCAGTGAATCTGATTTTCTAGTAATACAAAGCCGGTTCTGAAGATGTCAAGTAAAAATCGGTATGGGTTTACGAAAGTTGATCGGACGTTATCTATGATAAGGAGGGCAAGAGTTGAGGAGTGATTACCTTTAGCTCGAATTCCTGCCGGCTTCTCGGAGCAATACTACATGAACGGAGGGCTTGTAGCGGGGGTGTAAGTAGGGAGGCGGTGCTTGCTAAGTGCGCATGCCCTCTCAGACCACCCCCTGCCCCCTTGATCGTATCGGAAAACCTAACCCCCTTCAAGATGAACGTCATCCCCTCCCCTCGCTCCCTCTACTCCCCAGTGATCGTCATTAGAAAGGGGAAAAAACTCCTGAGGGTGAAGCGAAAGGAAATAAAAGAGAGGGGGGAAAAAAGCGCACCGGAAAAGGAGCTCTCTGAACGACGCGCCCGGATGATATTCAATATTTGCTCATGTTGAGTTTCTCAGATTCCTGAATCCATCTTGCTTTAATTGGGTAAACAAACCTTGTCCCATGTGGGTACATTTCATATCTAGAGTAAATAATGGTTAAGAAATATAAGTATAAAACCTTTTTTTCGCAACAGTCGTTTCTTCCTAAATAAATACTGATTCTTCACACATATTCACAAATTAATACCATTCCTCTTCATTAAGTAAATATTCCCTCGTCCTTATAATACCGCATGTTCCTATTGATTTATCAGCCTTAAAGGAACTTCATATTTTTAAAAAACACAAAATGTAAAAGACGAAAAAAGTGATGGTAAAGGGGCCAAACTAATTTGTTTGCTTGAATATTTTTTAATCCCCCCTTTAAAAAAACCTCTTTGCTTTAGACTCCATTTTCGTAGAAAGAAGTATACACCATAGCTATGTTTTTTCTGACATGGAAGACGAGTAAAGTACCAGTCACGGGTGGTGCAGGTATTCCTGCAGATACCAGAAGTGGTAGAAACCCTCCCTGCCAGTCACAAGAATCGAACAAGAGTCCTCCCTTTCACGCAGATATGTTCGTTTAAATATAAATCCCTTATCTATAGTAACAGCATATTACTTGAGAATAATAAAGCAGTTAAGACAAGTTTCAGGACTGGATATTTTGGGATTATTGACGGATGTATGCTCATCTTAATACATTAAAAGGCTATCTTAATATTCACATACTCAAGAATGAAGTCTATGGGTTTGCTACCGTTCGGCAAAACAGACATGAGCCTAGCAACGATAAAAGGTTTACTAGTATAAAGGTTTCTTGTTGCAATAGTATGATGTTGATGGCTACAATGTTACCTGGAAAGGAAATCCGCAGTGAAAGATGCGTCGCCCTTACAGCCATGCTACGTACCAATCAGACCATACTTGGACCGGCGTTCAGCATTCCACCCACAATTCTTACAATTCAAGGGCCAAGCTAAAAGGTGAGATCACTATTGAGGTAAAGCTACCTACTGCTTATGAGATCCTGGACAGGACAAACCCAGTTTTGTGAAGTATTCGTGGCAGCTGGTCGCCTAACGTGCTGATGGGTATCACCTCTTCATCGACGTCCGACAGGCCTATGACAGTAAATACAGGTCAAACTTGTTAGCGGCCTTACGTTTCCTTGTCACAGCTTCAAGATCAATGGCAGCGATGATTACTTTTTTTCCATAGTCTTAATAATTGGATTGCAACATCTTGAGACGAATGAACTGACGCATTATAAATAAAATATTAATAATGATTTAGGACACATAAATACTTCTTCCTAGAGGTATTAATGGAGATCTGTCTGAAGAAATGTGATTTTTCCTACTTTCTGGCGACTTTCGCAACGGATTGGAAAACCGATAGCAAACGTAATGAAGGAAATAGTTTGAACATTTAATTTCTAATAAGAACCTATCATAATTTCAAATTCCACATTTCATTTGAGGTGACACCATATTGTTAGACGTTTGAAGTTCTAGGCAAAATGACGTATTACATGTTCAAACCTTATCTTCTCTATTGATACTAGTCTTAAAGAGGCACTCTTTTTTAAAATAAATTTTACTATAAGTTTGTGTCAAGTTGTTTTTTTCTTGCAATGCTTCTTTCTAATGATATAAATAGCTTGAAAAGAGTGATTTATTGCCGACTTTGGCAATTTAGGCCTTTATGAAGAAAGTCACCAGTATAAAATTGTTTTGAAATTCCATTTTCTATAAGAATCCTTCCTTAAAAGCGTTTTTCCATGGTAACTACAGGGGTAGGTGTGCTGGAGAAGAACTGGACGAATTTAGGAAGTCATTTTCAACTTCAAAAGAAATTTTATTGTCCACACAAGACGACCAAGTGTCAACATTCTCAAAACTCTTGAATAAATGGGGTCGGGCAGGAGTTTGAAACACCCTATACATGTAAGGGCAAGATTATACGGGTATGGGACTTATTTGGACTTGATACATTAAAATATTTTGAAAATGAGTTTAATAGGGGTGAGGAGTATAACACTATAAGGAATTTTGTTAATATTTTAGTTTAAAAAACCGGTTAGTACATATGTAGAAAATAATAAGGGATAAGTCTACAACGAGACTTATATACAAGCATGTCAAAATGACGTAATATGTCACATAGGTATCCTCCCTAAAGCCTTCCTGGGTCGATATTAACCGGCTAAATTGATGTTATATATTAACGTCCACTTTGTGCAACTCAGGCTAATCGGGACGGGTTAACCACAGGTTACCACCCTTTCTAGTCAGAATGGGACTCATGATTTTATATAGTAAGCTTGTCATTTAATAAATTCCTATTGCACCCATTGGGATAGAACTCACGTCTCTAGATTTACCATGTCCATTAATATTCTATGTGCCTTAACTGACAAGGCATTTAAAAGAAATTCTATAAAACGGTTATGTTCCTCAAAATAAGAAACGGGTACTATGTAATGTTTATAACTTTGAAACGGGAAGTTGGAAAAAGTTTTCTTGGTCGTTTTCGAAGTGGAAGTAGTATTATTATTATTATGCCTACAAAATACCAATACACGTGCCCCTATCCCCCTCCCTCTGATATTTGGAATAGCAATCAATGTCTGGGCAAGGTCTAAAATGTTTTTTATATGGATATATAATACGTGTAAAATTAAATTTATTTAATTAAAAACTTTCTTAATATCCAATACTATAAATATGTTTTAGTACCCTGTTGAATAACTAAAATGTATATAGGCTCTTGCATACGATACGTAGTTACGCACTAAATGCAAATGAATGAAACCAGTTTTACTTTTCTCCATTGACAGAAGGTCCGTATAAAGGCCTCATGGAACTAGTTCCAGAGCAGATCCTGGGACTTTAACCTGACCGCTGAAGAAACCCCCACTGCTGGAGTGGCTGGAGAAGAAGATGAGTTATACGCGTCTCCAGCAAGAGAATGGCAGCTATGCCGGCTTTTTCCCAAAGGTAAAAACCACTTTTCCGCTACCAGGGCAGGATTCCAATATGGCAGATTGCTGTTTTATTTATGACCCGTTCTGCCCCGCCTTTTCTTGTTTTTTTCTTTCTTTTTTTGGGGTGTGTGTTTTTTTCTTTATTCTCGATTTGCCGCACTCCCTGTTTATATCAAGAAGAGCCTTCGGGGGTTTGGCTGCTCTCCTTCTTTTTGCCCCTGCTTCTTAAGTCGAATCCAAACAATGCCCTCGCACCGTTATCCATGCCTTCTTTAGAGGCGGAACCTTGTTTTCGTTTCCTTTTTGGAACAAGGAGGATTTATCTCCACGAATAAATGTTTGACCTTTCAACCCATGTTTGTATATTTTCTTCAGCGCACACGCAATTATTGAAATAATTTCAATTACGTTTAAAATATTTTATGTTATGAAATCCTTCTTCACTGAACCTGTTGCACCATAGTTAATTGATGAAATCAGAGATATTAAGTTAATTTTCTTATAATTTTTATAAAAATGATTTACAAATGTAATGTTAAATTTGCTGGATGAAGAGTAGGTTTTGTGCAATTCCACTGCAAATAATTCATTTGAGCAAGCTGTTGGTTCCATACAGCAATTAAAAATACTAAAAAGAAGGGAAACATTGTATTATATATGGAAATAAATTACCCATAAATTTAATACGTTTAGAACTTCCCAAATGTTAAATTTTAATGAAATTTTCAATTAAAAAAAACAAGGATAAAACACGATACATTTGTAATAATATGTAAAGAAAATAAGGGCTTGCGAAAGCTCAACACTTTAGTCTACACCTCAATGTCAACTTCTCCATGTCAATTTTTGTACATAATGATGCAATATTGAATTTTCAGTACGAACAAATATAGTTTCTGTTGATGCCATGCTAAAGACTTTACGCCTAAACCACGAGATTTACATTTAGCAGCTAAAGGAGAAATCCAATCTGTCTACCGTCCTTCCTATCTGATTTGGTATTACATTTTTTGATGAGTAGACGTACATTCACGACATATGGCACTTATATGTACGTCGCTTCTCTTGATATATAGTTATATTTACAAAATTCATCTAGGTCTCTAGATGAAAGGCCCAAATGAGAAGGACATAGATTTGTTTTGCCTCTGTTCCCGTATATTGTTATATATCATTAGAAAACTTCGAATATGTATCAATAAGAAACAGTTGGTAATTGAAAATGGCAAATATATAGATTAATCAAAATCCCAATACTATGCTCTACATCCATATCATTTACGGTCTCCTTGTCAAGGTCCACATACTGCACAATTTCCATATACCTAATGCTCCACATTATACACAATTTCCACTTTAAACAAAATCCCAATACTATGCTCTAATCCATATCATATTTTGTCTCTCTGTCAAGGTCCACATCATACACAATTTCCACATAATGCTCCACATTATACACAATTTCCACTTTAAACAAAATCCCAATACTATGCTCTACATCCATATCATTTACGGTCTCCTTGTCAAGGTCCACATCATACACAATTTCCACATAATGCTCCACATTATACACAATTTCCACATAATGCTCCACATTATACACAATTTCCACATAATGCTCCACATTATACACAATTTCCACTTTAAACAAAATCCCAATACTATGCTCTACATCCATATCATTTACGGTCTCCTTGTCAAGGTCCACATCATGCACAATTTCCACATAATGCTCCACATTATACACAATTTCCACTTTAAACAAAATCCCAATACTATGCTCTACATCCATATCATTTACGGTCTCTCTGTCAAGGTCCACATCATGCACAATTTCCACATAATGCTCCACATTATACACAATTTCCACTTTAAACAAAATCCCAATACTATGCTCTACATCCATATCATTTACGGTCTCTCTGTCAAGGTCCACATTATACACAATTTCCACTTTAAACAAAATCCCAATACTATGCTCTACATCCATATCATTTACGGTCTCCTTGTCAAGGTCCACATCATACACAATTTCCACATAATGCTCCACATCATTCACAATTTCCACATTAAACAAAAATTCCAATTCTAAATTCTACATTGGTATCATATACGGTCTCCCTATCAAAGTCCACATTGTACACAATTTCCACATAAATACTCCACATTATACACAATCCCAATACTAAGTTCTCCATCCGTATCATATTCGTTTTCCATATCAAGCTCCAGCGAATACAATCCCCATATAAAGCTCTATTTCATCCTGAATATCCTTTCCAAGCTTAACGCCTTGAACTATCTCCCTTAGATACTCAATATTCATTCAGTCATCATATCAATCGTCATTATCCATAATCAAGATAACATATGGAACTCCTTATACAATAGTCCCTGTAAAGTTTTATATCAATGCATTTCATTTCGGGAAATGACATTTTGTGAATTTTTTAGCTAATGGACATTTGTTCTTCGGTGAAAGTGCAAAACGAGATATTATTTTTCGACTTAATAGTAATCAAGAATAGGGATAGCATTACCTACTATGAAATGTGCTAAAAATATTTCAAGCCTTTTCGAGATCTAACTTAGTATCTGGAACTGGCCTGATCGATATATAGCAATATATCATAAGCAGCAATTTAGAACAACTTTAGTTCATTGAGGACACAAATATAAATGAAGGAATAAGAATGTACACGATAAAACAGACACGGCATTAATGTACAATTGAAATGATCACCAGTGAGTAGTGTTTGCCTAATGTGCAATGTATTCTTCTTAGTTTCTTCGACAGTTAGCTTTCTTCAAGATCTGCACTAAATGTAGTTATTTTATCACTAGGTTTTTGTTAACATTTTAGTTTTTTAGTTTGGAAGTTTTTAGCCGGTACACACAATGAGGCCGCAATTATTGATAACTCCATATGTATCATTTTTCTTACTAATGTGCAATAACACATTTCTTTCAGATATCGTGGTCTGTTATTTTTCAGTTGTTTTTACGCAATAGATTTTCCCCTATAACTAACTACTTCCAGTTTTGAATTAATATTTATTTAAAGGTCAAAAAGTCTACAAATTCCACTTGAATGCTAACAAATATTTTTTTTAGTTAAATGGAGACGAACACTGTTTATATGCCCTTATAGCAGTTCCTGTACCCAACTACAATCCATAAATGAAACAATAATCACCAAAATATTCATAAAAATTATTAAAATAGACTTTATTTCGGAGGTTTCCTTCCTCATTTGTGTAACTGCCTAATGAAGCATGTTGTAACACTGGAGAAATATTGTTGGAGCACACCCGAACCGCTGAAGTCTATGCGATTCCAAAAATCAAAGACAATATTTTTAATTATTCTTAACATTGTAATTTAATTTAAATATTACACGCGCTCAATGTCCTATTGAAGACTACAGAACCCCCTCTATTAACTGCGCCACAGAACTTATAATCTCATCTGTAAATTTAGAGAAAGAAATATCTGAGTCCAGTGACAAGTCTTCTTTCCATAGGTTCGAAAGATAAGTGAATTTTTATGGTAATGAAGGGCATGTCCTAAGATATCTTCATGCCTATATATGTAGTCTTGAGAGAAAGCGAAGGGGAAAATAAAATAGAGTAAAGGAGGAATGATTGTAAGGGGGAACTAGCGATAGGAGGGTGGAACAGCCCGGGGTAAGAGTGAAGAAAGAAGCAGGGGCAGGAGGGGTGGTTGCTATGACAACGGCGACATCTCCCAAGTGGGGGTAGTGACGGCGAAAATCATTACCCACCTCTACTCCAGTCCCTACCCCTCGATCCCCATCACTATATGTCATCTTCGTACTGACGTAAAACCTCAGGCTAACACATTATCCAGGAGGATTTCAGGAAGATTTCATGATATCAAGAAAACTTGGCCCGACCATGATCAGACGCTAGAAGCAAAAACGTCCACAACGAACAAGCAGAAGGAAGATTAGATATGAACGTTGCAAAATGGTGCGTGGAACCAAAGTGTCGGTCGATACCAAACGTAACCCCGCATTTATAACGAATTGTGTGGACCACACTGGGGATTTTAGTCAAACCTCACATTAAAAAACATACAAAGTTTCAGCATGCAAAGGTGTGTGATATGCTATTTCTCATTGTATTTGATATTTCTCCCATAAATAGAAACCTGTAATCAAGATTTGAAATTGAAAGCGAGATGTTTAGTGAAACATATTATGAGAACAGGTGGGAAAAACTGAAACAAATTCATTAATATTCCAATTAGGACAAAATATAAAAAGTAACAATGACCAACAATAATTCTTATTAATAGAGAGATACTCTTTTAAATATCACCACTCCTCTATACCTCGATTCCCTATGGTCCGATGTTAGCTATTGTCGAGCTAGATATTTAGCTTTACACAAATTCATTTCGTTAAACAAATCTCCAAAATATAGATCATTTTTTGTGGGGAACAATTAATGATGACCGTGTGGATTAAGTACATGGATTCAAGTTCCGCTGCACTCAGAAAGGTGAGGGTAAAAAAAAAAAATAGAACCATCTCTATCAAGGCAGAATGTAATTCAGCAGGACGATAGCTGGCTGCGTTTAAGAACGATACTAAAAGTATCTGCAGTCTAGTGAGCAAATCGTTTTGACAACATTGATGTTACTCAGACTTTCCTAGATCTCGGTAACAGGTAAGCTGGCCACTCATGAACTGACCACACGCCTTCCTTCAGATCAGACAGCCACTTTTGACCAGGTGTAAAATGACATCCGAACGGTGTGCAATATATTTTTTTCTGAGCACTCTTAACAACAGGTTTCCTGGCCAATCGACCATTCTTCGCATCATAGATGATTTCAAACACTCCATAGTCCATCAGTTCGGGTTTGCACTTCATCCCCTATCCCTGCAGCTTTCTTAGACCACCAAATATATTTCAGTGGCCTTCTCCTACAGACCGGCAGAGCTCTCCTGTTTTCCTTGAGAGACCATGTTTCTCTGTCATTGTTCCCATAATCCACTTCTTGTAGTATTGATTAGATGCCTCTGTTTCCTGAGGATTTCCCCGTATTTAGTTCTGATATTGCACCATGAACCGTAAGTAACTATCCATCCCAGGTATTAAACAACCTATTGTGCAACAAAGAATTTTAAACTTCCCAAATTTTATAGGACCAGCACTCATCCCTCTGTCAGCGTTTAGTTTCTCATATTCATTGCCTTTTCCACACACGCAGCCATATATATATATATATATATATATATATATATATATATATATATATATATATTTAAATACGTAGGAATTATTTTGAATACCATTGGTAGCTCTTGGTGCTGAAAAGTGTTCCAGATGAGCTTTCTTCATTTACTTTATTTTCATGATTGGGGAAGAGAGAGAGTATGATAGTGGGAAAGACAGTGGATGAAAGAGAGGCAGAGGTAAGGTAGGGAGAGGGAGAGAGGGGCGAGTGAGTTGGAGAGGCAGAGGTAAGGTAGGGAGGTAGAGGGAGAGAGGGGGCGAGTTAGTTGGAGAGGCAGAGAGAGGTAAGGTAGGGAGAGGGAGAGAGGGGCGAGTGAGTTGGAGAGGCAGAGGTAAGGTAGGGAGGTAGTGGGAGAGAGGGGCGAGTGAGTCCGAGAAGCAGAGTTAAGGTAGGGAGGTAGGGGGAGAGGGGCGAGTGAGTTGGACAGGCAGGGGTAAGGAACGGAGGGAGAGGGAGAGAGGGGTGAGTGAATTAGGGAGGCAGAGGTAAGGTAGGGAGAGGGAGAGAGGGGCGAGTGAGTTGGAGAAGCAGAGGTAAGGTAGGGAGGGGGAGAGAGGGGCGAGTGAATTGGAGAGGCAGAGGTAAGGTAGGGAGAGGGAGAGAGGGGTGAGTAATTGGAGAGGCAGAGGTAAGGTAGGGAGAGGGAGAGAGGGGTGAGTAATTGGAGAGGCAGAGGTAAGGTAGGGAGAGGGAGAGAGGGGTGAGTGAATTGGAGAGGCAGAGGTAAGGTAGGGAGGGGGAGAGAGGGGCGAGTGATTTGGAGAAGCAGAGGTAAGGTAGGAAGGGGGAGAGAGGGGCGAGTCAGTTGGAGAGGCAGAGGTAAGGCAGGGAGGGAGAGGGAGAGAGGGGGGAGTGTGTCTGAGAAGCTGAGGTAAGGGAGGGAGGTAGGGGGAGAGATGCGCGAATGAGTTGGAGAGGCAGAGGTAAGGTAGGGAGAGGGAGAGAGGGGCGAGTGAGTTGGAGAGGCAGGGGTAAGGTAGGGAGGGAGAGGGAGAGAGGGGCGAGTGAGTTGGAGAGGCAGAGGTAAGGTAGGGAGAGGGAGAGAGGGGCGAGTGAGTTGAAGAGGCAGAGGTAAGGTAGGGAGGTAGAGGGAGAGAGGGGCGAGTGAGTTGGAGAGGCAGAGGTAAGGTAGGGAGAGGGAGAGAGGGGTGAGTGAGTTGGAGAGGCAGAGGTAAGGTAGGTAGAGGGAGAGAGGTGCGAGTGAGTCTGAGAAGCAGAGTTAAGGTAGGGAGGTAGGGGGAGTGATGCGCGATTGAGTTGGAGAGGCAGAGGTAAGGTAGTGAGTGTGAGGGAGCGAGGTGCGAGTGTGTTGGAGAGGCAGAGGTAAGGTAGGGAGAGGGAGAGTGGGGCGAGTGAGTTGGAGAGGCAGAGGTAAGGTAGGGAGAGGGAGAGTGAGTTGGAGAGGCAGAGGTAAGGTAGGGGAGAGGGAGAGAGGGGCGAGTGAGTTAAAGAAGCAGAGGTAAGGAAGGGAGGGAGAGGGAGAGAGGGGTGAGTAATTGGAGAGGCAGAGGTAAGGTAGGGAGAGGGAGAGAGGGGCGAGTGAGTTGTAGAGGCAGAGGTAAGGTAGGGAGGTAGAGGGAGAGAGGGGCGAGTGAGTTGGAGAGGCAGAGGTAAGGTAGGGAGGGGGAGAGTGAGTTGGAGAGGCAGAGGTAAGGTAGGGGATAGGGAGAGAGGGGCGAGTGAGTTGGAGAGGCAGAGGTAAGGTAGGGAGGTAGAGGGAGAGAGGGGCGAGTGAGTTGGAGAGGCAGAGGTAAGGTAGGGAGAGGGAGAGAGGGGCGAGTGAGTTGTAGAGGCAGAGGTAAGGTAGGGAGGTAGAGGGAGAGAGGGGCGAGTGAGTTGGAGAGGCAGAGGTAAGGTAGGGGATAGGGAGAGAGGGGCGAGTGAGTTGGAGTGGCAGAGGTAAGGTAGGGAGAGGGAGAGAGGGGCGAGTGAGTTGGAGAGGCCGAGGTAAGATAGGGAGGTCGAGGGAGAGAGGGGCGAGTGAGTTGGAGAGGCAGAGGTAAGGTAGGGAGAGGGGCGAATGAGTTGGAGAGGCAGAGGTAAGGAAGGAGGGAGAGCGAATTGGAAAACGATAAGACTATGGAACCCCTTGAAAAAACCACAATTTTTAGTAACTAATTTTTATAGCCCAACCCAGAACATATTATTATTTTTGAACAATTAACCTAAGCACTTAAAAACTGCTGTTCATATATATATATATATATATATATATATATATATATATATATATATATATATTCGTAAAAATAATGTTATATCAACCGAGAAATGACAGAGAGCATATTTTAATTTCTCTACCTTTTTTAAACTAAATAAATCATTACATTGTGAATGTTTAAATTAATGATGCCTATACCCTGTGATTACTTGGATATCCCACACAACAACTAAAAGACAGGAACGTAACACACGATTCCATCAACTTTACGTACTGCTAAATAGAAGATCTCACTTGTCTAACGAAAAGAAACTAACAGTATGCAAGCTACTACTTTTACCAATATGGACCTACGCAATTGAAGTGTAGAGTACAGAAAATTCGAACATCAGACGCATCCAGATCTTCCAATCCAAAGTCCTGCGCACCATAGTAGATGCTTCGTATTATTTTACAAACCAAAGCCTCCATTATGATCTTAATATCCCATTTGTAAAGGACCCAATTTCCTTAAAATTCAGAAAATTTCACAGCAGGCTATCCAATCATCCTAATCCAGAAGTCCCTTCCCAGTACCACTCATCCTTATTCCCTCCAAGGCGCCTCAAAAGACAATGGCCCAGAGATCTCCTCCTTCTATAAGTGTAAAGTGAAGTGGCTATTTTCTTATCAAGTGCCATTCCTCTTGACTTCCTTTCCAGGCAGGGAGATGCTGCTGCTCTCATTGTGGTGAATAGGTGTGGCTTCTGCCAAGAGTGATTGAGGACTATTGTATTGTACATATCACACATTACCAAATGCATTTAAATTCAGACTGTAATATTCTTAATAAAATAAAATAAAAATATATATCCTGTGGGTTCGTGTCTGTAGAGTTCTGTATGTCGAATATATTACTCTCTTCATATAAAACACTGATCGCGAATCCTCCTTGGAGGCTGCTAAATAATGCTGTAATATAATATATATTCATATATATAATGTTATGGAATATATATGTTCCAGGTAGGATCAATACACATTTGAAGACATTTTAGGAAGTTCGATTAATGAATAAATAGTGCTGAAACAGCTGATTTCCCCTATTGTGGAAATGCAATATCCATTATGATCTAACATGAAGAAGCAACAGTAATGGTGAATCAAGAGTTTCCTCACGCGCAGTCAATATCGGCGGGAGAAAGAAGAAAAAGAACCACTCAGGGAAAGAAAGCAAACAAGAACAAAGAGATAAAAAAAAAAAAGGTATTGGAATAAGAGATGAAAGAAATGTTATGTGAGACTAGAGGCAATCAGTGCGAGGTTGCATTCCTAAGCTGTGTAATTGGCAGAGTGTTCTTGTTACGTTTATGTGGAAATGATAGGTGGCGCAGAGGGTTTATAGCCTCTCTTCTCTTTCTTTCAAAGCCGCAAATCTCAATCACCGCTTCATTCCCAACACCATTTTGCAACAAGCCTTGATTTACGGCGAAAATTAGCAATTACAGTCAAAATAATAGGCTGAGATAACTATATTTACGTTTTATCATACTATTAGAGAATTCTACAAAACATTTACTCAAAATGTACCTGAATTACTCAAGAAAGTATGGCAATTTGTAAATAGAAGACGTACAGTAACGTCTCTGAAGATGATACCTTACTGAACCAAAATTTACTCTGTACTAATATATTGTTGCGATCTGGCTGCGGCTACATGCACTGGAAGCTGTAAGATGATAATTCCCACACCCAAATCACTTACATGAATTTAGGAAGGGCTCACCAACAATTGACTCAAGTCAAAATTTAAATATATATAAATTAATGTATAATTAAATAGTCGCCAATAATGAATATTAAATGAAGAGATGACTTTTAATAATATAAAGGGGGACACTTTAATACTAGATTACAATTAAAGCACTTAGTTGTTTTTATAGAAGTTCTCTATAAGACTCTGCCGTGAGATATAATGAAGGGGAGAAGTGTTCTGATTAAGGCAGCTGAAGCAAAGCTGAAGGATTAGCAAGATGTCCTGGACCAAGGTCTGCTGTCTAGAGTGTCTGAGATATGACTGCTTTTAATCCTTCGCCACATCGTCCTTATATAAATAAGGTGAGCCGATGTCGCCCTTTGACCCCGCCAATCTAAATATGCTCAAAAAGTGTATTTAACGAGAAATTATTATCGAAATTCATCCATAATATTAATTAGTGTATCGATGTTAAGAGCTTATAATGTTGACATAAAAATCCATCGGCGTTATATACTAAAATACGAGAGCACATGATGACTTAATTCCAAATTGGATAAAACTCTTATTTAAAGGTAAAACTATACATTTAAGTATTCATAAATAATAATTTTAATGTGCTCTATGCTGGCATTATTTAGAATATAAAATATATGGTCATTTATGTAATGCCTTGTCAGATTCATTACAATCTAATCTAGCTACTAAGCCACAGGAAAGTCATTCATTATGTCTAATGCTCCATTATATTTTATTTCAGTGTACAACTCACAAAATCACAGAGCACAATATTATTGATTTGTTCTTATTTAAAAGAATGAATAAATAACATCTTGAATATAATGATCTAATTTTATAGAATGGGCTCAGTTTAGACATGTCAGTTAAGGGTTTTGTCCTAATTCACTTGGTAAACCTAAAATTTGGGCCAATCCAGACTAACTAAACAATATCCTTGTTCGTAAAATGTTGATAAATCGTCTCAATTAGACCTAGTACCATAAAGTGGCATCACTATATGATGATTAAGGCGTATATGTTTTCTCATTAAGATGAAATTCGTACATCTGAAAATAACGTAAGATAATAATAATATTATAGAAATATTACTGGAATGATTGGAGTCTTGAGAATACGATTGTTTATAAACGTGGCTAGGAATTTACAAAAGTTAATATCTCAATGTACTTTGACTAGGAATTACTGTGTAAATATAATTAATATTGCCCAAAGCATTGGTAGATTGTTGAGCAAAAGCAAAAGGGCGTGTTGTAGTTAGTTCATGTTTGCAAAACCAATTATGACAGAGGCAATATCAGCTATTGTATTCTCTCCCCACGTCCTGGCTAGTCTCGTGTATCTCAAAATGCATATGCAGTCAATCTAGGATCATGTAGTCCATCGACGGGTACATGACGATATCGCTAGGAACATGACCAGCTGTTAATAAGTCCTTGTTAATGCCATGACAAGATTTGACAACTGCAAACCAGGTTAGCTGGAATCCGGGGCTCAGGTTAGTCATGTGTTAAGTCGTTGTACATAATCCCATTTGGTAAACCTAGAGTTGTGGGTCCATTCCCAATTTGAGCAATAAAAATGAATTAAGTGACAAAATAAGATCATTAATCTCGCTTTTGCTAGTAGAACTGTTAGTAACTCGTCTAAATTAGCCTTCATAGCATAAAGTGGGTTTCAAAATATTGAAAGAAAGCTATAATGAGATTCCATTTTATTTGAGAGTGACGTCCATTTCGAGATACTAAACTTTTTAATATCTTCCAAATTATTACTTGAAGGTTGTTAGTTGATCTCAAACTCCAAAAATGAGGTCCAGTCACCAGAGGGACCTATGGCACTTGAATGAAAATTCCATAGATCTTTGTGGATTAACTCAAGTATGTAGTTCTATATAAATAAAATGCATCTGTGTATCAACAATACAACATTTTTCTGTACAATAATATGCCCATGTTTTCGACTATCCAATGGTGTGGGCATCCTAGATGTCATGTGGCGAAGTTGATAATAGGCTGTATATATATGGTGGAACGGTTTGACAACTTTCAACGGTTTCTTCATTATTAGGTAACAATGAACTACACCAATCTTCGAAAATGAATAAAATGTCACTTTAAGGGGTCAAGTTATAAAATTTTCTTTTTTTTAAGAGTTAAAGGATTAAAGTAATTATCCAATTTACTGGAGCTAGCACCTGTAACATAGGAATCAAATTCTTGGGTTTAGGCATTGCCGTAATATATCCTGGACTATTCCACAACAATTCTAAGAAATTCATTTACAACAAAACTGGTTACATAAAAACAAACTGTTGAACCGACTCATTTTCAGATACAATCCTTCAATGGGTAGCTTTTAATATTTCTTTCATTTTCCTAATTCATCAGAGTGGTCAGGGATGTGTTAAATGAATGAGCGTATTCTAAGATAATTTGTCCTTGTTTATAAATGTATTTTGTAAGTTTATAATTTTTAGCTACTATGTTTTGCCTATTATGAGTTGGTGGTATATATTCCTACAGTTGTCTGCCGCTCGTTCTGTCCCCGTAAATTTTGTTTTGTTGAAGATACGTTTCATAAATGCCTTATGATTCTTTTTTTCTTCTAAATTTTCTAGATTCATCGTGAAAGTACTTAGATTCATGTCTCTCTGTTGCTTTTTGAGCCAATTACAGTTAATTGTGATACATTTTCTATAATAACTTCATTTTCTACTTGCTTGTTTCTACAATATGAAGAAAGACTATATTGTCCAGTATGTATGGTGCCAATGTCTTTATATATTATGTCCGTAATATATACGCCACTGCTATAACGCCCATCAGTATATAATTGATGTAAATGATGATCTGTCATCGATTTAGTTTCTGAAATATCTATTGGTGATGATGCGTGTAGCCAATCAAATTATTTTATTTCCCGAGCTATGTAATGTGTAGTACTGAACCTGGTCTATAAAGTATTCTGGAATTTTATTCAGTTTCAATTACTTATGAAAACACCACGTTGTCTCTGGGTTGAAGTGTGCTGGTATTTCATTTGATATTACTAAGGATATATCTATGTATATATATATATATATATATATATATATATATATATATAAAGAAGAATAGCTTTGCAAATGTTCACTTGGATGTTAGTGGTGGTTAGGACTGCAATGCACGCTTTAACACATATCTCAGTTGTAGGTGATTGTCAGTTTCCATTTAATATTAATTTTTTTAGATAAAACTCAAGCCTCTTATTTTATGAATGCGTTTTTCTAAAACAATGAATGAATGAGTTTATTTTTAGAAGCGAAACTTTTATAGGACAATAATATTTAGCTTTGTCAGAAACACTGTTTTGACATGCGCAAAACTCCAAAATTGAAAAATTACTCACCCCATCGTGCTTTTCGTAATTATAAGTACATGTAGGTAATTATATAATATTAATAAAAATATAGGTAGAATATTTTGTACACTGGAGAAAAAAGTGATTTATTTTAGTTATATGTTTTTAACAATATACTCGTTGAAATTATTACAGTTAAACTTAGTATTCAAATATACTAGAATTAGATGACTAATGTAGCAATTAAAATATCCGCAGGTCAACGGCAAGTTTTTTTTCGAAGACATTTTTAATATGATTTACAGGTATTTTCTGCTCAATAAGTTTTATATTTCAACATTGGATGAGTTGTAGTTCATTATGACGAACCAATTGTTTTGGTTGATTTAAATCTTTAAATACTGTAAATACATAAGTGATAACAGGAATTATTTCGATGAATCTTGTATTGAGGATTGCTGTGAGTCGTCAGTATCACTGTGCTTCTTGCTCCTGTTACTAAAATGAACTAGTTGATGGTGTATAGTTGATCAAGGTCAGCACCACTATAGAGCTGCTTGAATGATGTCACGTCTCTAATATTAAATCTCTGTTTGTCCTTCAGAGTAGTTCATCTCCCCACCTACACTCCCTAGGGAACATCTGGGGCATATGGAGTTACCGGACCGTCACAGAGACCGGCGCTTGGAAAAAATCCTTCACATCTGGTCCCCCTCCCTTCCTCAGGATCGGGGCAGGAAATCGTAAAAGGGGAACGGGGGCACAATTTCGCCAAATTCAGCTCTACCTCTTCTCGGAAGGAACTGTCGAAATGCCGAGGATGTCACACTTTTTAACTCTTTCTCTCCGGTGCAGTATGGGTTTTTTATCACCATTTTTTGCCTAGCTTCCGGCCGGTCGAGGACACCATCCAGGGATGTGGCTCGCTTCTTGGAACGATGCTTTAGGAAACACCATCTTTTCGCTTCTAAATTTTTTAGAAGACTGACATTATTCAAACTGAAAATTTGTTTTAAAAATTACTCATTACCTTTGGTTTATCTGTTTATATATATATATATATATATATATATATATATATATATGCTATGAATTATCTCTGTTCCTATGAATATGTAAAGGGGCTCAAGTTGTGAGTTAAAGCGTGCGTTGTCTTTAATGTCACAAAGCAGGTTTGGTGTCGAGTTCTATTCCCGCCTGGGCAATAGGAATTTATTTAGCGACGAACTCATTAAATAAATCCCTTAGTCCCGTCCTGGATAGAAAAGTGTGGTAACCAGCAGATAGTCTGTCCAAAATAGCCATAGTAGAAAAAAGTGGACGTTAATAATTAGTTGTAATAATATGAATACGTAAGGCCAAGGACATGAAGTGGTTTTCCTTACTTTCTTGGGACAAACGAACAATAATGACAGAAGCAGAGAAGTTGTTGAGGGTTTGATCAACCCACAAATATACTTTAATGTAATGAAGCGTAGCAACATGTTGCTCGTGTATTTATGATAATGGTTTGACGTGTGTCCACTCATTTGTAGATTTCATAGTTACTTTGTGATGAAATAGGTAGTAAGGAAATTCAAATTGGTTGTAGGCTAATCGTTTAGTATATATGTAATTACTGGCATTAAATCATTAAAGTTATTTCGAAATTTTAAATGTTGATTGGTTACATATGCCTGCAGAAGTTAATATTTAATTAAAAAGTATTATATAACAATTGCTTTGAATTTCCTTGACTATTACTGCAATTCAAATGCTTTGCTGTTTCCAATCCTTAATATTAATAAATAATTATGCTTACAATTAATTAATCGTTGACCGCTGAAAACAGAGAGTACAAACGAAAAAAAAAGAACTTTATAAATGAATCTTAAGGAATTAAATTATTTGTTTTCGCTACTTCGTCTTAAGTTCGTTTTATATAATATTCTGCAGTAGATAGGTTTATTTATTTATGGACTTTACATCAAAAGTGATTTGCTCTCTCAAAAGTCAAAAATTGTAAAAAGTCCAAAAACAAAAGTAAAATAAATAAGAAATAACAACAAATAACAATAAAAAATAACAAAGTAAAATAAATAAACATTTTATAAATGAACGTAGTACGAAATTCAAGTAATTATAATCAAAATATTAAAAAAAAAATTGGTGATGAGCATACTTGGTGAATGATCTATAGGAAATGAATTGCCTTAAAAAGGTACTTTTGCTGATGAATGTCCTCCTTCGGGGTAGCTGTAGTATACATAAAATATACAGTAATTCTATAAATAAAACACATATTTTAACTAATCTACGGCGGATTGTGAACAAACGATTGAAAACTTCAAATGATATTTAATGATCACTTGTAGATTTTATTCTTTGGTTGACCTTCCGCCATAGATTAGTTAAATTAGAAGTTAAATGAGTCATATTTTTACAAAAACAAAATATTGCAAATATAAAATATATATTCTACTGTAACTATATTGTTTCTGGAGAGCTCTATTAATAATCAATTCGAATATGTTGCACAATTGAGATGGGAGGAAGTAACAAGGAACCATTACGATGAAGAAAGTGCTGCCTTGTGCTGGCCTCTGGTTGCCAGTTTAACGAGCTAGTAGTCAGCATATTTTTCATCTGCCTTCTCCATGTGGGTGTGGCCACAGCCTTCTAAACTAAAGGTAGCTCAGTATTTATAGCTTCAAATATAAACCATATTTAATTCTCAAAGTATATTTACAAACATACATTAGTAAAAATATATTTCTATTTCACATGAAAAAAATCTAAAATAAACTGACAAAATGTCGTCAAAGATTACCTAATTAATACATCTTACCACAGTAAGTTGGTAAAAAAGTTTGAAAATACCCATGAAAGCTCAGGGAATTTATAATTACGTTTATGTCCATGTATTATGTAATTTTCCTTGTTTATGAAAATTAAGTCATCAAAATCGGAAGATTGTTTTATGGGAGAGATCTTTGGTCGATATCCTATTATTTTTTCGATTTAAATTTTCTTATGTTAATTTTTTTTTCAATATCTGTGACCATTCCTCTATATAAAACCTTTCTCAGTTCGTGCATTTCATTTTCGAAACATTATATTCCGATTCTTCTTGTTTTAAGCGATGTAATTTATAATAAATATTTTTATTTTATTGCTGTGATTCTATGTGACTTTTACCTTTACCTTGAAATGTAAATTAAATTCTTCCAGCAAGCTAAAGGATTGCATTCGAATTATAGTACTGCAACAGGGTTAAATTTCTATTGAGCTATGCTATTGAGGTTGTGCAAATAGCACTACTTTCAAACCGATTTTTCAAATGCCCAGTGCCCCTAATTTGAATAAGACAAGAGAGAAATACATGACAAATGTCCTTTCATGGAATTGAGTTTAATCTGCCGATTGAATTGTTACATCTTAAGAAAAATCTAACAATTCAATCGAATAGTTATGGCATGTTAATAATATTTCTAAAATATATTTGTCCCATTATAATAAAACATTATAATTATTTTTATACTATTGTGTTATTAAAGAACGTTTGTAAAACAGATAATCATAAAGAAAAAAATCCTGAAGACTATATAATATATTTTAGTAGATATAATATAATACATTATATCAAATATTTTGATACCGCTAACTTGTAATTGATGATTGACTGCATGCATAAAATAGGAATAGATTGGAAAGATGGAAGGATTATTTTGAATATTTACAAAAATCAAAGAAAACAATTCATTATTAATTAATGTGAAAGGGAAGGTGTAATACAAGGGTGTCCTCTGTCATATTATCTGTTCTATGTGTTTATTGAAGAGGCATAAATGAGAAGAAGGAAACAACCGAAGGCATACAGATGAACGGTAAATCCATTCATTGCATCAGATTTGCATATGAAATTGTAGTGGTGACAAAGGCGCCTTACATCAGTTTAAACTCATGATAAATCCATATAAAACAAACGTTTTGGTTGTAGAGAAGAAAGAGAGCCAAAGAAATATAAATATTATACTTGAACAAGTGAAAGTTTCGTTACCTTGGGAGCATGATCACTTAAGACAATGATAGTAGAGCTGAAGTCGATGGAAGAGAAGCACTTGCTAAACAAGATTTCAAAGCAAAATGAGTATTTTAAGGAATAAGTATAGAAGCATGAATATAAATGTCTGCTCATTTTTTCTTTTGGAGAGTACTGCTTCACGGGAGATCGACTCTCCTCAAAAGGGCATATAATAGATTGGAAGCAATGGAAATGTGGATCTACCCGAGAGTCACTAGAACAAGTTGGACTAGAAATAAATCCAACATGGAAGTTCTAAAATGAAACCAAAAGGTTTATCAAGCTCGTAGGAAAAAAGCGAGTGAAACTTCTTGGGCATATCATAAGGCACAATGATTCCATTACAAATATATTTGAAGGCAAGGTCCTTGGACATAGGAGAAGAGGAAGCCCTAGAAAATCCTGTTTTTATGAAAAACATCTTATGGATTTTGGTGAGAGTATAGTGATGAAAAAAGCAGCTTCCGAAAGATCTCACAGGTTGCAACGCATAGGCAATAAATGGCCTTAGAACATGATGATCAGGGCCCCCGCTACCATTTGTGCAAACTGTGCAATGCACACGGGCGCCATCCTTTAGGGTCGCCAAAACCATGAACCCAAAAAAATAATTAGATTTTATTCTGTTTATTTCATTTTGATATTTTAGTCTACAAATAAATATGACTTTTAAAGTTCAGTTCTTCGCTTTATTTCAAGCACCTACCTACTATAAAAAAAAGATAGTTCAAAATGCCTTAAGGGACGCCAAAATCCCTTTTGCACACAGGCGCTAATAGCCCTTACGGGGGCCCTGATGGTCAACCTTAGCTGATACCCAGGAGAACACGGTTTCGAGTATGGCCAAGTACGTGGAAATGTTCAATCATAGAAAAAAAGGTATTAAATATCTTTTGGGCCTTCCTACAACTAGAATAATATTAACTTGAATCGTTTATGGAATAAGCTATTTATTTTATAATATATACACTCAACCGCAAAAAAAACCGGACACTTAGATTTAGTCTTATAATTTTGTTAAATACTTAATATATATGTATATTAATCTTTTTAATTAAAATAATTGGTTAATCTATAGGTTATTTAAACAAAATCTGACAAAAGTGAATAATTTTTATTGATTATTTACAAAAAAATACAAAATAAAAAAAAAAGAAAAAGATAAATTAACACATTTTAAAAAAAAAATTATTCTTCATTTTTATTACAGTGAATGGTAGACTTCGCTACCCCAAGCGTTTCGGCAATGTAACGTAAGCTCCGGCCTTCCATCTGAGTTTGAAAGACCCATTATTCTGGACCGAAATAAAAATAAAACATTAATTAAAGAAAATGCTTGGTTAATAATTAAAGATGTTTAAATATGCGAAAACCTACTTACAGTTTAGAATAGATCAACTTCACGACAAATAAATCTAATCTGAGTTTTATCTAATTGTTTACTAATCCTGAAGGGATTAGTTCAATGGACTTAGACTCTAAATTCTCTGTAATAACTAGAATACCCACATAAAGAAAATTGCTGAAAATTAGCTTTTAATACGACAAAAATGAAGTGTCCGGTTTTTTTGCAGTTGAGTGTATTTCACATTTTTATAAAAAATATATTTGCACCCCAAATGTAATGTATTATTTGTTTTTCCCCCTAAAAACAACTTTATTTAATGAAATATGAGCACTCCTATTGCTATATAATATAGTTCTAATTTTAAAAAGAAATTTTGCGCGTTACATTTTGAAGCACAGTTTGAACAAAAGTCATTTTTTTAAATAAAAAAGAAAAAGAATTGATTGGCATTTCTGTCCTGTTCCCTCAATGGATAGATAGGGAAAAGTATTTTATAAAGCAGTAATATCTCCTAATGAGTAATATCTCCTATATACCAAGGACGAGATTTGGAACTGACGTACTTTGCAAACTGACTAACGTGTAATGACTAATTAGCTCACTTTACAGAATATCATTTCATGGAAATTAAGAAATAGTCATGGAAGAATCATTATAATTCTTTCCTCGAATTCAAACCTCACGATTTTTTATATCATAGACCTCTTAATTAGACAGTAATTGGCGGATAACAAGCCCGTTCACAGGTCTTCAATAACAGCGTTATTGGAAATCGTGATACGTGTACTGAATGAAGAAAACAGCTTACAGGTTATGATTTGACGGATTATAACTCACTCAGGAACGATGCAATCATTTTTTCAAAAGAAGTTATCGACGATTTATCGATTGAAGTACACTCATTAACGAGTGATACTATCCTCGACTTATTGGTGAGAAAAATTGAGTTATTAAGCACAGTTGGGATTTTATCGACGTCGTGCTTTCTTTTCTTTTGTAGCTGGATACTTGCGTCTGACATTTTCCTGAGTTAATGAAGGGCTGGACAAACACAGTCAAGAATTTCTCAAGAACAGATTACAGAATGATTTCACTGGCACAACAGTATTTATGATGGCTAATTTCTAAGTGAACACTAAATATTTAAATTGATCTTACTATTTTTAGACCACGATTTATATAAATAAAATATTTTTTAATTTTGCAATTTCCAATTGCTCAGAAAATTTTATGGTCTCTCCAACAAATAGAAAAGTCCATTGTATGAATTACTTATTTTCCTATATGGAACATTTCCATCTGTTTCTTGTTTCATTCTCTAATTATTCCTCTCAAGTATCATCAAATGAAGGGCTACTTTTTACCATTTTCTCTATTACAAAATTTAATGGACACTTTATACTTACAGACGTCGATTTTTCGCCCATTGCTGGTTAATGTATTGGTTTTGAGATGGAAATGGATTCCTAAATGTTTCCGCTCTAAAGAGATACGTTCTGTTCCAAATTCCTTCCCATAGCCGTACTTCTTCAGTACCTAGAAATGGTCTGAACTCGAATTAACCCTCTTAACTTGTAAAAAATGCTGCAGTATATTTCAGTACTGTTATGTAAAAGAAGTTCTCTATTTGTTATTTGCTTCTGCACCATTTCTTTAACCATTCCATGAGATTGTCCATGTCACCTTCATACCTACAGGCATTGAAAACATAATGGTCGAATCCCAATAACATTAATTGATCATAAATGCTTCGCTTTCCAGTATTTAGTAATACTAGTCTAATATTTGGCCATCTACAAATCATAATGATATAATACTTTGTTGGCATCATGATGTGATATTTCATCACAAGTCTGTGCGAGGGGACAGGCAAAATGATTCGTACACAGTTGTGATTCCAACTCATTAAATACGGATAAAGTGAGCTAGTAGACAAACACTTCTTTTCCTTTCTAATTTATTCCTCATTTCTATATGGTATACTTGTCTAGTAGCCTCTTCAGGTGCTTGAAATCAATTCCAGTAATTTACAAAGCCTTCCGTGCAGTCGTGGCTCCAGGCTCTATGGTCCAATGGTGGATCAGGTCTCCTCACTCAGCCGTGATATACCTTAAATTAACTTATGTATACTAATTTTCGGAGATTCTGCAGTCTTAGTCAGCGGTTTTCTTTATTTTACTTATAATTTTATTTCCAGTTGAAGTGTTTTTTTCTTCTCATAGTAACCATATGAGATGCTATTATTTGAGCACATGTTTCTTTGCCAAAATGGAATATTACACGATTATGTTTTAATACATTTTTGCAATATATACTATTTAATGGATTATCACCATCTAATAAAATAGAAATATAATGAAAAAAGATAAAATAAAAAATAATGAAGTAAGTAAGATAACTACAAATAAAATTAGTAAATGAAAAAGAAAAAATAAATTAAATAAAGTTAAACTCAACTGATGTTACGGGGTTTCTCTTATTTAATTTGGGAGTATATGTAAGGCAAATATATTGAATCCTCATAATCAACTTTATATTCTGATGTATTTTTGCTACATCTATATCTCTAGGGGGTAAAAGCAGTAAGAAATCAGGTACTGTATTGGTTTGGGCATTGGCATATAGTGTGCCTGAAGTGGTGAATGTAACTGAAGTGAATGTAATGAATACCCGTTCTTGGAGTTCATTATTTCTTCCGATAACAGGTTGCCTGTTGAATTTTTGAAAAAGGTTTCCGTAAAACATGTTTTAAAATATTAAAAAAAAATATTATAAAAATATTGTTCATTTTTCATATGGGTATGGAGTACACTGAATAATTCAGTTGGCATTAAAATTTGCAGCAAGACTTAGTTTAATAATTAGTTGGTACTGATTGCTCTGGTCGTCCCTAATAGGCGGAGCAATTATTTTTGAGAGTAAGTGGAAATTATTGGCAGAATCTTTGGATATTTGAGACTAATTGACCCTTATGGTGAGCAAAGCCACTCGGCCTAGAGTTGAGAGTCTTAGTTGGTGCCAAATTGCACTTGTAGGCGCCTGAAATCTGAGATGTGCAAGCATTTTTTTTTATTTTTTCTTTCCTATAGTTCTTATTAAACTCAAGATTCCAAAATTTATGTATTTCGTGGAGGTCAGAGTTAATGAGTTAATTAGAGGAGAGGAAGGGCAGCTGCCTGGTTTTGAGGAAGGGAAGATGGACATTTTACAAACGAGGTAGTATATCACAGTGTTAGATATAAGTGACAACCCCGGAGGGCTGATGTGTGTGTGTGGAGGACCGCTGGCGCCACGCACCACCTGACACCTACCTACATGTGTTGCTCCACGTGTGATCAGTCACAACTTCCGCTCGCCTCCTCTTTGGTCAGCATTATATCTTCTCAGAGTGGGTCAAGTTGAACGCAATGATCAACTAATACTCGCCGCAATCAATTTTCTCTAGGGAGGATCTAATCTCGGGCTTATCAAGGCATAATAACCGATTAGCATTCAACCGTATTCTTTTTAAGTAATGACGGCTTAAATTAGCTGCAGAAGTTGTAGTTACTCCTAGCAAGTTTCCCTTAGGGGATATCAGCTCTTGAGGTTGTACCTACTAATAGCGCCACAATCGAAAGATTTTCTCAAATGCTCCGATGTCCTACCTAGTAGAAGACGGAAATAAAGTCCGTTCAAAATTATATATATGCATGCCTGTTACGGTTCTAGAGGCCATAATTTATTCATCGTTACCAAGCTTCATATATAAGCCAAACTTTTTAAGTTACAATGTAAAACTATATGAAGTTTCTTTAAATGAATTCGCTGAAATCAACAGGGAGAGAAGGGCTTTTGAGAGTTTTTTTTCGAAGTTGTCCGTTATAATAAATCTAAAAATTGTATAGAACCAATCTTATTGCGAATTTATTGCCTATCAATGTTGTTATATAGTTATTTTCTCTATTATGAATATTAACCGAGGTATTAGCATTTTTTTTATTAGTTTTCAGCCTTTAGTAAACCCCACTCCTACTCATGTCATATTAACTATAAGCAGTTGTATCAGAAGCCACTTTATTGGGAGCTTAAATATTGTTATCATTGAGCTTTTACTGTGTGATGTAGATGTAAATACGTTGTGAAATGACGTCACCACTTAAAACTTTACGTTCATAATTAGAAAATGTCTATTGTTCTACTCGATATTTACTGTTTCATTCAACGGCTAAAGAGCATATTAATTAATGGTTGAAATCGTACCCGGAATATGTTTTCTTTTCCTTTGCACAGACATACGATACATCTAATTCTAGGTCATGTACGTCTTAACCCTTAACTGGTAACACACGTCTCAGAGACGCTTGGGTTAACTAATTTTTCGCAATTTATACGTTAGTGCTACTTGTCAAATGAAACCTTCAGTGTATGCTCAAGTTAGATGTTGTAAACAACGCTTATGAAGTTTCAACCCAATCAATTGTGTTTTGTGGTTTTAGTAAGCTCACAATTAAAAAGTACAACGTCTAAGAGACGCGTATTACTAGAGTGTCAACATTTGTGTTCATCTTACAGACGTGTATTACCTGAAACGCTCTTTTCTTCAACGTGTGAGGTATGTACCTAAACAATAATAATAATTTTCATGTTCCAATGTGTTTGTTCGGCATGTTGTTCTTATTAATTTATTTCTATACATATTTTTATTTACTCGCCTAAATACCTTGAAGAGTTCTAAACCTTCATGTTCTCAGAAAAAAATGATTACTAAATGTTCCCTCTAATTTCAAATAGTTTTTTATTTATGTTCTTGATGGATTATATTCGAGATTGATGTAATTATATTCAAAACTTTTTCAAATGATATTTCGTTGATTGCACACATTTTTACTTTTTTTTTCTTTCCATTTACGAGAAATGTTTTTGCAGACAAAATATTTACAATCAGATTCTTGAACATAATTTTCCGCCAGTATTTTTTTATTTTTTGATTCGATGATATATGTAGTTTTTCACTTAGTTTTTTTAAATTTACTTTTTTTTATTTATTTAGTATGGCAGGTATATTTTCTGAGAGGACAAAAAAAAATAATGTCAATGGTTGCTCTTCCTGAAGAAGAGGTTGAGCCTAGTGATGAAGAATTTGATTCTGACTATTCCTACCATGTTGAGGATGAAATAGAACATTCTGAACATGACTCCGAGTCCGAATTAGATGAGCAAGACATTGAGGATGAGGCAAATGAAAGGGTCGGTGGAAATTCAGCGGAAGAGGTTGTCCCTGGTGATGCGTCTTCAATGACTAGCAGAGATGAACCAAACAACTATTATGGGGGAAAAAACACTGCTTCACTTGGTGTTCAACCGAGCCAAAGATTACAAAGACACTAGCCAAAAATATTATGAGAATGAAACTTCCTGCTTTACCACCAAATGCAAAATCACTTGGTAAAAACCCCAATATTGAAGATGTTTGGCGCCTTTTGTTTGACCATGAGATGATTGCACAACTAGTAATTCGCTGTAATCAAAAACTAAAATCAATCAACCAAACCTTCCAGATAGCCTAAAACAAATAGCACGAGATATTCTTGGAGAACCTGAAGAAACGCGTAGCGCCTCTCAAGAAATTTCTGATAAGCTTCCAAAGAGAAAAAACGTGCCGATATTGTTCTTACCAAAAAAGGAGGCAAACTGCATACAAATGTATCAAATGCGAAAATCCTTGTTGCCTAGAGTGTTCAAAAAAAGTGTGGAATTCTTGTGCTCCTGGTGTAAAAAAGTAATGTTTGTTTACGTCATGCCGATTTTAATTGTATGCATTTTATTTGTAATTGTATGTATTTTTTAATTTTAATTGTATAGTGAACACTCAAATAAAAATTATTTAGTTAATTTATAGAAGTTTTATTAAAAATTGCACCTCTAAAATCAATTTTTTTATGTACACGTCTCACAGACGCATGTTACTTGCAATGAACAAAATATGTGTGTTACCAGTCAAGGGTTAATACGTATTTGTACAGATTCAAACTAAGAGCCAAAAATACTTATCAGAACAAACATTCCACACACCAACTACTTGATTTTCCACTTATTACAGTCAATCGAAACAAAATAATAAATTAAAGTACAAAAATGTAACAGGCAATGACCAATAAAAAGGGCTGAAATATTCTATAAAAATAATATCATAAATAATTTAAAAACAGTAATTTTGCACCTGCTTATATATGAAAATATTGTTTTTTTAATTATTTATTTTCTGTTTCTTTGTTGTTGTTTTTTTTCACATTTATTGCTTTTTAGTAATGTAAATTTCTAAATATGTGAAAGGGAAAGATTGTACCTTGTGTCTTGTGGGCTGTTCATGGTTAATGAACATTTGAAGAATTTTTTCCAAAACCACATCTAGAGTACAACCATACTATCTGATTTACTCCAAGGGATATCTCAGAAAACGTTGAGCTACTGGATTTTGCAAGTTATTTTTTTTATTTTTTTTTTTTTTAAAGGGAAGTAATTCGAGCCTCTTTAGGCTTTAATGAGACAGCTTTAGGATGGATATAAAATACATGACAATGTTTTACTGCAACATTTTCATAGTGTTAGAAAAACATAAACACAATCCCTGTTGTACCCTTAAAATTGTTATTACCTGTAGTAATTTTGGCTCCAAGTCATTCGCTACCGCATTGAAAGCTACACCATTAAAACTTATATTTCCACCGATTCACCAAGTTGTATGACTTTTAACAAGTCTTGTATGACAACTTGGATGTCCTGGCTAGCGGGGGCCGGTGTAATTCCATGGGTTCAAATAAGCTCAACCATGGAGTCTTGTATGCTGTGAAAAATACCTTTACTCAGAAGCTAATAATTTGGTTATAACAAAATGAAACACTACAAAACTGAATCTAGAATAGAAAATTTTATTTACGTCTATCTGCTTTAGGTGATATGCTAATGGCAGATATACCCTTTTATAACAGCGAATTCGAGAATATTATATAGCGAGTTCTCCAATGAATAACAATCGTATTCATGGGATACTTAGAAGGAGAGAAGTAGACAAGCAATGTAAAGGTGGTATCATCTTTGGTAGTCTGACACCCTGTGACGTCATCGTGTGTCATTCTTGTATGTGAAAATCTGCATAGGTTATACAGCCTCCTCTTCAGAGACTTCTCAACGTGCGTCGACATTGAGATGACTTTCTTACCTTTGAAGAGTACTTTTCTTTTCTGACAGCAGCCAATATATTCCACAAATACTAACATATCTAAAACACATCAACATTTACAAAAACATATAATACAAAATAGAATAGGTCTACAGCAAATCTAGGAAGATTTAAAAGGGTTAACTTTTATTATATTCTTTGGACAAAGCACGGATATAAGAAAGAATCAGATATTAAAGAAATATATTCCATAATATAAAAGTACAAAAAAAAGGTAAGCACATGAAGGAGTAAATAAATCATCCCAATAATGCAAATCACCATCGCTATGGGGTACAAAACTAAATAAATAAAATTAAAAAAAATAATATAAATGTACTAGTATATAGGAATAACATATTTTTTTTATTAAAACCATTTTAAATTAATGTCCTTATTACTAGTTTAATGTTTATTTATGTTTGTTTATCTAATGTTTGTTTATGTCTTATGTTTATTAATTGTCTTTATTACTAGTATTTAATGATTATTTGTCGTATTTAATTTTTTATTTGTTATTTCAGTTTTTGTTATTTTTCTATAATTTTGTTTTCATTTTACATTGTGAAACTTTGAGCCAAATCGCCAAGATGCGGGTGCTCCTGTATAAATCAATAACAATTTTCTTTTAACATGAATCATTTGGATTACGTTTTCAACTACTATTACACTAGAACCAAAGTTTTCGTTTTACTAATTCAATAAGGACTTAATAATGCTTTTACAATTTCTCACAAATAACACTTTTTCGTATTAGCCGAAATATGTGAAGTTTAAATTATTTTGTATGTTATATTTTAGTAAACACCTTTAGACTACATAAATTCAACATATAAATTACTTTAAGTTGTGGTTTCGTGTATATATACAGAACCACCACTAAATGTTTTTAGTCTCAGCGTACAGATGCAAACTAAGAGTAAGAGAATTCTTGCACAAGTGACTTTTTATCGGAAAAACAAAACACATTTCACCCGCCAACAACATGATTCTCCACTTATTACAGACGAATGAAGCAAATGAAAAAAGTTGAAGTACAAAAATGTAACAGGCAATGGCGAATAACAAGGCTGAATTATTCTATAAATATAATACTATAATATAAAACAGTAATTTTGCGTCTGGTTACTATATCTTGTGTATAAAAATATTGTTTTTCTAGTTACTTATTGATATTGTATTGATGTTAATTCATTTTCTCTGTTTTTTTTTTTAATGTATATTGCTTGAAACTCGAAATAAGAAATAATCACCGCAAGTTCATCAAACTATACATATTTCCTCTATGTTTAACTCGTTTCCTTCATTTCCAACGACCTAACAAACCGAGAAAATATATCTAAAATATACGAGTAAATGAACTGTAGTTATTGAATAAAATGTAAATTATGTTGTTTTACTTCTCTTTATTTTCTGAACTTTTAATCAACATAGCCTTCCGAAACTAAGTCAAATGAGAACTAGATGAAAATATGGGGGCTCAGTCATATTGGCATGATATATTTATTTTGATGAACTCCGCAATAAGGCGATGTTGCTTTGAGTACCTTTTATTCATAAAGAGCAATGGGAAAAACAAAGAAAAATGTTGAGAAAGTTATTCATAATAAACAGAAGATAAAATGAAAAACATATATAGAGAGTGTATATTAAATGTCAAAGTTATTGAAATAATGATAAATAAATGGGGAGAAGTATATATAAAATTGAAAATATACTGACATTATAAAGTTTCGGTGGTATTTTTGTTTATAAATGCAGAGATAAATCTACTGAAATGAGTAATAAAGCCTTACATTTTTTCCTAGGTAGAATATTTATTTTAAATATTTTTAGCAGTAACTAAATCACTGATAAAAATATATATAAATAAAAAATTCAAAAATTTGAATAATAATGCATTAAACATTATAAAATCGAGACATTTTATTTCTACAGGCCATTTTCACTTTATTTTTTTCTAACTGAGGAACTCTGATCAACATTTCCATCAAATTCCTCTTGTCTATTTCGTGGAGGATGAGAATCGTCCCGAACCTGGTTGGATGTCCCTTGGATCGAGTTATGCCCCCTCGGCGATCGTAAAGGCTGCTCGTTAAGGCTTTACGGCCTGCTCCCTTCCTCCGGGCTACCAGCCTCTACACATTCGGCAATAATATATTTCCAAGACTAGCTCCACTTAATGGCCTTCCTTATCTATCTAATAACCATTAATATTTATTCAACACAAGCTCTTATTGTGTGTAAAACGCAACAAATACACTTCAAACAAAGGTGAATGTGAGAAGACACATTGGACCAAGTGTCTGAAATTGGTCGTAGGAAATAAAATCTTGCATATGTATATTGACGCGCCAGTTATATGACAGAACATCATTCTCCATGAAGAAAACTATTTTTTAATAAAATTCCCTAAAGGGGAATCAGTTGTTGAGGTTGTACTCATGACGCGATTTTTCACAAATCTCCTGTAATGCCCATCGATCCTACCAAGGAGACGACCAAATTGAGGTTCGTTCCAAATTATATGTGTGTGTGTGTGTGTATATATATATATATATATATATATATATATATATATATATATAAATTTGTCGATGCAATCGTTACTGAACTCGTTACTAGGCATTTTATGTAAAAAGAAAGATGAAGTTCGTTTACGGCGCAAATCGGACTGTGGGAAGGAATTTCGAAAATTCGAAATATCTTCGTTAATATACGTGGGATCGAAAAAATGTATAGAATCAATGTTATTGCAAATTTAATGTTCTATTCATGTTGTTATACACATATTTTCTCTATCATGAATATTACCGGAGATATTTGGATATTTTAGTTTTCAGCCTTTAGTAAACCCCCACTCCTCCTACTCTTGTCATATCAACACTAAGCTGTTATATCATGAACCACTTTATTGTAAGCCTAAATACCAAATATTGTTTTCAAGGTGCCTTTATTATGCGAGATATGTGCAAATTCGTTGCGCGATGATGTCATCAATTAAGAATCTACTTTCTTGACGTTCACTTGATCTGTACCCTACTCCATACTTAACTATTTCTAACTTTTAGCAGATTTTCCTTAAAGAAAGGTTGATGTTGTATTCAGTCGAGATTTTCGAAACATTTCCTCCTAGGATCCAGTTCAGTATACATATATGCGGTCACAATTTTTGTTTAATCGTTACCAAACTCCAAATATAAGCGTTTCTTGAAGATCTAAAGAACAAGTTCGTTAACGTGTAAACCCCGGAGAGGGGGGGGGGGTTTAGAGGGATGAGTAATTGAAAATTCAAATTATCTCCCGGTCGGAAATAGTAATGCTTTAAAATAGTTGCGGAATCCATGTAATGTTGTATTTAGTAAATCAAATATTAAGCGAGTTATTCGAGCTTTCTCGTTTTTGCCTTCAGTAAGCCTCACTTCAACTCATCGGATTTTTAAACAGAAATATAGAGAATACATGGTGAGATGATTGTGTCATACCAGCACGAGGGAAATCTGCTTAGTTTAAGCAGCCCCTGCGTGGCGGGCTTTTTTCCCTCTGTAGGTATTATTATAAGACCGAAGGAGACCATTTCTCCGAGAGGTTCTAGAGCAAGGAATGGGGTTTCCTCGTGTGATAATTAGACTGTATGGCTTATCTTCACGGACTGTTGTCGGAAAGTGGGGCCCGTCACTAGTCAGCTTTTTTACGGCTCTTGAGACGGCTTCTTCCCTCTCCCTGACAGACTACAAGTCGCTCAAACTAAAATTAGCTGTTCGTTTAAAGGGCTATTTTTTTTTCAATCAGCTTTGTGTCAACATGGCTAACTCCCTCACGCCGTCTAACTTGGGGTAGGCCAGCAGGAAGAGAACACTTTTGACGGGGACAGTAACATTTTTTTGTTTTTTTGAAGATCTGTGTTTTTTTACATGGAACATTTTACACCAGGTATTTCTGAGCTATTTTACATTTTTTCTACGACTATATAGACAGGTGTAAACTAACTTCCAACGTGCTAGTCATTAGGCTAAGCTAACACCTTGCAGCAAGAAATGAAGTCATTCCT
Source organism: Riptortus pedestris (assembly GCA_019009955.1). NCBI lineage: Eukaryota > Metazoa > Arthropoda > Insecta > Hemiptera > Alydidae > Riptortus > Riptortus pedestris. Next base: position 75,248,644 of record CM032229.1, read on the forward strand.
CAGGGCGATCTAGCTAAATGATCAGTCCTACATCTATTCATGAAGTGTCATTTGAGCTACATAAATTCATAGATTATAGATTAGATGTTTATATCAGAGTCAAATAGTAATAGATAATATTCACCGGATAACTTCTGTTGTCGTTAACCGTTTCATCAATTAATCTTTATAACACACTGTAGTTGTATTTATGAAAAAGTAATTTTTCTATTTATGAAATCGGTTAAAAAATAATCACCTTTTTCTTTTAATAATTAACTTGGTTATTAGTATTGTATATATTAATTTATTTATGTAAATTCAAAAAAAAACAATAAGCATATTTTAATAATACATCTTGTTTTTCATTTATGGAAACTCCGTCTCTTGTAGCTTCAATTCAAATATGATTATACTTATTTGAAATATATTCCATAGCAATTTTAATGTTTTTGTTAAAATTCACGCATAACCCTCCTGAATTTTTTTTTTCCTTAGTCGTAAAAAAGGTTTATACTCCCGGATTACATATTTAGCAATTCCCTTCAATGGAAACAGTCCAAAAATTAATTTTATTTATTTGCTGTCATCTACCCTATTCTGTAGGAGGTAAATTATATTATAGTTATAAACAAACACAAGTTAATGCATTTCATTACTGAACATTGTCATCATGTACGAAGTAATTCATAAGTTATTCCTTTGGTAGGAAGTAGAATCCTCATTTCGATATCTAGTAAATATTCTTGATTAATACCTTTTAGCAGATTTACCTTAACCCTTTAGTGCATAGTGTTGCATATCTGCAACATATTCTTTAAATTTTTCTTAGTGCAAGGATATATATATATATATATATTTATATATATATATATATATATATATATATATATATGTTGTATATACATTTTTGTACGAGTATTTGAGAAAGTAAGAGAAAACTACAAATTTCAATTTTTATTTGTACGTTTTCTAGTCCGATTTGTTAAAATTTCAGTGGATATTAACAATATTCTTAAGAACATAAGACTTAGTAAATTGTTAGGTGATTAGAGAGAGCGAATATGCCAGGAAGACAGCATTACAACTTAAGAGAGCTAATAGAATCCGCATATTATTTGGCTTATATTTAAAAATATGTAGGGCCACACTAATTATTTAACAACAACAAAATAAGCTTTCAAAAATATGAGATGCATTCTTTAACCCAAAAAATATTGGTTTAGCGATATAGATAAATATTTCTTGTAGGAATAACATTTAAGTAAAAATGTTTGAATGTATCCAAGCTTTACAGATTTTAGCATTCCACAGGCCGAAGGAATGAAAAACCAAAACCTTTCTGCCAAAAGGAAGGTTATTTTGAACCTCAAAATAACTGCGATACTTCTGAAAGATATTTGAATGAGTAAAATTTTAATTAACAACAGTTCATTGTCCTTGTTACAGTAAAGCACATATAATATGCAAAAAGTAAAAACAACATAAAACGCATAAATAAAACAAACCACTTGGAGCTTTCTTTGGTCCATTATCCCAAACCTAAAAGGAGCACATGGACTAATTAATTATTCGGCTTTAGTCGTTATGCATAAATACAATGTTATATTACTCTTTCGCTCGAGGGCTTTTCCATATCATAACTCAGGAATCAAAAAACGAACATTAATCCCCTGAAATAATGGTTGATTTCCTCAGGAAGAAAGGTAACCTATTAATAATAATCTCCGGTCGGATGTGAGAAAAACTCTTCAGCGGTTTAGGGTGGATTCATTCATAAAGAAATTACTCAATGAACAATGTGTTCCCATCGACTTATTTACATATGTGGCTTTTCATTAATGCTTCTCGGTAGTGAATCCCACGATTTAAACATTGCGGTTCTTCCATTCATGAGCTTGGTTGCCTGGGACCTCTGTGAGAGCGCCCACGCTAAGTAATGACTATTTCCTCCGATAGAGATCGCCTCTGAGACATGAGAAAAATGTGCCAGGGAACTTGTTGCTCTTCTTTTGCACTTCCTCCAACAGTGCTGCCTAAGTGCGCAAGAACACCTGTATTTTCTTCTATAAAAAATGACCTCACACTTCTCTGCTAACATAACATAATTCATTAACCTATACATTAATGAGCAGATTACTCGTTACAACGTAAACGTGAGAGATAGTTCACAGTAAGGATCTTTGATAGTTTCGATAGAATTGCTATCTATACGATGCGAAACCTTTTCTGCATTTTTCGGAGGGAAGGAGTGGGGGCTAGTTCAAAGGAAATTTTTTGAACAATAGTAATTTTCGTGCTTTCATATTTTGAATGAAACACATAAACGAAAATAAGTTGATATCTGATAAATATGTTCATTAATCACTAAAATATAAATTTTGGAATGCCAGAAAATATAAATTAGTGCGACTGTATCAAAAAGTAAATGGAAGCGTGGTTTTCAAATGTGCCGAGTAGTGAAAATCGACGTGTAATCGTCGTTGTATCCGAGATACAACAAATCTGGGCGTAGAACTACCAGAGTGTGGTATTAAACTTGATAGATCAGGTACTTACTTCACGGAAGGACTCTTTCAGCAAATTTCCCTTTAGGGAAATCTGCTATTGAGGTCGTACTCATGACGCGATTTTTGAAACATTTCTTCAAAAGGCCATCGATCCTACCCAGGAGATGAGAATGAGGTCGGCTCAAAATTTTATACATATACATATATATTTGTCTGTTAACGCTCTACGGTCGCAATTTTCGTTTGGTCGATACCAAACTCGACATTTAAACGTTATATGCAAAAAGACAGATCAAGTTCGTTAATGGCTGAAATCGGACCAGTGGGAGGGGGGTTTAGAGGGGGGGAGTTTCGAAAATTCGAAATATCTCCGTTACCATACGTCGGATCAAAAAATTGTATAAAACCAATCTTATTGCAAATTAAATTTACTATAAATATTGTTCTATACATTTATTTTCTATCTTGAATATTAACCGAGATATTTGCATTTTTATTAATTGTAACGGACGAAATGAGATCGGCTAAATTCGGGTCTAGTCCTGAGTTTCCATCAAAAGCTAGTTCGGCCGTTTCCGTAACTGTTCAAATCTCGTGAAATTTCTCTATTGTAAAACTTCACGTGGGAAATCTCCTTAGTTTACGCAGCCGCTGCTTGACGGACTTTTTTCTATCTACAACACTGCTGGATAGGAACATTGTAGAATAAGGATGTACTACGTTGGAGCTTCTTCATGTGGAAATGAGCAGGAACTCCTTATAAGACTCATTTACACAAAGTTTACATTATGGACTTTTTTTTATTTTCTTCTTGAGAAATACAATAAACGTTGCTAATTATTATTAAATTACTAGGGCATTTTGCTTCAATACAGGTTGCATTTTTGCCCATTATTTATAAATGCAGTGTATTCATTATGAACGCATATCTACATTCAGCAGCCAAATGCATGAGATCCACGTCTTTCTTTCCCACGTTTTCTCCCTTTATTATAATTGACCATTACTAAAGTTTGTACTCTATAAAATTATTGACATATATTTTGATATTCATACAATGAAATATGAAAATATTGTTTCATAATTTCCAAAAGTGTTGTTGCAAACATTACGTACTTGAAAATCACATATATTTAATCACGTATTTAATAAATGTTAAGAAACTGAAGGCATCACTGCAAACGAGAAGAGGATAATCCCTCCCATGTAGGTCAACAGATTTTTTGATTTTCTTAAATCAATATAACTATTTTTCAGTAATTGGTTAAGTTTCATACCAACCTTAATAACTTAACAATATTATCCTAAATATCTTAATTAATATTGGTTTCATTGTAAAAGTATAAAGAAGGAATATATATTTCGCCCTTAATACTAAGCTTAGATTTATGCATTTTGAAAGTTTTACTCCAGATTTCAATTCAGATAATACACTCAACCGCAAAAAAAAAAAAACCGGACACTTCATTTTTGTCGTATTAAAAGCTAATTTTCAGCAATTTTCTTTATGTGGGTATTCTAGTTATTACAGAGAATTTAGAGTCTAAGTCCATTGAACTAATCCCTTCAGGATTAGTAAACAATTAGATAAAACTCAGATTAGATTTATTTGTCGTGAAGTTGATCTATTCTAAACTTTAAGTAGTTTTTCGCACATTTAAACATCTTTAATTATTAACCAAGCATTTTCTTTAATTAATGTTTTATTTTTATTTCGGTCCAGAATAATGGGTCTTTCAAACTTAGATGGAAGGCCGGAGCTTACGTTACATTGCCGAAACGCTTGGGGTAGCGAAGTCTACCATTCACTGTAATAAAAATGAAGAATAATTTTTTTTTTAAATGTGTTCATTTATATTTTATTTTTTTTTATTTTGTATTTTTTTGTAAATAATCAATAAAAATTATTCACTTTTGGCAGATTTTGTTTAATAACCTATAGATTAACCTATTATTTTAATTAAAAAGATTAATATACATATGTATTAAGTATTTAACAAAATTATAAGACTAAGTGTCCGGTTTTTTTTGCGGTTGAGTGTATGTTCATCAATGTTAAATAACATCCATGCTTCCTGTGTAAAATAATATGACTAGTTTGATGAAAATAAAGGCATTATACAATGCTTGAATCAATCCAATCATTATTATATTCAGACGGGAAACGTATGTTATGTCATTTAATTCCCGGAAAACAGCTTTACGAAACATAAATTTGGCCAAATGTTACTTTTTACTTCAGGGTTATAACTACGGACTGTATTTCAAACCGTCAGCCGCAAACTTAATTAATTAATTTACTATTCTATATGTTCAGCTGATTTTTGACAAGTTTATAAATCTTTATATGTGAATCTTCTACCCTTATATTCTAATAAATAGAAAATGTATTATTGCAGAGGCAATTTACCATGAAAATGAATGAAAAAGTGAAAAACATTCAATCAAAATGCACTCATCTTGGATGTCGTAAACTCGTCACACTTTTTTACGACTTACTTCTGCGCAATAATGAGTATGTACTCTGAAGCTCGTAGCAAGCCCTCCTTGAGCTTAGGACGACGCGAGAAAACCCCATTCATCCGAAGATTTTTTTTCTGCAGCTGGGTAGGGCGAAAAAAAAAATGACGTTAAACATTGAGGGTTTATTTACAGAGGCAATCAATATATATACACGTTAGCAGTTTACAGTGGTCGTAAACCTTCGTTCATTACCATCCTGATAGACAGCACTTGATGGCCACTTCCAAGAATGCTCGCTCAGACTTTTTTTGTTACGTACGTGTGCCTCAAGGTGTTTATTTTGGTCCAGCATTAAATATATAATTTATTTCATTTTTCTTTTAAATTGCAACTCATCTGCAGTATCATCCTATATTATTTCAACAAGGTCTTAATTTTCTAGAAAGTTAAATGTTCTTGAACGTAGCTTTGTTGAAAATAAGAATTTTCTAGAGTGGAGCTCTTATTCTATATTCCCACCTTATTTCTTCGATTTCTTGGCAATGGCGCAATAGATGCACTGTAAGAATGCAGAGACATATTTTACAAATAGATAGCAGGTTTCCCAAAAAATATCATTGGATGCATGCTATTTAGCTATTCTAAGTCTTCCCAAGATAACCTCTTTTTTTTTTTCACTTCCTAGTACGAAGTGAGAGACGCATAATAATTAAGAAAATTTTTAGTTTTCAAATTTCAACGGAAATATGCGGGTCTGACTTCATTTTGACTAAACATCAGAGAGTACGTGCTTATGTATGTATCTACACAACTCGGCTAACTCAAAAGCAATTAGTGTTGAAATTTTATTTTTAGTTCTGTTTGACCGTCTGGTTGTGCACATTCCCTTGTCATCGAAATCGACTTAGGGATTAGAGAGGGCGGAAATAAAAAATTGCTTATTTCTTCGTACATATTAGACATACAAAATGAAGGTATAGATCCATTTTGTATATCGTAAAAATTCATAAATTACATCCTATAATATTTTTTTTATGAGATGTGTTGGAACAGAGATATCGGGATATACTTTCAAATGAAAAGCATCGAAACATTTAATTTAATAGTAGTACTTAAGTGGCAAGTTTTATTCCCGGCTGGGCCAATAGGAATTTATTTAGTGAAGAACATTCGTTAAATAAAATCCTTAATCCAACCCTGGCTAGAAAAGGGTGGTAACCTGTAGATAGCCCGTCCCAATTAGCCATAATAGCAAAAAGTGGACGTTAATAAAAAAATAAATTATAGTAGTACAAGGAAATCATGATGATACCCAGATCATATTTTTCGCCGTGGAACGAGGTTAACCATTTGCTTTATTTTTTTTTAACTATCAGAGGCTATTTAGGGAGTTTCCTTTCCATGAAGGTATCCAATACTTCAGGATTTACTCTTTAATTCCCCTCTGGTTAGGGGCTCTTGGAATCAAAGAGTGTTATCAATTTTTGGAAAAGTAGGGTATTTGCCTGGCTTCTTTTGCTGTAACAGTCATTTCCCAGTATTCCACATTGGGAGGGAACCTAAATAAATATAATCTCTTTTTTCACCATAGTTCAGGGATTATTTTAGATATCATTGATAAATGTTTGTTGCTTTGAGTAGCTTTAAATGAACTCAGTTAGTACAGTAAACATGTATACATGAATAAATATATATATATATATATATATATATATATATATATATATTTCGACAATCTTGGTGTAAAGGAGGCATGCCAACAATTGAGGATAATTACTTTTAATCTCTCAATGATTAATGCAGCACTTTCATATTCTTCAGTTTCCGTCCTCAGAGCTACAAATACAGAAAAAAAAACAACACTGAAATCACATTAATATTACGCAAATAAAAACAAATGTTTGTCTACGATTGACTAGTCTGGTTACGTGTCAAGTCTATTTTCTTGGAACGTTTACTAAGTGTGAAATTGTGATTTAAGTCGTTACATGATGCCATATGTGTACCATGTGTACCACCTTGGAAATCAGGCTTGGACTATACACCCCTGAGTTAAAGACATTTAGATTCTAAATTCATAAAGAAGAGAATTCCATTAATATAACCTCCAGACGTTTAAAACCAACAAGTGTGCGCTTTCTAAAATAAATACAGATAATCAATAAGAAAACTAATATTAAACGCTATAAAAAATGGTCAATTCAGCGCCGAGCAATTGGTTGTTATTGGTGTTGCCCTAAGGGTGAAATACATGTTTTCGGATCCCCCATTGTTGAAGAATTATATGGATCAAAGGTAATAAATAACATAAAAAAATGCTAAAAGGAAATAGAATCATGAGCAGAGTGAAGTCGTTATAAGGGGTGTGCCCGAGGCGGTTGTCTCCCAGTCTTCTGATAGATGGCTACACATTTCACTATTTCCATCTGTCAGCAAGAAGAAACTAATTAAACATCTAATAAATAGCCATATTGTTTTCTTTTTTCCACTTTATTTACTCTTGTAATAAAATACATGGGGAATGAAGACCTGTTGATATATTGGTGAGTACCTTGAGGCAACCCGGCGAATTTCCACTCCGGAGCATATTGAATCGTGAGCTCCTCTGAATAAACATTTAATATTCAAATGACCTCAAAAAAAGATTGTGTTCGTTTTTTCCATTTCATTTCAATAATGCACAATGGGAGAAGCATTTAAATTGAACAATGATTTACTGCCGAGAACTAAATATTAAAGATATATTGATGTTCAGCAGCTAAAAATCTGATGAAAGAAAGATGGTATACCTATCGATAAGCTAAGGAATGGATTGGGTTTTAACTATTAACAACCTTCTAACATTTTGTTTCTGTTAAATAAAATATGATTTTCTACTGCGAGTAATGAGTAATATCGTATAGTGAATGTAAAATATATTTGACTATTGATGTAGACCAATGATGGAATTAAAAGTTCATTTCTATTTCTGTTATAATGTGATTGTGCCTTGGTTAATAGTTATATTTGTTACATATTTTATTTATTTATTTTATGAGCTCCGCAACTAGACGGTGTAGCTCAGCATCGTTTATTTTCAATTCTCTAAATTAAAATTTTAAAATAAAGAAAAAGTTTTCAAAATTATTAAAATACATATAGTATAATATATAACGAAATAAAACTAAGCGTTAAAATAAATTTATACTAAACTATAAATTTTGCGATAAATGCTGGCATGAGGATGATGGAAGTCTAAGGCACAAGTTTAAAAATGTATTTTACACTATTGTTCACAAAAACACATACACGAATTAGTAACATAATTTGAAATATAAAACGTAGAGAAATGTGTGGGGTAGGTGCGGTTTAAATTGTGTTGTAAATGTCTATTGTCTTCAAGTAATTTAAGATTGTATTTATATGTGGGCTACATTCTGTTAATAGTTCGTACAAGTCGTTCGGTAAGTTCAGATGTTCACGTAGTCTGTAGTCAGTCAGGAGATGTTTAATGATCAGTACTTGTACCTAGACAACCCAAACAAATGAAAGTCTCTGAACATTCACTACTGACACATTCATACCTCATAAACCGAAAAGACCGAAAGATCAAAATTTAAATTTATCAGTGAACATTTACTTTATGCTGCATTTATTAGTAAAATACCCTGTTGCATGTATGATCTAATCATACAGCGGACATACACATTTGATAGACTGCTTTCAAAATCAGTAATTCATTGTGAATGAGTTCACTAGAGAATATAGCAATTCTCGAGTCATTTCATCTTACCGTTTTTGACATCGTGCCTTAACAATTCTAAAGTGTACTCATAAATAGAAGTACAGTATAATAACTAAGATCGGCCCCTTTGTTAATCTAAATGCCCGAAAACTAAATAATGCTGCAAGTTTCACGTAAAATAGATAAACTTGATAGATATCAAAGAAACTCCAGTAGAAGGATTAGCGGATTTCGTTCATGTTCATACAATCTGACTACCAATTATATTTTAGGTACATTTGCACAGATGACTACCGAAGGTGTACATAAAAAATACCTCTCAGTCGTTTACCTTCATTTAGCAGCCAATTTTATGAAAATGGTTGGCTATAGTCATTTCCCATATCCATTTAATTTTCATTTTTCCCACATCTCAGCCTTCAACGCGCTCGTATGTTCCATATATATGTATGTCATAGAATGTTAACTTAATACAACGCATTATTTCCGAAAACTAGAAAAATGTATGCTTTGAGGTGAAATTTCAATTTTGATATTCCTAGATTTCATAAAAAATGGAATATTAGGCAAAAGACTCATTTAAAAACATACTCTTTGATTATTTTTTTTCTTTTTGCTCACAGTATCAAATTAAATTCATTAAACCACATTTTTAACGAGTAAATAATTTTAAATCGGATATTGTGAATATGTTAGATAAATTATTCAAAATATTAGACAACTGTTTGGGCGTAAAGCTTTTGGTTTGGCAAAAGAATTAAGAAAAGTATTAGACTGAATGTTGGGAGAGCTTAGACTGAACTAAGTGAAATAGGAGGGATAATAACACAAAGATAAACAACTGTTTGAGTTCTCCAAAGAATAAACGTATATTGTGCGAACATAAATCTATGCATGAATACCTTTTATAATTATAGACAGAAAAAAGAACCATAAGCTTAAATTAAACCTTAACTTAGGTGCGTTAAAATATATACACTGATACAATCTAAAGGGAGCTATAGACAAAGGAAATGTGACTTTGTGAAACAAGATGGTGGCTATATAACTATATGTACACATGGGCCCTTAATATATCTATTTGAGTACTCATTTAAGTTTGCGGAGACAAGCTAGCTTTATGATTAGGTACTTGCGGAGGCATGCTTCTTCGTGATGGATGAAGTCCTCTTGATCGTTGCCCTGGAACATGTGCTAGCAGCGTTGGTGAAGCCAAGATGGTGGAGATCAGAAAGGGGAGACACTCTGTATACTTTCTCTCATCAGGGTGAACTGTAACTGGACCGTTAGCAAGGTAACGGCGGAAATCAACTATTTGCAATGGCCTCCTCGATTAGCTGGGCCACAGCCTTCATCCTTGCAGCTGTGTGCGGCGAGGACCTCTCTGGGATGGCTAGTCGAGCGCGGGAAATTTGAATTAAAAATGCCGACTGAACAACAACAATAAATATCAAATTAAACATCATTTAGCAACTTTAATACCAACTATAACAATATAAGCTGATTTTACAAAGCACCAAATCATACTCATATTAAATAAAAAAAGAAGATAAACTAGCTAAAAAGAATTGTCGAAACACACACACACACACACACACACACACACACACACACAGATATATATATATATATATATATATATATATATATATATATATATATATATATATAATTCCATATACTAACAAAAATTGATAAATCTTAAATTTTATGGATATTGAAACAGTATTTATGAATATTTTAGATTATAAAAGAAATGCATGATTATGAAGAAAAGAATGTAAGGATCTGCTCAACATTGTCAGTGAAGAGCCAAAAAAATAAACGATTCAGGCAAAGGATTCACGTTTTGTAAAATATTATAATAAAATATAAGCTGATTAAAGAAAAAAATGGGAAAAACAATAGCCAATAATAATGGTGTTTTTATGTGTGACAAAGAAAGTGAGAGAATATGATAGTAAATATTTTAGATATTTGAAAATTTAATTTGTTCATTTTATTAATGTACATACTAATTTTTATTTAGTTGATTTTAATTTTGTTTTTAACCATTCAAAGTATATAATTGTTTACGTAATTTTATTAGTCTTTATAGTTTTTAATTATCTAGTTTCCTTACAAGATTTTTTGTTTTTGAATTTAATGTTTTGTTTTTGTTTATTTTTTGATTCGTGTTTTTTGTCTCTTTGGTTGCGTTCTGTTATTTAGTTGAGTTTTGCTATTTGATTGCGTTCTGTTATTTAGTTGAGTTTTGCTATTTGATTGAGTTCTGTTATTTAGTTGAGTTTTGCTACTTGATTGCGTTCTGTTATTTAGTTGAGCTTTATTTAGTTGCGTTTTGTTGCGTTCTGTTATTTAGTTGCGTTTTGTTATTAGCAGATTTCCCTTGAGGGAAATCAGCTATTGAGGTCGTACTCATGACGCGAGTTTCAAAAAATTTCTTCAAATGTCCATCGATCCTACGCAGGAGATGACGAAAATGAAGTCCGTTCAAAATTATATATATTTGTTTGCGTCCTTAGTTTGTATTGTTTAATTTTTTCTTGTTACTGGTTTCACTTTTGTATTTTGTTTATATACATTGTTTTGTTTTTTTATGAGCAATATCGCCTCGCTGCGAACGCTCCAAAGTAAATAAATAAATATTATGAAATGTTAGTTGATTTCAGTGCTTCATGCTACCATCATCAGAGCCTGGGAACATGGAGATTTATAAGAGTAACTCCAATCAAGTGTCCATACACCCTTCTCTGGAAACAAGGTGGTATCGCATAATATAGCTATGAGTTTAGTGTCTGTTATGACAGTGGTCTTTTCGTCATCATATACGACATAGCTTTTCTCTACATTTGTGCTCATTTTCCATGATTATATAACTTGAATCAATTACATTATCATTGTTTTGCCCAGATTTGAAACTAGCAGCTTAATTACACCTCGATCAATCCTTAATTATAGTTCTCATTTATTTCATCACTTTAGGATCCACAATTCATTTCTTCATTATTTAAAAACCAAATTAATGGCTCTAAGCGGCCAATATTTTAGTTCTTGATTCTTAGTATTAAGATAACTAGGTTTCTTTTAGCTCACTAAAAAGAACATGATTTGCATTAAAAATGTTAAAAATTAAGTGTTCAATACGAACTTTTACTATGTCACCCTTGTTAACATCGTATATTCTCCCATCGACCCTGGTAAAAAATGACTTTATCAATGAATTAATTAAAGTAACAGGTGACTCTAAAGAATTATTATGGATACAGTTGTGCTCAAGCAAATGGCTTATAAATTCAACATTTTAGATATAAATAAATGGAAGAAATTTCCTCCTTAATCTGAATGATCTTTCCGATTAAATTCTGGATGAGACTCTAAAACCTGCATTTCTCGGATTTTTTTCAATTACCGATACTTAGCCATACTATCTATTTTAATTGAACAAAAACGATTTTGTCAATGATAGATAAAATTATATTGAGCAATATTTCTTTTCAACAGTTACTAATTGGTTCTATTAAGGTGGAATGACACCAAGGTATTTATATCTCCGATGGTGGTCAGACAATTAGAAATGGCATGTTGTACATTCGCAGAAGGACCTTCATTTTCAGGATAGGTATGCAGCCAACCCAATTATTTGTGCGCGTTTCTCCACCGTTTTTATTTCATAATCAGCACCAATTTAAAGAGCTATCTTATAAAACTAACACCTAAAAGTGTGTAAGCAACTAATGACTTGAACCATTTTTTTTGTTTTCGTTAATGGTCTATGTAACTCAGAGCCTTGTATGGATGATTAATAATAAATGCTTATATAATTAGTCACATTTTACATAATTACGAATTTGAAAATTTGTAGTCCTAATTTTTAATCATTTTAAATATTGTCTTAATATTGACAAATTAAAATGCGAATTTCCGTCTCGCAGGGGCTGCGTATTATATTATTATGTACTTCCCACCTGTTGGTCACGCTGCAAATCTGACAGCTATTATTTTCCATTGTTCCTGTGATAAGAAGCTACATACGCAAAGGAATTGAAATTGTTCTTTTAACAAGAAGAAGCAAAGGAGTTGAAATTGTTCCCGTAATAATCAGCTGCATACACGAAATAATTGAAATTGTTCCGGTAATAATCAGCTACATAGGCAAAGGAATTGAAATTGTTCCTGTAATGAAAAGCTACTTAGTCGAATGAATTGAAATTGTTCCTGTAAAAAGAAGCTATATAGGCAAAGGAACTGAAATTGTACCTTCAATAAGAAGCTACATAGGTAAAGGAATTGAAATTGTTCCTGTAATGAAAAGCTACTTAGTCGAATGAATTGAAATTGTTCCTGTAAAAAGAAGCTACATAGGCAAAGGAACTGAAATTGTACCTTTAATAAGAAGCTACATAGGTAAAGGAATTGAAATGTTCCTTCAATAAGAAGCTACATAGGCAAAGGAACTGAAATTGTACCTTCAATAAGAAGCTACATAGGTAAAGGAATTGAAATGTTCCTTTAATAAGAAGCTACATAGGCAATGGAATTGAAATTTAAACTACAATAGATATAAAATGCTTAAAGGCTCTGATGTTCTAAGTAAAAACCGAACGTTGAAGAAAAGGGAAATTTTTCAATTAATATTTGCGTTTTAGAGTACATTTTTAAAACAACATAAGTAGACTATATAACCTATTCAAAAAGTTTATTTATATATATGATCGAAATTATCCGAAATTTTTTTTCGGATTAAAGCCTTTTAAAATTTGAAAAAAAAATGTTGGAAATCTTGAATAATATGATCGGAGAAAGTAGTAAAGAAATTAGGGAATTTCATTTTAAATTATACAAAGAAATGAATTTATTAAATTTAACTTGTTTTCAGAGTGTTGTATAATTTTAATTATCCCTCTAGGTTTAAAGAGACACGTTACTCCCACAAATGGACCAAATGTTTCTAGAATCTGATTATTTTTCTCCGTCATCAGCCAATCATGAAATATGTCCTGTAAGCGTATGCCGACCTCGGCGTGGAACTAGAATGGTAAAGGCAATGCATCTACCAGTCCTTCACACCCTTGGCACGTAGCGGACATACATAAAAGATAGGCAGATCGGGCGGCTGCTTACTCGTTAGCTCTAACTGCAAACAAGTCTTAAGTCTTAATCCGGAATCGGTAGTGTTACCGCTCTGACATATCTTTCGCCGATCATGTAAGACAAAAAGGCAGATATTCTACTGTGAGAAGTGGACTTTCAGCAAATGAAGGTTTTAAGCTTTAATAGTAAAATAGAAAGCATGGACAAAAAAGGAAAAAAAATATATTTAAAAAAAATTAAATAAAGGGTTGGAATCGCCAGTGTAGATGATGATGTTGTCATATCTGTTGGTGACAACGGTCATCACCGTTGGTCAGATATGACAAAAAAAAAATAGCCTCCCAACATAAAGCGTCTGAATTGTAAACAAACAGATCTGCCAACCTCTCAGAGCTGATCAGATAGATGGAAATAATCTTCACCGGAAAGAAAAACAATTAATTAAATATATCTGAATATAACATATTAATTTTATTGAAAACTATTTACCATATCTAGTACTGTAATTTATAATGAACCATAATAATATTTATCTCGATCACTCAACTTTTAGCAACTTAAGACGGGGGGAGTGGGATCAACAGAACATATTAGCATCTCGTATAATAAAGGTATCTTAAAAAGAAAATTTAATATTTAAGCTTTGAAAGAAGTAGTTTATATTGTAACAGAGTTTGCTGGGGGCTGGAAACTGAAAAATGCATATATCTCGGTTAATATTCAAGTTAAAGAATAAATGTATATAACAATATTTATATAGTTCATTTAATTTTCAATAAGATTGGCTTTATACCGTTTTTCGATGGGACGTATAATAACGGAGATATTTCGAATTGTCAAAATTCTCCTCCTCTAAATCCCCCCTGGTCCGATTTTAGCCGTTAACGAACTTGAACTTTGGTTTTGCATGAAACGCTTATATACCGACTTTGGTACGATAAAACAATAAATGCGACAGCTAAAGCTGTAACAGACAAATTTTTATTATATATATATATATATATATATATATATATATATATATAATATTATTTTGAGAGAAGCAGAAATTTAAGACATTTTTCGAGAATTGTGTAATGAGTACGGGCTCAATAGCTGATTTCCCTGAAGGGAAATCTGCTAAAAAAAATAATATAAATTAAAAAAAGAAGATACAAAGACAGTTGGCGTGTGTATGTATGGATTCGACCAGTAAACCCTGTGGGGTGCCATAATTCGGGATTATGGGTGGCTCCATAAGGCAAGATGAGAGTGCATCTCTTATATTCAGTTGGACAATGATGTCATAGCAGTTTTTTCCAGATTCCAACATCAGGAACGACGTAGAGAGAGAAAGTCGTTTTATTCGTGAAATTATTTATTATTATGGCTCCTCTGCTATGTTTAGGCAACTTATACACAGCACTGACGGTTATTCGGATACTATGAGTGACTTTTCCATTTCTATTGGTAATGAATGAAATGTTGCGGTATATATGAATTAAAAGAAAATATTTCAAGAGGAACAGTAATTATGATTAATAAAACTTAGAAAAATATGATAAGGTATTACTCTGGAGTTCGATTCCCGCTTGGGCAAAGGAATTTATTTAGTGGCGGAATTCATTAAATAAAATCCTAAGTCCCACCCAGGCCAGAAAAGGGTGGTAACCTGTAGATAACCCGTCCCAATTAGCCTTAGTTGCAAAAAGTGGACGTTAATAAATAAATAAATAAATGATAAGGTGTTCAGATATAAAATAAAGTACGTGCTGGTATGATATGCTTGTGATATCATCTCCCCAGACATAATCTATTTATATATAGAAAATCGATGATTAGAAGGGGGAGGGGGTTACTTAAGTCAGAAAACAAGGAAGTAAGAAAAGCTTAATTTAAGAATTACGAGAAAATGCATTGTTAAACATTTTAGAATATAAATAGTTTAACAAGATTCAGAACACTGAGATACTGAACACTCAATGCTTAACACTTCGTTGTCTTTCAGATCAGAAATAAAAAAAAAAAAACCTCCGTCACACATGAGTTCCCATGTGCTTGGTACGCCACAGATCTGCCACCCTCAATTCATTTACATTTAAATAAGACTAGAAATTTAGGCTGGTAATGAGATATTTAGGTGCGCAGGTGGCAGTGTTGGTTAAATCGTGGGTACATCTACCACTACTCTCAGTAAGCTGCAGTTAAAAATGGGTGCCTGTTGGATCCCCAACAATGGAAAAGATTAGTTCATGAGTTCGCTACCATATCGCGCTAGTGTCACAGTGCTTGTGAATCAGCCCGAGTCCAACGAGTATATACGTCTGACAGCCCCTCGGGACAACTAACGATTATGACTCTCCTAGTTCCCGTCCACAAGCTGGCTGAAATACTGGAGAGAACTCATTCCAGGTCCTTGGTTAACGGTGGTTGTACGTCAAGCTGTTCACTCACTACGTAAAAACTCTGATCACAAATACCAACGAGCGAGACTCGGGGAGGCTAAAGAAATCAATAATGCCAACCGGAAATGAGATATATAGTTGCCCCGATGGTCGAAAGGAAAACCGCAGTAGGGTGTACAGACTGAAAACCAAAAATGTGTAAATATCTCGGTTAGTATATATTTGAGTTGGAGATGGGGGGGATTATATTTGCGGACCTTATTTTAGTCAAAGGAGGGCTAATAGAATGGAAATTTGAAGAAATTGTTTGGGTCGTGAGAACAACCTCAATAGATTATTTCTCTTAAGAGAAATCTGCTAAAAGCCTTAAGAGAAATGAGTTTTGAGAGAAATATTTTATTCGTGGATTTGGTTAAACAAACAACTCGTCATAAGAAAGAAAACGATTGTTTGGAAATCCAGAAAATAATGCAGTTGTAAAGTACAATATTTTGATTTGGTCATCCCTCGTTCCATGATAGAGACATATATCAGTAGGTATGCGTGGCATTTTTCAACTAGAAATTATTAATAATTTTGTAAAACAGTACCGGTTTTAATGCAAATATACAAAAACAATATTAATATAAAATTAAAACATTGAAATATACCTATTTAAAATTATAATTAATGAAACAATTTTAATTAGCTTACTGACTGAAATAACATTCTCTAAAATATGGGAATATATACATTATATCTCCTTAAATGAAGTTAATTTTTAAAAATGTAATAACATAAATTAACTTAATAACTAGGTGAATAACAATGTGAACAAAAACGTTATCCATATGATGGATTTAATTATTTATGGCGCATAAATTTATAAATAAAGGTATAAAATATGAAATTAAAAACCTCTGATGGAAATGTTATCTTGCCTTCATAGATTCGTTTAATCTGTATAATTCAAACTTTCACAATCACCCATCAATATATGTTTGACTGTTATGAAAGACTAATGTTGCTTGCTCATATTACCCATCTGTGTAAAGCACTATTCATCGGAGAAGTTTTATATTCATCTAATTGGATATTCCTGTCTAGAATATTAATGGAAAACTAAGGGGTGGATTATTCAGCATTATTAAAGGATATCTATCTCATCTATTGGATTTCCGGCCATCGTGACTAATTACTAGGACTAACGAGCCTATGTGTAGTTAACCGAGTTTCATAATACAGTGTTGAATTTCCTGGTCAAACAGTCTTTATGAACATATTTTCGCAAATGAGTAAAGTATTTGAATATGATAATTGGTTTGACATTTTATAAAATTTAATTAAACCAATTATTTAGCTAACTAAAGTTATGGAGGAGCTTAAAGTATAGAAGAAATTCTTCCCTTTATTTCTTACTGTACATTAATATTGAAATCATCCTGATTATTCAATAGATTTTATTCTGGATGTAGTGCATTCATTAACTTATTATTTTGTTGGAAGTTCTATCATGTAAAGACTATCATTTTCACAATCATTGAAATGCCATGAAAGTGATTAATTGAAAAATACCTCCCAATTTAAAACTTTTTATAAATAAGATAGGCCTCTCATGTTTTGAGGGTGAACGCAGTATCAATTATCAAAACATTCACTCCTGCAGGGCTGGGTAAAGTAAGCATATTTCCCACGTACAGGACCCGCTATGGCACTGACTAGCTATTCACCAATTTTGCTATAATAAGAATCTTATGTAATCAGAACATTTAAGGTGGAAATAATATATTTTTTTGCTTACGTGCTCGAAGTAAACTTCGCGGTAGTAGGCAGTGGGGGTTTACTGAAAGGAGCTTAAATCTAAAAAAAAAAGTCCGTAAAGTAAGCAGATTTCCCACGTGAAGTTTTACAATAGAGAAATTTCGCGAGAGCCGAGCCAGTCAAGGAAATGGCCGAAGTAGCTTTTGGCGGGAAAGTAACTCTCGTCCGTTAGGCGCCCAGATTTAATAAAAATGCAAATATCTCGGTTAATATTCAAGATAGAGAAAAAGATGTATTTAACAATATTTATAGTAAATTTAATTTGCATTAAGATTGATGCTGTACAATTTTTCGATCCGACGTATATTAACGGAGATATTTCGAATTTTCGAAAATCCTCCCCTCTATACCCCCCCTCCCACTGGTCCGATTTCAGCCGTTAACAAACTTGATCTTTCTTTTTACATTAAACGACTAAATATCGAGTCGTTTTAACTTGATCTTTCTTTTTACATAAAACGACTAAATATCGAGTTTGGTAACGATTAAACAAAAATTGAGACCGCTAGAGCGGTAACTGACAAATATATATATATATATATATATATATATATATATATATACAGTTTTGAACGGACCTCATTTTCGTCATCTACTAGGTAGGATCGATGGACATTTGAAGAATAATTTCTAAAATTCCGTCATGAGTACAACCTCAATAGCTGATTTCCCCTAAGGGAAATCTGCTAAAACATGAAAATATCTAGTTTAATATTTTAGATAGACTAGAAACCTGTCGATTACCATTTACAGAAAATATAACTTGCAACGAGATTCGATAAAATTGTTCAATCTAGCTCATAGAAGAGGAGATATTTTCCATTTTCTATCCCCCCTACCACTAAATCCCTCCTTCTCTCTGGTCCCGATTTCAGAGGTTAACGAATGATTCTGTAGTTTTACAAAGAACGTTAAAATATCGATTTTGATGACTATCAAACGAAAATTGCGACCGTTAAAGTCTTATCAGATAAGTGAGTGTGAGTGCGTGCATATATATATATATATATATATATATATATATATATATATATATATATATATATATATATATATATATATATATATATATATATACACACACACACACTTTGAAGTAGACCTCATTTTCGTCATCGATGGACAATATTGAAAGAATTTTATTGTAATTTCCGCAACCTCAATAGCTGATATCTCTAAAGGAGATTCTGATGTTAGGGATCAGAATGTTATTTCCAAAACTTCCAGATAACAGTCATGCACATTGAGAAATCCGAAATCAACTCTTTTTTTTTAAAATTTAACTCAAGATTTTTTTTAATTTATGAGTAAGGAACTGGGGACATTTGCTTTATGAAATAGAGTGATTAAATCCATTTTTTTTCCGCGTACAGTGAAAGGAAGTGTTGAAATCCCGAAAATTTTAAGATTTTAACGCAATCGTCTTTTCTGTCCCTTTCTTAACACATTTTGACTAGTTTCGGTGTGACGTCTGTTCGTAATTCGCGTGACTCAAAAACGACCAGTCTTTGAATTTCAAAATTTCATTTTATATGCACTATTTTGATAGAAATCAACATCGATGGGGGAAATAACAAACTGCAAATATCTCTGTAAGTACTAGAAATACAACAAATTTGAACAGAATCTTTTTTGTTTATCATTAAAAGATCTTCAAGTTTTACTATTATGTCCGATGGTATTCAAATAGAGAGTAAATAATTTTAAAATTTATTTATTTAATTAGTACTACTCCTTCAATGGCGATTAATTATAGAGATGGTTTAACGTAGTATAATTGACACAGCCATCTTTCTAATTCAAATTGTGTTATACAAGTACTTTCAAATGAAATAATTTTAAATGTAGGGCAACATTTTGTTAATTTAATTTAATAGGATTGGAAGGAAGTCACGTGGTCCCCTCATCGCTTTTGTTTTGATAATTTAAGATGTGTCTTTAAAATAGTCATGAGTTTAATAAATCAAGACTTATATTCCATCAATATCATACAAAAAAATAAATAAAATCCGATATGTAATGAATTATTCTCTTTGGGTTCCTCGGATTCCTCTAGGAGTTTGGCTATCAATTCAAGAAGGCTTTCAGTTGGCCCCTCTGTATCCAAATTATATGGGATGGCTTCCCAATGGGTTCCATTTAACTTTCAAATCCAAGAAAAAGAAGGAAAGAAATGGAGGTGGTCCTACCTACTCGAGTCCCTAATGTGTCCCCTTTAGAGAGGAGATGAGCCTCCCAGATAAGCAGGGTCCCAAAAGCCATCCCTGCTGTACACCTTCGGGAGCCCAGATCTAAATCACCCGGATTACTTCAGTGGGCAGGCCTTGGCTACTCTTCCCCACCATTCTACCGATACAGTCCACTCCTCTCAATTCTACTATTTTATTCTGAATTCACTGCCTCACCTACCTCGGGTGTAGCTCATTCGGGGTCTCTAAATCAGGTCTAGTTCATGGTAACTCAGGGGTTCAGTTTTAGGATTCATTTTATCTAGGTTTATGGTTATAAAGAGACGTTAAGAAAAAAGGAAAATTGTAGAATAAGAAGGTGAAAAGTATTTCACATCTTTCTATATTCCATAAACTATATAAAACCCGACTCTGAAGTGGGCGCCACTGAATTTTAAGCGAGTTATTCGTGCTTTTTTGTTTCCGTACTTCAGTCAACCAACACCCCCATTCCTACTCATCCAATTAGCAAATTTCCCTTAAGGGAAATCAGCTATTGAGGTCGTACTCATGACGCAATTTTCGAAAAATTTTTTCAAATGTCCATCGATCCTACCCAGGAGAAGACGAAAATGAGGTCCGTTCAAAACTATATATATATATATATATATATATATATATATATATATATATATATATATATATATATCTATATATATATAAAATTGTAACCTCTGTCTGTACATTGATTTTTTTCGCGAAATTTCACGATAACTTTTCGTTTCACATGTCATAGACACCAAAACTGCATTTTGTTTCTTTCGTGTATGTTTGTTTGTTTGTTTGTTTGTTACCTTTTCACGCATAAACGGCTGAACGGAATTTTATGAAACTTGGTATGTATATTACTACTAGCCCAACTTAGACTTTAGGCTATATTATTATTCTCTAAGACAAACAGGAGTGGGGGTTATAAGGGAGGCCTGAAATTAAAAATAGCGATATTTCGTTTCCTATTGGTTTTTCGGCAAATATGCACATAACAAAAGTTGTTTATTTTGTTATTTAGAGTAACTTTTGTTATATACACTTTTGTCGTATACCGAAGTTTAAATGCGTTATACGCTAAAAATTATAGCGGGAGTCAACAATATTACTTGCCAAAAAAGACTCAACCGAACTAAATAAAACTCGGTATGTGTATTAGCAGTGAGGCCTTCATTATAATAAGCCATACCAAATTTTCTATGGACGGGCAGGAGTGGGGGTTATAAGGGAAGCCTGAAATTAAAAATAGCGATATTTCGTTTCCTATTGGTTTTTCCGCAAATATAAACATAACAAAAGTTGTCTACTTTGTTATTTGGAGTAACTTTTGTTATATACACTTTTGTCGTATACCTAAGTATAAATGAGTTATACGTTAAAACTTTAGCGGGCACTAACGGCTGAACCGAACAAAACTCGGTATGTCAATTAGCATTAATTCTTCCATGATTATAAGTTATATTAAAAGTTTTAGGTTCGAACGGGAGGGGGGTTATAAGGGAGGCCTGAAATAAAAATTCACCATATTTACATGTATAAGAGGCGGGAAATATAAAAATATCGAAGACTGTGAAGCCTTATCGAATAAATAATTCTATTATATATTCCACGGGAAAGACGGGTATCAATCCTAAACACTGGGACGGGTAAATGTCAAAATATTGTGCAATGTAAAGCCTGCTAAAAAATAGTATCACCATTCAGCCTCAAATGAATTCCCGGGCGAAGCCGGGTATCTGAGCTAGTATATATATATATTTGTCTGTTAACACTCTAGCGGTCGCAATTTTTGTTTAATCGTCACCAAACTCGGTGTATAATCGTTTTATGTAAAAAGGAAGATCAAGTTCGTTAACGGCTGAAATCGGACCAGTGGGAGGGGGTTTAGAGGGGAGTTTTTCAAAAATTCGAAATATCTCCGTTATTATGCGTCGGATCGAAAAATTGTATAGAATAAATCTTATTGCAAATTCAATGTGCTATAAATTTTGTTTTATACATTTATTCTGTATCTTGAATATTAACCGAGATATTTGCATTTGTATTCTGCGTGTGGTCGCCAGTAGGCTATGTTCGGACTTTCCGCCGAGAGCTCTGGCGGCCGTTTCCATAACTATTCTTCCCTCGTGAATAGGTTTAGGGGTTCGGTTAACTGTTTTTTGGGGCTAGAAACTACTGGGTTATTACGCCCTAAATAATGTTTTAGGTTTAGAGGTTTCTTACTACTACAGTACTTCACGTGGGAAATCTGCTTAGTTTAAGCAGCCCCTGCGTGACGGACCTTTTTTACTTAGAAAAAGAGAATATATGGTGAGATGATATCATATCAACACCCAGCCAATGCGTAAAGGAGTTTTTTTTCATGGTTGTCGGTCACATAGAACGGAAACAACATCAGAAAAGGATCGAGAAATGTCATCGAATTGAATATATAGATCTTTTCAAGATAAAGAAATGTCTATTTTTCCCCTAAATTAAGCCGCCTCCTCTTCCTTATTTGATTTCAATAAAAAGCAATGGTACGCAACTAAACGTTACAAAAATCCCAACATTCTATCAGACTAGGCGATTTTAAGTCTGCCGAAATTAGTTAAATAAGGTTCCGAGAGGCACAAAACAGATAATTCCATTGTAATCCGTTGAAACACAAAAGATTCGCTATTGCAATAATTCTTTGGCTTCGTACAAGGAAGTAAAAAATAAGTTCATGCTCAACCTGTCAATATATATATATATATAAGTCCTTCACTTTGAGACTGCGTAAACTAAACAGATTTCCCATGAGCCGGTATAGCTTACTAGTGACCTTATCTCACCACTTATTTTCGAACTAGTATTTGAGTTACGAAAAAATTACAACTACATTTGTAAATAATCAAAAATTTAACCAGATTTTTATTTACCACTGTTTACTTACCACTGAGATCTGTCAAACGAGGGATGTTGATGTTCAGGTAAATTGTTTTCGTGTGGTGGGTTGTTCACGTTTTAAATCGAGATCTGTTTACTTACCACTCAGATCTGTCAACGGGTTGTGTTAGTGTTCAGGTTCACCCACACATAACAAATTACCTGAAAACTAACACAACCCGTTGACAGATCTGAGTGGTAAGTAAACAGATCTCGATTTTTAAATCGACGTGTGGTGGGTTGTTTACGTTTTAACGTAAACAACCCACCACACGAAAACAATTTACCTGAACATCAACATCCCTCGTTTGACAGATCTCAGTGGTAAGTAAACAGATCTGGACTAAACGTAAACAACTAATACGGTGAACAGAGCATAAAACCCACTGACTGACGGACAACCAACTCAGTACAACTATCAACAGGCTTGAAGATGATGCCATCGCATCGAAAGCGCTTGCCAGCGGTACTCAACCATCAGCTAGTGACGACGGTCTCCACCGAGAGGAATGACAATGATATTTAGTGTTGACAGAAAAGTTATCGAGTATGGGGTTATTATCAAGTAAGGATTTTCGAGTTAGAACACCAATCTTAATAGATAACGTCACAACTAATTCGCACGTGTCTTGTATAATAAAGTTCTCTTCAAAACAATATCTTTATATATATGTGTATATATATATATATATATATATATATATATATATATATATATATATACATACACAGGGTGTCCCCAAACCAAACGGCCAAGCTTCAGTGATCGATAGAGGATCGAAAAACTAAGAAAAAAAGTCCTCTGGCATATGCCTCGTTTTCGCTTCGTTTTTGAGAAAATCACAAAAAACTGAAAATAGTTGTGCAAAAAGTTTATTTTTTTTTTAATAATGTATTTAAATTACAAAAAACTATTGGCTTTTTGAGTAAGCTTAATTTTTTAATTTACGAGGAGTAAATTTAGAAAACATGAATATTCTCACGCTTTCCTTATCAATAAAACGTCTTGGTTGAGTGTATAAACTTAAAAAGAAAGGATTAAAATGTTTACTATCATTTTAATCCTTTTTGGGGGGAATCCAGCCTCGCATTCTCACATTAGTGGTGTTGGTAGTACTGTTCAGTGAAGTCAACAAATATGGCTAGATTTACCAGCGCTGAATACGCGGGCATAGTCTACGTCTACGGATTCTGCGATGGCAATGCACGTCAGGCAGTTCGGGAATATTGCAGACGGTTTCCTGACCGAGAAACCCCACACAGAGGTGTTTTTACCAGCACTTTCAGAAGGCTTCGAGAGACTGGGTTCTTCTCATGTAATCGTCGTGGAAACCGTATGCAGGGTCCGATGGAAGCCGACCTGAGGCGGAGAGAGATGATACTGAGGCACTTCAATACCAACCCTCGCACAAGCGTCCGGAGAGCTGCTTCAGTTCTAAGCATACCAAAGACAACCATTTGGCGCACATTAAGGGCTGACCGCAGGCATGTTTACCATGGACAAAAGGTACAAAATTTAATACCCGCTGATTATCCCCGCCGATTAAATTTTTGTAATTAGTACAAAGAACAATTGCAAAACGATGTAAACTTAAGTTCGAAAGTAATCTGGACGGACGAAGCGACTTTTACACGTGCGGGCACATTCAATCAAAGAAACTACCACCTTTGGGCCCATGAAAATCCCCGCGCTGTTAGAGAATTTCACTACCAGCATGAGTTTTCTGAAAACGTGTGGGTCGGTCTTTGTTATAATCGCATAATAGGTCCCGTATTTTTACCTGCTCGACTTCACGCTGAAAGTTATCATCTATTCCTGGAGAATGACTTACGGGCACTTTTGGAAGATATCCCTTTGGAAACAAGGCTTGAGAGCTGGTTTCAACTCGATGGTTGTCCTGCACATTACGGAAGGGCTGTACGAGACTGGTTGGACATCAACTACCCAGGTCGCTGGATAGGACGAGGTGGGCCGGTGCCTTGGCCTCCCCGGTCTCCGGACCTCACGCCACTAGATTTCTTCCTGTGGGGATACGTGAAAGAAAATGTCTACCGAGAGCCCGTCCGCACAAGGGATGACCTCATCGAGCGCATCAGAATGGTTTGCAACCAGCTCACCGTAGAACAATGTTTAGATGCAGTACGATCTGTGAGTATGCGATGTGATGCGTGTATTGCAGCGAGAGGCCAGCACTTCGAACAACATTTACGTCGACGCTTTAGAAATTAACGATGTAATTTTAGAAAAGGTAAAACCTTCAAAATTTTCAGGGTTTTTTTTCTCACTAAGGTAGACCCATATAAAAACTGAAACATTTATGTTTTCCAAGTAAGAATATTTAATTATTTTATTAATTTTCTAAATTTTTAATCTTTTTTTATGTTTTAATCTTCAGTTATTGTTCATAATGTTATCTACTTTAAGTAGATAATTTTTTTTTATACTATGAATATTTGAATAAAAAAGTATTTATTATTTCTTCTTAATAAAATTTTTTTTTTAATTACCCTTCTGTTAGTATAAGATTAGAATACAATAATTGTATTGGAATAACATTTATTGCTAAAATTCATTCAAGGAATAAAATCTGCTCTTCCATTGGCCTTAACTAGTTTTTGCACAACTATTTTTAGTTTTTTGTGATTTTCTCGAAAACGAAGCGAAAACGAGGCATATGCCAGAGGACTTTTTGTTTTAGTTTTTCGATCCTCTATCGATCCCTAAAGTTTGGCCGTTTGGTTTGGGGACACCCTGTATATATCTAAATGGTCCTCCAAATGGTTGTCTTTGGTATGCTTAGAACTGAAGCAGCTCTCCGGACGCTTGTGCTAGGGTTGGTATTGAAGTGCCTCAGTATCATCTCTCTCCGCCTCAGGTCGGCTTCCATCGGACCCTGCATACGGTTTCCACGACGATTACATGAGAAGGACCCAGTCTCTTGAAGCCTTCTGAAAGTGCTGGTAAAAACACCTCTGTGTGGGGTTTCTCGGTCAGGAAACCGTCTGCGATATTCCCGAACTGCCTGACGTGCATTGCCATCGCAGAATCCGTAAACGTAGACTATGCCCGCGTATTCAGCGCTGGTAAATCTAGCCATATTTGTTGACTTCACTGAACAGTACTAACAACACCACTAATGTGAGAATGAGAGGCTGGATTCCCCCCCAAAAAGGATTAAAATGATAGTAAACATTTTAATCCTTTCTTTTTAAGTTTAAACACTCAACCTAGACGTTTTATTGATAAGGAAAGCGTGAGAATATTCATGTTTTCTAAATTTACTCCTCGTAAATTAAAAAAATAAGCTTACTCAAAAATCCAATAGTTTTTTGTAATTTAAATACATTATTAAAAAAAATACCCTTTTTGCACAACTATTTTCAGTTTTTTGTGATTTTCTCAAAAACGAAGCGAAAACGTGGCATATGCCAGAGGACTTTTTTTCTTAGTTTTTCGATCCTCTATCGATCCCTGAAGTTTGGCCGTTTGGTTTGGGGACACCCTGTAAATATATATCAAATTGTAACCTCTGTCTGTATATTGATTTTGTTCGCGAAATTTCAAGATAACTTTTTGTTTCACATGTCATAGACACCATAACTGCATTTTGTTTCTTTGGTGTCTGTTTGTTTGTAACCGAATTTTATGAAACTTGGTTTGTTTATTACTACTAACCCATCTTAGACTTTTGGCTATGTTAATATTCTCTGAGACGAACAGGAGTGGGGGTTATAAGGGATGCCTGATATTAAAAATAGGGATATTTCGTTTCATATTGCATTTTCGGCAATTATGCCCATAACAAAAGTTGTTTATTTTGTTATTTGGAGTAACTTTTGTTATATACACTTTTGTCGTATACCGAATTATAAAGGAGGTATACGCTAATACCTATAGCGGAAATGAACAGTTTTATTTTCGTTGGACCAAGAAGAACGTACGTCAGTAGTCTAAATCATTTTACATTGTAAGAAAAATTTTCAATTACTATTTTAAGTGGAGCTATTTGCGTATCTTCAACAAGTATCAGCCCTAGCTTCATTATAAACGATATATAAACATAACTCATTTAAGAAATACTCATAAATATTTAACATAATTAAGAAATCACAAGAATGGGTATTTTTCCTCCTTTATACTTCTTTAATATATAATACATACAATTAGAACATTGTAATGGTAAATTTATTAACTCGTACATTTTATTTAAATTATATTTATAATATGTAAATAAATTAGTGCCTATATATCACACACACACACACATATATGTATTGAATTAAAATTACAAATTGTGTAATAATAAACATAAATTTCATGCCCCGAGACCACAGACTTTAAAATATGTGCATCCTGTGCCAATTTAATATTTTTGTATCAGTTATTACACGGAGGACCTTCATATAAACTGACCGCCTTCATTTAGAACAATCGAACAAACCATCTTAATAACTTTCATTCTTAATAAAATTGGTTCTATGAATACAGATATGAATGAAACCTAAATTTACAATGCAACAAGTCAGTAAATGATAAATGCTCTTCGTTATAAAT
The DNA here is from genome assembly GCA_019009955.1 of Riptortus pedestris. Classification (NCBI taxonomy): domain Eukaryota; kingdom Metazoa; phylum Arthropoda; class Insecta; order Hemiptera; family Alydidae; genus Riptortus; species Riptortus pedestris. The sequence continues at coordinate 75,276,279 of CM032229.1, forward strand.
TGAACAAGTTTTACAATAGTATCTGTCATTTAGGACATTTCCTTTAAGGGATATCAGCTATTAGGGTTGTACACATGACTTTAATTTTTGAAAATTTCCACCAATTTCCATTGATCCTAAGTGATGAGGAAAATTTTGTTTGTTCAAAATTATATATATATATATATGGTGTTCTAGCGGTCACAATTTTTCACAATCGGTACAAGAGTCGACGTTTATGTAAAACTAAAGATCAAGGTCGTTAACGTCTGAACTCGAACCTGTGGAAGAGGGGTTTAGAGGATATATTTGAAAATTCAAAAAGCCTTGGTTATTAGATATACGTCGTATCGAAAAAGTGTTTAAAACGAAACTTTTTCCACGCTTAATTGCCTATAGATGTCTTTATATGCATATTCTCTCTACCTTCAGTATTAACCGAGATATCAAAGTTTGAGTTTTCAGCCCTCAGTAAACCCCCGCTTATATTAATGGCACATTAAAAATAAGTATAAATACAAAATATTGTTTTCAATGGTCCTCTAGTACATAAGAGTCATGCAGATAGTTAGTGTGATGACGTCATCAATTATGATTTTATTTACAACCTACATCTACAATTTGGATTTGATTGGAAATTTGCTGAGATGAAATCAGTAACGTATCATTCCAACATGTTTATTCAGCCTCTGAGTGGCGGATTTTTATAGTTTAGTTTTAAAAGTTCATTCCTAACTTTAATAATCGGTTTAATACATATAAGAATCAAATCATTGATTATATTATAACATCACATCATACACCTTTCAAAGGGTGACATCAGTGACCTTGAAAAAGTCTAGTGACTGTAGAAGTCTAGTTGAAATTTGTTTATTATTATTTATACACAGAACAAGTTACTGCCTAAAATTTAATTGATCGTTTTTCGTTATAATGAAAAATTCAGATTACTAAATATGTGGAAATTTACAGTCTTGCTGTTACTTATCAATGAGAAGAACATCGAGAAGGAAACTCTATTTGGATAGAGGACCGATCTTCAACAAGAAGTAGGAGTGGTCATCTTAATATATAGAATGCTTAAAAAAAATGTATACACACTTTGATCTTCCATAGAAAATTTATTTACCGTTCTACAAAGGTCACCAATTTTAACAGTATTAACGTTTGTTATTTACGTTTTATTTACTTTGGACTTTAAGATTTCTAATTTTTCTGAAATTCTTTCTAGAACGGCAAATAAAATTTCTATGAAAGCTCAAAGTGTACACATTTTATTTAAGCACACAGTATATATCTATTTAGAACGATGTTGGTGCTTGATAGTGGCTGCAAGGTCGTTCTTGTCTGTTAATAAAAATAAATACTTCATTTATCGGAATGGCGTTGTGAAATCTTGTTTAGCTCAACTCGCGGCTTAAACTAAGTCCCCTAAGCCCTGTCAACTGGCGGCCATGATAGAAAAAAGCAAGGTTTGGAGAAGAGGGTTTAGACGGACTCTAGCTGAGGACAGAGTGACAGCAGCTGAGTTATAGTTTCATTGTATAGCCGACAGTCTGCAGAGTCTTACAGTAGATCAGCTTCAAGCAGGGCCTTGCTTCAGTCCCCTTCCACTATCTATCTATAGCCAACTTCTATCTCTACCCAGAATGCTAATACCAACCCTAAATTGGCATGAAATAAAATCATTGCTTGCCTACGTTTAGAAACGAAAGCTGGATTTCACCAACCTACATCTGGGCGAGCTTATTTGGGTTTTGCTCTTTTCTTTGGTTTAATTGAAAAAACACACTTTTATGAAACCAGTATTGCTCAAAACAGATTTCAAAAACAGTGCAAAATAAAATATATGGGCACTCTGTCATGTTTGTTAAAATGGCTAAATAAACATCTCTTCTTCAGGGAAGCCAAAAATGTACAGATTTAACCTTAAGAACTATTATTTACTCCATTATTCTATAATTTATGTAATATTTCATCATCAAAGACATAATTTATTTACGTATTTGGTCATAATATATTATATTAATTATATTTATTATAACTGTTAAAGATTCAAATTGATAGCAATTTTAATTAATCAGTGTATCTTTTCTAATTGGTTACAAATAGCCTGAATCAACCAAGGGGAATTGCCGGTACTGAGTGCTGTTGTATTCAGGGAGCTAAACCAAAAGCACTCATCAAAAACATCATAATATTCATATGAATATTAACATATTAATGTTATAAAAGTTTAAAAATACAAAAGCTTTACTTATTATTGGTTGAGGGTTAGAACTGCTTTACATTTTATTGTACCTTAGTGCATCCATTCACATATTACCAAACATTTAACTAAAGTGCAATTTTATAAATATATGTGAATAAGAGATGAGCATTTTCAATTTATATATTTATTTTGTATATAATAAATATTTTTCGACTTATTTGGATATAAGCTTTTTGTTTTAATCTCAACATAATATAATGTTTCCAGGGGGAGAACCGACTTAGCTTCCACCACCCCCGCGTTTGCAGCGCAGTTTTAGTATTCCTGAAACAATTTCAGAGTTTGGAGAGAATACATTTTATGCAAACAGTAAAAGAAACCTGATTTAGGATAAACTGATTAAGTAAAATAAAGCTAAACCACAAATTCTAAGAAAACAGAAATTATGGAGACCAAACTAAATAAAAGAATTTCTCCTTCCTTTTTTCGAACGCTAAGGAACAGTATCAGCGAGTATAAATAGGGAGTGCTTTGAGATTGGATCAGGGGTTGGATAAAGCTCGTGACCAAAGACAAAGGACGTGTTAATCAAGAGAGATCGTGCATAGAGTGATACACACCAACACATAGAGACAATGCTGCCCGCTTCCCAGATTTATTATCTATATCCATGTCGACCGCTAATGTATTCCATAGAGGTAGATATAAACAAGCCCATAGTGAATATATTAAATATGACTCTGACTAGATTGGAGCCTGGCAGCCATAGGAATGTAAATCCGTCCGCCCCCAGACACTTAGAGAGGGGATGACAGATAATGCATTCGATCACATGTTTGGTTGCAGCTAGGGATTGGGCAGCTGATTTAATGAAATCCAACCAGCTGATCTATTTGATTTTTTCATATTTGCATTTATGTCATTCCTTCATATTTATTTATATTTTCTTAAATCCCAGTAATTTATTGAGCAAACCGCCTTTCTACGAAGCTCTCGCATACAAAGAGGTGTTGATTAGCATTATTCAACTCTATCAAAGGGTAGCGTATGTCTGTATTTCGGAATTAAATGGTTGTTATTTTATTGTGGAGTAGTCAGAGGACTTAGGTTTAGCCTGGGTTGTGGCCAGTAAACATACCTTCCCTCGCCAATACAACTTAAACTCCATTACAGCTAAAGTTGATTCATTTGATGTGTGACAAGTTCCCAATATATTGTTTAAGCCATGTTCTTCGAATTAACTATTGATTCAAATTTTGACTACTCTTACGAACAGGCAGAGTTGGACTCTTGATGATTGACGGTCACGTTTGATCGTCTATTTGACTCTGATGGCAATATTTTGAATTGAAGCAGTTGGTTGATTCAAACTTTAAAATCCATTTCCCAATGGGTGGAATTAGAACTTCACTATGAGCACAAAACAAACGCTAAGCCGTAATGATAGAATTATTGTTTTGGTTGAAATCAGAAACAAAGAACTCGGTGTTGGCCTGTGCGGAAGTACCAAAGTTTTAAATGCGGAAAACACTTTGGGTTTACCATGTGACATAAGGGCCAACGCTTTAACTCACATGGCTAACCTGATGACACAAGAGAAGTACCGACGGAATAAAAATAGGTTTACTAAGTCGTAAGGTGAATAACTCTGATAAGTATTCAGGAAACTGTAAGGATTCCTATATTTCTATGTCATCAAAACGTGCATTAACACAAAATATATTTTAAAACTAACCACTTTTTCAACTTTATGATTAATGAATTTTTTTAATACTATTCCATAGCTCACATACAAATGCTGCAAAATCCTATTCACTTTAAGGGTCATTAAAGCCAAGGAAAACGTGTGCAGCAATATCTTGTGTCAATGCATTCAAGAAATGCATTCTAGGTCAGAGGCAATCATAATATTCGGACATCGACATGGCAGTCGTGACTGAAGACCCGTTCTTTCGTGACAGTCTCTAGAGAGATTTCCTAGGGCAGCTGATTGTGTAAGCAATTCGGCTATTTAACCAAGAAAATTCCTTTTCGGTCATGAACAACCAAAATTAGTGATGTGGAAAAATGTGCTTCTTGGGAAATGCACATTGTCTGCAGTTGCCTTTAATTATTGCTTCATAAAAGCCTTAGTATACATTTTTTACTGAGATGTTAAAGCAATTGAACTAGCAAGTCCATTAGCGTAGTTAGATATAAAGAGATTTATAGCTTACTCACTCTCATATATAAATTCTATGTATTGGAGATTCATTGGGTTCATTATTATTATTATTATATATTAATGTCCACGTTTTGCTACTATGGCTTTCAGGGTAGGATTAAGGTTTTATTTAATGAGATCGCCACTAAACGAAGTCCCATTGCCAAGGCGGAAATCGAACTTGCCACTCTAGGTTTGACATCTTTGTGTCTAAATCAAAAGTACTCTAATTAACTGTACATTGGGTTTAAATCTAAATTCAATTAGAGTACATACTAGCTTAAAGGTAAGTAGCTTACTCATAATCGTATATAAATTCTATGTTTTGGAGGTTCATTGGATTTAAGTCTAGAGTCAATTAGAGTACTAACTAGCTTAGAGATATATAACTTACTCATTTTCGTATATAAATTCTATGTTTTGGCGGTTCATTGGATTTAAGTCTAGAGTCAATTAGAGTACTAACTAGCTTAGAGATATATAACTTACTCTTTTTAGTTTATAAATTCTATTTTTTGGAGGTTCATTGGGTTTAAGTCTAAAGTCAATTAGAGTACTAACTAGCTTAGAGATATATAACTTACTCATTTTCGTATATAAATTCTATGTTTTGGAGGTTCATTGGATTTAAGTCTAGAGTCAATTAGAGTACTAACTAGCTTAGAGATATATAACTTACTCATTTTCGTATATAAATTCTATTTTTTGGAGGTTCATTGGGTTTAAGTCTAAAGTCAATTAGAGTACTAACTAGCTTAGAGATATATAACTTACTCATTTTCGTATATAAATTCTATGGTTTGGAGGTTCATTGAGATTAAGTCTAAAGTCAATTAGAGTACTAACTAGCTTAGAGATATATAACTTACTCATTTTCGTATATAAATTCTATGTTTTGGAGGTTCATTGGATTTAAGTCTAGAGTCAATTAGAGTACTAACTAGCTTAGAGATATATAACTTACTCATTTTCGTATATAAATTCTATGTTTTGGAGGTTCATTGGATTTAAGTCTAGAGTCAATTAGAGTACTAACTAGCTTAGAGATATATAACTTACTCATTTTCGTATATAAATTCTATGTTTTGGCGGTTCATTGGATTTAAGTCTAAAGTCAATTAGAGTACTAACTAGCTTAGAGATATATAACTTACTCATTTTCGTATATAAATTCTATGTTTTGGAGGTTCATTGGATTTAAGTCTAGAGTCAATTAGAGTACTAACTAGCTTAGAGATATATAACTTACTCATTTTCGTATATAAATTCTATGTTTTGGAGGTTCATTGGGTTTAAATCTAAATTCAATTAGAGTACTAACTAGCTTAGAGATATATAACTTACTCATTTTCGTATATAAATTCTATGTTTTGGAGGTTCATTGGGTTTAAATCTAAATTCAATTAGAGTACTAACTAGCTTAGAGATATATAACTTACTCATTTTCGTATATAAATTCTATGGTTTGGAGGTTCATTGGGATTAAGTCTAAAGTCAATTAGAGTACTAACTAGCTTAGAGATATATAACTTACTCATTTTCGTATATAAATTCTATGGTTTGGAGGTTCATTGGGATTAAGTCTAAAGTCAATTAGAGTACTAACTAGCTTAAAGGTAAGTGACTTACTCATACGCGTATATAAATTCTATGTTTTGGCGGTTCATTGGATTTAAGTCTAGAGTCAATTAGAGTACTAACTAGGTTAGAGATATATAACTTACTCATTTTCGTATATAAATTCTATGTTTTGGAGGTTCATAGGATTTAAGTCTAGAGTCAATTAGAGTACTAACTAGCTTAGAGATATATAACTTACTCATTTTCGTATATAAATTCTATGTTTTGGAGGTTCATTTGGTTTAAGTCTAAAGTCAATTAGAGTACTAACTAGCTTAGAGATACATAACTTACTCATTTTCGTATATAAATTCTATGTTTTGGAGGTTCATTGAATTTAAGTCTAGAGTCAATTAGAGTACTAACTAGCTTAGAGATATATAACTTACTCATTTTCGTATATAAATTCTATGTTTTGGAGGTTCATTGGATTTAAGTCTAGAGTCAATTAGAGTACTAACTAGCTTAGAGATATATAACTTACTCATTTTCGTATATAAATTCAATGTTTTGGAGGTTCATTTGGTTTAAGTCTAAAGTCAATTAGAGTACTAACTAGCTTAGAGATATATAACGTACTCATTTTCGTATATAAATTCTATGTTTTGGAGGTTCATTCGATTTAAGTCTAGAGTCAATTAGAGTACTAACTAGCTTAGAGATATATAACTTACTCATTTTCGTATATATATTCTATGTTTTGGAGGTTCATTGGGTTTAAGTCTAAAGTCAATTAGAGTACTAACTATCTTAGAGATATATAACTTACTCATTTTCGTATATAAATTCTATGTTTTGGAGGTTCATTGGGTTTAAGTCTAAAGTCAATTAGAGTACTAACTAGCTTAGAGATATATAACTTACTCATTTTCGTATATAAATTCTATGGTTTGGAGGTTCATTGAGATTAAGTCTAAAGTCAATTAGAGTACTAACTAGCTTAGAGATATATAACTTACTCATTGTCGTATATAAATTCTATGTATTGGAGGTTCATTGGATTTAAGTCTAGAGTCAATTAGAGTACTAACTAGCTTAAAGAAATATAACTTACTCATTGTCGTATATAAATTCTATGTATTGGAGGGTCATTGGGATTAAGTCTAAAGTCAATCAGAGTACTAACTAGCTTAAAGAAATATAACTTACTCATTGTCGTATATAAATTCTATGTATTGGAGGTTCATTGGGTTTAAGTCAAAAGTCAATTAGAGTACTTACAAGCTTAGAGATATCTGATTGACTCAATCACGTATATAAATTCTATTTTTGGAGGTTCATTGGGCTGATGATGGGGCTTAACTCTAAAGCCAATTTAACTTTGAAAAAGGTGTGTTTTGGGGGCAGGTATCCAGTGATAGTAAATCCTTTTAACGCATACGACATGATTCTAGAAAAATTGTAGTAGGAAGAAAATAAGGAAATTTATCACCATTTGTTTTCATTATTGGTCTTATACCAGAACTTTTAAGTTAATAGTTTTCAGAATACAATTTGTAATTAAATATTTTAAGCAAAACAGATTTATTTACTCTTATTTCACTGATGAAATTAGATCTTTGCTATTTAATTTAATCGTCCGTGCCGTACTGTCCCATAAGGTCTGAAGTTGTGCACCAAAGAAAAATAAATAAATAAAGTGTTATATATTATTCTAATTAAATGGATATGTCAATATAAAGAACTTTAAATGCCTGATGAAAGCATACCTCAATCCTAAATTGTAATCTGAAATGCACTATAAGAATTCTCTAGCTTTGAGCCCGCATCGTATACAGCAGCACGCTTCCACCACTCTATTCGCTAGACTTCTTGAGTATTTCGTTCTAAGATGTACGCAAGTTGTTCTCTTTCTACTGGCCAAGAACCTCTTTTCTCAGAAGAGATACTAGTTCCTTTATTTCTGAAATTAAGAGACAGGAAATACCTCCGCAGGGTTTCTTACCCGAACAAGACCACGGCCACGACTGTTAAGCTTTCTTAAGTAATGTTTAGGAGTAAAACCTCTTCAATAGCAGGATATCCTATAACATAAACGAGAGATTTAGAATAACACTAGACCCACTACTGAAATAATTTTAATAAAACGTCTTCAGTATCTATAAGTATCATTATTTTTTTCTTTTCTGGTTTTATGAGTGATCTGTCTATTATTTCACTGGATACTATCCTTGGATCTTGTCATTAATATTTGCTTAGGTATTTATGTTGTTTAACATATACCTGTTAAGTTATATCTTTAGATGATAATACGATATTATTTCCACATAGAATAAATAAAAGCAACTATATCAGGGTTCATGCCACTATCTCCTCCGGGCCCATAAATCATTTCAGAATAGCCAGGATATACAATGTAGCCCTCTGCCTTCTTCGACTCACGATCCCTCTCCCGGAGATATTTGTTTGTATAAGGAACTTGAACCGCATTCCTCTGCACCAGTAAGGCACCCAGGAACGTGACGATACCTAACTTATAACACAAGAAAGTGATTTAAAACATACAAATAAATATAGATATAGAGAGGGTTAGAGAGAGTGAGTTATGAGTTATGAAGTCCCAAAACTCACGACCCGAGTTCACACGACGCTAACTACCATTACCCGAATAGACGGGATAAATCGGGCTGGTCGGGTATCCCTGCTGTTCGGTCACAGCAGGTGGTCCCTTGATTTAATGCTGCTCACTAATGTACCCATAATAATTACAACTCAACTTTTTGAATCCAAAGGTCATCCACTACACAATTATAGAATTGTCATACATGAAATACTAAACGGTTAGAAAAGATTCTTATTGTAAAGCTACTTATCTTGCAAGGACAAATCAAAGACATGTTTACACTATTTCTAGTATTATTTGGTAAATTGTTACCATATCTGGCAATAAGAATGAAAAAAGTACTATGCTCTGCACGGGTTCACTGTTCAGGACTCAGATGTTCAAGTTAATCAGGTCCGCCACTGGTGCAGACAGTCGACAAGAAACATAATTCGTAGCTGAACAATTAGTAATTACAGTATACGAATGATTCAACTTTTCTGTGCTGGGAGGTGATGCGAAGTGGAATGGAAGTATCTATTGGTGTTTGTAGATTTCCTTATACTGAATGGCCCAACTGTCCATTTGCCTCTCTCTCAAGTAAAACATCTAGAAGTGGAATCTTTCATTCTTTGCACTATTGGCTGTTATGGTGCTGAGTGATTTACGTCCACTGATTGGGGAATAATATCAGAAAATAATTGTGTTTCATTCATTCCTATTGAAAGGATTTAATGAACGTTATCTCATGGTTACGTTACCCAAATGATCCATGCAAGTGCTTGGCAAGTGGGATTTATGAAATAATAGAAGCAATTCCATGAAATAAAAGAATTTTCAAATCGTGGCCCAGTCTGGTTTGCAGATCATTCTCTAAACTCCAGAAGAAAGTTCACCACAGTGAATATTGAGAAGGACTGCTGTAGAGTGACATTGAAAGTGGAATGTTTTTAAATAAAATAAGTTCGTGGGTGTTGGATTACTATTATATTAACTGAGACAAATTACATATTAGCAAAGTACTAGATCATATTATTTACAATATACACTTTAGATATACATTAGTTGACGAAGTATATTCATAGATTAACCAATGATTGATTACTCTAGGATATGTTGTGATGGAAAACTATGATCTCATTAAATATATTTATAGCGGATCAGCTCACATCCAATTTTTGGACGGAAATGATGAATTATTTTGTGGCCGAAGCTAAATTATCTTTTAGCACTAATTATTGGATACACACTTCACTATCACTACTCCTTGACTTGGAAATAATATAAGCAGTTGATAGTTTGAAAAGAACTTGTAAATATTTGGTTTCATTCTGTCTGACAATTTCCTAATATACTAATATGTTTGGGGACAGGCATTTTTATTGTGTTATTAGACCAACTAGTTCTCAATTCTATACCTTCAACACAATCTACGTTCAGAAATTCGTCTAAAATCCCAAGGGTCTCCAATACACCTATACATTTGCATACTCCTGAGCAGCCAGGAAGAGTTGGTTTATGATATACATAAGCAGACCTGTAAGCTCTAGCACAACCTATGACCTGAGGGTGAAAGCGAACTGTTTGTGACGCACAAACCGTTTGTGCCTTTGTGTGTGTGTGTGTGCGTGCGTGCGTGTGTGTGTGTGTTGGTTGAGGGGTATAATCAATCATAGAGAGCGGGCAAAGGGTAGCGGAGGGGGGGGGGGGGGCTCGCGGTAAAGTGGAAGGTAACGAAGCTTGACAATGGCTGCCCCTGATGAGGGACCTTTGACTCAGGCCGCTGTCTAGTGGTCGAATCGCCAACTAACACAGATATCACCACCCTTCATCAATCAGTGCCTTTTCAAGCTGGGCCGCTCTTTGCTACCGGTGACCTCGCCGGCCTCCGTCAACGAGGGAAAATCACGTCACTACCCAAATTGAGTTTTAACCTCTCCCAGAAAGATATTGACTAGTTGGTTGTTCCCAATCCATCCACCACCGATGAACAAACAAAGAAGCCCTGATGAAAAGCGTAAAACTAAAATGTTCCTCACTTTTATTTTCAGCTGGTGGCGAGGGTGATGAATCAGGTTAATCAGAAACACTTTTGTGGCTCCTCAAAATTTACTTTTTCAGACGCTTAGGGCTTTTGGGAATTACATTCCCATCCTCAGAGCTACAAACATTATTTTATTTTTATTTATTTGGTTTGTGCCCACAGCGGTGGTGATTGGCATAATTAGAATAATATATTTACTCCTTCATGTACTTACCTTTGTTGTACTTTATTTTTAAATTATGGAAAATATTTCTTGAATATCTCATTGTTTTTCATATCCGTGCATTGTCTAAGTGAATATAATAAAAGTTAACCCTTTTAAATCTTTTTAAGTATATTGCAGATCTATTCTATTTTATACTATATGTTTTTGTAAATCTTTATGTGTTTTAGAAATGTTAGTATTTTTGGAATATATTGGCTGCTGTCAGTTAATAGTTCTGTCATATCGCAAGACCATAATTAAACATTTAAGCACCATAATTAAGGAGTCTAAAACTATTTTTTAAAAAATTTAAATAATTGGTCATATAACAAAACGGTCAATAAAACTATAAAATTTACAACATTAATTGTATCGTTGCCATCTGGCTTTATCCATCTGGCTTATGCATCATTTTAAGGATGACTTAGATCACTTAATTCTCTAAATCAGTTTTATATGTCCAGAAATTAATCTGTTAATTAATGGAACTTTTACTGAATTACTATTTTCCAGAGAAATCACTTATTCAGTAACATTTTTGACAGAGAAAAAATATTCAAAAAACAAATAATCCTTTTTTAAGATTACTGTAAAGAAATAAAAAAAAACTGTTGACCAAAATCTTTGCCTTTTCTGAATTATTTCCCATCGATTGAAATCATTCCCTGCCACTTCTTGTAACTTTTGAATTATTCATTGGTCATTAATTAGCTACATATTATCATTAAATGATGAAGTGATAGGTATGATATGAGTTCAGATAAACAATATAATTCTGTCTCTCTGCTGGCATAAGCCGGTTTCTTTTCTAGATATTAGCAAATTAAAGGAAGTCCATGTGGAGGTTTCGTATGTTATCATTTATGAGTGTGTGCTGATAAGAGATCATTATACATGACTGATTTTAAATAAAGACTTCGTAAGATTGAAGAATGCAATATGGGTAAAAGGGAAGTTGACATGTATGTTTTACTGCTGTGATATCTGATATTCTCTGGCATGGGAAACAGATTTAATCGTAGCTCAGCGATGATGTTGTTTTAATGAAACGAAACCGTGATTCGTTATTTTGATTCAGGCCGTGTTGGGAATCTATAAAGGGTAACCTAATGACACCATGATGTGTGACATTAGTGCTTGGAGTTCACACTTTTTTCTCCAGGCCCATTGGTAAGTGAGATATCAGGAGGGTCGTTAAAAAATGCTCTAGCCCCATCAATCATCTCTGTCTCTAATTCGCCGCCTCTCGTCGCCCTCCTTCCACCATCTTATAACACCTATTATTCATTCATATCTATCATAAAGCTTAATTAATTAATATATTGTTTTGAGCCCAATTGGCTATTAAAAGCTCTCTAGGTTTTTTTTGTTTTTTTTTTTCCAGTGACCCTTAATAAGCCCATCATATGTTCATCTAAGTGTGAAATGTTCATGTTCTAATATTTCCATGATAATAATGAAACCGGCACAAGCGTAAATCTTTGATAATACTCGTAATAATATGGCCTCCTATGCCGAAAACTTAAGAAAATATCAAGAATTCGAGCTCAAAGAGGTATACAAACTGAAATCTGCCATAGTTACGCCTATTATAGTAAGTTCAAATGGATTCGTGCCAAAAACAACGATAGTAGGCACCAAGAATTTAAATCTGCCAACAACAATTATAAAAGAAGCACAGCAAGGGGTTCTTCTTGGTACTGCCAGAGTTGTTCGACAATTTTTGAATTCCCCTTAACATGTCACGATCACAAACTCCTTATCGGTTGGATTTTCCCCCGGTATGGATTTTATTCCAGTTTTTGCTGAGATTAAACCTCCCCCATAATAATCCTTTATTTGCTAATCTATAAAATTTACATTTAATGTATACACAGAAAATAAACATTGAAAATACCGTTACAATATATGCAAATATTATTGGTTGGTTCAGCAAAATCAGCGTTAGTTGAGGATTTTTGAGTTTGAGTACGTCCTTATTTTGTATTTTAATATGCTGGATCCATTGCTGGTAGTGTGCAGTCCCGAGACGCTTCCATTCCTTTCTGTAGTAAACCACTCTAGTCCATGCTGCTCCACCTCAAGTGCGGCGCATCTCTTCGTCCCAATGTTTCATTGGTCTGCCTCTGTTTCTTTTATATTATCTTGGTAACGAGTCTATGATCTTCCTGGTCCAACTATCTTCATGTCTTTTTTATATGTCCTGCCCATTTCCATTTCCTTAGAAAGAAACATTTAGCAATGTCCTCCAGGTCAACCCTTATTCTAATCCTCCAGCCCTTCGTCCTGTGTTCTTTTTTACAAATACTGAGTATGTATCATTCCATTCTTCATAGTGTTGTACGCATCTTTTCGATAACTTTTTTTGTCAGTCTCCAGGTTTCGCACCCATATGTTAGTACAGGTAATACTGGGGAATTCTAAAGTATCTTTTTTGGTTTATTGTCTGCCTTATTTGAGTAAACTTTTAAGGAACTAATTATCTAATTAGAGGAAACGACAGTTTTATGAAACTAATATTTGACTTAAAAGCATACTTAGCAAGTCGAAATTTAAAAAAAAATTAAACAAGTTTAAAAAAACAACACTGCTAGAATTAACTGTTAAAAACAAATAACATATTAACTTAATAAGAGAGTTTTTATAAACCAACGTAAACTGATAACATGAGAAACTAAAACAACAATTATATCTAGGATTTAATTAAAAAAAAAAAAAAAAAAAAAAAAACTAGCTAAAAAGGTTTACCAGAGGATAGTGATAGTGTACTTGGAAGCAATAACATGACGCAAAAACCAAAGAATAGTGACAAATGGGGAGTAGATACCTTTGAAATGCGTTAGAGAGCACTAACTTCCACCACGGCTGCCGGGCGACAGCTCATCCTTACCAGCAACATGGAGAGGGCGTTATTACTGACATGTCCGCAGCCTGCCTATCTTTTCCCTTTTGTTTAGGTGCAGTACCCATTTTACATTTAATGAATCCTAATATACAGTTATATATAGGGATTTGAGATGAGAGGAAGGCTATATGACACTATACTTTTAGCAGATTTCCCTTAAGGGAAATCAGCTATTGAAGTCGTGCTCATGACGCGATTTCTCGAAAAATTTCTTCAAATGTCCATCGATCCTACCCCGGAGATGACGAAAATGAGGTCCGTTCAGAACTAAATATCTATATATATATATATATATATATATATATATATGGGTGTGTGTGTTAACACTCTAGCGGTCGCAATTTTTATTTAATCGTCGCCAAACTCGGTATTTAATCGTTTTATGTAAAAAGAAAAATCAAGTTCCTTAACGGCTGAAATCGGACCAGTGGGGGGATTTCGAAAATTCGAAATATCTTCGTTAATATACGTCGGATCGAATAATTGTATAGAACCAATCGTATTGCAAATTAGATTTACTATAAATATTGTCATATACATTTATTCTCTATCTTGAATATTAACCGAGATATTTGCATTTTATTAAGTGTTTATTAAACAGACGAGAAGAAACTGAGGTCGGTTCTATTCGTTTCCGCCAAAAGCTAGTTCGGCCCTTTCCGTATCTGTTCGGCTCTCGTATGGAAATTTCACTATTGTATAACTTCACGTGGGAAATCTGCTTAGTTTACTCAGCCGGTTTTCGGACTTACAGTATCTCATCTTCGTGTCATTGATGAGTTACCGTGTATTACCAAACATTCTTCGGAGACCAAGTTCCCTCGACAAAAGTTAATTGCACAAACGTCGTTTGAACGAATATCATATGACATTATCTTAAGGAAATACAAAATGTATGACATTTCTACTTCTAATGAGAAAGAAGACAACATAACATTTCTGAGTTGTCTTAGTGAAATGTGTCAAATCTTGATCAAAAAACATCTTAGATTTTTTGAATTGATAATCAGAGTACATTATACAATTGTGAGTGTCCTAGATAAATATCAATCTAATAACTGCATAAAGCTATTATAATTATTATTCCTTAGTCTCTAAAATGGCCAATACCAGGTCCACCAACTGAATCTCAGTTCCATTATAATAGGAAAGAAGACATCATAACCACTAGGAATTCAGATTACCAAAACATTCCAATACTCAGGCTTAATTAAAAATACTAAACTACGTACCTCAATATATGTATATATAGAAAATATACCACACTGGATTTAATGGAAGGACATGTGGTCAGGTTATTTGAGAAGTACTATATAAAAGAGTTGAAAGGATCAAAATATGCTCGTAGGTGAAAAAATAAATAGCCTCAATTATAACACAAGTTATGTGAATATCTCCGTGTGATAAATTATTTTATTCTTTATTTATTAACGTCCACTTTTTGAAACTGAGGCTAATTGGGACGGGTTATCTACAGGTTATCACCCTTTTCTAGCCAGGGTGGGACATGGGATGTTATTTAATGAATTCTAAATAATTTCCTTTGCCCAGGCGAAAATCGAACTCGTCACTCTAGGTTTCCCATGTGAGATTAAGGTCAAAGCTTTAACTCTCATGGCCATCCCTGTGATAAATAAAACTAAAAAAAGAGATTTACAGTGTCAAGATTCCGGATGTTATGGGATTACGAAAAATTTCTCATTGTTGATTTTCTATAGTTATTTTCAACCATGGGAGCGTGAAAGCTGTGAATGAATAAATAGAACGAAATATTAAGATTAACTAGGATGACTTTATTCTGTGAATCTCCATTTTCATAATAAATGATGACATAAATAAACATGAAAGCATCAATGAATACATTGTCCGTTGAGTGCATATAATAGAGGATAAATTAGATTAGAGATGATAGCTAACCGGAAACTGCAAATCCTATGGAAATGTGAATGGCGCCTCGACGTATGTTCTATAGGTCATTACATTAACTAGTGTGTAATATGGAGTTCATTAATTAGTTCTACATAGATATTTTACATGCCATATCTAATTGTTTATATAATGAATATACATTATAACGAAGTGTAATTGCATTTTTTTTTTTTTTTTTTTTTTTTTTTTGTAAAGACTTCATGTGCTCGTTAAACTCTTCACAGGAGAATACATCCACTGAGAATAAACTGGCTGTTCCATGTCAGACATTGGTCTGATAACTACTTGTTCACTGAAAACAAATCTTCAAAAAGTCCGTTACGCAGGGGCTGCGTTAACTAAGCAGATTTCCCATTGCGTCACATATTTGAATTTATCTCAAAACGAAAATGTTCAATGAGAACAATATTCGGTATTTAGGGTTTAAATAAAGAGCTTCATAATATAACAGCTCATTTTTATTATGATTGAGTAGGAGTGAGGGTTTACTGAAGGCCGAAAACTAAAAAAATGCAAATATCTCGGTTAATAATCTAGATAGTGAAAAAATATACATAACAACATTTATAGAACATTAAATTTGCAATACGATTGTACCTGTAAAAGTTTTCGATCAGACTCATAATAACGGAGATATTATGAATTTTCGAAATCCTCCCCTCTGAACTACCCCTCCCACTAGTTGGATTTCAACCAACTAACCTAAACTTGATTTTTAGTTTTACATAAAACGTTTAAATATCGAGTTTGGTAACGATAAAAAAAATTGTGACCGCTAGAGCGTTAACAGGCATATATATACACACAATTCAGCTTCAGCAGATACATTATTGCGATTGGACATTTTCTGATTATGTCATTTTGGAGGGGATCTCTTTTGTAATCATTTGTTTTTATTTTCTATTTCGGTTTTACAAATAGTTTTAACAAAATTTGAAGATAAAAGAAAAATTAAAATTAATTAAAAAAAAACCTAAATTTTGAAACATCTAAAAGCATCCTCTGAATCAACTTGGAACTTTTAGATTTTAAGGAAGACTTCTTCGGTCAATATACTTTCTAACCATACAACACTATTCCGACGAGACTTTCACAAGTGTTGGAAATGCCCGTGTCATGAGTACTAACTCAATAGCTGATTTCCCTCAATGGAAATCTGCTAAAAAATAAATCCTTTTTTTAAACGACCTCTTGATGCTACTCCGGTTTATCTGGAAAGGTTATTTAAAGATAACCAATACTTTCTAGGTAGGATAATGGATTTTATTTAGTGAGTCAATGACAAAATAAATTCTAGCTGTCCACAGGGGAATCGAACACAGGACTCAAGTTTTACTAAGTTTATTGAGACCGACATTAGGCATCTACTTTAGATCATAAGACTTTCATATCTGAAAAGTATAAATGTTCTATGTGAAATTTAATTAAAACAGATCTTTGATCATGTTAATAGAAACGAGCGATGAAATTACAATTGCACTGATTTTTCTTTCCTTTTCTTAATAACCATTTTTATTTCTTAAATTAAATATTTAGTTTTTAGAATTTTTACTAGTTAACAGGTGTTAAAATTGATCTAGCTTCCTAATCGGTCACGATGCGGAGCATGACTAGACATATTGGTAGGCAATTAACAAATAAATTCACATTTTTCCACTGTCCTTTTAATTGTATTTTATTAATTATTTCTAGACATTTATTATTTATTTAATTATTACTTATTTAAAAATGGAATTGTAATAATACTGCAAATGTGAAATGGATATTGGGTATTTTTATCACTTATAAATATCGTTTATTTAGAAATAAGTTACAAAATGTATAGGTGTGTAGTAGAGTGTACAATTTGACATCTGCAATTTATTTTTTTTAAATGTCAAAATAAGATTAGGAATTAGACTGAAGGTATAAATCTATTCAATTGCTGCCATATCGCAACTACAATACGTTAAATATACTGTAATTTTAAATTTATACAAATTTAATTTAGGCCTTAACACTAAACTTTTTTACAAATGAATAATTTATGTTAGGTACAAGTCAACATTTTAAGAAGGATTGTTTTGCAGCTCATTTATTATTGTAACCTGTATGAGTAAGGATGTGAATGACCCCGTGCTGTGCGCCAAAAGTGATCAAATTAAGTAAAACATTATGTTATGTGCACTGTGTGGTACCAGTAGATACCACATGGTATCTATGGCTCGTAACGTAAAGAATCAAGGATTTCAGAAAACTCTAACTCCTCCCATTAAAATTTCCACGTTATATAAAGTTAAAAAAAAAAAGAATGTGAGACAAAAAATGGAAATTTAATATCCATGATAAGCAAATAATTAGGTATAAAATATAAATAATGGAATAATAAAAACGAAATAAAATGCTTAGAGGAAACCAAATGTAAAGAAAAACTGATGTTTACAATAACGAATGAATTTAGCCTTTATTATAAAGAGTAAAGTGAAAATAATAGTTTACAAATTTAATATATACATAATTTTAAGGTACAAATATACTAATAAACAATATTGCTTGCATACTTTAGAATTTAGAAAACAACTGGTGGTTAACTCTAAGGCCTTCGCCGAAGGGAGTACGGTCTAACTTCCTGGAGGTTTTCAATAATATAAGTGAATAAACTTGTAAATAAAGTGACGTTTTCCTGGCATATTGAAATAAGATGCTGGAATGATAGGGTTTGAATTAATAATGTCTAAAGAATAAATTGTCCAAGTGACTTACAAACTTATATAAACAGTCCCCATAGACCTGTCAATTTTTGGCATTGCAAAAATACAGTTAACATAAGCACTATTCGCAAAGATAAAATAGATAAAAAAATCTGCAGAGTTCTAAAATTTAAAACACTTTGTAAGGGAATAATTTCTCCCAATTCATTTACTTTTTTTCCAATTGTCCTTTGTTAAAGAAAAATAACAGACGGTCTTTGGAACGTGAATAAAGACACTTCCAATCAAGCTCTGAAATTCCCTTTCAGATATTGTTACATAATTAGAAATTAACAAAAAAAAAAATTATGAAGACCTCTCAAAAGGGACGCCCTTAAAGGAACCCTGAAAGGAATTATTTAACCATGAAATAAAAGAATGTAAATTGAACTCTCTAAGGAAAATAATTAAGAAATAATGAGTTGTTCTTTCGTTCTTTCGTTTGAATTTTAATGAAGTCTTGTACAAAGAATTGTATCTTTTTTTTTTTTTTTTTTTTGCAATGTTTCATTCATTTCCATCAATAAAAGTTTTATCTAAGGAAATAAAATAGAAATGATGAAGTTCATGTTAGCACCACTGAATGTAGGTATAGCCTTTAAAAAAGGAACTTACTTTAAATACGGTAAGGGATAAGAAATAGAACAACAAAAAGTAATTACTGAGTGAAAAGAAGAGGACTTAATATTTTTTTTGGGGTTAGTTTTTAATATCTTGGAGATTTTAAGCCTCCAACTTCAAGAAAAAGGCACGGACCGGGTTAATAGTAGTGAGCAACGACCGTTAACCAAAAAGTTTTAGTCATATGAAAGTCAAAATTCAACTTCCCTCTGTTGGTTACCAAGTAGAATTTATTGTTTTAATAGAACTGAATGTTTTTTCTTAACGTTCTTTTACCACTCAAATTGGAGTTTACGAGAGTGTTATTTCATAAGTTTCTCAATCCCATCTTCTTCGGATGGTACTGAGGTATTTGGTATTATCTTTTAAAATATATAAATAATTAATAAATCGTATTTGGAATATAATTTTGACTATAAATGTAATAAATACTATAAATGTTGTTATGTACGTTATTTCACTATCTTGATTATTAACCGAGATATTTGCAGTTTTTAGTTGTCGTCCATGAGTAAACCCTCATGTCATATTACCAATAAGCTGTTATATTATGAACCATTTTATTTGAAGCCTAAATACCAAATAATGTTCTCAATGAACTTTTACATTTTGACATAAATGCAAATACGTGACGCACGTGAGAAATCTGCTTAGTTAACGCAGCCCCTGCGTAACAGACATTTTTTATCTTTTGATTTGGCTTATAATGTGATAACTGGGAGTAACTTGTCGCTAATTTGGTAAGGAAAACTGTTGAATGACTATACGTAGGCCTACGGCATAAGGAAGGGGTAGATTGGACTGGAGGGTTGACCCTGACTGAGTAGGGGTTGAAGTTGCCGTCTCACCCTGCTGGATTAATCAACAACAGACCTGGCCCTGTGTTACCTAGTCAGGTAAACATTACCTATTGTACTACCTTGTAGCTCCAGGTCACCTGTCGGCACCAGCCCCTGTGACATCCATTCAATTATTTCTTCCTTCTGCAGCTCGTATTGTTAGCCTAGAAGCTGCATTAATCACAGTCTTGGATGTTGTCAGTTTTAGAGCTCAATTCATAAACTATAATGTTGTCTTTTACCAAAAATGCTCAGTCAAAAAGTATCATTCAAGTGATTTAAAAGTGTCTGTTAAAACAGGAAGTGCGTGAATTTGAAAGTGCGTTTGCATATATATAATTATTTTCAATTCAGGAAATACAATTGAAATTTATCAAAATTATATGAGCATTAAGACAAATTTGATGACAAATTTATTTAATTTTACAAAGAACAGTAATTGTCAAGCTCAAGATGTCTTACTCCCCCATTTACTATAACCTATAGCAAATGATGAATAGAGTCATCACTCCAACCTCGGCTATATGTCAACTTCTAAAATTTACTTTTAAGTTAATGTTGACCAATCTTAGTGTATACTCCTAGTTCGTATGGTGTAGATTTTATAAATTTTACTACTTGCCTTGACAGAGTTGTAACACTGCTTTACGATTACTGAGGGAACGGATAAATGTCTAACCCTCATGCCGAATATAACAAAACTAAATAAAATATAGTGTGCGATCCTTGCCCTCGGTCCGGCTCTTTGATATAGTTCGGTAATAGAGCATGCAAATCAATCGTTCCAACGCTACTTCGCGTTGCTGTTGAGTCACCGTATGACGAAAACGATCACCACCAAAGTCCCATTTCTAACACTGTAACCCCAGGTGTGTTTCGAGATGCTTGGGATGACTTCGTTTCGATCTATCGGATCTTTTCAGCTAGGCGTGTGGTACACATGAGCTTTCGCTCCAAGCGTTCGCTCCTAGGACAAAGTTGAGATGAAAGGTTGTTTGACAAGAGTTCGTATGACAAAAGGAGTAAATCCAAACGTCGTGTTTCTAAATCAAGTTCAAGAGTGACCAGTAATGGGCAAGTTTAATGGCCGAATAACGACCCAAAAAAATAAAAAAAACCCGAGTCCAGAAAAAAAACAAAATATTTGAAGATCCATTATTTACGAATAATTTAAATTGAGAAGTTGGTGTGTAGGACTGCCGAAAAGCGATTATTCTATAAATAAAAGTATTGCAGAGGATCTCTCATTATTGGCTTACCTTTTTTACTTCTTTCCTCCTTAGCAAAAAAATAATTAACCAACAAAACAAATTATTTTTAAAAAATAAAGTGTACAGAGGTATAATATTAATATTAATTCAGATTATTCTTCTTTTCTGAAATTCTATTTATATTTAAATACAGGATTCCATCATTCATCGTCATTTCAATAGAGTACTGGTGTACCATTAAACACGTCTAATGAGATGAGAAACTCTCAATTTTTTTGTAAATAGCTTTCGACAAAGCATTCATGATTTGTTTTTACAATGTCATCTTGTGAGTTCAAGTACCCTGTATTGACCTCGCAGACAACTTGGAGATGGGCAGCTCTTAGGCGATATAAGAAGCCCAATATCAAACTACGCCTTTCTTTACCTAAAAATATAAAAAAATAGGTCTTTATTGGTTCTACAATATCGATTTCATTTACTGTTTTTGGATAAAACTTTTGATAGAAAAGTTAGGGTTTGTTTATATTTTACTAAAATTCTTCTGCCTCATTAATTTTTTCTCTAACTGTAAACCATTAATTTTGAGTAATGTAGATGTTTTTTATCGATTTAATACGCAGGATGAATCGATACATCGGATCGATGGTTACCTCGGAACATAGGATAAAAGCATCCTTTGAGCAGATTTCCCTTAAGGGAAATCAGCTATTGAGGTTGTACTCATGAACGAATTTTTGAAATTTTTCTTCAAATGCCCATCGATCCTACCTAATAGATGACGAAAATGAAGTCCGTTCAAAACTGTATATATATATATATATATATATATATATATATATATATATATATATATATCTATATATATTTTTGTCTGTTGCCGCTCTAGCGGTCGCAATTTTTGTTTGATCGGTACCAAACTTGATATTTAGTCGTTTTATGTAAAAAGAAAGATCAAGTTCGTTAACGGCTGGTATCGGACCAGTGGGAGGGGGGGGGTTTAGAGGAGAGAATTTTCGATAATTCGAAATATCTCCGTTACTATACGTCGGATCGGAATATTGTACAGAATCAATCTTATTGAAAATTATATTTACTATAAATATTGTTATATACATTTATTCTCTATCTTGAATATTAACTGAAATATTTGCATTTTTATGAAGTCTGTGGTCGGGTATAGTTTGGCCATTTCCGCCAGTACTTGGCTCAGGTGGAAGCTTCTTCTAACCTTACCTGTCGTTTCTAACATTACCTTACCTTCGTTCTTTGTGAGATTTATGCAAATACGTTTTGTTCATCCGCCCCCTCCCCTTCTTTAGTTCTTGCACTACTAAAATTTGAGTTATTAAAATATAAATTATTCTACAACCGTTTCAATTCAGAAACCGTTTCAGTTGGGAATTTATTTTAATTAACTGAAAGATTTCTCATTACCGTTTGTATTTAATCACGGTGGTATTGTGTTACCAGTACGCAGTTTTCTCTATTGTAAAACGTCACATGGGAAATTTGCTTATTTTACGCAGCCTCTGCGAGACGGACTTGTATTACTATTGAAGCTCAGACCTAGTAACACACCATGAACAAAACAATTCGAGGATTCTCTTTATGGGAGATATGCCAACGAATAATAAATGTGGTATTAGTGGACTGTATAAAGAAAAAATGAAATATAACTATTGGATAACATGATATATTTTATGATGACAACTAAATTGCCTGAATGGCCATGGTGAATACTAATATATAAAAGACAACACTGCATTTTGTCACTGGTCACTGGGCATCATGGCCGATGATGGCTGGACTTGATGTTCGTTTCTTCGTTATTTTCTGAACATATTTGTTATAAAAATGAGGTACTTCATGGCTTGCCACTCCCCGCTGTGCGCTCCTTCCACCCACACTACTACAGCTACTTTCGTGGAGTTCTACTCCTTGGCGATAATTATCTTATTCATGCAACGAGTAGTGTTGGTGGACCTTATGCCAGTTTCGCCATTTTCTCAAGACTGTCTTTTTTCTTCTTCTACCACGTAGCCTTAGAAGTAGTCGTCGGAGCACGGGTTGCTAGGCAACGGTGAGGATGGGCAACTGGTTAAGAATTGTGACGACATTTTTTCTCTTTTTAGCACAAGTGCCGTAAACACAATATACATGTTTCCTTTTAGAGTAGGCCAGTGACGAGCATTTTTCTATTATCTTGCTCATACAATAGACCCATAGAAGATTTTCATTGGTGCCACTTACTCTTAGAGTTCATTTCTGAACAGCATACTTATCTTATAAGGTATTTTAATGATTGAAATAATTATCAATATTTTTATTGTAAGTATAATGTTGGACAAGGATTCCATCTGGACAGCTTAAAAACGTTTGATGGCGACTGGTTGAAAGGTATATGATATGGCGTGTAATAGAATTGGAGCGTAGAATCAGCTGTGACGACGAGGTGGGAGGAAGTCATGACTGCGGAAGAATCGAACAGACATGTCGAGCATATGCTCCGCCAACCCTTAGTTCCCCTAATTTTCCGCCCGTTTTCTCACCCCTCCCCATTAGATTATCTACCCTACATGACCTCCTCCACACCCCTTCCCGCTATTTCATTATTATCTAAAATCAAATTATGGCGACATGAATGAACACATCACAAGAGACAGTGGCTCAATGAAACTCGTCTCTATGATAGCATCGAAACTCTTGATTTTACAACTATCATGACGAAATCAGTTGAGTCAATTGAACCCAACAAAGCTGTTGCATTTAGTGTTTGACAACTTGTTCCTATCTTCTGTGCTATGAAATAAAAGATATCAGAGATAAAAGCGCTATCCAATGATTGCACCTTTTCAAATACTTAAATTAAATTAAATCATTTAAATTATTTATTAATTTCCACCTTTTGCAACTAAGGCTAATTGGGGCGGGTTATCTACAAGTTATAACCCTTTCTTAGCCAGAATGGGTCTCAGGATTTTATTTAATGAATAAAATATTTAAAAAAAATTAAATTATTTATTAACGTCCACTTTTTCCAACTAAGGCTAATGGGACAGGTTACCACCCTTTTCTAGCCGGGGTGGGACTGAAGATTTTACCTAATGAATTCCGTCACTAAATAAATTCCTATTGCCCAGGCGGGAATCGAACTCACCATTTAAAGAAATATCATATGTTTTAGGTATGTGTTATTCTTAAAAAAGGTTACACTTCAGTACTACGATTGTTTATCAATTGATTAACTTCAAATTATATTTCGTTTCTACAATTTAAGACTATACACTTTTGTTAAAAGATAATCCTATTTTTTTTAACGCAATATGAACACTTAGATGCTTAGATGCACGAATTCTGTCACCAACTCTAATGGGGTAGGCATCAACGTCAGCATGGTGATAAGCTACCTACAGCCACAAAATGTACCACTATGCTCAGGCAATTCAAGAGGAGGGAGCATTTCTAGGTGAAAAAAAAAACAACCTAGTACCGGTCAATGTGTAATCATCAAATAGAGTAAATAAGCACATCTGGAAAATAATAAACATAATACCGGAAATTGGTCCTTGGTAAATGGTACAACTATGTCTATAGATTATATTTTCCAAGTTCCTCTTGATGGACCATGTCATGATCAGCGGAATTTTCTGCTCTTGACCGACCATGTCATGGTATTTCCTAGAAACGTTTCCCTAGTCATCCCCCCTCAGGGTATCACATCTGATTATAACGATTAGCTGCCCAACCCATTCTATTAATTCTTGTCTTGTCTCTGATGCCTTGGTCGCGGCCAACACTGTGTCTATGAATCCAAGTTGGTTCCGTCATTCACATATGTTTTCTTAGAGACTTTTGCTTCTTAGGGATTAATAATAACCCACATTTTTGGGATAGCAGGTGTCCATAGTTGAGTTGGAATACCATAGAGTGGAGACGTGTTTAGATGATTAAATTAATTAATAATAACAATTTAATTTTTAATAATCTCTACTATAATAGTTATGTATTGATCTATTATGTTGGTTATGTATATATGACCTACTATGTAAGCACACATTAACTAAATGATAAAATACAAATTTTTATGTTAGTATAATGTTATCAAAAGTACATATAGCAATATATGTGTATACATATGTATATATATATATATATATATATAAATTTATATATATATACAATTATTATATGTATTGATATATTATGTAAGGGCATATTGATTAATTTAAAAAATGTATTACTATTTATACAAATAGGCATTTTACGGTACTTGCTCTCCTACAGAGTCGAGTTAAAGTCAATAATGTTTTATAATTGTTTAATTTGTGCAAGATGTTAAACTTTAACAAATAACAAATTTCTTTCTTTGCTCTATAATTTTCAGGACGATTAACAATATTAATGTCTTATTCATTTTAGTAGTTCTAAAACGTTATTTTTCCATTTTATTCAAGCGATTTGAATGATTGAAAATTTCTGGAACTGCTGATTGAGTTACTTCATATTTCTTTATTGTGTAAGTTTGTATTACAGATCTTTACATAATCTTGTTAGTATCAATTTTCCAATGCATTTTCTCTCACGTACAAGTCGTTCTATTTCCTCAGCTAAAAATGAGTTGTATCTTGCACATCGCTCTTCCCGATTAGCCATAATACCATAAAGTGAGTGTTACTTATATTTCTTTTACTTTATTCAAAACCTATTAGTGACAAACTCATTAAATAAAATCCATAGACCACACCGGCTAGAAAAGGGTGGTAACGGGTGCCAATTCTGAATAACACGTAATTAAATAAAAAATTACACATATATTAATAATCACATGTTAGGTTTATTATTACATTGAAATTATTATAGATAGATAGATTTTTATTGGCTTATGTTTTACAACATGTTGCCAAGAGTCTGGCCAATTTCTGTTAGTACGGTTGTTAAAATAATATAACTTATAATAATAATATATTAAAAAATGTGTAAATAAATAATAATATTTTCTAAAGTACAAATTCACAGGATATTCATTGGTGTGTAATATAATAAAAATATTAATCTAAATAATTATAGTATTTAATTCAATAAATCATAATTTAATGCAAATGTAGATTATATATATATATATATATATATATATATATATATATATATATATATATTTTTATTTTATATCTGTCTCTAAAAAAAGGCTATATATATATATATATATATATATATATATATATATATATATATATTAATGTCTAAATAAAGATCACGTCTCTGATATATCAAATTAACATAATTCTTCTCTATGATCTATTACAAACAGTATAATAATAATAATATTATTATTATTATAGTGTTATTGAATATAATAATTAGTGTGCTGGTTATTGCTGTTTAAGCACCCCCCTAAAAATAATATAATTCTTTCTTTAATACTGTTAACTTTATATACGAGTATAACTAAATTATTTGACAGACCGTCTATCTTAGCATTAAATGTTTTTGGAAATACATTAATATTATTGCAAATTATTTTTAATGTTAGTAATTGGTTAGCCTGATGGTGCTGAAAACGCTTTGGTGCATGGTTTCCTATGGCAGTTCAGGTTGCCCGAAGGTTGATCTAGGTTGTGTCAAGAAGTAGCAGGAGGCTCAGAAAAAGAACTAGCAGTAAGGGAACTCGATCTGGGCAGCAACTCGAATTGTTTCAGTTTCTTTTCGGTCTTCTTCCTCTTGACTGCTTGCTGCTCCTCTCCCTGTGAATCGAGCACTATGCTGTTGACGATTTTTTCTGCTTCGTCCAGTCGAAGATGACTTCTTCTGAACTTGAAGAACCCTCTTCTATATGCAGGATCATATTGTTAATGCAGGAATATATCCTTCTACCTTCTTCTCTCTCCTGTGGAGTTCTGTCATGACTCATACGGAGATTGTGTTTAAGCAACATATCCTTCTTTTCCATGATGTCTTCTTTAAATTTTTGATTATTTAAAGATACTAATATTGGTCTACTTAAAATTATTATTATTATTATTATTACTGTTTATTTTTGCTACTTTAGCTAAATGAGACAGGCCAGCTCCATGCCCACCCCTTAATTTAATGAGCTCGTCACTAAATAAATTCTCCTTCCCCAGGTGGAAATTGAATTCGCCACTCTAGGTTTGCCAGGTGAGATTAAGGACAACTGCCAAATGGCTAACCTGAGCCCTTTATAACAAGTATTCATTTGCTTCACTACCAAAGTAGAATTACATGCCAGTGCAGGAATGGAAACCATGTTTCCAATTGTATTAAACTTAATTAATTAATTGAACCTTGTATGTTGAGGCCAACACCTTGAAACATACTACCAACCTGAGCCAATGGACTTATTAAAGAATTCTTGTATTCAGTAAAATAGCTTGTACAAACATTTTGTTTGTTACTGCACTGTGCATACATATATAAATAACTAGCATGTATTAGTGTTGTCAGTGAATAGTGTTTGCATCAATTGCCAGCTTGATGTTCCCTCAGTTATACATTTATACACTGTTGTAAGTGTGAAACTGTATCAAAGGGACCGCATTCTGACGGACAGGCACAGGTGAGCAGCTCCCGCAGCCCGCTGTCAAAACACACACCCTACAAATACAAACAAACAACCCCAAACACACTCATAAACCCCTCTCGGTCTGTTTGCTCACTCTTATTTTTTTTTCTCATAATGGGGACGTTTTTACAGGCGTTAAAGCTAATAGCGATTACTTTGAACATAATATTCCATTTAGTATGTGGGATTTACTAAGGAATTTCGGAATTAACAATTCGGTCATACTTTGGGGCTTAGCATTTGAATATCATAAATACGCCAAATTCTTCAAAATCTCTTTTTGTTAATTATGAATTTATGATGGAAGAGACTCTGAAGATTCTAAAAAATATTCAAAATATTATGTAAGTTGATATTTTGAATTTCTTTTTCATATTTTATGGTTATTGTTATTGTCTTTTTTTTAAACAGTAAATATCTTAAATACACTAAACTCTTCAAAATCACTTTGTATATATCATGGAAGAGACTCAAAATATCTCCATTCCCATTGTGAGTTCCTTTTAGCAGATTTCCCTTAAGGGAAATCAGCTATTGAGGTCGTACTCATGATGCGAGTTTCGAAAAATTCCATCAAATGTCCATCGATCCTACCAAGGAGATGACGAAAATGAGGTCCGTTCAAAATTATATATCTATAATATATACACTCAACCGCAAAAAAAACCGGACACTTAGATTTAGTCTTATAATTTTGTTAAATACTTTATATATATGTATATTAATCTTTTTAATTAAAATAATTGGTTAATCTATAGGTTATTTAAACAAAATCTGCCAAAAGTGAATTATTTTTATTGATTATTTACAAAAAAATACAAAATTAAAAAAAACAAAAAGATAAATTAACACATTTAAAAAAAAAAAATTATTCTTCATTTTTATTACAGTGAATGGTAGACTTCGCTACCCCAAGCGTTTCGGCAATGTAACGTAAGCTCCGGCCTTCCATCTAAGTTTGAAAGACCCATTATTCTGGACCGAAATAAAAATAAAACATTAATTAAAGAAAATGTTTGGTTAATAATTAAAGATGTTTAAATTTGCGAAAAACTACTTACAGTTTAGAATAGATCAACTTCACGACAAATAAATCTAATCTGAGTTTTATCTAATTGTTTACTAATCCTGAAGGTATTAGTTCAATGGACTTAGACTCTAAATTCTCTGTAAAAACTAGAATACCCACATAAAGAAAATTGCTGAAAATTAGCTTTTAATACGACAAAAATGAAGTGTCCGGTTTTTTTTTTTGCGGTTGAGAGTGTGTATTTCTATATATATATATATATATATATATAGATATATATATATATATATATATATATATATATAATTGTACTGATGTTTTCGACCAGGTTGTATTTATATATGGTGTGTTATTCTTTTCGGAGTTTTGGTTAATGTTGGTGAAATAAATCTTGGTTTATGCCGATATTTCGAGAATCTTTATTTTCTCTTCATCAGGGCTGTAAAATTACATGTACTACTTTATAATATTTATCTTGTTTTTTTAGCAACTTAGGAAATCAGTATTCGTGGATTAGACATCTAATATTCTTGAATCTGACAGATTGCTCATATAACGATGACGTTCTAAATCTGATCTGGATCAAATGACAGGAAATTCAACTTTATCAATACATGCGACGATCAGTGAACTCCATTATGAGCACTTGGAAGATTCAATAGCTTTGTGTATAGGTATAAATGATTTTTTTTTTATTACTGTTATTTGTGATTCAAGACCAGCACTCTCATAATGAGATGAAATCGGAGTTGGTACTTTGGAAGACTCCAGTAGATTCGTGTCGGAATATAAAACGTTTCCATATAGCCTTGACGGCTCTTATCAATGGGACTAAAAGAAATCTAAATGTGGAATGTTTAGTGTCACATCTAGAGACGTAAATTTCATTGAAGAATCCCCGATTGCAGCACAGCCTATGGGGCAGAATCGCATGCATCAGGGAATCAAATTTCGCAGTGCCTTTGGAAAGAGAAAGTATAGTTTTCCAAAGTCTGCTTATACTTGCGTTTGACCTCATTAGTCAATAGTGAAGCCTTTTAGGCACATTACAGTTCGCGTCTAGTAAGACCAATGGTGTCTGAATTACCTGGAAAAGAGATAGCCGGAGATGTTTTGAAAGAGTATATTAATTTTAAAAATTCCGTCACGCAGGGGCTGCGTAAACTAAGCAGATTTCCCATGTGAAGTTTTACTCACACCCGTTATCCGCCCCGATTTCATAAAAATGCAAATATCTCGGTTAATATTCAAGATATAGAATAAATGTATGTAACCATATTTATAGTAAATTTAATTTGCAATAAGATTGATTCTATACAATTTTTCGATCCGACGTATAGTAACGGAAATATTTCGAATTTTAGAAAACCCTCCCCTCTAAACTCCCCCTCCCACTGGTCCGATTTCAGCCATTAACGAACTTTATCTTTCTTTTTACATAAAACGACTACATATCGAGTTTGGTAACGATCAAACAAAAATTGCGACCACTAGAGCGGTAACAGACAAATATATATATATATATATATATATATATATATATATATATATATATATATATATATATACAGTTTTGAACGGACCTCATTTTCGTCATCTACTAGGTAGGGTAGATGAACATTTGAAGAAAAATTTCGAAAATTCCGTCATGAGTACAACCTCAATAGCTGATGTCCCTTAAGGGAAATCTAAAAATGCCCTTTAGCAACCCTATTGTCCGATTGTTTTAAAAGGTAGAATTTCTCTGAAGAAGATGTATATATTTGTATACTAAAACCCTTGTTTAAGAACAAAACCATTTTCATTCGGATTCATCTAAACCTTTGAAGGCGTCTTCTGTTCCAGAGAGAGATGTTAACGGAAAACAAGGTCGTAAGGTAGGATCTTGAGAGATGGAAAGTGGTCAAGATGATATAATTAGAAAAGAAACTCAAACAGAAGTAGAAAATTTAATATAAGAAGAAAATGGGAGAGTTGAGCTGGGGAAAGGGTAGATGTTAAAATATGTACGAAATAGTCTATGCTTAATACCGTAGATTAATTTTAGCAATTCTCATATTCTAAGTCTATTTGTTTGTTTAATAAAAGTGTTTATATCCTACTTGAGAATGTGTTTAATGACTTTTAATTTTCATGCTTAAATGCATCCTTTTATTGTAACGATATATGTACTCAGACGAGGGCCCTTATGACATCGCCACTTTCTCCGTATTCCTTTTTATGGCCGCCTGTTAAATCTCTTGATGAATTGCGCACTTCAAACAGTTGAAATGGAGGTGAGTTTCAAATCAAAGGAATAGATTTACTTTCTGGTCTTAAAGGCTGACTTGCAGTTTGACACTTTCTGGTTGAAAATGAACTACTCTGAATGTACGTGCCTCTAATCCTAGGGATGTAATTGGTGATATCACTGGCCTTGACTGGGATGTTTCGCTGTGTAAAGGATACTGTACTTTCCCTTGAGTGGTACCAACATCTCAAAAGAAAGTTAAAGAAACTTAGGTATGTGAAAAATGGGAACTAAGACTTCTTAATTTGGTATCATAAATGCATTACTATGTCTGGACCTCTGATGACACTTGTTGCCCAAGTTTGTGCATCGCATGGTACTTGGTACTGATTGATATGATCATTGGGGAAATGTGATTGCAATAGTGACAACATCAAGAGATAATAACCATTATTCAGATGATGGTGACAAATTAACATGATTTTCCCAACATGCCCACAATTAGCAATGTTATTGTCACAGTAATAAAATTATGTATTTTTAAAAAAAATTAATAATTTAAAATTCAAGAAAGAATGAAGAATGCAAGAAGAGAATTTAAAGTTTCAACACACAAAAGCTAGTTTGCTTATATTTCTTTTAACAAACTATGATTTATGTGCCTAGCCAAATTTTGAAGTGGCAATGGAAATATAAGGTTTTAAAAATACATAAAACTGTTCACACTTATCAGAGAACTTTATTCAATTTAGTAAACCATCCGAAAAACTACTCTCCCCTCTTATTAATTGAAGATTTGATCATCAAAAATAATTTTTAGATCTTGCCACCGCGCATCTAATTCAAGATTCAAACGTAGGATAAAGTTTGTGTATGATTTTTATTTTATTTTACTTATTCGGATTTGTTGGATAATTTCAAACAATATATTATTCTAAATTGAACGAATTACTACTATATAATAAACGAAAAACAAGCTTCAATCATTATATCCTTATAACAGTTAGAGTAACCCAAAAAATCTTGGTTCTCATTTTCATCTTGCAGGTAGCAGCACATCACTCGAGTTCATTATTTATTTTAATGTTTACAAATTCAAAAAAAAATTACCCATATCTTTGAAAAGTCAGTAAATCTTGAGAGCATTTGCTTTCAGGAACTGGTCCAATTTTGTTTAGTTTGTTTGTCTTTTGTAGACATAGCGCCATACACGGTCTGGCTGCAGTTCCTTTGAAGTGTACAAGCTCAACGGTGGAGTCGCCAAATTCACCAACTCCTTTACGGGAACGATAGAATAAAACCCTTTCAAGCAATTCACTATTCTTTCTCTTCTGCTGGCTCTTTCTGAAGCTATATAAAATATACCCTCAGTCGTAAAATATAACAAAATGTTGAAGTATCTCCTTTTTATTGAATAACGAAATCTTCTTTTATTTCCTTTCATCTAACTAAGAAGCACAGTAGCCCATAGGAGGTGGGAAAAGTATATTTATTCAAGTTCATAGAATTTACAAGAAATCATTGTTTTTTAAAAGCACAAGGGTGGTGTAATACATTCTTTTTACATTAGCTGTTAAATAGAATGGTTTT
Organism: Riptortus pedestris; assembly: GCA_019009955.1. Classification (NCBI taxonomy): domain Eukaryota; kingdom Metazoa; phylum Arthropoda; class Insecta; order Hemiptera; family Alydidae; genus Riptortus; species Riptortus pedestris. The sequence goes on from CM032229.1 coordinate 75,308,751, forward strand.
TCAGTTCTGAGCATCTCATTTTTTTAGCGTGATATTGCAACTCATATTTCACAAATTAAAATTGTGCAAGTTGTTAACTGCATAAGGGCATAAATTAATTTCATTCTATTTTTACAACATGTCTAAAAATCCAATTACTCAAACCTTAATTTTATTTTCTGTTAGTATCGCTAAGTTCTCATCCAAAGATTCTTCGAATGGCGATAGTATTTCTTTTACAAATGGGGATTAGAAAAGGGAATTCCTGCGGAAGATAGACTTTGGCATGTGCTCAAAATTTATTGAGTATAGAATAAGTAGGAAGTGATACGGATGAACCTAGAAATAGCTTCTTTTGTTTTCTTTACTTATTAAGGCCATTTTGTAGAAAGGCTAACTGAGACAGGCTACAATAATATATTTATATTATATTATATATTATAATAAAAGTGGCTTTATAATAAGAGACAGACCGAATATTTTATAAAACGTCCAAGTAGATTCCCTGTAGATTCAGCCCAGGCCCCAGCTTTGGCACCGCTATATGTGAGTATAATATACATCTCTCTCCAAGGCTAATGAAAAATTCTAAGAAATTCAACAATAAAGGTTTTGACAAATTTCTTTCCAACAATAGAGTTTTGTAATGCTGGGTTATCCTAATAGTATTTTTGGGACCAGTAAGTCAATAAATCACTGCTTGGTGGTGCCTACAAGGGAATATTTCCATGGAATTAGGCACTCAGAAATACTAAGCGATACAAGTCACTTTTAAATATAATTTATGTTCTGTTATTTCCGTCATGTCAGATTTTGTTTTGCTCCTTTCTTGATATATTTATTATATATGTTCATTTTCAGCACTTATTTCTCCCATGTACATCGTTCCTCACACGTATGACACAGGCAATTTTTGTAATTGGCCCAAGTAATCCATCCACGTGTGTAAGAAAAATGGACCTCATTAGTAAGAAAATTACTCCTGAGGTATCAAGATTGCTTATTTCCTGTTTAAGCAGATTTACATCGTCATGATGGATATGAATGCCGTGGAGAATTTGACATGAGATTTTAACCACTCTTCCCATGATAGGGAGTCACTTTAGTGCTATGATCTCGATGCGAAGAAGAATTTCACGGAGCTTGATAAATAGACTAGCCCATTCGTTTGAATAAAATTATAGTGATAAATGAACAATTGCGCCTACAAAGGGTTAACGGATGTTAATTATTATGACACATAAGACATTGCCTGCGCCTTTCACACTCTGTGAAGCAACACCTTCAGCGAATCATACCGGCAGAGTGGAAGTTTCACCATGTGTGACTGCATAATTTGGTCAATTGCTCCCATATATCCTTTTGTTAACCGCCTGTCAAAATCACCGTTTCCGTTGGTTTAGGCAGAAAATATTAAGTAGGCAACAACCCGAGGATGTGATGCTCAACAGCAAATTAGATGATGAGGACATACTAAATTATGTGAACAAAGAAAAAAAAAACTCCGTCACGCAGGGGTTGATTAACTAAGTGGATTGGAGATTTAAGACTGTTCTCAAATCACTCTCTATTTCTAAATAAAAATCAAATGAGTATAAGTAGGTGTTTACTGAATACTGACAAAAAAAATATGAATAACACGCTTAATATTTGATTTAAGAAAAAATGTCTAGAATAGCAATCGTAGAGGATTAATAGTTCAACAAAAATTACTCTATATACGTTTTCGATCCGGCTCATAATGACAGAGATATTTGAACTTTCGAATCCCCGTTCATTCTAACCTTCTCTATTCCTCGTCAGATTTCAGCCATTAAAGAATATATTTTGTGTTTTAGGGAACGGTTAAATATCGAGTATGTAATAGATCAAATAAAAATATTCAAGTCAAGTAAAATAAATCTTATTTAATGACGTTATCATACAACGTTTTAGCATATATTAAAGATCTCTTGTAAAGAGTCCTTGGTATTTAAGCTTGGAATAAAATGTTTCATGACATATTCGCTTATTATTAGTGTGCGATGACAAACGTAGGGGTTTACTACTATTCAAGATAAAGATAATGTTTATAAAAGGATAAAGGATAAAATTTATTGATAATAAAATTTGCAAGAAGATAAATTCTATACAATTTTTCTATCCGACTCATAATACCAGAAATATTATGAATTTTCAATTTTTTCCCCCTCTAAACTCTCCCTTCCCCGGTCCGACTTCAACCGGGACTTCATCTTACATCTTCTCTTACATGAAGTATCGACTTTACTAATGATCAAACACACATTGGGTCCATAAGAGAGCTAATGGACGAGTGTGTATATAAATAATTTTAAATGGTCTTTGTTTTCATCATCTCCTGGGTAGGATCTACGAACATTTGAGAAACTTTTTCGAATATTGCGAATCAATACAAGCTCAATAACTGATGTCCTTTAAGGGAAATCTGCTAAAAACATGAAATTCAACATGGACATTTCCAAAACGTGATCCTTGTATTAAAAGATTCAAAATGTCACAACTTTAACAGCTTTCTTTTAAGACATATCAGCTATTGAGGTTGTATACACGACGCTAATTTTTTCTTACTTTTTTAACTTTTAAGATCTGTATGAGGTTTAAACTAGAGGCAATTCCTTGTGGGGTTATAGATTCTCGAGGTCAGCCCCCTCCCTGGTTTTAAATGGAATTTGGCATCTCAAGCTTCAGGTGGGACTCTAATCGCAATGTTTTCACAAGTTACTTCCATTGCTAATGTTTTTAGATACTTTAAGAAGGCTTCCTTAAACTAAATATGAAATGAAAGGGAATTATAACCTGCCAGTAGGAGACAAGAACGTTTTCGATATTAACTATATATACTCTTGTTTTTCGATATTATCTTCAGGAGAGATCAGTTGTTCTAGAAATAGACTTTTTGGAATCCGTTCATCTGGATTTTGTAGCTAACAAAAGCTTTGAGGATCCAGTTAGACTGTTATGCATAAATGCGATAAATGCAATCATAATACAGATTTACATGTGGAGTTGTGTGAATAGAAAAACGAAAAATGCCTTTAAATAAAAATTTTACACTCGGCGATTCTACAATATCCAATTTAATCAATAGCTGGTTTTGGCCTCTGTATAAAAATGTTTTCATACATTCTCCTTGAGTTGCCTCAGTCTTGAGTAACAACATCATATTTTTATTGTTGTCCGTTTATTACATATTATTATCATTTCGTTCCTCCTAGATTTAAACAAAATAAAACCCCATCTCGCAATGATGCGATTATCCCATTGTAAATATTGCGTGGCAACACTGAAAAAAATATCTTAGAATGGTTTGATGAGTTCTTCAGTGACTTAAGAGTTAAAATCTATCTGTCATATTATCTATGTCAAATATTTTTGTTAAAATTAGTAAAATACTAATAAAAAATAATTAGTTTACGGGTACCTATACATAACTTTCGAACTCGTGTATTTATGGCTGTTTACAAGAGCGTATACATAAGTTTTTAGCTTTTACATAAATTGTTCATATATATTTCTCGCTCTAGAATTTATTAGTTCAACGATAAGGATAACTTTAGGGATATCAGATGGCCCACTTACCTGCATTATGAACAATTTATCTTCTTCTAACGTATTTTGACTGCAGTTAATCACGTTTAATGGACAAAGTAACATATAAAATGTAGTCGGAAGGTAATTTTTACGAACTTTTTTTTTATAGCTATCAATTTAACATTATTTATAACCGCTTCCTGCATCGCCTTATTTTGCATACGATATGAACTCAGGCCTGTTTCCCAAGTGAACAAAATTCTGTTTATTTAATAATTAGGTTCGGAGCGGCAGGTGTTATCCCGGAGGCCCTAATAGCGGTGATATGAATAGTAATGAAGATGGTAAGGGCTCGGGTGTGAAACGTCTGATAGTTATAAGGTTGTAGTGAATGCATTGATTATAGTTCCCCTTGGACGGATAGTACTTAGTAGGTCTCAAATGCCTACTTATTTTGGTTGATCAAGGATTAACGGCGCCTATACTCAACAATTTTACACCTTACGGTGTACGATAATGATCATGGGATAGTAGTTAATCTTTTAAAAATGCAAAGTACAAATGATTGTTGGGGGCTATAGAGGTTGAATTGGGGGGGGGGGGGTGTAGAGGGGAGCGATTTCCACTCAAACAATTCGATGTGCAAAAACAGAATAAAAAGTAAAATAAAAATCACTTACAAATAATCAATATGCTAATAATATTAACCCTAGAACTACCAAGGGGGGGGGGGGCTCCTTGAGCCCACAACTTTTTGTTTTTGTTCCCTATCACCCAATTTTAATGGGATATTTTTGATATTTTATGTATTCCTCAGAAAAACATCCTAGAATGAGGGCATAACAACAAAATTAAATAAAAAAATTTCTATGTTGAGAAAAAAAATTTTTTTTGACGTATGGGCTCGAGGAGCCCCCCCCCCTTGGTAATGCAAGGGGTAGTAATACACTTAAGTACCAAGGGGGGGACTCCTCGAGCCCACTGATATTTAATACTACTTTTAACTAGTAATTCAAGTGTTATTAATTATATTACTCAAATAATAATTACTTTGATGTAATTTTAACATACACAAACCTTCTCAAGTTTTTTTTTTCCAATAAAAAAATATATATATTCTCCCCATATAATTTTTTTCATATAAAAAATATATTACTGAGATGGTTATTTATAATTATTGCTCCTGATAGGTACTTTTTTAGAAAAGAGAAGATTTTCTAGGTTGTTCCCAACTAGGGGAACAGTTAGTCCATGCTGCATCCTGGACACAACATGGAGAAGAAATAGTGCTGCCCAAAGAAAGTACTTTTTATTTGAACTATCTGAGAGTTTAGTAAAATTGTGTGTTGCTGAAAGGAGTGAAAATCTTGTGGGCATTCCTAGATCTTCAGTAAAGGCCATGGAGCATGCTCTAGGGCGAGAATTGATTTATCCCCAATTGGAGGAACAAGGTTCATCAAATGGAAGGCTAAGGTGTTACACTTGTGTTAGAGAAGCCAAATAAAAAAAATAAAACTACAACAACCTATCAAAATCTAAGCAGCGTTGCTTCAAATGTAAACGTTCAGTGTATAACAAACACTCGGAAAAAAATTATTGTGCAAAAGCACCGATAATTGCAATTACGAATCTGATAATTAGATTTTCTTAAATTATTATTCTATTATAATGTTATAATTACTTAAATATAGATAACTTTTTATTCTAACAATGTTTAGATATGTTCCTCTTGTAGAATAAAATTACATTTAATTTAAAGTCATCCTTTTTTCCCATCCGAACTTTTTTTTTAATTCATTTTTATTTTTAATTTTTTTTTTCACAGGTGTCATAAGAAACGTTCATTAAACATAATCCAATAGAAATAAAAATTTTAAAAAAATTATAGAACCAAAATAAAAGGTTTTTAAGTTGTGGGCTCGAGGAGCCCCCCCCCCTTGGTAATCCATGCGACCTGGGAGAGGTCGGTAATACTAGGGTTAATACGTTCAAGTGCATATTATACAAATATTTTTTTTTTTATTTTTAAACAACAACAACTTATATAATTAGAAAAAAAAGTGATTGTAGCTCATATTATCGAATAAATAATATGAAGTACAATCACTTTTTTTTCTGGCCCATCTCCCCCCCCCCCCAATGGAAAAAGGAAAGTATCCACCAATTTTTGGGGAGAGCTCAGTAAATGAAAATATCAAAGAAACAGGGTATAGTATAAAAATCAAAAAAATGGTCCAAACCTCCTCAGCCACAATGCTTGAAATCTGTCAAAGTAGCCGGTAGTAACCCGTATACTGTGAGAATTACAGCATTCACCACTTCAAATATCGCAAACTCTGTACAATGAAACCTACTTTCTTCATATGATATATCAATGTAATGTCTACAATTTTATATATTGAAAAATAAAGCACAATAATTTATCTCTACAGAGAAACGTTATAACAGAAGCAGTTTGCAAACTACAAATCATACAGGTTGTATCGACCTGAAAAAGAACAGAATTTTTGTAATCTCTGGTTCTGTAAATTGGATCTAACTACTAGAATAACTAGAATGCCACTAACCTCTTAAAGCGAATTATTAAATGGAACTGCAAAATATTCGTCATAAAAATCGCTAAAAATAATTTAATATCAGTTACACTATCTCTTTAAGGACGGACAGTTTTCTAATCATTTATAAAGCATGACATCTTTTAATAAATTTGCATGTCTATTAATTAAAAATGTATGTTCTATATTTAGCCGTGTATAACATTGTTATCCAAATTATTTTACTATATATAATTATTAAAATGTATTCATGTATTTGAGCTAATTTTATAACGAATGTATTATATAATGTATAAATGCTATTCAGTAGTATGTAAAGAAACTAATTAACTTATTTTTAGTATTGGCAAATTTTATAGAAGACAGAAATATTTGACTTATCCTATTATGTTCTCTTAACATTTTATGGAAATAAATACATTTCATTTAAAAAAAAAAAATTAGATTTACAATTTAAGTTAAATAGCAAGGTGTAACCTACACCTACCCGACTGGATGTAAAAATTATTAAAAATTAAAAGAGGATTAAAAAGCTTCGTATACCTCTGAATTGTGTCAACTTTCGTCAACGACCAGTCTACTATAATCATTCCTCCATGGATTAAGGATTCCAGGAGTAAAATAAAAAGTTTACTGCTGGGTTTAAGAATTATTCCAATGTTTCAACATGATTCTTTGACGGATTTCGTAGAGTTGGATGGGATTAGAGAGGGGGAAATTCCAAATATTTCCGTTATTATAAGTTATATAATTATAATACATATGCCAGACTAAGTAACAATATTATATAATCAAGCTTATTGGAAATTTCACTACTAAAATTCATTTTAACTCTAACTCTGATATAAAACGAGATAATTGTATGTTTTAGTTTTCAGCCTTTATTATACTCACATTAGCAATGGGCCAATTTATCACGAAGTGTTTTATTTCAAACATAAATACGACGTATTGTTTTTGTCAGGCCAGGACCGGTGGGGGTTGAGTTAAAATTAATGTTTCGAAATATTCTGTTATTACGAGTCAGATCGAAACCTCGAAACTTAATGCAAATGTAATATTCTGCAGTGGTTGCTCAATACATTTTTCGCTAACTTGAAATCAAGTTAGTTTTTGCCTCATGAGATTTCCGTATCAAGAATTATCTCATGTTCAGCTTATTATTTAAGTCCTGTTTATGTCGGCGTCTTGTTTCGGGAAGATGTCATCAGCGTTTCATTGCAGTAAGTAGGGGATTCTCCATAGTTTATCTTGCGAGTCGGGCTTTATATATATATACTAGCTCAGATACCCGGCTTCGCTCGGGAAATCATTTGAGGCTGGATGGTGATGGTATTTTTTTGGCAAGGCTTTACTTTGCACAATATTTTGACATTTACCCGTCCCAGTGTTTAGGGTTAATACCCGTCGTTTCTGTGGATTTGTTAATTATAAAATTTGTAAATTCAGGCCTCCCTTATAACCCCCACTCCTGCCCGTCCCTAGAAATATTAGTATGGCTTATTATAATGATGGCATTAGTGCTAATACACATGCCGAGTGTTTTATTTAGTTCGGTTGAGTCTTTTGTGCCAAATAAAATTGTTGACTCCCGCTATAATTTTTACCGTATAACGGCTTTATACTTCGGTATACGACGATATTGTATATAACAAAAGTTTCTCTAAATAACAAAATAAACAACTTTTGTTATGTACATATTTGCCGAAACCCCAATAGGAAACGAAATATCCCTATTTTTAATTTCAGGCCTCCCTTATAACCCCTACTCCTGCACGTCCCTAGAAATGTTAGTATGACTTATTATAAGGAAGGCCTTAGGACTAAATCACATACTGAGTTTGGTATAGTTCGGTTGAGTTTTTTGTGCCAAATAAAATATTTGACTTCCACAGTAGTTTTTAACGTATAACTCATTTTTATTAGGTATAAGACAAAAGTGCATATAACAAAAGTTACTCCAAATAACAAAATAAACCACTTTTGTTATGTGCATAATTGCCGAAAATGCAAATGGGAACGAAATATCGCTATTTTTAATTTCAGCCCTCCCTTATAACCCCCACTCCTGTTCATTTCAGAGAAAATTAATATAGCCTAAAGTCTAAGTTGGGTTAGTAGTAATATACATACCAAGTTTCATAAAATTCGGTATAGCTGTTTATGCGTGAAATGGTAACAAACAAACAAACAGACAGACACGAAAGAAACAAAATGCAGTTATGGTGTCTATGACATGTGAAACGAAAAGTTATCGTGAAATTTCCGCGAAAAAAATCAATGTACAGACAGAGGTTACAATTATATATATATATATATATATATATATATATATATATATATATATATATATAAATATAAAACGCAATGAGTTATTGGCATGTGCGGGTGATTATTGGTTTATTTTTCCCCCAATGAAATTTCGCACTTTCCGAAGTTAGAATGTAGTATTTATACTATCTCATCACACTTCTCTTGACGTCCTACTCAGACCCAAATATGGCATCTGCATCTTTACAAAAGCACCTAGCTCTGCTAGAATGCTGGCTGACTCAATGGAGGATCAAGGTTAACAGCAGCAAATCAAGCCATGTAACATTTACTCTCCGACGTTCCATTTGCCCTCCAGTTACACTCAATAGCGCACTAATTCCTCAAAAATCACAAATTAGGTACCTAGGACTCACATTAGACAAGCAATTAACTTGGAGTCCTCACTTCACATTAAACAGACAAGAATTGAATCGACGGTACAGACTCCTACTAAAACAACTAGACAACAGAACTAAACTATCACTGCATAACACGGCAGTACTCCGATCAATACAGACTTAAACTTTGGGGTTCCACTAAACCTTCAAATTCCTACAAAATCCAAACCCTCCAATCCAGAATATTCCGCAAAATCACAGATTCCCCATTTTACGTATCCAACTTAACTCACCATGACGGCCTCAACATTCCTTTTGTCCATACTCTCGTCAAATCCCGATATCAGAAATTCCGCTCTCTCCTTACCGCACACCCTAATCCTTTAGTCGAATCACTTTCATCTGCCCATATTCCAGAATAACCAAGACGACGTCTGAAGCGTAAGTGGCCAAGAGATCTTTTTGTGTAGTGCACAGTATAACTCCATATATTACAATCCAATGTTCCCTCCGATGTGTGTATTGCCAATGGACAACTCCCCACCTCAAGTCAATAATCAAGCCAATTGTTATATAATTTGCTTGTAATATTTATACATGTTGTTGCAAATAAACGAATGAATATTTAAAAAAAAGAAGCATTTTACGTACGAAAAAAAAATTGGTTCATACAGTGCCTTGAGGAAAGTCCCTGACAAAATAAATTAGTTATAATATCCTCGGGAGTTGAGTACCCTTTTACGACTTGAGCATTCTGCGGTGAGCCAAGGGAAATGAAGGATCCGACCTCCTCTAATTCGAGACTCCTCCTGGAACGGACGAAGCGTGTCCGCTGAAAAGCAAATCACATATCGTTATCCCCTGAGAGCGCCGGTTGCGGCTGTGGGAACTGAGCTATTTATTAATGAAAGGGCTGGGAGGGGCGCGCGCCGCCACGAGAGCAGGCATATGCCAGCCCATTGTGTTAAGACCTCTCCTCTTCATTATGTACTGGTCAATGGATCCGTTTTCAAACCAGCTACTGGCAAAAATTGCCTACCCTAATACTGACTCAGCCATTCCCCTTGTAGTGCGTTTTTTTCGCCCCCGTTTGTATACTCTAATATCTCTGCTATTTGTGTAAATCCTTTATCATTCACACAGAAGGGGAGTAGAAAATAAATGTGATATGAAGAAATGTCTTGTCAGTAGGTTGCACTACGTTCCATATTTTTATCTTGGTAGAAAAGTCCAACAACAGGAAATTGAGCTATTTAAACAGTATACAGGGTCATTCAAAAAGAATGAACTCATTTCAAAGCTTTGTGGTCCATTACACCAGCATCGCAGGAGAACACGTTGTGAGCTGGAAATGGAACATGATGATGATGATGATGACACCATAAAACTTCAACACCGGTTATATACATGTGTCTTTATTGCAATCTTGTATTACTGTCTTTTTCTCTGTATATTCCTTCCATGCTAACTTCTGTATACAATCAATTCCATATTTGTATTTTTGGCAGAGACAAAATATAATTGAGTTCCTTTGTGGTGTGTCTGAATACCCCCAGGACAATAGAAATATAGATAGGAACTCATTAATAACATTCGGGTTATTAAAAACACTCAATGTCAGTTTCGAATGTGATTTCGGAGAATCGAACCGCTTTGATTTCATTTCTAAACATTCGGATCGGAAAGGTTTTAAATATTATACTTTTAAAAAACCATCATCCACAAAAATAAAAATTTACTTATTGTGCTCATGGTTTTCCTGCAACTGACAATCTACATCATGCCATTTATAAATTACAATACAAGTGAAAGATAGTATATACTTGTCTAATCCTTCAGAGGTACTTTTATTTATTTTATTGTTATTAGAAACCGAACTGACGAGAGTTATTTGTGCCTAGGTGGCCAAAAGTTCATTTTCTTTATCCTTTCTTTGTTCGGTATTCCCTCTCTCCAGAGATTACGTCGGATCGAAAAATTGTATAGAACCAATCTTATTGCAAATTAAATTTACTATAAATATTTTTATATACTTACATTTATTCTCTATCTTGAATATTAACCGATATTTGCATCTATATTGTGTGTGCACATACCTAACGGAGATGAGAATGGTCACATAACGAACGGAGAATGGTCGCTTCAATTCGTTCCCGCCGCAAGCTAGTTCGGCCGTTTCCGTAACTGTTCGTAAGGATTATTTCTCCATAGTATAACTTTACGTGGGAAATCTGCTTAGTTTACGCAGCCCCTGCGTGACGTTCCTTTTTATAAAGCAGATATTAAGTCGATGTGCAATCCCCATTAACTAAAGAGAACCTGGAATTACTGGTTTCCAATAGATTGACCGTCCATATTATTAAATCCCGAATATTTCAATAGCTTAGACAATAAAAATAAATTTATGATTATGTCATGACTCAAGTAAATGAGAAACAGACTCATAATTATTTCCTTCATGATAAATAATATTATCAGTTAAAGTGTTTAAATCCTTTTAGCACGTACAATATACACCAAACTGTAAAGATTATTTATTAGCAAGCTCTGACTTGTTTTTGATCATTACAAAGAGCATGGACCTATTCAATTTTAGCGTTTAAACTTTCGGTGTATGAAGGCGAAAGTTAATCCCTGTGGACTATCGTGAAGGGGTATTTGGTAGCCTATTAAAAAGCTAGGGGTAGAGCTATTGTGATACCATGTTTTTGGCTAACGAAGGGGCTGTGAGGGTAACGAGCATGATATCTCTGATAGCATTGTCATAGATACGAGTACCGTGACTAACAGGTGATTCTTCTCCCATATCCAGCTGGTTCCAGCGGGAAATCCACCCCTCAGACCCATGCGAATAAATCATACTCCACCCTTTTTAATCCTGTCTGCCTTTGCCCGTCTTAATTATACAGGGCTTATGTTCCCCCAGTAGATGTCTATGTGTGACACCAATTAGTTTCATCGCTATAAAAACACGCCGGTGGCGCTCCCTGGGGCCCGCTACTGGAAAGACGACTTCATTACGGGCGTTTTGTCCAGAGTAGTGATTTATACGCACGCCTTTTCATTTTTATTGTCTCTTTTCTCACCCCTTGTTGTTTGGATTAACATCGTCATTGTGGTTTCTAATTGGTTGAAAAAAGGGCAATTTCCATTTGTCCGTTTGTGGGTAAGGCCAGAAAGAAAAAAAGAAGGAAAAATGCAGCTGCCATTGGTGGCTCTCATTAAGTAGGATGGCGAAATTATACGACGTGGCTTTTTGTAGTGGTTTCACTAACTGTTATATGCCCATTGTAATTACTCCACATCGTCCAGCCCTACGACTCTTCCCATTATTTCCAATCGTGTTTTATCTCGTATAATTCCCTCGTCCTTTGTACACACCTCACAGCTCGGCCTACTGCAAACAGCTGCTCCGATGAGATTGTTATTTCTCTCAATGAGCATCCAAGCTATTTTCATTATTTAAAAAAATAAAATTTTCTTGATTTATTACTTTGCTGATATAAAATATTTTGGTATTTCAATTTATTTTTTTAAACTCTGAAATATAAATTATTTGTAGAAGATTGGTAATACTATGTTATACTTATACGCCCCAGGTTTTCCAGTCATTGAGTACATCTGTTTTAATTACCCGTTTCATGTCTTGTGCAGTCAGCCTGTCGATGTCCACAGTTCTTTTCCCGGCTGCTAATTTAGCTTGTCTGTCGATGTCAGTACTTTGTTTTATGTCTGTTTGTCCCGGTAGCCACATCATAATTATGTTGTAATCGTGTAACCTGTGTAGGTATGTGTAGATTTGTGTAATAATTGGGTGTGAATTGTAAAGATTTCCTATGGAGAGTAAAGACATTCAATAAATGAATATCTCACATAAAGATTCGATTTGAATCAGTCATACGCCTTCACTAAGTAATAGAAGGCCTTTTATTATATACGTAATAGAACAAAGACATTAATAAACATTTAGAGTGAAACTCAATTGCTATATTTCTAATTTGGCTTTCCCAAACTGATAATATGTCTTTTTTTAGAAACTCCAGCCTTGATTTGTATCAGGGATGTCTCAAGAGAGGAAGAAGAGAAAAATATTAGGAATGGAGAACAATTAAAATCAAAATGTAAATTAACCATCTGCCGAAAAGATGGGTTGGATTCAACCCATGATATTTGTTAAAAACGCTCTCATATATGCAGAGGTCCTTAAAATCCAATGGGACCTTATGTGATATGTTATTCCGTCGTAATCTACATGTAAATCGAGCAAGAAGTCAGGGGTAAATTTTGTTTGTCTCCTTCGTGCACTTTTAGCTTACAATCTCAATATTGGGTCACATACGACCTTTTTTCTAACGGTATGTGTCTTGTTTTTAATATATATTTTTCTTGAAGTTCTTAAGGCCTTATTTATCTGTGTCGTATGTAAGAACTAAGCAATAGAGACTGAGTTGTTATTTGAGTTACAAAACAATATAGAGGACAAAGAAGTATATAATAGCATTATGAGCAAGTGTGGTTAGTAGTACTTTTAGAAATCTGTCAAATAATAAAAAGGAATGCTTATTTGAATACAAAATACGTATTGGACTAGAATTGTCAGGAATAACTTGATAAACAAGATGAACCTGTAACTTATAGTTATGCAATCTGTTTCCATAGGTAATAGAGTAATTCGCATTTTTTAGTTTCTCAACTTGGCTTGGGTGTGTGAGAATGCACATCCAATTGTGCCAGGCTTTTCTCAAAATGTATTAAGGAAAATCCTAATACTAATAAGGAAGGAGAATACTAATAATTAATTAAAATTAATTTATTAATGACATAATTATTAATGATTATATTCAAACTAACTAAAATGCTATATTTGCAATATGGATGTGCAAGAGATTTATACCAAATTTTCATCTATTGCCCAATTTACTCTGCATTAAGGATCAAACTCATGAACAATATTTGTTTTGAAGTTAATGATAGCTGGTTCCATGATGTTATTAACACTTCATCCCGAGATTATAAATATATTGCTAGTATGGTTAAATTAAGGTCATAATTATTTGCTCTGTAATACATATAAACATAATTTTTATGATCGATATTTTTTCCGTTAGTTAATTTATCTTTATTCAATTTCAGTATATGTGACATTCTTTTTTAATATTATTTATTTACTTTAAAAAAAAAAAAAGAGTTCTGCAAATGTTTTTTTTTTTTTTTTGCATTTATTACTTTTAATATTTTTTTCTGTTTTTATTTTTGCTTTAAATCAGTTTATTTTTATTATCGCTTAGTCAATAAAGTATTTTTTTATATATTTACATATTGTATCATAAAACAATTAATATAGATTAACACAATTATATAAGCTGAACCCCAATTGCATGGGAATAATAATTTATAGTAAATAAAATATGAAAAAAAAAATCGATTTTATTATTCTGATTTCCTGTTTCCGATAGTTTATTTTGTAAAAGTATTGTTGCAACATATATATATATATATATATATATATATATATATATATATATGTTTTCTATTGTAGGTTATTTATTTAAAACCTTTATTTTCAATTCACGAAACTCGCACTAGTCTCAAACCTTCCTAACCAATTAAAACCTCAAGTCACCAAACTAAATTACTTTGAAAGAGATACATTTTTTTAATCATGTTAAAAAAATTTAATGTATTTCAGGTTATTCAGAACAGCTTTTTTGCGCCTCTAAATTTTTTTTTTTTTTTTAATTTTTAAAAACGCTTAGCGCTGTCAAGAATTTACATTCCCTTCATCAGAGCGTCAGAGCGTAGAACGTGCCTGTATAGATGCTACTGGACTGAACTCTGCTGGTGCTCTCTTGAGTGCAATAAATTGTGAGGAGGCACAAAACAGTGTTCTGAATAACCTGATTCATCACCCTTACCACCAGCAGAAAATAAAAATAATATATTTTAACATAACACGGAGTAGAATGCTGCTTCGTCTGAATGGACGATATGTTTTCCCCCTTTTATTATAACTTAGTTGTATTATTCAATTGACATTAGTTATTGAGATGAGAGATGCATCTGTTGTAATCAATCCAGGCTATGGACCAATCCAAACCTCCGACCGTAAAGCGAGTAGCTTACTACACGAGCCAATATTATGCCGATGGCTAAGTCAGCTCATCCTGCTAATGGCTCCAAATCCATAGAGCAAACATACAAAGAGGTAGGAGGAATGCGGGAAGGGGTAGATAGTACACACTGATATAAATCACAAGTTATCAAGATTGTTTGCACTAAGCCTCGAGGGACTCCAAAGAGTAAACAACAACGAGGGATCTTTCAACTAGGGTTTTTTACCCTTCTAGGGCTGGCTAAACGTTTGTTTGACCTACTAATTAGCTTCTTCTTTTAGCCATCCAACTGCACCAACTTCATTTCTTTCTTCTTTGGGGGTAAAAAATTACATTTATACTGTTTTTTATAGCTATAATTTTACTTATGCTTTCCCTAGTAATTATAGGGGCTCAGGTTAGCCATGTGAGTTAAAGTGTTAATATCACATGGTAAACCTAGAGGGGCGCAATAGGAATTTATAGGTGAAAAAATTCATTAAATAAAATCTTTAGTCCCAACCTGTCTAGAAAAGTGTGGTAACCTGTAGATAACCCGTCCCACTTAGCCTCAGTTGCAAAAAGTGGACGTTACTAAATAATTATAATTCTTAATTATATTATAAACGCTATGACAAGGATTAGTCGCCTGTTTTTGGCTATATTTTAATCTATCCACAACATATGAAATAAGGGAACACCCCCCCTCCCTAACTGTGCTGTTTAGTTCTTAAACTAATGAATTGAATAAAGAATGACAAATGCTGAGAATAAAAGCGAGAATAATACAATAACAATCATGTGGTAGATATCATTCGAATGGATGTTACTCTGCAATAAAGCTGTACTTACAGATCATATGGTATGTGGCAATAGGGAAGATATTATCCAAGCGCAGAAAAAGAATAAAGAAAAAAAAGGCAATTGGTTTTCAAAATTAATCACCTTTCCGCTCTGAATAAGCCTCACAATGAAAAAAAAAAAAAAAACGTACAAACGTAATTTCACTTATATAGCAAATATAGATCAATAATAATACTGATAGATCTTTCTCATTTAAAAAATATATTGCGAGTAAATAGGTAAAGATTCTATTTTTATCCAATACTTTTTATTCGATATTTGTATATTTATATAACTTTATTATAACTTCAGTCTTTAGATTCGTGTTTGTAAGACCAAAGAAAAGGCTACTTCATTTTCCTGCTTATTGCCAAATGATTGATACTGAAATCTTTTGTGTTGTAGTTTTAGTGGAAACCGCCCCACCTTTATCCGTAGAATCAGCTTAGTTCTCATGTCTTTTAGAGAAGTCTTTTTTTTCTATTTTGGCTACAAGGCTAAAAATTAAAAATAGTACTTTTGAATTAAAAACAGATAAACCCCAGAAGAATTGAATCCTGAAACAAGTTATTGTCTACAGAACACTTTTACATTGTCTAAGATGGAATCTCAAATAGGGTATACGTGTTTTAGGAACTTAAAATACGTTTTTCAGAACGTAAAGATTTGTAAAAGTATAGTACAGCTGTTCTAATTACTCTTATGTTTTTTTATTTATTAACTTCCCCATTCTGCTACAGCGTGCTGTATGGACTTACGGAGTATAACTGGCTCCACAAAAAGCCCAAATAGAAACGGTCAGACAAGAAACCACCAATCCTGAAATGTAACAAAGCAATAAACAGTAAATAATAAAAACATTTTAATAATAGAATAATACTTTATGAGATAGAAAGAATTTTTATACTTGCCAGGAACCCTGGTTTCCTGGAGGTTACTTAGCCCAGTCCTCTTCAAAATGAGCTGCAAGCACGAATGCCCACCCCTTCGGAAAATCCTTCTTTACCACTCTTATTCTTCATGTATTTCATATTTCCCTAGTTTATGGAAAAAAACATTAAGTTAAATCAATAGCATATACGGGCTCATTTTGACGTGAATGTAAACTGTCACACCATTTGCTGCTGAAAACTAAGCACTAATGTAAAGTTAAAAAAAATAGTGGGTAGTAAAAAATGATTACTTGTGAATATTTTAGCTAGGAACTAGCAGACACATAACTTCACTTGAACCCGGACTAAACATGTGAAGGGCCAGGGGGAAAAAAGATGAAAGTCACTTTTTCGTCGATTTTAAGATATTAGCGCTATCAAGTTGCTATGAAGGAGTAATATCACCTGGTAGAACAACAAGGGGGAAAAAAAGACGAGAATCGACCGAAATGTGCATGAAAAGATTCGGGGTAAGGGGGAAAATGGATGAATGCCACAAGTGATATTTTGTGATTCTTGTGCAGGGCAGAATAAAAATTATACCCTAATTCGTTACCTTCATCATTTAGTGACTAAGAAGCATCGTTTCGACAGTGTTGAAGTATATTTTCCCATTCGAGGGCATTCGTACCTCGAATGTGATAAAAACCTGAGTTACACCAACCAGCAGACTTACGTTGAGTTGCCCGATGAATGGAGGGATGTTATAAGAAATAGCAGAGAGAGGCCGTCGCCCTTTGCTCTGATCAACTGCCAGCAAGAACTTTTCAAGTCATGGACAGAATTCTTGAATCATATGTACTTGAAAAATTGTCCCTTTCCCACTAGGCCCGAGCGTTGTTTAAAGGTCATGAATGAACATCCATCAAAACTTTTTCACCGAAACACTTTTTCTGGTTGTTATATTGACGCTGGAATCCTTTGGAAACCACCAAAAAGGGGGGGGGGGACGTAAGAAAACGTCCTGCTCCACGTAGACCTTTAACTAACCTGTATGATGGACCATTGCCGATTTCTCAACCAAAGTTTCTCAACTTGCAACCACTAAAAAACATTTTGGTTAACCCTGCTGCGAAGGCGTTCTTTGAGAATTTGCCCAGCATAAATCCAGCAGCTGTTCACGATGACAGCGAAGATGTACACCTGGATTACCCAGATGAATAAATTTTCATAAAAGTTTTTGTTCATTGTGAGTAAAATATAAGTTGTTCATTAAGTTTTTTTTTCACCTTCATCATTTCACCTAGGAGCTACATGGAACTGCATATATTGATTACTAATATCTATTAGGAATTGATACACTAAAAAAAAAAGTATGATTATATTACAAAAGGAGTTAATAGAAATCAAACTTTGTTTTTCATTTTTCTCGAAATCACTTTTTGGTCACTTTCATCTTTTTTCCCCCTGACCCTTCATGTGTTCTTGCAAATTGTTTTCCGGCTTAAAAATATGCCTAAGTTTAAAACAGAAAAATGCAGGTTATTCTATGATGTCATCTGGTAATCTGGTTTCGCAAGCGATTTATTTTGAAGAAGAAAGTAATATACTTCCTCTTTTTATAAGTATTCAATTGAAAAATTATAAATAATTTTCCATTCTGGCTGCAATATTTCATAAATCATTCAATTATTTTTACTTGAATGAAACGCGGTTTGTACTTGCCGAGAGTCGATCCTGGACGTCCTGGATATTTAGTAGCTAAAGACCACTTCAAAAAACTCTTGTCTCAGATTTAGTGAATTTCTTTTTGTAGTCCCCAAGCGTATATACGTATTTTGTGGAAAACCATGACCATGGGGAAAAAATCCATCCTCTGTAGAATAATTAGCGTTTCAAGGTATTTCCAGAACATTGTCCTCATCATCAGCACTAGTAACTGTCTAAGACGTTCTGTTTCTATAAGGTCTGTACGAGGACCGTACAGTGTTGACCAGTCAGTCTCTGGAATGTGTTCTCCACAAGAGCTAATACTCGTATATATATATATATATATATATATATATATATATATATGTGTGTGTGTGTGTGTGTGTGTTTCTTTTATATTGTATGTTTATATATGTATGTATATATATATATATATATATATATATATATATATATATATATATATATATATACAACATAAGAGACACATGTACAGTCATCGTTCAATCAATACTTAAGCGAGCACACTAAAAAATAGATATTCCCAAAGTACCCTATTAAAGATTGAATTAGAAATCAAGAGAATGAATTCTTAGTGATTACTGCTCTCCCTCTCTCTTCCCCTCCCTCTTTCCCTCCCTCTCTTTCTTTCTCTCTCTCTCTCTCTCTCTCTCTCTCTCTCAGAGAGACATTCGTTGTGCCCTTCCTTTTCGTGATGGAAAGGGAAAAAGGAAAAGAAATAGAAAATGTGGAACATAAAAAGGAGGCTTGAGCCCCTTGTAAAAATCTTTTATCCTCTAAGCAAGCGGAGTTCCAATTAGCAAAAGGAAAAGGGGGTGGTTGTATTGTAGACGTGCTTCATTAGGGGGTGGCGAAGTCTTTTCAGCGTTTTCAGCTTCAGCCAGGCACTGCTACGCTCCAACCGAGTGTGAGCTTGTTAGAGAATTCTTATTGCTTTATGAGCGGAGAAGGGAAGTTCGCTTGTCACATGTGCTCACATTCAAACGGCTTTGTTATAGCTTCGCTTAATGCTGGCTCAGATACTGAAAGGAATTAAAGAGTTTCAAGGGGTTTTGAAAGCATTTTGTTGTCAGGCTAAAAGACTGAGTCTAAGAAATGATTTTTTTTTGTAATAAAAAAAAAGAAAACTGCGAAAAGTCATTCCCTAATAATTAAAATAATGTAATCAATGTTTATAATTGTTTTGACGAACCAAGATTCAATATATTTTTATTGATTTTTAGGGGGCAATAGACTGACAGTAAATCTTTAATAATAGAATAATATTTTACGCGATAGAAAAACTTTTTATACTTTCTACTACTTGAACTCAGGTTTCCTAGAGGTTACTTTGCCCAGTGCTCTACCAACTGAACTACATGCACGAATACACCTATAAAAATCCATTTCTTCCAGCCTTATTCTCTAAATATTTTTATTTTCCTAATATCTTCAACCGTTTGAAGAGAGATAATACTTGATTAACTGAGTTGATTAACTGTTTTACTAGGATAGATAGAAAGGATAACAATGTTTGAGTTTCGCCGGGTTCTTATTATTCTTCTTATTCTGAACCTAATATTCTTATATATTTTTCATAGTTTAATGGCAAGGGCCACCGATAAAATCACCTTTCTTTACCCACAAACTTTATTCATAATTGTCCTACATGTTTCGCGGTTTACCTACCATTTCTTCAGTGGCCATCCCTTTTCAACAAATAATATAATAACATTAATTCATTAAAAACAAAAAGATAATTTACTGCTACATCAACACATAATGAATTACATGTTACTTACTTACAGTTCCGCACTGGGGTCACGGAAGGGTCGTTTCAACGAATTTAAAAGTGAACGAGCACTTTAGAACTTTAAGGAAGCAACATGTAATTAAATTTAATTAATATATTATTTTAGTACACTAATTAAAATGTCTTAATGTAGCAATGAATCATAATTGGGCTTTTTGAAAATTAATGTTATTATTTGTTGGTGACCCTTGCCATTAAACTATGAGGAATACTTGAGTTATTAATTATTAATTTAATATTTACTTTCTATTTGTTAATTATGTTCCACTTCCTATTCGTTGCAATGTTATTGGAGAATATACATTATGAATTAATTTATGTTTTCTAATTACTTTTAATTTGGGTTAATTTCCAGAAATCATATGAATAAGGAAAGCAACAAAAGTACATGTTTAGTTCTTGTATAGCGGCGTAATAATGAAATTTATTGTAAAAATGAATAGGTCAAAACATGGTTCTCAGAGGTTTTTGAGTTGGACAGAAATTGAAGATGAATGTTTTCAAGACATTGTTAGCCCTGTGAACATTACAGTTTATTCCATGAAGTTTTTTTTTTGTTGATGACTTAATCTCATTATGTCCTACGTTTAATGGACAGAGGTTGAAATATCATATATATTTCCTCTGGTTGCTTATTTCTTCAAATACAAATTTCAGAACGAAGAAGTTCGCCAAATCCTTCTTAAAAATTATTTTTCTTCCCAAGTGCTGGGAGCTTATGTTCCTTCCGAAGAAAAAGAGATGAAAAAGAAAATGAACTTTCCTTTAAAGTATTTATTAATTAAGTCCTACTAATTTATTTAGTCATCTCCTCAATGTCGAACTTTAAAACGTTTCATGAACACGGTTCATGAAATCACTTTTTATTATAGCTTTGATGCTTTTCTTTAAACGACGGTAAAATACTTTACGAAGCTGTTCATGGAAGATATCCACTGACTATCAGCCTTGATTTTATGGCAGTTTTGGTGGGAGATCGAAATGGTGAGTTACAACTGTACTGTAAGTATCTTGAGATCTCTACTGACCCAGAAATCCTGGTTAATTAATTGATTTACGTTGGTCATTTGTTAATAAATCTTAAAAGATCTTAGATCTGGACTTTATTTATTTTGAACTTTTATTTAGCACATTTAAATATTTAATTTGTATCTTCAAACAACGGAAGGATCAAAAGGTCAAAAACACCACTCTTAATGCTTCATTTATTAAAGACAGAGTATTTTCGGGGCGAACCGTCCCATCTTCAGTGCACTGTGACACAACATTTACACTTTGAAAAAACATGTAATATATAAATAAATGTAAAAGTCAACAAAAGGTTGACAAATATTAAAAAAATTAAAAACTAACAAATATAAAAAATGCAATGCAAAACTTATAACTAAAACGTTACTAAATAAATATTAAAAGTAACATATAACAGAATAACTAGGAGATGGAGAAGAACTGACCTAGAGTTGGCCCCTATTGAGCCGAGACTGGGAACCTACTCGGGCAAGGGCAGCTACTGCAGAGAATGGAACATGCCTGAGCACGCCACCCTCCCCCCTAATATTAATATTATTGTGCTCTAGCATGTCCATCCTGATCCATATCTGTTCCACCAAATCCATTTTCCTCCCTTTGCCAAGGTAGTCGAGCACCTCGAACTCAACAGCATTTGCTTCATGGCCTTCATGTAGCATGTGTTTACTTGCCTCCAATGTCTTGGTGGAAAGGTGCTCTTTTATTCTGCTCCTTAACTTCCTTCCACTTTGCCCCACATATGAGCTTCCGCAAGTCAGGCAAGCAACCCGATACACACCAGATCTATCTAGTGGATCGATCGCATCCTTAATTCTTGGGAGCATTTTTTTTAGGGAGCTTAGTCTTCGGAAGGCAGTACGAAGGTCGACCTTTTACAGCATGCGTCCTACCTTCTCGGAAAATTTCCCAAGGCATGGGATGCTGAGTTGGCCCACAGGATTACGAGTCTCTCTCTCGCCTTGTTTTCATTCATCCTGGACCATCTTTGCGAATCGGCGCTCCATGACTTTATCCACCATTCTCTCATCGTACCCATTGGCTGATGCGATGAGTTTAATGTACTTAAATTCTTTTTGAAAATCCTCTTCTGCCAATGGGATACTCAGGAGTCGGTTTATCAAGTAAGTGATTCCTGAAGTTTTATATTGAGGATGGTGGTAAGAATCAGAAGGGATCATGATGGCAGTGGCGGTAGGCTACCTATAAATGTTGAAGGAGTGAGACGGCCCTTTCCTTGAAATCACCAAATCTAGGAAACTCAACTTCCCCTCACTCTCCATCTCCAAAGTAAACTTTAACTGCCTATGGCAACTGTTGACGTAGTCCATAAGACCCCTCATATCATTCTCAGTCCCCGAATAACTTATGATGATGTCACTAACATAACGCCCCCAGAAATCTTCAAAGATTGTCCACCCCCCCCCACTCCCCGTTTAGGTACAAATTGTAACAATGATGGAGAATCTCGACTATTTGGTGGTCCATATCGATTCTGTGATATCGAGTCTGTTATCGACGTGACCGGTCTCACAAGGCCAAAGGATCCACACTTGTGGATCGTCGTTGAAGCTGGATAGATCAGTACATACATAGTACATACTCCGACACTAGGGAGATATTTGAGATATGACAGGGCCATTCTTGGAGGCCTACACGTATTATCTGTAGTTACCCTGGAATTCGAACCTCCAAAGTGTTTTATGGTGCAGATCTCATATTAAGGAAAACGACACATCAGTCATGTATGTAACATCTTTTTGGGTTTTCCCCTTCACTTACGTTTGATAACATTAAAATGTAATAGTTTTTGCCCAGATCATCGCCTTTACAGATTAATACGTCCACTGAAAAAACAGGCATTCTGTTGGGAGATAAAACGTCACCTTTGGGTGGATATTTGGTACTTATATTTGTCGCCAGTTTTATAAAGTATCCAGACAAATTATAAATTCTTTTTCAACTCAAAAGAATGCAAATTCAAAAGTCCTATTCCTGTTACACTACCTCAAAGGACTTTGAGCCGTGATGGAGTTGACAGGATGATATTGTCGGATATGATCCTGACATAGAGAGTCTATTGAGTGAGGTATAGGAGAGGAGGGTTCTGCCTAGGGGTGAAGCTAGTCTATAGAGGTGCTCTGTGGGAACCAGCCACTGTGTAGGCGTGTTCTATTCCCTCTCTACCATTGTTGACATCTCATTGACTTAGAGCCTCTGATTCATAGGTACCAGCGGGAGGGAGCGGTCTCACTGTCGCACAATTTTTTTGTGTTTGTTGTTTCGCACATTAAAAAAAGAATTGATGATAATGGGATGATTTCAATAGAAAAGGACGGACAAAGAAAATGCAGATAGACAACAGAGCTCAATACAAGAAGTGTAGGATAAAATGCTTTCTTTGCTTGTTTTAAATGTGTTTTAATGATTTAGTGCCACTACATCATTAACCTTCTTTCTTTTAGGATGCTGGGCTAAGGCAGTAGACACCCAACCTAAAAAGGTAGTACTTAACTTGCCGTACTTAATTTTATTGCCGGTCACTCTCGAAAGTACATGAGACATAAATCAAAACTTACTAATGTTAATTGTCACCAGGCATTGAATACAATTTTAATAATAATAAGTTTATTCAGAATAATCCTAAAACTATCTTGACGTTCCCACCTGGCCATTAGGAATTAATTTAGTGACGTGTTCAATAAATAAAATCCTTAGCCACAACCTGACTAGAAAAGGGTGGTTACCGGTAGATAACCCGTCCGAATTAGCCATACTAGCAACAAGTGGACGTTAATAAATAACAATATTAATGATAATATTTAGAATATAAATATAAATTATAATATATCCTGGGAGATATAGGAAAAAACTAATGACCAATGAAAAAATGCATTGAAAATAGGCTCTGGTGAGCTCAGATAACGAGAGAAATTGGCACGAAAATACATTTTAAACAAATGTCAATATTATAAAAAAAATAACCTTGCCTAGACACTAATTGCACGGAGAAAAGAGCAAAAAAGAGGTGCGGAAGGGAGGAAATGAGGGTGTGGAGACAGATTCAAATAGCAAATTTAAATCTCTCACCATTCGCATATTGTCAAAATATACAACTCCAGTCTGTATTCTCCGCAGGATGAATCCCACAGAGCAGATGAAAGATGCCAAACAGCTGTGTAGAATACAGGAAGCACAATGAACTAACATTCCTTCACTGAGGTCATTCATGGGGATATATTACAACTCATTTCGTCCACCTTCTAACGTCAAGGATCCTGATTCACAGAAAATAGGAGAGAAGGTACAACAGATGTAACAAAGTATTGGAGCGCACGTACTATGAAACAACGGCAAAGTACCGTGTTCAAATCAAACCAATCATGCAACATCTGATTATGGAGCCTTACTCGGGAATGAGTTGCCAGGAGCTAGGTTTTCCGAAATATAAAATAATTAAAATTTTAAAAATAAATAAAAAAATAATACTTTGATGTTAAAAGAAACTGATGAAGGTAGCAGTTTTACGATTGTGGAATTACAATGTTATTTGTATGAATTATTTATTTATTAACGTCCGCTTTTTTCAACTGAGGCTAATTGGGTAAAATAATACGTGTTTTAGTAAACAATAGATGTAATTCATTGAAAAGAGTTGATACTGATAAATGCTATAGAAATCTTAATAATATAGGCATTAGTAATAAATACTCAAATTTAGTTCTTTAAAAGTGAAGGAGAAATTAGTTGATATGAACCTTTGTTTCCTAAATAAATATATTGTGTATACATATATATACATGTCTAGTGTTCCGCTTGGGAAGGTAGCTTCTCATTCCAAAATTGAAATAAGCTATGAGTATGAGTTTAATAGTAGAACAATTTAGCCGCTAAGATATTGAAAAAAATTAAATCTCCTTAGGGCTTAGAATTGTTTAAATTTTTGTGTCATTAGATGTTGTTATACATAAGGTTCAGTATAGTCATGGCAAGAGCTGTCAAGTCACACAACAATACGTGAATAAGGGTTGCAAAATAGATTTGTTTGCGATTGAGGATTAAAACACAAATGTTTTGGTTAGTTGTCACAGAAAGGAATGTACAGGACAAAAAATTTAAGAAATTAAATTTTTAACAGGAAAAGTATTATTATATTTTTAGACTCGACTCATTATAATAGAGAAATTAAGCTTGTTTAACCCCTTCTCTTTTTAAATCCTCTGAAGTAGATGAGCAGTACCTCAGGGCGTTCGGTTACTAGTTTGACATCTCTTTCAGAAATTTTGTTCTGGAATATTGCACCACATTTGTTCAGGTGAGATATATCCAGCTCATTTTTGATTAGAAACCTGCTTCCAGAAACGAATATGAGGAGGATTTTTCAAATGTTTGCTCCTATGACTTCCTATCACTGCTTGCCTGTTTAAGTATCACTCGGAACTGCATACCACGGTAACGCGTTCTATTTGTGGCATTGGCAACTATAATAGAAAGTATTATGTAAAACTAATATAAATGTCAGTTAGAAGGTCTGAAAACGTAACTTGTGAGTGCAGAAGATGCTGGAAGGATGCCCTGAAAGCAATTTACAGAATAATATTAATTAGTTAATTGATTGAATTAAGCAACGGCCATTGGTCTATACTTTAGAATGTAGACTACAAATTACTGCATTAAGTAAAATTTAATGAAATCCATTATATAGTATGGTTTGATGAGATAAGAAGACTGTTAGGAGTGGAGTGGATGAGGCCTTAGCCGGAGGTTACCGACGACATGATGAGAGGCCACCTCGTAAATTAATTAAAGCTTTGGGAGAGGAGCAGAAGGGAAAAAGGAAGAGGCGAGCAGTCGGTGACTGGAGGCAGGTGAGCGGCAGGTGAGCTCACAATCTGACAGATAGGTGCTACCTCTAGTCACACTGCCCTCACTCATCCTTAAACACAGTAAGGTAGGTTTATACAGTATTCTCCTAAATAACAGATAACGTTTAAGTGAGACTTGTTACGAAAAAATCCGTCACGCAGAGGCTGCGTTAACTAAGAAGATTTCCCAAGTGCGCTACGTATTTGTATTTATCTGAAAACTTAAAAGTTTAATGAGAACAATATTTGCTATTTAAGCTTCGAATAAAGTGCTTCATAAATTAATAGTATATTGTTAATCTGAGATGTGTGGGGCTTTACTGAAGACCGAAAACTAAAAAAAATGTAAATATCTCAGTTAATAATCAAGATATTGAAAAAATGTAAATAACACCATTAATAGAACATTATATTTTAAATTAAGATTGGTTTTATACAATTTTTCGATCCGACGCATAATAACGGAGATTTTAAGGATTTTCGAAATTCTTTTCCTCTAAACCCCTCCTTGTCCAATTTCAGCCGTGAACGAACTCGATCTTTCTTTTTGTATAAAACGATTATATATCAAGTTTGGTAACGATAAGACAAAAATTGCGACCGCTAGAGCGGCAACAGACAAATATATATATATATATATATATATATATATATATATATATATATATATATATATATTATTATTTTTTTTTATTTGTTTCCTTCCTATAGTAACCCTATAAGAAGGCCGTTTATTAGTTTCTGCATGTCCCATGCAAGTTAGCATATCACATGCATTTGTAGTGGGTTACAATTAATTTATACATAGATTATTTCAAAAGTATGAGATACATATATAAAGAATTAACAATAACATATATATAAAAACATATAAAGAGAAGATTATTAGTCTTAAAAGAAAAAGAGAAAAGAAATAATGAATATCCATAAATATTTTAAGTATTGTAGTTGTATCAGCTATAATAAGTATTCAACCGATTAATTGTATTAAAAGCATGTTCTGCGAATATTTTAAAAATAACTTGTCTTCTTCTATTGGAAATTTGCCTTTTTTTGTTCTATGTCTTGTTTTAGTTTTTGTCGTTCGTTAGTCAGTAGTCTGCAATCGTATATTAAGTGTTGACTTGTTTGTGGAGTTGAGTAATCACAGGGGCAAGTATTGTTGTCTTTTATGTTAAATCGTTGGTAGTAAGAGTTCAGTGTACCATGTCCTGTTACTAATTGTGTAATGTAAAAGTCTGTCTGTATGTATTTGCTGTTGAAATATGTGTTAATGTTTGGAATGAAAAGTTTTAAATGTTGTCCTTTATTAGTTACAGTCCATTGTTGTTGCCATTTTTCAGTTAGATGAGCTTTTAACATATATTTTACGTGGGCTTTGGAGATTTTATTGTAACATTCTGGTAATTGGGAATCTTTTGAAGCAGACTTAGCAGCTCTATCGGCCAATTCATTTCCAAAATTATCAGAATGTGCTTTAACCCATGAAAAGTATATGTTAATATGATTTAATTCTGCTATAAGTTCTCTGATTTGTGTTGTTAACGGGTCATAGGTTGTACGGTTCTGTAGTTTTTGTATCGTTAATTTACTGTCCGTGTATATACAAAGTGTATTATGTTGTGTATGATCTGTTTGTATTTTTTGTAAGGTTTTCAGTATAGCGTATTGTTCTGCTTGTAGTATGTTTGTGCAGTTGTGTTCCAGTCTAAATTTATGTATCTCTGTCAATTCTTGATCAATGAATATTACACATGCGCAGCCTACATTTTTCCCATCTTTACTCCCATCTGTATATATTTCCGTTTTAAAAGGTTTATTTCCTTGATGTATTAATATATTTGGAAATTTGCCGGGGTGATACCATCTTTTGTATTCCAATTCTGATTCAACAAATTTAGCTTGAATATCGTTTGAATTAATAGACCTTTTAAGAAGGTTATTTTGATCAACAAAAGTATGTGCTAATAAATCGATGGGGACTATTTAGCTAGAACGCTAGCTGCATCATACGAAACTGTTTTAAAGCCCTTTATAATTTTGATTGCGATCAGTCTTTGTACTCTTTGTAATTTCTTTAAGTTATGTTGTTTGTTAAGTCCAGTGTGCCAAATGTTTATTCCATACGTGAGGGAAGGAAGGAAAGCACCTTTATATCATATTATATAAAGTCCCCAGGTGTTTCTTGCTGCTATAGATAATGTGTTGATGAGTTTCAATAATCGCTCTTGTAGTTTGTCTATATGAGTATTCCAATTAAGTTTACTGTCAAAGAATATACCTAGATATTTAATTGAATTTACGTTTTTTATGTCTTGTCCTTGTATATGTATATGAAAAGGCGGAGGCGATTTTTTATGAGTAAAAATAATGTATGAAGATTTTTGAATATTAAAATATAGTTTATGTAAATGTGCCCATTTTTCTACGATGTCTGTAATAATGTTTATATACACCTGTAGTTGTACAAATAGTTTAGATGTTATCAGAATAATGATGTCATCTGCAAAAGCCAGTATCTCAGCATGATTTGGTAAACTAATATTTAGTAAATCATTTACTATGAGATTCCATAATAATGGTGAGATTCCCGACCCTTGCGGTGTACCTTATGTTTGTGATTTATGCAATTTAATGTTTGGTGTGATGATGTATGATGTTCTGTCATGTAAATAGTTGTTGATTAATTTATAAATATTATTGGGACAGGCCATTTGTTGAAGTGCATGTAAAATTGATGGCCACCAAGCATTATCAAAAGCACCTTTAATATCCAGTGAAATTAGAATAGTGTGTGAATTATTGTGTTTTAAGGTGGTAATAAAATCTATTACATGTTGCAATGCTTCAATCGTAGATTTTTTAGGGGTGAATCCAAACTGATTTTCATGCATTAATGATTTTGAATACAAATAATATGATAATCTTGAATTTATAATTTTTTCTAAAACATTTCCACCAGTTGGGATCAACGAAATTGGTCTAATTGATGAGATTTCACATTTATTCCTACCAGGTTTATTTAAGGGTACTAATTTTGACCGTTTCCATATTCTAGGAAATATACCACTTTGAAAACATGTTTTATACAAAGTATTTAAAAACTTTGGAAAACATCTGTATATTTGTTTGTAAATGTCACCAGTTATACCATCGATGCCTGGTGAAATATTTCGTTTTAAGTTTTTAATTATGTATTCTATTTCATCGTCTGTTAGTGGTAGGTCGTCAAGTGTGTTAAGATCATTTAGTATGTTGTTACGAATAGTTGTATGTATTTCCTTGTCATTTGAGATACAGTCAGTTTGTACAAGCTTATCTAGTATATATTGGTATGTGTCCTCTGTATTAATCGTGAATGTTCCGTCTTCTTTTTATATTGAATTGAGCGTAAATGAGGTACGCAACTTTCTACTTGCAAACTTGTATGACCAGCTCCAAGGATTTGTAGGAGTTATGCTACTACAATATTCCTTCGACGTCTTTAATTTATTCGCTCTCATTGTGTTCTCAAATTCACGTTTTTTCAATAAGTATGCTTCTTCTCTAATGTCGCGCAAGCTTTCATCTTTAGTAGTCTTTTGATATATTCTTCTTAATTTATTTGTGTATTTTCTAAGTTTAGATAATGAATCGTCCCACCATGGCTTCGGGTTATGAATAGATTTAGTTTTGTTATATTTGAAACTTCTAATTTTAAAAGATTTGTTGCAAGCT
Source organism: Riptortus pedestris (assembly GCA_019009955.1). NCBI lineage: Eukaryota > Metazoa > Arthropoda > Insecta > Hemiptera > Alydidae > Riptortus > Riptortus pedestris. The sequence continues at coordinate 75,338,426 of CM032229.1, forward strand.
TTATATGTTTCCTTGCAAAATTTGTTCATAGTGTTTTCTATTGTATCCGATTTTATATTTTGAGTTAAATAAAGATCAATATTTTCATTTATGTTGAATTCTTTTGATATTTCCAAATTTAAATTGTTTTCAAAATTTTGCCAATAGGCATTTTTAGTATTATATAATAATCCAAGTCCTTTTGTATTTTGTATTGGGCGAATAATACATAAAGAGAATTTAATGGTTAAATGATCAGAAAAATTTTCTATGGTAGAAATTTTCCAGTTGATTAATTGATTCTGAAGATTCCTGGAAGTCAATGTGAGATCAATGTTACTGCTTCCATTAGGACTATCAAAAGTTGGTAAATTTTGATTTTCATTTACTATGATTAAGTCATTCATTATTATGAAATTTTCTAATTTGCGTCCTCTTTGATTAGTCCTGTTATCAAACCAAAATTTTGTTCTGAAATTACTGTCTAAAGAAATGATAATATCTTGAGATTTTAAGTCTTTTAAGATTTTAGTCAGTTTGTCAGTGTTTGATTCAATGTTATGAGTTATATCAAAATAAGCACTTATTAATATTAGTTTTCGTCCATTCGTTATGACTTCCACAACAGTTGTGTCTGGATCACTGTAATTAATTAATAAATTAGCATCAATATGGAGGTTATTAAAAACTATTTGTGAACGTGATTTACTTTTGTCAGTGGTATAAATTTTACATTTAGAGGAATTTACTTTAGAACCTACATAGGGTTCTTGTATCAATGCAATATCGATATTTTTTTCTTGTAAATATTCATATAAGAGAATCGTAGAATTAATTTTATGTTTGAGGTTAAGTTATAGAAAATTAATATTAGAGTGAACATCTGTTACTTTCCTATTCATTGCCATAGCAACGTAAACATGATAATATTTAGGTTATGATTCTATATGAATTAGTTAGAACACATGTTTTTCTCCAAATATGTGGTAAACAGTTAATATATATCATCCTATAGGTTATGTTGATTCCATAGTAACGAGTATTATGCATAGCAACCAGTGAGAGTGACTTGTGTTTTTTGTAAATGTGTGATATATTAAAGGCGATAATGATGTATGCTATTATATAATAAAGGATTGTTAATTCAGTGTTCGTATATATATATATATATATATATATATATATATTCATTGATAGTCTGTATTATTACTTAGTCTATTAAAGCCAATAATATAAGAAGGGCATGTTTTGCTTAATGCAGAATGTGCTGTTGATACCTTTAATTGAGGTTTGCAATACTTATTAAAAGCTGATGCAGTTAATACAGGCATGATATTCAGGCTTCTTTTTTTTCGGGCAGTCCTTGGCTTCATGTTCTTCTGAACAATGGGGGCAGGTAAGTTTCTCGATGCATCTTCCGAGCCGAAGTCATCGGCTGAGCAAATTGTATAGAATAATTTAATTTTAGTATTTCGTTTCACAAAAAGATTTCTTGCACTTGGTGAAACTTGTAATACTGCGTGTCTTCTGTCTTGTTTGAACTTCGATTTTATTACAAAATAACTGACAATATCTTGGTTAGTTAGACCAAGCTCTTCGTTTTGTAATAAAATGGTTTCAATTAGATTTTCATCGTTTATCTCTTCAGGAATATTTTTTATAATGATTCTTGGTCTATTTTTTTTTTATATAATCAGACTGTAGATTGGAGTTTGAAGTTAAAATGGTTTCATGAATTTTATCAACATCAGTTTTTGATTCAGTCTCTACAATTAAGAAACCTTTATGGGTAGTTTTAAGGTGCTTCATGCCAACTTTTAATTGGTGTGGTTTAATAATTTTCTTAAAGTCCTTCTTAGTTTCGTCTGGATTAGCAGTTAAATTTGTATTTTTTTATGATAAGTTTGTGGGTGTTATTTGGTTTTATTTTGTTCTTCAATACATGTGCATATGTTTTCTGTTCACTAACCTTTTTTTGGACTGTTTCTTGAATATTAGAAATGCAATTTTCATTTTTTTCACGTAGACTTCTCTGTAATCCTTGTAGTATCTCTATTCCGTTGTATAAGTCACTTTTCAGATTCTTTTTCAGTACTGGAAATTCACCAATAGGCAATAAAAGCTTGATCACATTTTCTAGTAACTCTACACTGTCCTCCATCTTGGACCATATGATATATATATATATATATATATATATATGTGTGTGTGTGTGTGTGTGTATATATATATGTATGTATTTTTGAAAGGACCTCATTTTCGTCATCTCCTGGGTAGGGTCGATGGACATTTGAAGAAAAATTTCGAAAATTACGTCATGAGTACGACCTCAATAGTTAAAACAGTTTTTGGGAAGCCAAGTTTTGTCTGTTTGCCTTAGACTCTACCTCAGTATGTTTCACAAGTGTTCTTACCGATTAAAGTTAATTGGATAGTGCGACTATACACAACCAATAGTGCTTTCTGCTTTGCCTCTATCAGTGGCATTTCTTCCGTCTCGTCTTGATTGTAGACAGACCTACCTTGGGATGGCAGCCCAACACCTTTGCCTCACTATTTCAGATTTTCCGAAAATTGAGTATACTGGTAAAAAAATATAAAATTTTAATTTTTTATCTCTAACGGTTTCTAAAATACGGATACATGAAATTATGCAAAAAGTACCAAAAAGTCCGTCACGCAGGGGCATGTAAACTAAGCAGATTTCCTATGTAAGTTTAGCATTAGAGAAATCTGCATACTGGTAACACAACACCACCATAACTAAATACAAACGGTAATGAGAAATCTTTCAGTTAATTTTAATCAACTCCCAACTTAAACGGCTTCTGAATTGTAAGAATAATTTATATTTTAATAACTCAAATTTTAGTAGTCCAAGAACTAAAGAAGGAGGGGGCAGATGAACAGAACGTACGTGCATAAATCTCACAAAGTAACGAAGGTTAGGTAAGGTTAGAAACTACAGGTTAGGTTAAAAGCTTCCACCAGAGCCGACTTACGAAAACGGCGGAACTAACCCGAACAACACCCGGCCACAGACTTCATAAAAATGCAAATATCTCGGTTAATATTCAAGATAAAGAATAAGTGTATATAACAATATTTATAGGACATTTAATTAGCCATAAGATTGGTTCTATACAATTTTTCGATCCGATGCATAATAACGGAGATATTTCGAATTTTCGAAAATCCCCCCTCTAAACCACCCTACTCCTGGTCCTATTTCAGCCGTTAACGAACTTGATCTTCCTTTTTACATAAAACGATTAAATACTGAGTTTGGTTACGATTAAATAAATATTGCGACCGCTAGAGTGTTAACAGACAAATATATATATATATATATATATATATATATATATATATATATATATATATAAATATATATATAGTTTTCAACGGACCTCATTTTCGTCATCTCCTGGGTAGGATCGATGGACATTTGAAGAAATTTTTCGAAACTCGCGTCATGAGTACGACCTCAATAGCTGATTTCCCTTAAGTGAAATCTGCTAAAAAGCTAGGATGGTTGTAGTGACGTAATTTCACTCTGTTAGACATGGCCTTTCATTTGACATGTAAGGGACCTTAGGTTAAAATAAAAAGATGTTTTGCAAAACTCAATATAAACATTTTGATTATTTTGAAAAGTGCGTCTCGAAAAATTTCCAAGAAACTCCTAGTTGAATGAACTTATATTTAGTAAGGGATGAAAATAGGCTCATAGGAAAAAATTATTTTAAATCAGGGTCGTATTAGAAATTTGGTAGCCACTGGAAAGCACGCCTGTCCAACTTATAACAAATTTCTTTGTTACTTCCGGGAAATTTCCTGTTAAATACGTTTCTTTTAGAAGGTGTAAACAGACACAGTATTTCGCTCCAAATATTCGGATATCAAAAAAAAAAAAAAAAAAAAAAAAAAAAGAACAACTACACGATAACCCTTATCACAGGTACATAGCCAATGTCAAGCAACAAGTGTCATTTTTTCTTAGTAAGTAGGTGCTTATTGTATCATGCAAAATACTACAAAAAGGCTACCCAAGGCGACAAAAACGACCCAGATTTGAAATAATTGTAAACTATGAACCCATTATTGGTCCATTTCAAACTTTGACATACCCTAAATATAAGTACATATTTCATCTAGGAAATATTTTTTAAATTTTCGAGACGCACATTTCAAAATAATCAAAATCAAATTTTTTGTTCAAAATCGTTTTATATAAGCCAAACCCTACAGTGTGTTACATATCGTAGAAAAAGGCACTACTAACTGAGTAAAATGGTACCACTCCCACCTTCCTAGTTCAAATAGAACAGCTTCGAGAGCGCTTCTGGGCTCTTTTTTTTTCTAAACTTAAGGAAATATATGATATTTTACTTATTCTCAGTTCTTACTGCCAGTTTACAAAAAGTTAGGAAATTATAAAATGGTGAAGTAAAACATTAATACAAAGTGTGTTAACTGACATGGATTGACACCTTGACTAATTACTATTAAAGACTGCACACTTATGCACAAGGGGCTCAGGTTGGCCGTGTGAGTTAAGGCGTTGGTCTTAATCTCGCGTGGTAGACCTAGAGTGGCGGGTTCGATTCCCGCCCTGGACAGTAGAAATTTATTTAGTGACGGACTCATTAAATAAATTCCTTTGGCCCACCCTGGCTAGAAAAAGGTGGTAACCTGTAGATAACCCGTCCCGATTAGCCATAGTAGCATAAACAATAATAATAAACAAACACTTATGTTATGTTCGAAGAGGAGTCAGTCGTGAATTTCTCCGCTCTTTTTCTTACAGCAATGCTTTTCTAGTAGATATCTAAGTACGGAAAGTGGCCAGGCCACAGAACCTTTTCTTGATCATAGATGATATTTTCTTGTAAGTTTTTCCACCTTTTCGTTCCGCAGCAACCTTCTATAATTTAGAATAATATCATGAAGGCATTAGAATAAATCTTTCTTAGTGGACTAAAGGTCAGAAACTTAGTTTAAGAGTTACAAAATATATTTCCAGGTTTTAATAATTAAATAAAAGTAAATAAATTGCCTCTGAGGTCCTGCCTGTGTACAGGAGACTATTTCAGCGCTTTGAAATTTACACATATTCTTGAATGTTTAGTTATTTCTAAACTCCGATCAAACTATAAGTGCTCGTACAAATAAAATGTTTTGGAGTGTGTGAAGTAATGTACTCCCTCTCATGTGATGTTTACAGGAATCTAATATTTCAGTAAACAATTTAAGCAAAGCTTAAATACTTTTGTATTGTTTGCATTCGACCCACTGTTCTTCATTTCTGGCTTCACGCTATCCACACCTGAGGTTTGCCACAATGATGCATCCAGCGGTCGAAGCCTTTTATTTAATTTAATATTATTATGATTTATTTTTAAAAGATCATATGTAAGTTAGTTCTATTCAATTCAAATGACAGTCGGCTAGAGAATTGCAACATAACATTTTTACTCATAAAAATTTATATTGCCTTTCTCTAGCGGACTGTGTTTTGAGCTGAATATAATTCACAAACATATGATCTTTTTTGAAATAAATAATTTTTAATTATTTATTAACGTCCAATTTTTGCAACTAAGGCTAATTGGGACGGGTTATCTACAGGTTACCACCATTTACTAACCAGGCTGGGACTGAGGATTTTATTTAATGCATTCCGTCACTAAATAAACTCTTTTGCCCAGGCGGGAATCGAACTCGTCCCTCTAGGTTTACCATGTGGGATTAAGGTCAACGCTTTAACTCACATGGCTAACCTGACCTCCAAAGAAATAAATAAAAATAATTTTATATTAAATTAAAAGCTTCGACCGCTGGATCCATCGTAGTGGCAAACACCTATGGTGGGAGTTTCATATTTAACTATTGCATCACCAAATAGCGCATGTGCTTATACCTGCTAGTGTTTACAAAGGGTCTTAATAGACCCTTACTTATAGTAATCTATAAGTGGAATAGGGATTCGAATTGTGAAATGGCTTAATTGTTATCATTACATCGCCTAGAAAATGTGCTTATTTTTAGTTTGCAGAGCCCTTGCTAAATGGACATTTTTCTCTTGGTTCTCTTCAGAGCGCTTACTCGTCATATATTGGGTAGGATCAAAGAGAATTTTAGTAAAGTTTAAATATCATCTCGTAAGTACGATCTTAATCATAGGTTAACCTTTTTGTGTAATATATATTTGCGAAATATTTTCATTCCAGAACAAGAGTAATACATTAACTACCTATGCTGCTAAATATAAATGAGTTTATATATTTTTATGATTAATCCAGATGATAGATATTCGTACGAAAGTGTTGAAATACAGCCAACTGTTTTATTTATTGTTCACAAATATTGGTAAATAAAGACTTCAAAAATTAACATAATTGACTTTTATCAGCTCAGTTATACATGAGAGATCGTGGAATAAATATTTTCCCCTCAGGTATTTCATATTTTATTTTAATAAATTAGTCCTTCTTTATTGTTTCAGCTAGTAAATATTCTGCTCATTATTGTTCAACATATTTCAAGTAGTCAGTTATGGTTTTCTGAACATGTTTGCATATTTTTGTTACAAAAGTTCAAGTTGGTTTCACTTTTATTCAGCCTAATTATCTGTAGGTGTTCATCATTTATTTACAATGTTTTAGGTGAAAATGCGTTGCTTACACGATTACAAAGAAAACTGCCTTTAACAAAGAATAATTCAGGGTCAAGCAAAGATTACTCTCATCAGCCATTATAACCACATGTGGGTGATGACCGTTAAAACATAAATTAAGTTCTTCTTGGTTATTAATTTTATGTGATTCAAAGGCTTCAAATAAAGTGTTTCGTGATATACCGGCTTATTGTTAATTTGACATAAGTAAGAGATAATTTGACGTATAATAACGGATATTCTTCCAATATTCGAAATCCCTTCCTGACTTGTGTCAGCCGTTAACGAACTTGATCTTTATTTTTACATAAAATGTATAAATATCCAGTTTGGTAACGATCAATCAAAAATTATGATCGCCAGAACCATTGATATATATATATATATATATATATATATATATATATATATATATAAAATCTTGAGCTTATGTATTGTATAAAATATAAATAATATATATAAATAATAATATAACTAAATATATTATACATAAATTTGAAATGGGTATTGCTTTTGTTTGTATATCAGTCTGGTCACACTAAGGGGGCGAAATTAGAAGTCTAGTGTGTCTGTTGAAACTTAACGTCTTAACTATTCACAAAAATATAATTTTCTACATACATTAATGCCACTGATCACAAACAAAAAATGCTTTTCTCCATGCTGACTTAATAAAAAAATAACCTTCGTTTTTCGTGGCCTACTCACCACCTCTTCAGGGGCCTTTGAGGGAAATCAGTTATTGAGGTTTTACTCATGATGCGATTTTTGAAAAGTTTCCTCAAAAGTCCATTGATCATACCCAGGATATGATGAAATATATATATATATATATATATATATATATATATGTATAGATGATAACGCTTTAGTGGTCGCAATTTTTGATTGATCGTTAACAAACTTGATATTTAATCGTTTTATAGATTAAGAGGGGGGATTTTAAACATTTGGAATATATTCCGTTACTATAAGTCGGATCGAAAAATTGTCCATAACCAATCTTATTGCAAATTGAATTACCTATAAATGTTGATTTAAACATTCTTTCAGTGAACCCCTATTCTTCGCCATCTCACATTAAGAATAACTCAGCATATCACCGTCTTATTTCAAGCTGAAATAAGAATTATTGTGTTCAACAAATCGTTTATAGATAAGATACCTGTACCTGTCTTTTGTTCTTGGATTACTAAAATTACAGTAATTGAGATAAACATTATTCTGATTCATTATAAATGATAAAATATAGTAAATAGTTTTCAGTCAAATAAACACATTGCATTCAGATATATTTCATTATTTTTTTTTCTATATATTTCTATCTTTCAGCTCTGCGAGGTCGGCTAACATGTATGTTTGTAATTAAAGCGTTTTCCGTTGAGAATGTTATTAAAATGTAAATTGACTCAAAGATTTCTCATTGCCAATTATTCATTGTAAAACTTCACATGGGAAATCTGCTAAGTTTTTGCAAGCTCTGCGTGACGGACGTTTTAGTTATGAAGTGTCACTTCACTTGTATACTTGACAAAACGATCCTTCTGCACTTGGGAAGTCGTAACTCTGTTTATGTTATTGTGAATTATTAAACAGAACTGAATTCTCTTATTGCGTAGATTACATATTTTTGTTGAAATGGTAACCAACTGCATTTCACTAGGCAAAGTTAGGCCATAGCTAATGTGAAATATAAATGAATTTCATTATACTTATGGGTGGTTGGAATATAAAACAATACTGTTTATCAGCTTTACAATAAAACCACTTGTGCAAATTTTACTACTTACATAAAAATATATTTATTTTAATATATGGTTTCACTGACATTATAAGTTTTGTCAATAAAATTCTAAAAAGCTGCGACGTGGCGGTCGGAAGAGAGGCGTTCCCCGGTCGGACATTGACAAGTAGTCTTGAAGTCTATGTTTAGAAATAGAAATGCTTGTGCCGGGCGAATGATGAATGATTAGGTTCTGACTGCCTTTCATTGCTCCCATAGACAAAGACGTATTCAAAATTTTGGCCGGCGACCAAAAATTATTTTTGTACACTTAATCTTACGGGCTCAATTTCAATCTTTTCACTGCACATAGATTTGTATTATTGCACTCTCTATATCTAACTGATTTCAATTATAAATTAGCACTTCTAGATCAGTAGCAAAATCGGCCAAAGATATAATCAAGGAATAGTAGGGCGTACTACAATATTTACTTCTGTCCGACAAAGTGGTTTTCCAATGAGAACTCTATAGTGTTTGTGCCAGAAACTCGTGCTATAGGACAGCCATGAATCATCCATTACTGTAAGGAAATCAGTAGAAAATCATGCAATACTTTAGAGCAATGATTTTTCACTTAACCCGTTGTCCGCAGTCCTTAAACCATTTTACGAAACTAATTACTTCGAGTTCGTTTTTTCCAGAGTTCAGAGTTCATCTCTCTATGTGCCTTTTTTATAGACAATTTTAATGAAGGAAAAAAAACAGGTCCATTTTTTATGACACCTTTATTGAAAAGAAACCAAATGTAAGTTGATATTTCATTTCGGTCGGAACGAAATAAATTTACAACTCGGGAAACCATTTACATAAAAATAATTGTTGAATAACTATGATTGAGACGTATTTTGATCTTTCTTTTTAGATAAAAAGATTAAATATCGAGATTGGTAACGATTAAAACAACATTGCGACCGCTATGTATATATACATATATTTATATAAGTTTTTGTCATCTACTGGGTAGGATCGATAGACATTAGAAGAAATTTTTCGAAAATCGCGTCACGAGTACAACCTCAATAGCTGACATAAATTTGTTGAGGCACTTTCACATCAACCAAAAAGTCTTGAACATGTTTTCGAGTATTTTTTCGTGTTCTATATTATAGCTGTATATATCTTTTAGCAGATTTCCCCTAAGGGAAATCAGCTATTGAGGTCGTACTCATGATACGAGTTTCGAAAAATGTCTTCAAATGTCCATCGATCCTACCAAGGAGATGACGAAAATGAGGTCCGTTCAAAATTATATATATATCTATATATATCTATATATATATATATATATATATATATATATATATATATATATATATATATATATATATATTTGTCTGTTAACGCTCTAGCGGTCGCAATTTTTGTTTGATCGTTACCAAACTCGGAATTTAATCGTTTTATGTAAAAAGGAAGATCAAGTTCGTTAATGGCTGAAATCGGACCAGTAGGAGGGGGGGATTTTTGAAAATTCAAAATATCTCCGTTATTATGCGTCGGATCGAAAAATTGTATAGAATAAATCGTATTGAAAATTACATTTACTATAAATATTGTTATATACATTTATTCCCTATCTTGAATATTAACCGAGATATTTGCATTTTTATGAAATTTTGGCCGATAACGGATTTTTGAATTTCCCGCGAAAAGCTAGTTCCGCCCTTTGCCGTAACCGTTTGGCTCTGCTATGGAGATTTCTCTATGGTATAACTTCACTTGGGAAATCTGCTTAGTTTACGACATCACTTTGAATCTATAAATGTGATATATATATATATATATATATATATATATATATATATATACTAGCTCAGATACCCGGCTTCGCTCGGGAATTCATTTGAGGCCGAATGGTGATAGTATTTTTTTGGCAAGGCTTTACTTTGCACAATGTTTTGACATTTACCCGTCCCAGTGTTTAGAGTAAATACCCGTCGTTTCAATGGATTTGTTTACAATACAATTATTTTTTTATGAAAGGCTTCACTATCCTCCATATTGTCATATTTCCCATTTCCTGTGCATTCTTCATAGATTTGAATTAGTAGTTTTTAACGTATAACTCTTTTATACTTAGGTATACGACGAAAGTGTATATAACAAAAGTTACCCCAAATAATAAAATAAACAATTTTTGTTATGTGCATAATTGCCGAAACCTCAATAGGAAACGAAATATCACTATTTTGAATTTCAGGTCTCCCTTATAACCCCCACTCCTGCCCGTCCCTAGAAATGTTAGTATGGCTTATTATAAGGAAGGCGTTAGTGCTAATACAAATACCGAGTGTTTTATTTAGTTCGGTTGAGTCTTTTGTGCCAAATAAAATTGTTGACTCCCGCTATAATTTTTAGCGTATAACGTCTTTATACTTCGGTATACGACGATAATGTATATAACCAAAGTTTCTCTAAATAACAAAATAAACAACTTTTGTTATGTGCACTTTTGCCGAAACCCCAATAGGAAACGAAATATCACTATTTTTAATTTCAGGCCTCCCTTATAACCCCCACTCCTGCCCGTCCCTAGAAATGTTAGTATGGCATATTATAATGAAGGCGTTAGTACTAATTCACATACCGAGTTTGGTTTAATTCGGTTGAGTCTTTAGCGCCAAATAAAATTGTGGACTCCCGCTTTAGTTGATAGCGTATAACTCATTTATGCTTCCGTATACGACAAAAGTGCATATAACAAAGGTTACTCTAAATAACAAAATAAATAACTTTTGTTATGTGCATATTTGCTGAAAAAGCAATGGGAAACGAAATATCGCTATTTTTAATTTCAGGCCTCCCTTATAACCCCCACTCCTGTTCGTCTGAGAGAATATTCATATAGCCTAAAGTCTAAGTTGGGCTGGTAGTAATATACATACCAAGTTTCATAAAATTCGGTTCAGCCGTTTATGCGTGAAAAGGTAACAAACAAACAAACAAACAAATAAACAAACAAACAAACAAACAGACACCAAAGAAACAAAATGCAGTTATGGTGTCTATGACATGTGAAACGAAAAGTTATCGTGAAATTTCGCGAAAAAAATCAATGTACAGACAGAGGTTACAATTTTATATATATATATAGATATATATGTAATATGTGTAGAAGTATTTGCTATACTTCACACTCCACCTTCTATTTCCATAAGTATTAGTAGGGGAATAATGATAATTAAACTATACTCTGGTTTTATTTAACTTTATAATGTTTTTCTCTACACAATGATCTGAGCACAGAAGTTTTATTTCCGAATAAAGCCCGATCGGATAGTCGTTTAAGGACAGTGTTTTTAAAACTACATTCCCCACATTTTAGCCTTAAAATCGTTTGATAAGTGTGAATTTTTTAGTACATTAGTGAAGTAGTAGAGTTGCGTATTTAATATACATTCTTCCAAAATGAGTCAAGAAAATTAATATTTATTTGTCAAGGTCCGCTTTGTTCTGTTAAGGCTAATGGGGACGGGCTATCAACAGGTATTACCTGTTTTCTAATAGGGCGGAATTGAAGATTTTATTTAATGTGTGCGTCACTAAATCAATTACAATTGCCCAGGTGAGAATCGAACTCACGACTGTATGTTAACTAAATGAGATAATGAGAAATGCATTAACTACCTTGACTAACCTGACCCTCGGATTCCGGACTATAACATATCCGAAATGTTTCCATTGATATCTTGCAAGATGGTTTTACCCGATCATTATTTTTCCAAAATTAAGGTATCCGGATCAGAGGATGATTTGAATTACCTTTTTTTAGAGGTGCCATTAATAAATGTTACTCAGAATGGTTTTATGATTAATTAACAATTCGTATTCAAGTAATATAGTACAAGAATATACGCTTATGATGTCTCACTTCCAAAAAAATAGATTACAGAAAATCTTGTATCTTCTTTTTTAATTTCCGTTTATCTTAAAACAAGACAAGTTAACGGAAGGATCAAAAAGGTCAAACACCTCCACTCTTAATACTTCTTTTATTACAGACAAAGTACTTTCGGGGCGAACCGTACTTTCGGAGAGACTCTCCGGAGATTTTTGCTCAATAGGGGCCAGCTCTAGAGCACTGAAGATGGGACGGTTCGCCCCGAAAGTACTCTGTCTTTAATAAATGAAGCATTAAGAGTGGAGGTGTGTTTGGCCTTTTGATCCTTCCTTTGATGTTGGACCTCCACCAGCCAGCCCAAATCCAGAGACAAGTTAACATTCCGAGATGTTTCTTACTTTCATACTGACTGCCAAAGCCAGTAAAGCACATTTTTATTACGGGTGCCCACACTGTGTAGTTTTAAATTACGTAGACACGATGCTCAGACGTACTGTCAGCTGGAACTATAAATTAAATACTATTCTCAGAACATGTTGTAAGACGTAAAAAATGATAATATGGGCCCTCTTGTTTTAGTAGTAATGTTTCCGAAAGTAAATTAGGGTCAGGGTGAGTGTATCGGTGTGAAGTGTATATACAGGCTATAAAGTGTGTGGAGTGTAGTATAGTAATTAATATGAGTGAGGGTGTTTGTGTCGCAGCATGTGGCCAAACAGTGAACCACGGGGTGCCTTCAGATTTACAGCACTACTAACTCCCACCACTGTACCTGTACAAACCTATTGTCATTCTATACATTTCTTATATCACATTGGAAAGAAATTGGACAACTATTGCCGCAGTTATTGCAAGGAAACGGTATCTGGTAAGCATATTGACTCATTGTCAAATTTACCCTGTCAATGGCATGTTATGTTTATTATCAGATTTCCCTTAAAGGAATTCAGCTATTGAAGTTCTACTTATGACGCGATTTTCGAAAATTTTCCTCAAATGTCCTTGGACCCTACCAAGGAGATGACGAAAAGGAGGTAGGATGAAAATTATATATATACATATAAATATATAGATCGTTATGAATCTTGATATTTAATCGATTTACATAAACAAAATAGATCAAGTTGGTTAATGACAGAAATCGGACAAGTGGAAGGGGGGGGAAGGGTTAGAAAATATGATATATCTCTGTTATTATAAGTCGGATCGAAAATTTAAAGTAGAAACCTACTTTACATATTTCCTCCATCGTAAGTATTATCAGAGATATTTGGATTTTTAGATTTTAGCCTTCAGTAGACCCGCACTCCAACTCATGCCATGATAACAGTAAGCTGTTATATTATGAACATCTTTATATCAAGCGTATATGCCAAATATTGTTTTCAAGAGGCCTTTTTCATGTTAGAGACATGCAAATTCGCTGTGTGATAACGTTATCAAACATTTATGGGGGGTGTAGAGGGGGATTCGAAAATTCAACACATCACCGTTATTATGAATCGGATCTTAAAATTTTGTATTAACCAATCTTGTTAAACTAATGATGTTCTACAATTGTTGTTCCATACATTTATTTCGTTACTGAAATATTAAGGGGGTTATTCGTACTTTCTAGTTTTCTGTGTCTTCAGTAACCCCGCCCTCCCCACACGTTATGCGCATCGGTTTTATTTTACATATAAATAGAGAATATGGGGTGAGATATGTTCACAAGCGTGTTATACCTGCACAAGAGGAAACTTGTTTAGTTCATGCAGCCCCTGCTTGACGGACTTTTTTCGCAACTTCATAAAGTCTAAAAAAAGTCAAAACAAACACTACATGTTCCGTTCATAGACATTGTTTTCTACAACCGAACGGCTAGATAAGACTTTTCGGCTGTCATCATGGGCAAACTAAAGTTTTTGGAGGCATTAAAGTCAGTAGACATACTTAACAAGCATAGCAAAATGATGAAAATGGCTCTTAAAAGGATTTTTGTAAGTCCAAAACTGGAGCTGTGATCTCTTGCAAGAACTGGATGATTTTGTCGTTTTTAGCAGATTCCCCTCAACGGAATTCACCTATAGAGGTTATACTCATGACGCTATTTCCAATAAAAAAAAAAATTCTTCAAATGTCCATCGATCCTAACAAGGGGATGACGAAAATGAGGTATCTAAACGTTTCATGTAAAAATAAAGATAAAGTTCGTTAACGGCTGAAACAGACCGGATGGAGGGGGGGGGGGTTAGAGGAGTGGATTTCGAATTATCTCTGTTATAATGCGTCAAATCGAAAAATTGCATAAAATCAATCTTATTGAAAATGTAATGTTCTATGAATGTTCTTATGTACGTTTTCCCACTATCTCAATTATTAAACGAGATATTTGTATATTTTTAGTTTCTGGCCTTCAGTTAATCCCCACTCCTACTCATGTCATATTAAAAATAAGCTTAAATACCAAATGTTCTCATTGAACTTTTCATTTTGAGATAAATGCAAATAAATGATGCACGTGGGAAATCTGCTTATTTAAGACAGTCTCTGCATGACGGACTTTTATTATCTCTTAACGAGACTTCGTTCACTCGTGTAATAAAAAAATATATCATACTAATGATTCTCTGACGCCTTTCTTCATTTTATGTAAAGACCACTACTTTCTACAACCCTTTCTTATTTCATTCCTAAAATAATGTTTAAACTTAGACACAACTATTGGGAATGGGAGATAGACCGCCCCCCTCCCCCTCCTATGCTGATTTAAAGTTAATAAGGTTATATTACTTAATTACTTGGTTGGAAACTAGCTTGTGAGCAGTGTATCTATTGACTGGCGGCTACGTATTCCATAGAGGTACGGTAGGTGACGTGGCGGCCCTCTGCTCTATAATTATGACGTCACACTATAGGGTCCTTAATAGCCTTGTCATATTTAAAAAATGCTCGACTTTCTTCTTTTGCTATCCGCTCGTCTCAACCTAAGGCCGTGGGAATGATATACCACCTAACCGGTCTTCCCCGTGAGCTACGCTCTTGAGCCGATGTTCATAGGAGAATCACACTTTTCTCTAGCCCTATCAAATTGTATAATGTCCGTCACGCAGGGGCTGCGTAAACTAAACACATTTCCGACGTAAAGTTATACAATAGAGAAATCTCCATATGAGTGCCGATCAGTTACAAAAACGGCCAAACTAGCTTTTGGTAGGAAACTCAGTCGTCCGTTACACTTAATAAAAGTACAAATATCTCAGTTAATATTCAAGATAAGAGAATAAATGTATATAACAATATTTATAGTAAATATAATTTGCAATAAGATTGGTTCTATACAATGTATGATGATCCGACGTTTAGTAACGGAGATATTTTGAATTTTCGAAAGTCCCCCGTTCTAAACCCCCCCCCTCCCACTTGTCCGACTTCAGCCGTTAACGAACTTGATCTTCCTTTTCACAAAAACGATTAAATACCGAATTTGGTGACGATTAAACAAAAATTGCGACCGCTAGAGTGTTAACAGACAAATATATATATATATATACTAGCTCAGATACCCGGCTACGCCCGGGAATTGATTTGAGGCTGAATGGTGATGGTATTTTTTTGGCAAGGCTTTCCTTTACACAATATTTTAACATTTACCCGTCCCAGTGTTCAGGGCTAATACCCGTCGTTTCTGTGGATTTGTTAATAAAAAAAATTGTAAATTCAGGCCTCCCTTATAACCCCCACTCTTGCCCGTCCCTAGAAATGTTAGTATGGCTTATTATAAGGAAGGCGTTAGTACTAATTCACATACCAAGTTTGGTTTAGTTCGGTTGAGTCTTTTGTGCCAAATAAAATTGTTGTCTCCCGCTATAATTTTTAGCGTATAACGCCTTTATACTTCTGTAGACGACGATAGTGTATATAAAAAAAGTTTCTCTAAATAACAAAATAAACAACTTTTGTCATGTACATATTTGCTGAAAAAGCAATAAGAAACGAAATATCGCTATTTTTAATTTCAGGCCTCCCTTATAACCCCCACTCCTGCCCGTCCCTAGAAATGTTAGTATGGCTTATTATAAGGAAATCGTTAGTACTAATTCACATAGCGAGTTGGTTTAGTTCGGTTGAGTCTTTTGTGCCAAATAAAATTGTGGACTCCCGCTATAGTTTTTAGCGTATAACTCATTTATACTTCTGTAGACGACGATAGTGTATATAAAAAAAGTTTCTCTAAATAACAAAATAAACAACTTTTGTCATGTACATATTTGCTGAAAAAGCAATAAGAAACGAAATATCGCTATTTTTAATTTCAGGCCTCCCTTATAACCCCCACTCCTGCCCGTCCCTAGAAATGTTAGTATGGCTTATTATAATGAAGGTGTTAGTACTAATTCACATACCGTGTTTGGTTTAATTCGGTTGAGTCTTTAGTGCCAAATAAAATTGTGGACTTCCGCTATAGTTTTTTAGCGTATAACTCATTTATACTTCCGTATACGGCAAAAGTGCATATAACAAAAGTTACTCTAAATTACAAAATAAACAACTTTTGTTATGAGCATATTTGCTGAAAAAGCAATAGGAAACGAAATATCGCTATTTTTAATTTCAGGCCTCCCTTATAACCCCCACTCCTGTTTGTCTCAGAGGATATTAATATAGCCTAAAGTCTAAGTTGGGTTAGTTGTAATATACATACAAAGTTTCATAAAATTCGGGTCCGCCGTTTATGCGTGAAAAGGTAACAAACAAACAAACAAACAAACAAACAAACAGACACGAAAGAAACAAAATGCAGTTATGGTGTCTATGACATGTGAAACGAAAAGTTATCGTGAAATTTCGCGAAAAAAATCAATGTACAGACAGAGGTTACAATTTTATATATATATATATATATATATATATATATATATATATATATATATATATATATGTATATAGTGTTGAACGGACGGAGTCATTTTCGTCATCTCCTGGGTAGGATCGATGGACATTTGAAGAAATCTTTCGAAAATCGCGACATGAGTACGACCTCAATAGCTGATTTACCTTAAGGAAAATCTGCTAAAACACCACAGTAAATATTAAGTGAATAAATACAAACGAAAATAAGAAACCTCCCATTGGGAAGCGTCTGGAATGTAAACAAACAGTTCTGCCTACCTCACACCAGAAAGAAAATCTATTACTAAAATATATCAGATTATAAGATATTAATTTTATTGAAAACTATGTAGTATATCTAGTACTGTAATTTATAATGAATCAGAATAATATTTACCTTAGTCAATCAAATTTTAGTAGTCCAAGAACTTAAAACGGGGGGGGGGGGGTTACCAGAACTTATTTGCATGTATCTCGTATAATAAAAGTATCTTGAAAACAATATTTGGTATTTAAGGTGCAAATAATGTGATGAATTAGTAGAAGTGGGAGGTTGCATAACGCTGACAACAGTAAACCCCAAGTATCTCAGTTAATATTCAAGATAGAGAATAAATGTATATAACAATATATATACTGCATTTAATTTCCAATACGATTGGTTCTATACACATTATCGATCCGACGTATAGTAAAGGAGATATATCGAATTTTCTAAATTTTCTCACTCTAAACCCAGTGTCCGATTTCAGCCATTAACGAACTTTATCTTTCTTTTTACATTAAACGACTAAATATCGAGTTTGGTAACGATCAAACAATAATTGCGAGCGCTAGAGCGGTAACAGTCATATATATATATATATATATATATATATATATATATATATATACATAATTTTGAATGAACCTCATTTTCGTCTTCTCCTAGGTAGGATCGATGGACATTTGATGAAAAATTTCGAAAATTGCGTCATGAGTACGACCTCAGTAGCTCATTTCCCTCAAGGGAAATCTGCTAATAGATTCAAAATAAATGGTCGAAGCAGAATTAAGGTTTTTTTATCATGTAGTGATGATATATGATGATGCTGAGTAAAGATTATATTTTTATTTACAATTGCTTGCAGGATTATTCCCATGCAATTGGGGTTCAGATTATATCATTTTATTAATCTATATTAGTGATTTAATGATACAATAATTGATTATATGTAATTAATAACAAGTATTTGAATTTAAAAAAAAAAAATACTTTATTTTCTAAACGATAATAAAAATAAAATGATTTAAAGCAATCATAAAGACAGAAAGAAAATTAAATTAAAAATAATGAATTCAGAAACAAAAAACATCCGTTTTTTAAATAAATAAATAAAATTTAAAAAGAATGTCATATATAGTGAAAGAACTAAAAAAACTTGACTTACAGAAAAAATATGGATCATAAAAATGATGTTTATATTACAAAGGTAATAAAGGAGTCCTTAATTTAACCACACTTGCAATATATTTACAAAGTAGTATTAGATCATCTTGGTATGAAGTCAGTATTATGGAACCAGCTAAAGTATTTGAACATGATAACAATTACGACATTACAGTAATTAAATCTGAATATTATCCATTTTTTTGCAGCGATGTGTAACTTGGGCGGGTTATCTACAGGTTACCACCCTTTTCTAGCCCGGGTGGGACTAACCATATTATTTAATGAGTCCATCACTAAATAAATTCCTATTACCCAGGCCGGATAATTAATATTCCTATTGTACATCAGGATATACTAGTTACCAAAGACAAGTTTCAAATTGGAATTAAACGACATCATGTGTTTATAGTTATCGTATCAATGAACTCATTTTTAAAATATTTTCTTTACTGAAATATTTGCCGATTGTTGTTAAATAATAGTTTTGTGTATGAGAAAATGAAATGAACTTTGCCCTCATTTCACATAACCTTTCTTCTTGAAAAATTATTCCATGTAAAAAAAAAAACAATAATCCGTTTAATCCTCAATAATAAAATAGTAATAATTTCAGAATTTGGACGGAAACGAGTGATGTGATTTAAATGGAGATACATATTCTAGCATGTGAGTAGCTTATGATATATGACAGTTGAAACTCAACTGAAGGTCTGAGAAAAAACTATCTAATTGTAAGAGGGGGAGTGACGAAAACGAAACTTATGACATGCAATTGTTGCATTTTCATGATAACGCAACTGCTTTTTTTTTTCAGTTTGATTATGTTAAGTCCGTTAGAAAAATATGAAAGGATTGAATTGCACAGAAATGGAAATTTTTCAATCCTGTATGAGGAAAGGAACACAATCACGTATGAGGCACTAATTTGATTACTCTATTAATAGACATTATATCGTCCTCGAGGTATTCACGCATTATCTCAGACATTTTTATTGGCCTTTTGAGAATGAAAAGAATTTTCTGAGGAATGCCATTAAGTTTTAGGAAAATGACTCAAGAACATAAAATGTAATTATTTTATCTACCCGCATGTTAGTAAGGACGAGAATACTAATCGGAAGTCCTACAATATATATTAATGACAATGATTAAAATTGATTGATACTGGAATATTTTATTTATTATAGGACGGAAAACCAATTCGAAGCTTGCGTAGCACTTGTGGCACACATGTGCCAGTCCAAACCAAATGATTATGAGTTCCAGGCAAGCTAACTCATCGCCATGGCTGCTGCCTTGCTACTAATGGTAATCTGACACCGCTTGGCCTTATTAAGCCGGGAATCGCAAGTTCAATTTAGTGAAACAGAACGTGTTTAACGAGCAGTTTTTGTGACTGTTCGTCAAAAAGGGTCGTCAACTCTCGCGTCTCCAACTAGTCTTTGGTATTGGGTTCCGATGTCACTTGGAATAGTGAAGCGCATTCTCCAGAGTTCCGAAGAGATCATTCTAGGATAAATATTTTTTTTCCTTCGAGTCTCAAGATGACATGAAAATAGAAAAAAAAAGTATGCCTAGTAGGTGCTGCGAAAACTAAATAGATTTCCCACGAACAGAAATATGGTGAAACCTATATAAACGTGAATCGAAATACCATCTGGATATGAGATGTTTAGTAATTCAGTTACTCAAAACTCATGACTAGGAGTGAAATTCACTACTGTTGAGTATATATAGTTTTAAACGGACATCATTTCCGTTATCTCCTGGGTAGGATCGTTGTACATATGAAAATTCATATCTTGATTCCTGACATCGCGTTTTCCTTAATGGAAATCTGTTGAAACCTATCGCAGGTGACTTAGAATAATTTATTAATAAACCAGGCTACGGAAAAATAAAAATTGTTTTCAGTTGAAACATTTTCATACTTGCAAAGCATATAAGACCATAAACCATAATTTTTGATTGACCAGAGGAAAACGAAGAACATTGGAACTTCGTTGAGAGTGATGAGTGATAGTGATGGTAGGTTGTGTTCTCCTTCTGGACACAAGTTTAATCGATAGAATACTGGTGGTGATATTATAAGGTAGTAATACTAGATTTTGGTCATTTTGTAGATATATATTCCTTCGGAATATAACACGCAGTGCAGGAAACATATAAAAGAAATTATTGATTTACAATACAAATCAATTTTGAATTTTCCAGAAAAAAATAATAAAAATAACACACATATAATTTCTAATTATTCCGTTCACGTTTGATATATATATATATATATGTGTCCATTGTAATTTATTCACCGCCTCATAAGGAAAGTAAAATAAATTATTTGGTGACAGAATCCATTAAATAACATCCTAAGTCCCACCCTGGCAAGAAAAAGGTGGTTACCTGAAGATAACCCGTCCCAATTAGCCTTAGTTGCAAAAAGTGGACGTTAATAAATAATAATAATATGTAAGATATGGGATGAGTTCCTGTAAATCAATAAATAGATATTGTAATCAATCAATAATCAGGCTTTCAATATAAAGTAGTCAATGTATGAGTGATGTGTGTGTATGTGTACTGTACTTGCATGCATTCAGTCCTAGTAACTTTCTTTCTCTCAATAAATTCACTCAATTCTTGAAGCTGTTGTTCTGAGGTGTTTCAATAACGGATTGAGATTGTGTCAATGACTTTTATCAGTTAATGTTATATTGTTTTTAATTACAAGATATTATTAGCTGAGGAGAAAGTTGGGGTAGTAAATTTACTTAAAACTCAAGGGAGTTTCATTTGGACTCGCTTGATTTTATTGCACACTACTAAATGTGTAAATTTAAATGAAAATATTAAAATGAGTTAGAAATATCTTTAAAGTAACTGCAGTCATAGTTTTTTTCTCGCTTTAGCAACCAATGCAATGATATACAAGGAAGTATAAAACTGTCACAGAGAAGTGGCAATAGTTAGACCCTTGCCTTAGGCATTTCACCACTAATAGGAGTCAGGGTGGCTTGGAGACATCCGGTCACAAATCAGGGGCCACACGCATCATCGTAGACATTTGTGGATTATTTACTAGCGTCCCCGTAGACTACAATATTTACAGTCGTGAAGTTCGTGATCGCTTCCAGGACTCCAATGAACATTTATTGAAGAGGCTGCTCCGTGTGAATCTAAAAGAGGGAGTTATGGTAGCATACATGTATTGTTCAGTTATTTTTTAATAGCAACAGTAAGTTGCAAAGTTGTCGAATTGTAAATTATTTAAGTAGAATACCTGACGATACTAACATGGCCAGACCCCTGGCAACGCCAATGTATTTATGCCAAAATAAATAAATAAAAAAATAAAATACTATTAAAGTCATTTTGGGCAAAACCTACCTAAATTATTAGTAATTGATTAAAACATCCTTGAAAATACACCTTTTCTTCTCAGCCAATTAAAAAACAAATTACAAAAATATAGTTACTATTTTTTTTCTATTATATTTTTTTTATAGTAATGCTGGTCACTATCAATGCAATGCCCTCCCCTCTTCTGCCTACTTAACTGCTAACTGATGCCTTATGTGCAGTTTTTCAATGCAACGGCATAGTTTCCCGGCATAGTTTCCCGGCATAGTTTCCCGGCATAGTAGGCAGGCAATGTAGAAACTTCTACATAGAGATTCTCTCATAGTTTCTAGACTTATGAGTTATATCTCATATGAACATTATAAGTACAGTGGCACCAGAACTCGGTTCTACCACTTGTTCTCTCCGGTAGAACTTTTAGGCTAAGGAATATTTACTAAAAAACAACAACAGAATATTTAAATATTCTTAGTAACTTTTCAGCAAAACTAAAAGCTCTGCCGGGTACAGTATGACGAAATCCCCATTCTTATTGTTTTCCACTTTTGAAACGTTGAACAGCCCAATTCAACGATGGCCTTGATAATTATATATATATATATATATATATATATATATATATATATATATATATATATAATTTAAGTTTATAATTTATAGTTTTAATCAATTACTAATAATTTAGGTAGGTTTTGCCCAAAATGACTTTAATAGTATTTTATTTTTTTATTTATTTATTTTGGCATAAATACATTGGCGTTGCCAGGGGTCTGGCCATTTTATTTTAGTATCGTCAGGTATTCTACTTAAATAATTTACAATTCGACAACTTTGCAACTTACTGTTGCTATTAACAAATAACTGAACAATACATGCTACCATAACTCTCTTTTTAGATTCACACGGAGCAGCCTCTTCAATAATTGTTCATTGGAGTCCTGGGAGCGATCACGAACTTCCCGACTGTAAATATTGTAGTCTACGGGGACGCTAGTAAATAATCCACAAGTGTCTAGGATGATGCGTGTGGCCCCTGATTTGTGACCGGATGTCTCCAAGCCACCCTGACTCCTATTAGTGGTGAAATGCCTAGGGCAAGGGTCTAACTATTGCCACTTCTCTGTGACAGTTTTATACTTCCTTGTATATCATTGCATTGGTTGCTAAAGCGAGAAAAAAACTATGACTGCAGTTACTTTAAAGATATTTCTAACTCATTTTAATATTTTCATTTAAATTTACACATTTTGTAGTGTGCAATAAAATCAAGCGAGTCCAAATGAAACCCCCCTTGAGTTTTAAGTAAATTTACTACACCAACTTTCTCCTCAGCTAATAATATCTTGTAATTAAAAACAATATAACATTAACTGATAAAAGTCATTGGCACAATCTCAATCCGTTATTGAAACACCTCAGAACAACAGCCTCAAGAATTGAGTGAATTTATTGAGAGAAAGAAAGTTACTAGGACTGAATGCATGCAAGTACAGTATATTGCTCATACATTGACTACTTTATATTGAAAGCCTGATTATTGATTGATTACAATATCTATTTCTTGATTTACAGGAACTCATCCCATATCTTACATATTATTATTATTTATTAACGTCCACTTTTTGCAACTAAGGCTAATTGGGACGGGTTATCTTCAGGTAACCACCTTTTTCTTGCTAGGGTGGGACTTAGGATGTTATTTAATGGATTCTGTCACCAAATAATTTATTTTACTTTCCTTATGAGGCGGTGAATAAATTACAATGGACACATAGTGCAGAACATAAGGTAGAATCTGACGAAAACAATTTGTTTTCTATTTTACTACAGATAATAACTTTTTCCATGCCGACAAACTCGTTAGTTTGCTATGAGTTTGCGTTTCAATCTTCTCTATTATAATATTATTATAACATGCAAGTAGTTGTTTGATGAATGAATTAGTTGGTTAATAGTTAAATTGGGGGGATCTAACATAAAATATAAATTTGCAGTGTAAAAGAGTATTTTGTTTGTGTGCCTTAGTCCCCACTCTCAGCCGAAAAAAATTATCCAAATGAGCAAACTTACCCATAGTGATTTTTTATTTCAATTGAGGATATCAAAATGTATATGTTTACCTGAAATTTAAACTTTTATTTAAAAGTATTACAAGGCATGGATTTGGCGGCTGCCAAGTGGTTAATGCCTGGGTTACTATGTTAGACGTGTCAGATTCGAACCCAGGGATTGCACAATAAATTTTATTCAACTATGTAGTCATCTGTCATGTAACTATTTTATGTATGTAATACACCACAATTGAGCTGGGAATGACTATTAGATAATGATTTTTTTAAGAGAGCGTATGAAGAATACACGTCTAGCATAAGAGGAAGTTCAAAGATATTGGTTAATACAAATTACTGGCTGAAATCAAGTTCTATTTAATTAGAAACTGAATATTAAGCAATACACGTATCTTATTAAATGAAAAATACCATTTTGAATATTTCCACAAGTATCGTCAAAAAAAGTTACTATAAACCTGTAGAGTTTCTGAAACCTCTCTCATATTGGCCACTCTATGATTTTCATCTATTCGCTTTGTGTGATTGCGTTTTTTATTTTTTATTTTGTTTTACGATTCATTAATTTATTATAGATTATATTTCAACTATCAACCTTTCATTTTTCTATGAAAAAGGTTACAACTAGGATGTTTCTCACAGTTTCGAAATTTATCAATTAATCAGCTGTGAGTTCTTTGGATTAAATAAAATGAACTTAATAGAAACAACTTTATAGAAAGTTATAGAAAAAATAAATTATATTTTTCTCCAAACATACATGTCCAACATTATGATAATTAAAATTTTATCTTTATAAAATCAGACTTCAAAGAACAAATTCAGCTTATAATGTAATGACTAGATAAAGTTAGCAATGATAAAACCGAATGGTGGAGTGGTGGTTCAGGTGGCAAACAGGCACCAATAGTGTGATAATTGCTGCAAATCAACATTCAATTAAAGGGAATAATGAAGAGATCGGGGAATCAGGTAAATTTGCATCCTTTGGTCCTAATTAGACCGTCCTTCTGACTCTCTAACCAGCCTCCCTACCACCATGATTACTCTCTTATAGTTACAATCGTTCAAATGAATGAGCCACTCCCGAGCTTTTTACAACAGGCTTCATGCGGACCAACACTTATTTTTATTAATTCATTTTCTTTTAGTTTTAGTAGGTTTCCCTAAGGGAAAATCAGCTATTGACAAATTTTTCAAGGATTGTTTTTAAATATCCATGGATACTACCAAGCAGAATATATATACATATTGTAACGTTGTATTTACAGGTTCCGGTTATTGTTTATGTGAACTGGTAATAATGGTATCCACTGGAAGGAACAAGGAAATGAAGAGAGTCACAAATAAATGCAGCGGTTTACCTTTGGCTTCTGCACCAGACCATTGAACAATAAACGCAAAATGAGGAAAATTCCATTCAAATCATTAAAATTTCAGAGTTTTCTTTTACTTCGTACATCCAGATTGATCCGTTCCTCTACAATCCCATTTCCCTGGAAGAGCTGATTAAGTAGGACCAGACGATGACCAATTACATTGTACTTCATGAACCATGGAAGAGAACGTACAGTCTAAGAACTAGATATGCTGCACCTAGAGGCTACACCTGGTCAATTTTACTGGAAAAAAACAAGCGGAATATGAGGGTCGTTCTGCACCAGACCATCCGACAATAATGGCATCGTGAGGAATATTCCACTCATAGCAATAAAAGTACGAGTGCAGAAAATGCAAATCGTGAGAGTCATCCGTGTAGCCTTAGTCATAAGCTGACAAATGTTAAGCATAACCCGGTATAAGGATGCTGACTAAAACTTTAATGTGTCCTTCTTTCTTAGTCCTCTTATATGTTAAAAGGAGTAGGATACGTCCGCTTTTTAACATAAAATCATATTTTAATTGCAAAAGAGAGCAGTAAGGGTTATATTTAGATGAGACATTTCTATCTATTTATTAAAATTGACTTTATACAAATATCAGAGACAAGAAACAAGTTTCCTTCCTACCCGAGGTGAGGAATAGGACGTTTCATTTTAGACAATGTTTCAATAAATAAGCTCCCTTTGTCAATGTGGTGTCCACAAATTTAACCAAAAGTCTTTAACCTATATCATTGTAACCGAGAGACATTAACCAACTCAAAAGGATACTACTTTAGAGTATTAGGATCAACGCCTTAAGAAGTAGTTATGGGTGAACTGAGACCACGATTTTTTTTTGTATTTTATTAAGAATATCACAGTCTGCATTTAAATGCATTTGGTAATGTGATATGTACAATACAATCGTCGTCCATAACTCTCGACAAAAGCTACAGCCCTTCACCACAATGAGAGGAGCAGCCTCTCCTTACCTGGTAAGGAAGAGACCACGAACTAGCTTGAGAAAAAAAGGCTGATCAACTGAGTCTGCCTCCATTAGGCTTAATATTTTCAACTTTATAAACGTTTGAACATTTTTTTTTATCAGGATCAATAAGAAGGCCAAGTCCTCTACTATTTTTAATATAATGCAGAGTGCACTTTCATCTCTCTATTATTAGTATGGGGGTTTTTGTTTATTTTTTAGATGTCTCTTACAGTTCCTCTGGGTGTTTTTTTAGAGGTTCTCACCCACTGTGATATGTTTTCCATATAAATCTGAAATTTAGGTAGTTTTTTAGTTTTTAATTTTATTTATTGTTTTTGACATATGCTTATCGTTGTTTGTTTTTGTTATTTGACTTGTTATTAAATTTTTTATTGTTTTGGCTTTAATTTTTAGTAGTTGACTAGTGATTAGATTTTATATTTTTATTAGTTGACTAGTTTTAAGAATTAACATTGTTTTTACTATTTATATTGTGTTTGTTTTTATGACTGTTGTTTATTTTGCCTTTGGCCATGCTGTGAATGTTAAATTAACTCGAGGTTTGTGTTTGTCAGCAGGCACTGAGGATGGAGCGTTGACTCCGAAAGTGCACTCTGCATTATATTAAAAAACAGTAGAGGACTTGGCCTTCTTATTGATCCTGATCAATTGGTTCCTCTACCATCCAGCATATTCCAGAGATTTTTTTTTATAGTTGGTAAACAGGTAAAAGGTAAAGGTTACAAAAAAAACTTAACCGTAAGCAATCAATTTTATTAAATGGGAAATTTCATTTTAGTCGTTTCCGAAAATGTCAAAGGGACTGCTACCTCTAGCGTGGGGAAATTTCCCACAAATTGCAAAATAAGGGTATGATTTTCTCTATTCACTTTGAGGGTTTGCGAATCATTCTTTAAATAATCATGATTATTGTAATTTTACTATACTATACTTATAATATTGTATAATGAATGTAATGACTAGACAATTTTCAAATTTATTGAAGAAAAAACTGCAGTCAACTGTGTCTGCCACTATTAATTAGCCTTAATGTTTTAAATTTTACAGAAAATTTAGTCAATTATTTTGGTAAACTAGTATACGCCCTTATTTATTTTTAGTGAGGAAAGGTACTCAAATTACGTAAGTAAACCTCAATGAATAAATGTACACTAATGTTTTGATGGTGAAATCCAAAGTTTTTAAGTTCCCCGGCGATGGAGTGTGAGGGGGTAACACAATTCTTGGAGAGGGAGGAGTGGTGGAGAACATAGCCCTAACAAGGACTGTTCAGACACTAGGGACCCTCGTTACGGTGACAAGTCAGCATCCACGTGCCATTTTTATTCCTCAGCCAATATCAGCCTAGGGAGCAAGAGGGACGAACCGTATCGACGCAGCCGGAGGCGTGGTGTCGCTATGGATACAGGATCAGGGGATGGGCTCGGATATTCTACACTCGCCTCTTTCACTCTCTCACTCTCTCTCTCGCTTTCTCTCTCCCTCACACACTCTCTCTCTCACTCACACTCTCCCTCTCTCTCTCTCACCCCTCTCACTCTATATCAACCTCTCTCCTTTAAACCATTTCCCACCCTACAATCCTCATCCCACTCCATTCGCAGTCGAGGCTTTTAATTCTCCTCTCCAGAACCCTTTTCTGTTGCGTCTGCATTCGGAGTCAGTAGGTGGCTTCATTAACACTTTGCTCACATTAACTACTTCACTCCCTTTGTTCAGCCCTGCAATAGCCGGATTGACACGTTGATTGCACCCACACCTTAATCAATAAGCAACGCTATTTCGCATTAGGTCTCGAGTAAGCAATAATCATCTCAGATCTACACATAATACTCATTTCCAAAACTGAGAGACTAGGCGAACCCCATAGAGACACAAATTGGCATGATTCCAGTAGGAATTGACTATTTCATCTTGGCAAATAGAGGGGAAAATAATAATCCAGGCCATGAACCTTACTCCTTGACAAATTAATTGCTTCCAGCTCTTAGCCTACTTCCCCCCCCCCCCAAGAAGTGTATATAAATTATATATGGATGATGTGGTTGTTTGTTGAGGTTTATGGTCAATATTGATAAAAAAAGTTTTATTCTAGGCCAATATTTCAAGACTTGTTATTTAAATAACAATGTGCAATATATAATCTAGTACCTGTTTACAACCCTTACTCAACAAACAACCACACCATCTATAATAATAATAACCTGGTCGAAAACATCTATACAATTCTAAATTAAATATAGTTTGATCTTCGCTATTTCATAAATACAATATAAATACAATTTTTAGTTTAAAATTTATTTTTAATAATTAAAATGTAGTATATGCCAGACTACCTTAAATGACATTGTAACTTAAACTAAAGAAATATTTAAAGGACATACAGTTCACGATGATTCAATTTCTACTTCTTTCATGTTTTTCTTCTTTCCTGCTTTATAAACTCAGACAAATATGCATTCTTGTTATTTTATGCTTCTTTTGAATTTTTTTTTCTAATTTGTCTCTTTAAAACAGAAGTTATTTTATGATCTAGTCCCTACTTCATCTGTCAAACTTTTTTTATTGGAACAAAAAATAGCTAACCTTAGGTTCATTTAAAATAATTTCCTTTAAATTATGAGGAATCAAGAAGGCATATTGTTATGTTCGAAAAAATTTTAATTTTAAAACTGGAAGGTGTTAGTCTTTTGAAATCATTCAAAAAAATAATTGTCATACGGAAGCTTATTATTTACCGCAATTAAAATTCTGGCATTATTACCTATTAAAACCAAAATATGGAAAATAATATGAGCAAAGATTTAACAAAATTTTCGATTTGGTTAAAATTCCATTGGTTCCATTGGTATCTACAATTTTCTTGAAAATTGCGGATACCAAGTAGTCATGCATATTCTATTTAATTTTAATAAATATTTTAAGATGAATTAATAAAATGTAATTCATTTTAAAATTCTTTTTTAAGTTACACCGCTCTGTAAGGGCGTTGCTAACGTTCTTTATAATTGACTAAAATTGAAATGTTGAAGTGACTGTGACAATCAAAATCATATTGACTTTTGATAAAACGTAGATACAAATATTTGTAATAGAAGATGACCTGAGAGCTTACATTAGGACTGAAATATCTAAAACGGTCTTAATAAATATCGTTTTGATTAATGCGAATCCTTAAAATATTAACTGCCAAACATTTTCTAATTAATTATAAAAATTTTCAAAAGAAAAATGATGAGTTTGCGCTAGAAATAGGCGAAACCCCAGACTTTCATTTTCATTCTTTAGTTAAAGTGGGTTTCAAATTATTTTGCTTAAAATGAAGAACCTCTGGAACGAGTAACCGATATGAAACTACAAGGGGCAAGGCACCGAACAAGGAAAATAGATACGACACAGTGTTCAGTTCGGGGAGAGTCCTGAGGAAGCTGAAGGCGTACACGATCTATGAAACGACGATAAAGAAAATGTGGGGCTCAGTTTAGCCTCGTGAGTTAAAGCGTTGGCCTTAATTTCACATGGTAAACCTAGAGTGGCGAGTTCGATTCCCGCCTGGGCAATAGGAATTTATGTCGTAACGACTTCATTAATAAAGTCCTTAGTCCCACCCTGGCAAAAAAGGTGGTAACCTGTAGATAATCCGTCCCAATTAGCCATGGTAATAAAAAGTGGACTTTTATAATTATAAATAATAATAATAAAGAATATGTTGATGTGGTCAATAATACTAATGGTTATACCTAATGCTTTTATTTTCTATGGGTTAAACCCATCAGGTATAAATATGTTCTTTAAATATACCTTTGAAGCTTCCTGATAAAAAAAATCAAATGTTTTTTTTTTCTTCTCTTTTCTATCATTTTATTTTTTTCTTATGGCTTATCGATTAGTCAATCATAGTATATAATGATATTGATTGTGTTATACTTTTTGACAGCTGTAAAAACTGTGGGGCATTGTTACAAGAGTCAAGAGTGAGTGAAGCTGTCAGCTGTTGGGTTGTTAGTGAGCAGTTCTAGCAAGAGAGGGCAGCACCTGCCTGTTCCCACATTACCCCGGCCCGGCCGCTGGACTCCCACTGATAGCGGCTGAGTGCCGGTAGTTACAGCTGATAACAGCCCTATCACTCCCCTACCCCATCGCCCTTTTAGCAGGCTCCATATCTTATTTCTTCTTCTTTTTTTGGTCCCTCTGCCTTGTTCACTTCTTGGCTTCTGTTTTATTTGCTGGGTGGCCGTATCCACCACCTGCACTTGATACACAAGGAGCCAACTTTATTCAGTATATTCTTAATTTGAATTTAAAATTTGTATCTGCCATAAGAAGTCCGTTTGAAGACTTCAAGTGAACATCATTTGAAGAAAGATCAAACAGACACATGTATGTATATATATATATATATATATATATATATATATATATATATATATAATTAATTGTGTTGTTGTTTTCAAACAGGTTGTATATGTATATGGTTTGTTTTTTGGAGTTATGGTCAATGTTGGTGAAAAAATCTTAGTTTATGCCAATATTTCAGGAATATGTTTTTTCTATTCTTCAGGTAATATATTATTCTTTTAAAATAACGCATATAAATAGTTGTAGCATAATCTAATAGCTGAAGTATAATAATTGTAATATAGTTCCACAAACAAAAGACAATGAACTGTAGTGATACATAGACATAAGACAGTGACACTGCTCTACGTAATAGGCTTGGTAGGTTACAACCAGTTCCCCTAATGTAACCAGTTATGTACAATAATTTTTTAAGTATCTTTAGTTTTGTTAAGTAGATTTAACACAAACACTATCTCCTACACTCTAGTCTAACAACAATGTGCAACATATATGAGGCGCTCAGTATTATAGTGGCCCAACTCTCAATTTCTTCTTATTTGACTTACCATAGCATCTGTTGCTGAATAATGTGTTCTATGAAATATTAGTGTCCTAAGCCACCTTCTAAGTTTTTCCACTAGATAGCAGCAGCAATTTGCTTTTAACTAACAGTTTTGGCGGTCTTTGAAAAATATATAGTGGCCTAACCAACTTGGTTTTACACAAATCTTACTTTTTTGGGTTAGGCCACTATTATTCTGATCGCCTCATATATAAAGTAGCACCTGTACTTTTTAGCCCCGAAGAAGAGAAATAAATATTCTCGAAATATTGGCATAAACTAATATGTTTTATATATATAATTGCGTAGCTCATTTGATTTAATAATAAGGCTTGCTAAAATGATTTTAGCCAATTATGTTAACACGGAGGACGCTATTATATAACATATTTTTATATATCATAGTATATTCTTACAAAAAAAAGTTGGCCGCAAGCCCCCTTGAGTAGGAGTGTGGACACTCGAAACTCGTTGGGGATATAATAAATCAGTATTGAGTGACCCTGATTTTCTGTTTGTGCGAATTCTGGAACACGAAAGACAAAAAAGTCCGTCCCGCAGGAGCCGCGTAAATAATGTTTTACAACTTCTAAATAAATCGACATACTGCTAACAAACACAACACACCGTATATATTAAGTAAATAACTACAAACAGTATTGGGAAATCTATCAGTCAATTTAATAACCTCCCAATTGCGCCTGAATTGTAAACAAACAGGCCAGCCAACCTTTGAGAGCTGAACAGATAGATAGAAAATATTCTAGACCGGAAAAAAAAAACAATCACTGAAATATATCTGAATATAATATATTAATTTTATTGAAAACTATTTATTATAGCTAGTGTTGTATTTTATAATGAATCAGATTAGTTTTTATCTCAATCACCCAAATTTTAGTAATCTAAGAACAAAATATGGTGGAGGGTGGAGATTAACAGAACATATTTGCATATATCTCACAAAGTAAAAGTTCATTTACAACAATATTTGGTATTTAACCTTGGAATGAAATGGTTCATGAAACAACAGCTTATTATGAATATGAAATGAGTAGGAGTGGGGGAGTTCACTGAAAACCGAAGACTATAAAATAGAGCAATATTTATAGATCATTCAATTTGCAATAAGATTAATTCTATACAATTTTTCGATCCGAAGTATAGTACGGAGGTATTTTTCTCTTTCGAAAAGCCTTCCCTCTAACTCCCCCCCCCCTACTACTGGTCTGATTTCAGCCTCTAACGAACTTGATTTTCATTTTGCATAAAACGTTTAAATATGGAATAGCATAATTGCGGCAGCAAGAGCGTTAACAGACAAATAGAAAATTTAGCAACGGACCTCATTTTCATCATCCCTTTGGTGGGATCGATGGACATTTGAAGACATTTTTCGAAAATCGTTTCATGAGTAAGACCTCAATAGGTGATTTCCCTCAAGGGAAAGAAATTTTTTTCATGTGTTTTATTTTATATTCTTATTATATTTTAATCTCACGTGGTAAATCTAGAGTGGCAAGTTCGATTCCTACCTAGTCAATAGGAATTTATTAAGTAACGAACTAATTAAACAAAATCTATATTCCCACCCTCGCTAGAAAAGGGAAGCAACATGCAGATAACCCGTCCCGAATACCCTTAGTTGCAAAAAGGTGATGCTATTAAATAACAATTATAATATTTTTATTTGGCTGAATTTTTGTTGCAAGCATATTACTTTTATTTTAACAACAAATTTTATTTCATTAACATTTTAAGAATAGTACTGACAACAAACTACGCACTATTTGCATGTGGCCATCAAGTTTCAGAAACTCTAGGAGAGAAGAAGTAGTTCTCTCGAGACTTAGAGTCGGCTACACTAAATCAACACACTCATACTTAATGACAAAGACTGACAGACCTACTTGCTCAACTTGTAACATTCCCTTGACGATAAGACATATACTGACAGAATGCCGAAACGACCAGGACTTCCCCTACGACTTACATGAACTTTTGACGGAAGGTAGCCCATACATTAACAACATATTCTCATACTTACACAAAATTCAAATATATGACAACATTTAACATACAAATTAAGTCTGTGGTGTACAATAAAATTTCAAATTATACTATTAATCATCCACCAACTATGCATTATTTTTCATAATTTTTTTTTAAAGGTATTTGTTATTATTACTTCTTCTTAAGGTATTTTTTATTGTTAGTTGTTGTTAAGGTATTTGTAATTGTTACTTGTTTTTAAGGTATTTGTTATTATTACTTATTGTTAAGGTATTTGTTATTGATTAGGTATTTGTTATTGTTAAGGTATTTGTAATTGTTACTTTTTTTTAAGGTATTAGTTATTATTACTTATTGTTAAGGTATTCGTTTTTGTTAGTTGTTGTTAAGGTATTTGTTATTGTTACTTATTGTTAAGGTATTCGTTTTTGTTAGTGGTTGTTAAGGTATTTGTTATTATTACTTATTGTTAAGGTATTCGTTTTTGTTACTTGTTGTTAAGGTATTTGTTATTGTTACTTGTTTTTAAGGTATTTGTTATTATTACTTATTGTTAAGGTATTTGTAATTGTTACTTGTTTTTAAGGTATTTGTTATTATTACTTATTGTTAAGGTATTTGTTATTGTTAGTTGTTGTTAAGGTATTTGTTATTGTTACTTGTTTTTAAGGTATTTGTTATTATTACTTATTGTTAAGGTATTTGTTATTGTTACTTGTTTTTAAGGTATTTGTTATTGATAGTTGTTGTTAAGGTATTTGTTATTGTTACTTGTTGTTAAGGTATTTGTTATTGTTACTTGTTGTTAAGGTATTTGTTATTGTTACTTGTTGTTAAGGTATTTGTTATTGTTAGTTGTTGTTAAGGTATTTGTTATTGTTACTTGTTGTTAAGGTATTTGTTATTGTTAGTTGTTGTTAAGGTATTTGTTATTTTTACTTGTTTTTAAGGTATTTGTTATTGTTACTTGTTGTTAAGGTATTTGTTATTGTTACTTTTTTTTAAGGTATTTGTTATTGTTAGTTGTTGTTAAGGTATTTGTTTTTGTTAGTTGTTGTTAAGGTATTTGTT
The DNA here is from genome assembly GCA_019009955.1 of Riptortus pedestris. Classification (NCBI taxonomy): domain Eukaryota; kingdom Metazoa; phylum Arthropoda; class Insecta; order Hemiptera; family Alydidae; genus Riptortus; species Riptortus pedestris. Next base: position 75,372,801 of record CM032229.1, read on the forward strand.
ATTGTTTCTTATTGTTAAGGTATTTCCTATTGTTACTTGTTACTTTTGAAAGGGCAAATCACCTTCGATGTGGTGTCCATGAATAAATAAATGAAATGTCAAATGATTGATGAATTTTCTGAGTAGTCAGCAACTCACCATCAGCACTATTAATTCTTTAATAATATGTTTTTCTTCTATTGAAACCAGAGCAGCAGCCGTGTGTAATGCGCACTTAACAGGAGTTTTTCCCAGTAGCCTTCATCATATTCACGTCTCAAACAATTCATTCATTTTTATCTGTCCTTCAAGATTTCCGGCCAAGGAAGCGCACATGCCCACAGGGAAATAAGCAAGAGCAAGAGTAAAATTTCCTCAGGTTTCACGAAAACTTATATCTCTCCCAAAACGAACGTCATGCAGAACCTGCGATATTAGCTATGAGGTGCCTAGAATTCAGCAAATATATTACTGTTTCATCGTAAAAATAATATTATTGTCTAGGATTCTACACCATGCCGATAAAACATGACTATCTTAAGATTTGGGATTCTGTAAGCTCATCTAGCAGAAGGTAAAATATAACCAGATTACCCAATAATTATGTTGACAAGTGTATAGCGAAGTGGGAACTATGCACAATCTACTACCTAGTTCAAGGACTAAAAAAAAAAAAAATTAAATACCTTAAAAAATAACTATACCTACAATAATATCAATTAATAGACTTAAGAGACCAATAAAAAAAATCCAAATAAAATGTCCTTAATAATTTCATTAACTAAATGAATTATGAACGTAGCTCCCATCATATAATTTATAATTTTATATTGCTTCAACAACATAAGTGCATATATATATATATATATATATATATATGTGTGTGTGTGTGTGTGTATAACATATTAGATTTACGTCTCTCACTTCGGCTTCGGTGAATATTTAAAGGAATATTTACATAATTATATATTTGTTTTTAACTTTTTAGTACGTTGGCTTTACCTTTTAATAGACTTATATTATTTATTTATGTTACATGTTGTTTCATAAATTTATATGTTGTGTCTCAGAGCCCTGATGATGGGGTGGTTCGCCTCGAAAGTACTCTGCCGTTAATAAAAGAAGTAAGTAAGTGGAGGGGTTTTGACCTTTTATCCTTCCGTTGATAAAATTACACACACACACACACACACACACACACACACACCCACACACACACACACACACTCACACACACACACACACACACAAACACACACAAGCATATGTATACTAATGCACATAATACAATTAATGCATATAATTTGAAATCTTGTTGTACACCACAAACGTAATTTATATGTTACGTTTTTCCGTATATTTGAATTTTGTGTAGGTATGAGAATATGTTGTTAATGCATGGGCTGCCTTCCATCAAAAGTTCTTGTAAGTCGTAAAAGTAAGGGTAAGTCATGAAGCTGTCGTTTTCGACATTCTCAGCATATGTCTTATCGTCAAGAGAATATTACAAGTTGAGAAATTGGATCTGTCAGTCATTGTCATCAAGTATAAGTGTGTTATTTTAGTGTGGATGATTCCTGAGAGAACTACTTCGCTCCTAGAGTTTCTGAAACTTGATGGGAACATGCAAATAGGGTTCTTAATAGTTTGTATTATGTTGTGAGTACTAGTGTTAGTCCAATCGGTTTGCCATGCATCTAAGACGAGGTGTTTTCTTTGTCTGGGAATGTCTAAATGGAATACGTCAATTTGTTAATATTCAAGTTTTTTAGCTGTTTATTGGCCTCTTAGTCCTCAGTCTCATTCAGTCCTACATTTTTGTTCTCTGTCAACCAATAGAATCATTCATTTTCAAAATCATAATAATAATATGAATCTATAATAATCCCCAAAGCATCGTCGTTGTTAAGAAGTAGGTCATTAGCAATTTCCGACAAACACAAATATAAATATCCTTGTACTATTCTTGTAGACGGGAAGTAGATCCAGATTGACTTTGTCTCAATTATTATTGAAACATTAAACATCAATTATTATTGAAACATTAAACATCAATTATTATTGAAACATTAAACATCAATTATTATTGAAACATTAAACATCAATTATTATTGAAACATTAAACATCAATTATTATTGAAACATTAAACATCAATTATTATTGAAACATTAAACATCAATTATTATTGAAACATTAAACATCAATTATTATTGAAACATTAAACATCAATTATTATTGAACTTGACTTTCATTATTATTCATTATAGATGCATATTCATTGTCAAAATCATTAGTTGTGCATTCCTTGAGGATTGATCATGTGAGAGCCTGTTCCAAATGTCCTCAATCAGTTTCCAGATCATCAGAACATTCTTATCTACAAATGAATTCGTTAGATTCTTATATGGACAAATCGTAACCATAGGCCCTATGGCATAGGGCCTTTTCGCGTACTCTCTCTTCTTCTATGAAATATGTTTCTTCAACCACCTGTTCATCTTGGTCATCAATAGGTCACCATCTTCCTCAATTGTATTTTACAATTCAGCATCTGCTTGAAAGAGCTTCAACAAGGAACTTTCTCTTTAGTTACTTATAGCTTTCAATATGTCTATTGAATAGAATCCTCCTCCTTATTTAGCCGGGCCTGTCAATGTAACTCTGACATTTGTCCTTTATGTCTTGGATATTGGAATTCTTTATCTGGCAGTGGAATTCTCTTCTTGCTTTTCAGGGCTATTTTCAGCTCTTTGAGTTGAGGCATCTTTCGTGTACGCCAATCTTCATTGGAAGCTTGTAAATCCTCTTGAATTGACGATTCAATTTAATAATAACCACTGATTGATCGGAATTTCAGCAGATGTTCTCAAAGATCTTCTTCATATCAGTGTTTCTTCTATCTATTGAAACACAGTTAATTTGGTTCAGCCGCCCCTAGTACAAGGATATTTATAGGTGTGCCCGTCGGGAATTGCTAATGGCTTAATTCTTAGCAACGACGATGTTTTGGCGATTATTTCACTCATGAAGCGATTGTCGAAAAATTTCTTCAAATGTCCATCGATCAAGTTCGTTAGCTGCTAAAATTGGGGCTTAGAAGGGGAGAATTTTGAAAATTCGAAATATCTCCATTACTATATGTCGGATCGAAAACTTGTAGTATAATAGCAATCTTATTGAAAATTAAATTTACTATATTTGCATTTATCAGTTTTCAGTCAGCAAAAAACCCCCACTTCAACTCATGTCACATAAAGAATACACTGTTATATAATAAACCTTTTTATTTCAAACTTAAATATCAACTATTGTTTTCAAGAGACCTTTATTATACGAGATACGTGCAAATATATTCTGTCGACCCCCCCCCCGTCTTAAGTTCTAGACTACTAAAATTTGAATGATTGAGATAAAAATTATTCTTATTCATTATAAATTACAATACTAGTTACAGTAAGTAGTTTTCAATAAAATTAATATGTTATATTCAGATATATTTCAGCAATTGTTTTTCTTTCCGGTGATGAATATTTATCTATCTGTTCAGCTCTCAGGGGTTGTCTGACCTGCTTTTTTACTATTCAGACGCTTTCTGTTGGGGTTTATTAAAATTGACTGCAATATTTCTCATTAATATTTGTATTTATTCAATTAATATTTGTATTTATTCAATTAATATTCACGGTGGTGTTGAGTTACCAGTATGTAGATTTGTCTGCATTTCTTTACGAGGGAAATCTGCTTAGCTTACGAAAGCCCTGCGAGACGGACCTTAACTGTTTTTAACAACGACTAACCGCTCCTATAATTGGTTGAAACTGTGACTGCTCCACTATCTTAAGGTATCCCAAAACCTATCTTAGCGTTTTGCCATTTAATGTCGACATAGACCTGGTGTAATTGCTCATAGAAGTCATCCTTATGTCACCCACTTGTTCCTCCGTAGGTTCACATTCACATTGTGGTCGCTTTGTTGAAACAAAGCCTCTTTTTGTAGCAGTGCACAAATTCCCTCGTTAGGAGGTATTGCAAATATCAGAAGGTATGCCTGATCTCAAGCCGACTATGAAAACAGCTACTGAGGTTTATTGAAATAATTTTTTTCTGTTATAGGAAATAATGGATCCATCAGTGTTGGGTTCACTACCTAACACCTTTATTGCCTGTTATTGCATTTCTCTACTTCTTAACCTCATTTCCATCGATTGGTTGGTTCAAAGTCTGAAAAATCCAAACGTTCCTTCAGTAAGTCGGAGTAGTTATAAAGAGTTCGTCGATTAATTTACGAAATCTCCTAAACAATTTAAAACCTACTAATGACTACACAGAATCTGCAATCTGACAAACAGAATCCTAAGAATGGGATCTATTAAAACTAGTTTGGCCTTCAGAAGATTAATTAGAAATATAGAACTAGTGTCGGTATTTAGTTAATAGCAATTAAGGTGGTTGACAAGTTAATCTGGGGATAATTAAGTTAAAAAGAAAAGGAACTTATACAAATTAGCGAGAGACATGGGGGTTGGCAGAGAAGCTAGGCTTGTTAAGAGTGACCTCGTCTCAATAGAGAGTTCTAATAGCTTGTCTAATACTCTGGTCTCTGGGATAGTGCTTTATGCCGCATTGTTACTACCTTCTCTAACACATTCACAACTCACTCTCATATTGAAGGAAATAAGCTTATTAGGTCTGCGGAAAAGTAGAATTACAATAAATAATTTCGTCTGGAAAACTACCTCTGTATAAAGCCATTGTTTCTCAGTGTCCTAGTAATAAAGGGAACCAGGGTATACCGACTTGAGAGACCCCATTTTAGCAGATTTCCCTTAAGGGCATTTCGAAATCCTACCCAGGGGATGACGAAAATGTGGTCCGTTCAAAACTTCTGAACTCCGTACGGTCCTCTTTAGGTCCGTATATAAATATATATATATAGACCTAAAGTGTTGCTAATGTTCCTTAGAGTTATGGTCAATGTCTTCAAGAAACATTAACAACACAATATATAAATATAACCTGGTCGAAAACATCAACACAATTATATAGATATATATATATATATATATAAACACACACTCACATATATTTGTCTGTTAACACTCTAGTGGTCCAAATTTTTGGTTTATCAGTTTTCAGTTTATTGGGGGAGTTTCGGAACTTCGAAATATCTCCGTTACTATACGTCGGATCGAAAAATTGTATAGAGCCAATCTTTTTTTTTTTTTATTTATTTCCTCTACATAGTAACCCTATGTGGAGGGATTTTATTTTCTGCACATCCCATGCATATTTGCATTATATGTGCATTTTGTCAAAATTCTAACATTTTTTATATAATAATATATATAGAGCCAATCTTATAGCAAATTAAATTTAGTATACCTATTGTTAGGTATATTTATTTTCTATCTTGAATATTAACCGAGATATTTGTATTTTTATTAAGTATGTGCTGATAACGGACCAGAGATCGGCTGATGTCTGGTCTATTCGTAACTCCCCCAAAGCTTGTTCGGCCGTTTCCGTAACTGTTCGGCTCTCGTGAAATTGGTTTAGAGACTCGTTACTACTATTGTTACTAGTATATAGATTTCTCTTTTGTAAAACTTCACGTGGGAAATCTGCATAGTTTACGCAGCCCCTGCGTGGGCGGACTTTTATCTTCTTCCGTATTCGTTTTCGCACCACCGAGTTCCTGGTAGTAACAAATTCGTAGTTGAGAGTGGGATCTCAAACTTCATCACATGGTTCATCTAAAATCGCTCTACCTTACTAGCACTGGTTATTTCAATATTTCATATTGTTGCAAAAACTACATATGTGAAAAATTTGGGAAGTACGAAGTAGATCAAAGGTACCCGTTGTGTCTCGGTATTCCCCTTTGACGTTTTCTGCCATGCTATAAAAGGAACCAGCCCGCCACGAGTTTAGTTTTAGTTTGTTCTCAGCTCTCTTCAAGTGATCAACAGTGCGTTCAGTGCAGCTTTAGTGAACTGTGCGTTTTAGTTGCAATTTGGTAAAGTGTTTGTTGTGAAGAACAGAGTTGTGCCGTGACTCTGTAAAGATCCGTATAGTGCCGCGTTTAAGACAATGCAGTGCCGTTAACTTCGCGAAGATCAGTGCAGTGCCGTGTTTTTGTGAACTTCAGTGATCGTGAGTGAGTAATAAGAAGAACAGTGAAGCTATCAGTGCATAATGTGAGTAGTAGTTAAGAATAATTAACCAAGTATGTAGTGCATTGTTAAATAAACTGTGCAGTGATATAAACTGAAAAAGCTTGTCTTTGTTGAATTTTACAATCCAAAAAGAACTCTAATAAACAACGTTTATTACTGATTTTGTAATAAACGTATCAATATGTTTGAAAATCTGAAGAAACCTGCGGAAAAAATAAAAATGCTACAGCACCTCGTACGAACTTCCTCATCAAATTGTTCTCTCCATGGAAGAATTTAGCCTTATTCAATGGTTTTATTCTCTGGTAGCGCTATTTTACTAGGAGACTGAGTTCAAGTTATCACAGCGCAAGTTCCTTCCTGTTTTCCCCGTCATGCCAACAAGCCTTTCAGCAAGCCCATGGGGTATTCCAGGGCCGTGGTCCAAAAACCAGTGATGATGACAATCATCTTTGCCGACATCACTAATTATCAACTCCCATTGTAAACATATCCGACAATTTGCACTGAATAAATCCTTAATAAGAATGCATTAATATCATTACAATGGTATCTATACACCCCAAATGAATCTATTAAATTTAATTGTCTTAAAATAACATTATTCAATGGCCGAAGCCCATTACAGGAAGTACTGTACTGTGTACGAATCGTCTAAAAACATGTAAAAGGCTTTCGATTACGGGATATTTCACTTTAAAGCCGCTCTTCACTGTCGTGAACAAGATAAACATTATTCGTTTTTTTCTAACAATTTATTTTAGCAGCGCCTCATTGTCTCCCTAGGCTGAGTTGTCACGAGGCCGTAAATTAAACACCTGTAAACCAGCCTTTTTAAAAACCAGCCCAGGAGACAAAATTTCAGAAAATATTTGTTTTTCCTTTCATAAGGGGGAAAAAAACTGACCTTTTTTATTGTATTATGTGGGAGGGTGTATGTAAATTAATTCCGAGGAAATAAAATAAACAGTTTAACATTCATACACTCACTGTTTTATTTTCTTCCAGTATGCCAATCAGAAAATAAATTATTGAAATTTCAAGAAGCAAAAAAGCACAGTGTAATCCAGGAGTGGCCAACCGCAGTACGCGACTCGTTTATAAGCAACCAGTATGCCCACGATATTTTGAACCTTAGGGTACCCATATTGCTTAAATATTATTCAGCTCATCTTGGTTTTCTATTTTTTTTTGTTAAATAAATACTTTTGTACCACCTACCTATAACAGTAGTATGAATTGTCAATTGTATTTGTATATAGTTGACGATGAATATAATACAAAGTGTTCCATGTTAAGAGCAGAGAGGTGCTATTTATAAAATGGGTTTATATTTTGAGGGAGGGGAATATGGCCTGAATTTATAGAATTTTGATTTTGTCCTCCGTCTGACAAAATTTTGACTGCCATGTATTTTTACTGGATACGTGCTATGTCTACACAAATATTGGAATTACCAATTATTAAGTCACGTATTAGCAGATTTCCCTTAAGGGAAATCAGCTATTGAGGTTGTACTCATGACGGAATTTTCGACATTTTTCTTCAAATGTCCATCGATCCTACCTAGTAGATGACGAAAATGAGGTCCGTTCAAAACTGTATATATATATCTATATATATATATATATATATATATATATATATATATATATATATATATATATATATTTGTCTGTTACCGCTCTAGCGGTCGCAATTTTTGTTTATTCTTTACTAAACTTCATATTTAAGCGTTTTATGTTAAAAGAAAGATCAAGTTCGTTAACGGCTGAAATCGGACCAGTGGGAGGGGGGGTTTAGAGGGGAGGATTTTCGAAAATTCGAAATATCTCCGTTACTATACGTCGGATCGAAAAATTATACAGAATCAATCTTATTACAAATTAAATTTACTATAAATATTGTTATATACATTTATTCTCTATCTTGAATATTAACCGAAATATTTGCATTTTTCAGTTTTCACCAAACCACCAATTCTACTCATGTTACGTAAACAATACTCTGATACATAATAAATCACATTATTGGAAGTTTAAATACCAAAAATTGTATTCAAGAGACCTTTATTATACGACTAGCTAAGGTACCCGGCTTCGCCCGGGAATTCCTTTGAGGCTGAATGACGTGGTATTTTTTTTGGTAAGCCTTTAGTTTGCACAGTATTTTGACATTTCCCCACCCCATACCAGTGTTTAGGGTCTATACCCGTCGTTGCTGTGTGCTGAATGATGATAGTATTTTTTGGACAAGGCTTCAACGTTTACAACTACACTTCCCGTCTGGGCGTATTGTTTTCCCGTGAGGGTCAGCAGGCGACTTATAAATGAGAAATTTTACTGTTGAAAAATAAATAAAAATGTGTTCCTAATCTATCCCTTTCCACTTCTTAAGTCTCCTTTTTGAATACTTAAAATCATAATCATGGATTGCATTTATTACAATTAAATATATAATGAAACTTATTTCCTGTTAAAAACCAATCCGAGCACATGTAGTTTAAGCATAGTTTTGTACATTAGATTATATTCGTAATAGCGTAATAGCAGAGCTCAGTGGAAATCACTTCCAGGAATGGCAGCATTTCACTGGTAATAAGATAACTCAATTAACTGTTTAGGCTCCTGTCATCTTCCGGTCCAGCACGAGGGCTAAACACCATGTTTTTCTTAAATTATTGTATCAGAGTATTATTTTAATAATTTATCTACCTGACGGAATTAAATAATAGTATTACCCTAAAAATAATTTCATTTATATTCAAAGAGATGGGTGAGGGGAAGAGATTGTAGCCCTCCCAGCAAAATAAGTAATACTTTAAATCATATTAAGTTTAACTGGATATTGTCTTTTTTCATAATGGTCTTACCATTAACGTCTAATTGTTATGATGGTACATATGTGTTTCAATAACATCAAAATATCGGAAATAAGATATATATTAGCAGAACCAAAGAGTTTGATCCCCATAACTTCCGCTATTTTACAAAAAAAAGTGAATACAACAAAAGTTACTCTAAATAAAGAAATAAACAACTTTTGTTACTTAGAACCAAAGAGCTTGCTTCCCTACAACTTCCGCTATCGCTCCTTGTGCCAATTCAGCATGACTTTATTTAAATAATGCATTATACAAATTAAATAACGGATATGCTCTTATAGTATACATTTCTATTGGAAATAAATAACAATTTTATTCTCTAGGAAAAATAAATAAATGAGAAGGAGGCGACGGAGATATATAACCTCACTAATCCGAATCATATTTAGAGTTATCAAATGTGACTTTAACACAAAATCATTTTTCATAATATGCATTCATTAAAAACGCTTAAAAAGCACTAATAAAATGAATTACTCCGGCTATAGTTTTAGCGTATATCCCGTGTTTACATCATTTTACAAAAAAAGTGAATACAACAAATGTTACTCAAAATAAACAACTTTTGTTATGTGCATATTTATCGAAAAATCAATGCGAAACGAAATATCGCTATTTTTCTTTTTAGGCCACCTCTACAACCCCCCACTCCTGTTTGAACCTAAAAATTTTAATATAGCTTATAATCTTGGAAGAATTAATGATAATTCACATACCGAGTTTTTTTTTTAAGTTCGGTTCAATCGTTAGTGCCCAACAAAATTGTTGGCTCCCGTCCTAGTTTTAAGTGTATATCTCGTTTATACTTCATTATATGACGATAGTGTATATAATAAAAGTTTCTCTAAATAGCAAAATAAACAACTTTTGTTATGTGCATATTTGCCAAAACTCCAATAGGAAACGAAATATCACTATTTGTAATTCCAGGCCTCCCTTATAACCCCCACTCCCGCCCGTCCCTAGAAATGTTTGTATGGCTTATTATAAGGAAGGCGTTAGTACTAATTCACATACCGAGTTTTATTTATTTCGGTTGGGTCTTTTGTCCCAAATAAAATTGTTCATTCCCGCTATAGATTTTAGCGTATATCTCGTTTATAATTCGGTATACGAAAAAAGTGTATATAACAAAAGTTACTCTAAATAATAAAATAAATAACTTTTGTTATGTACATATTTGCCGAAAAACCAATAGGAAACGAAATATTGCTATTTTTAATTTCAGGCCTCCCTTATAACCCCCACTCCTGTTAGTCTCAGGGAATTTTAATATAGCCTAAAGTCTAAGTTGGGTTAGTAGTAATATACATACCAAGTTTCATAAAATTCGGTTCAGCCGTTTATGCGTGAAAAGGTAACAAACAAACAAACAAACAAACAAACAAACAAACAAACAAACAAACAAACAAACATACACGAAAGAAACAAAATGCAGATATGGTGTCTATGACATGTGAAACGAAAAGTTATCGTGAAATTTCGCGAAAAAAATCAATGTACAGACAGAGGTTACAATTTTATATATATATAGATATACATGCAAATATGCACTGGTGACTCCCCCCCCCATCTTAAAGTTTTGGACTACTAAAATTTTATTGATTGAGATAACAATTATTCTGACTCATTATTAATTACACTAGTAGATATAGTAAATAGTTCTCAATAAAATTAATGTGTTATATTCTGATATATTTCAGTAATTGTTTTTCTTTCCGGTGTGAGGCGGGACCCGTTTGTTTACATTTCTAACCTAACGCTTCCTGTCGGCAGGCTATTGAAATTGGATGAAACATTTCTTATTTCCGTTTGTATTTATTCACGGTGTTGTGTTAGAAGTATGTATATTTATCTATTACTAAACTTCACGAGGGAAATCTGCTTAGTTTACGCAGCCCCTGCGTGACGGACTTTTTGTTTTTTTTTGTAGAATAGTTTAGTTCAAAAATAAGTTGTGTTGGTTTTCCGAAGTTAAATTTTTTTTTGGTCTTATAACATACATTAAACTTCAAATTGAAAAGAAAAGCATTAAAAAATTAAGTGTCTCGCCTGAGATGTCGGCTAAATGTCGGGACCAGCTCTAGAGCACTGAAGATGGGGACGGTTCGCCCCAAAAGTACTTTGTCTTTAATACACGAAGCATTAAGAGTGGAGGTGTTTTTGACCTTTTGATCCTTCCGTTGATTAAAAAATGATTGTAAATATTGGTTTTTAATTAAATATAAATTAATAAAGAATGGAGCTGGAAAGAGAGTCCAAAAGAAAAGTGTATTGTATAAAAATTTTGGGCCAGCGAAGAGCCTTGCATAGGCTAGAGCATTTGCAGCATAACTAAAACTCTAGTAATCACTGAACGGTGGGCAATAATACAGATACATCAAGCAATATGGCGTCTGATGTAAGTTAGCATTATATTTGGAATGCCAACTCAGTGGAATAACAGTCTGGGTCAGGCTAACACGGTTTTAGAGGTGATACGAAACTTTGATATTGTTTCTCATTATTGTATTAATGGTATGCATTACAAACATTTATTTTATTTATTTGGTGGCCGCAATTGAAGTGATTTACACCCGTGATTAAAAAACCTCATGGTGAAAGTAATGTAAGTCGTTTAATGTTGTTCAGTCGAATCTCCCGCGCTTTCTTAGTTCACTAACCGGCCGCACCAAGGCTGTGGCAAATAGCGGATACTGCAGTGCTGGCCTACAGGACAAAGCGCCCGCTTGATCTGAGCGGCCATTACATTACATACAGTTGGGTTCTATCGCTAGAGTGAAAAGGACGTGGTTGTGCTCCGCAAAAGGAAAGGTGAACACTGTTCTGCTCCCGCCGCTCCTGTATTCAGAAAGGATCCCCGCATCAAAGATGCGCTATTATTTTGCACCAGCGAGAAGAAGAAATCTACGGTAGAACACAAATAACACGTGAAAGAAAACCCGCCCCATGGAAAATATAGTTTTCTATAAGGTACCTCTTTTTTTATTATATTGCTAGCATTATCTTACGTATTAAATGAGTACTCATGATATACGACATTTCAATCATTATTTAGTGTTTATATATTACTGGCTTGCCGCTAAAGTTTATAATCCAAACAAAGGGTAGTCATTTTGTTCTGTCTATGTTGCTCAGTCATATTTCATAAAGTTAAAGTTACTTTGTTCTTATCACATCTTTATCAATAATTAATGTTTGTTTCCTTAGATTTAAGGTTAGTCTCTAAATTAGTATTCTTTTCAGGTTTAAATTGTATTGTGCATTAGTCTCATTCTGTTATAACCTCACATAAGGTTCCTTACTATAAGGTTATATTTATATGCTATTCTTTATTTAATATATTTTGATTCTTTGGAGAGCACTCATTAGTGGCTTGTATTATTCACCCCTCATCTTAGTAAATATTTCAGTCTAATGCTTTCTTATTATTGAATTATCTTTTTTATTAATTTTATTTCAGTCTAATGCTCTCTCTTATTATTACTGCAAAAGTTAACCACACTCCCTTACATTTTGGAGCCGAAACACGGGACCTTTAAATAGCTTCTCCGCTCTTACATTTTGGTTCCGAAACCCGGGACCTCCATAAAGCTTCCCACCATTACAAATGTAATTGATTTTTATTTTAATTGTTGCAGCTAGACGATATTGCTCTAGAAAAAAAGTAATAAAAAGAGCTTATAAAAAAGTAACAAGGGCTAATTAAACACGAACTTTTAAAACAGGACAACCTAGAAACGGGAACAAAACACACACAAAAAAGTAGAACGTGAATAATCAACAAAAGAGATAATAAAAAACGTCCGTCACGCAAGGGCTGCGCAAATGAACAGATTCCCCCAGTGCTGATATAACACTTGAGATCTCATATCACCACGAATTCTCTATTTATATGTAAAAAGTGATGGTGGGTAGAGGGGGGGGGGGATTACCGAAACAAGATCACATGAAATTACGAATAGCTCGCATATTACTTGAGTAACCAAAAAAAGTATAGAGCAAATTGTAGAAAATCATTAGTTTAACAAGATTGGTTTATAAAATGTTATGATCCGACTCATACTAAAGCCCTTGCTTGTGCGTTATAGACATACATACACACACACACACACACACACACACACACACACACACACACACACACACACACATATATATATATATATATATATATATATATATATATATAATTTTGAACGGACCTCATTTTCGTTATCTCCTGGGAAGGATCGATGGACATTGAAGAATGTCTAAGAAATGTTTCAAAAATCCTATCATTAGTAGTACCCGAATCTCTGATTTCCCCTAAGGGAAAACAGCTAACAACCTGAGCTGGGTACGGCCCTACTCGAACAACTTCTCAAAGTGGTTAAAGCATCCTTATATGTGCATATATCATTCACCATGCTACTCTCACCATTTATATAAATATGACAAATATAAAAATGTGATGAATTTTTGATAAATTATAACAATGATTTTGATCATATAAAGAAATAATTTACGAAATCAAATCTATTCGTTCTAACCTTTCATAAGGCGATGATTGTTGGAAAGAACGACTATAGAATTTCATTTTGACCGCATTAGTTTAAATTGATGGACAAATACTTGCTAGAAAGTCAAAAATTAGACGTGTGGGGACTCCGGGTAGATATGTTGGTGTGGTCAACGAACGATTTGTCAGTGCTCTGGATAAAGTGAAATATATATGTCTGACACTTTTGGCTGCGGCACTTCAAAGGATCGTAAAGGTCTTTGATGTCATCCAGCCGATCCGTTTGACTGCAAAATATAAGAATGACTCTCTCCTTCAGATTATTTTTTATACCATTTCTACTAGTTTCACTAATTATTTTAGTTATAAATGATTCAATATTTCAGACACCTAGTACTAGGTACTGTCAGGTGACAAATTATTAAAGGCGGCTGACCTCATGTTATTTTAGGTGAGGAATGGCTCCTTTTATATGAGGCTCGTTAACTTATCAGGGACACTGATTAACTGAGGAATCGTTTTTTTGCTGGTATTTTTAAATTGTATGCGGTTATTACTATGCAACTATTTTACACCTCATTAGCATTAGTCTATGATTGGGTATTTTAAAACCAATTGGGGTTTGTAAAGGAGCACTTCATCAGCTCCATTCAACCTTTTACGATTAACAAGAGGTCAAGCATGACCTTTTTACGATTGACTAGTAAAAGGTAAATGTAAAAATATCCGTCATGCAAACTAAACGAATTCCCCACGCACTGAAATGGCTCACTAGTCATCTCACCATATATTTCCTATTTCTAAGTGAAAATTCGATGAGAAGTAGTGGGGATTTAAATTGGGGGGCTGAAAATAATAAAATACTGATAGCTTTCTTAATATTTTGGAGTTACGATCAAGAAGAAACAAAGAGTACCTGTAGGGCACAAATAGTTTAAAAAGATTGGTTTTATAAGATATTCCAGCGGTGAATTTTCGAACCCCTTCCTATTCCAAGTCTTATTTCAGACATTAATTACATTCTTTAGAGTTGAATGAAAAAGTAAAATATCGAGTGTGGTATAGATGAAAAAAAACAAAAAAACGTTTCTGAGTCGAGACCGTAAAATCTTATTTCTGACGCCATCACAGTACATATTTGAATGTAACTCACATAATAAAGGCTTGTTGAAAACAATATTTGGTATTTAAGCTTGAAATAAGACAATTCATGATATATTGGGCTATTGTTTGTGCGCGATGACTAATAGTGAGGGTTTACTGATGGCTGAAAATAAAAAAAATGCAAATATCTTTGTCAATATTAGAGATAAAGAAAAAGAATAGGCATAACAATATTTAAAGGACATTGCATGAGCTAGGAAAATGGTTCTATACAATTTTTCGAATCAACACATAATAAGGGAGATAATTAGAATTTTCGAAGTTCTCTCTTCTTAACCCGCAAACCCATCTAGTCCTATTTCAGCCGATATCGAACTTAGCTTTTAGTTTCACCGAAAATTTAAATTTCGAGTTTGGTAACCATCAAACAAATTGAGACAGCTATAGCGTTAACTGGCTAATATATACACAGTTTTGAACGGGCATCATTTTCGTCTAGGACGTTTGAAGACATTTTTGGAAAATCGCGTCGTGAGTACAGTCTCAAAAGCTGATTTCCCTAAAACAGCATGAAAATTACATGAATATCATCCTTTCGTGAAGTTTATGACAAAACGAAAGAAACTTATATCTCAGCTGCTCATTATCATCTAGGGCCATCATCATCTGTGATCATTAAGTCATGAAGTTGTCCAGGTGTTTCTGTCGTGTAAGTGTATTAAGAAACCAAAGTTGAAGTAGTTACTCAATTATATCACGAAGCAGATCAAAACTCAAACTCTCACAACTCTAACGATATTTTGGCACGCGCACGCACAAACCTCTTAAAAAAAAGAGGACTGCTACTTGTGTCTACCCAACTTCTCTACCATGAAGATAACTTTGGCCCTCTGTTTGAGAGCGGAAAGAATTTGTATCTCTGTAATACGCTAGAGATTGTAGTAATAATCAGACTGTTATTAAACAACAAAAATGAACATTATTTCGATGTTGAATGGGGTTTCGTACCAATAGGGGTAACTCACTAATAATTAAGAAATAACAGAGATATAAATTTACTTTTCTCAAGGTGAAATTTTAATTGATTACGTGACATATCCGAGTATATGTCATATAGAAAAAATACAATGAAAATTATGTTTTATATTTAAGTTTAGAACTTAACACGCCATAATATATCATTGTGAATATGATATATGTAGAAGTTTACTGACAATTAAATACGAAAAAATGCAAATATTTCCGTTAATATTTGAGATATAGAAAAGAAAAGTATAGATTGATGTCTATTTTAAATTAAATGTGCAACAAGCTTGGTTACATACATTTTCACATAATAATGAAGGTATTTCAAGTAGTCGAAATTCCCACCCTCCAACGACTCCCCCTCTCAAAGGTCCGATTGGAACCGTTAACATACTTGATCTTTAGTTTTACATAAAAAGGTTAAATATCATGTTGGGCAACGAACAAACAAAATTTGCCCCAACTAGATCATTAACTGACATATCTAAATCCTAAACTCTTTCATAATAATGAAATGTCTATCTAGGATGCTTTTTAGAAAAAGAATGTTCCGTAATAGTTATTATGAAAAATCATACACCTTTCTTGGAGTTGGATTGGATATTTGTTTATATCATTACCACCCGGCGAATGAGTATGTCAGACCAAAGTAAAGACACAAACCGAGCTGGGTGATTAATTTGAACCATCCCAAGTAAATAGGTTTCCAGACGTTTCCAGTCCCGCATTAGGTCCGATAGTTGGTCATAATTTACAGGTACACATGAAAGAAGGGGGCAGAGAGAGATACTTGCAGAAGATGGTGGATGGGGATTCCGACGAGAGAGCTAAAGCCAACGAATGAGAGCAGGCCAACGGGATAGCAAAAGTCAACGAATGAGAGAAAGAGGGAGAGACAAAGAAAAACGAATGAAAGCAGGCCAACGAGAGAGCAATAGCCAACGAATGAGAGCAAGACAACGACAGGGCAAAAGGAATGGAATGAGAGCAGGCCAACGGGAGAGCAAAAGCCAACGAATGAGAGCTGGGCAAACGGGAGAGCTAAAGCCAACGAATGAGAGCAGGGCAACGGGAGAGCAAAAGCCAACGAATGAGAGCTGGGCAAACGGGAGAGCTAAAGCCAACGAATGAGAGCAGGGCAACGGGAGAGCAAAAGCCAACGAATGAGAGCAGGACAACGGGAGAGCAAAAGTTAACGAATGAGAACAGGACAACGAGAGAGCAAAAGCTAACGTATGAGAGCAGGCCAACGAGAGAGCAAAAGCCAACGAATGAGAGCAGGACGACGGGAGAGCAAAAGCCAACGAATGAGAGCAGGACGACGGGAGAGCAAAAGCCAACGAATGAGAGCAGGACGACGGGAGAGCAAAAGCCAACGAATGAGAGCAGGCCAACGAGAGAGCAAAAGTCAACGAATGAGAGCAGGCCAACGAGAGAGCAAAAGTCAACGAATGAGAGCAGGACGACGGGAGAGCAAAAGCCAACGAATGAGAGCAGGCCAACGAGAGAGCAAAAGTCAACGAATGAGAGCAGGCCAACGAGAGAGCAAAAGTCAACGAATGAGAGAAAGAGAATGAGAGACAAAAAACAACGAATGAAAGCAGGCCAACGATCGAGCAAAGGACAACGAATGAGAGCAGGACAACGAGAGAGCAAAAGGAATGGAATGAGATAAAGACAACGACAGAGCAAAAGGAATGGAATGAGAGCAGAACAACGGGAGAGCAAAAGCCAACGAATGAGAGCTGGGCAAACGGGAGAGCAAAAGCCAACGAATGAGAGCAGAGCAACGAGAGAGCAAAAAACAACGAATGATAGCAGGCCAACGGGAGAGCAAAAGCCAACGAATTAGAGCAGGACAACGGGAAAGCAAAAGCCAACGAATGAGAGCAGGCGAACGAGAGAGCAATAGCCAACGAATGAGAACAAGAGAATGAGAGACAAAAGCCAACGAATGAGAGCAGAGCAACGAACGAGCAAAGGACAACGAATGAGATAAAGACAACGACAGAGCAAAAGGAATGGAATGAGAGCAGTACAACTAATGAGAAAGAAAGAACGTGAGAGCAAAAGCGAGCGAATGAGATCAGGACAACGGTAGAGCAAAAGGGAACGAATGAGAGCAGGACAACGGGAGAGCAAAAGGGAACGAATGAGAGCAGGACAACGGGAGAGCAGAAGCCAACGAATGAGAGCAGGACAAACGGGAGAGCAAAAGCCAACGAATGAGAGCAGGACAACGGGAGAGCGAAAGTCAACGAATGAGAGAAAGAGAATGAGAGGACAAAGAAACGAATGAAAGCAGGCCAACGATCGAGCAAAGGACAACGAATGAGAGAAAGGCAACGACAGAGCAAAAGGAATGGAATGAGAGCAGGACAAGTTATGAGAAAGAAAGAACGATAGAGCAAAAGTCAACGAATGAGAGCAGGCCAACGAGAGAGCAAAAGTCAACGAATGAGAGCAGGACAATGGGAGAGCAAAAGTCAACGAATGAGAGCTAGCCAACGGGAGAGCTAAAGCCAACGAATGAGATCAACACAACGGGAGAGCAAAAGCCATCGAATGAGTGCAAATCAACGAACGAGAGAAAGAGAACGAGAGTCAACGGACAACGAATGAGAGCAGGCCACCGAATGAAAGAAAGAGAACGGGAGAGCTAAAGCCAACGAATGAGAGCAGCACAACGGGAGAGCAAAAGCCATCGAATGAGTGCAGATCAACGAGTGAAAGAAAGAGAGCGAGAGACAAAGGACAAAGAATGAGAGAAGGACAACGAATGAGAGAAAAAGAACGATTGAGCAAAAGCCAACGAATGGGAGCAGGCCAACGAGAGAGCAAAATCCAACGAATGAGAGCAGGACAACGGGAGAGCAAAAGTCAACGAATGAGAGCAGGCCAACGAGAGAGCAAAAGTCAACGAATGAGAGAAGGACGACGAGAGAACAACGGACAAGGAATGTAAGAAAGCAACCGAGAGAGCAATAGACAACGAGACTGCAACGAAAAAGGAATGAGATCAGGAAGAGAGAGCAATGCACAATGAATGAGACCAATGTATGACGAACATCTTTAGAAATCCCTAATTTTTCATTTCATCTCATTTCAAGATTTTGAGTGTTTCCTAGGCATATATGCCCCCCCCCCCCTCTCCGATCTCAATTGAATAGTTTCTTGAGTGAATATATAGGAATCTTTGTTCAGTAATGCCACGGCAACGGCAAGGAATGTATCAAGCTGACAACTTAACCTCCGACCAAAGCCTCCTTGTAAGGTCTTGTTAGGCTAGTGAGTCATTTTACCATAGGAATGATTAAACGATAGAGTGGATGTTTTACGACTAAGTTTGTATTTTTGTCAATGTTATTAAACCTAAACTTCCTTCACTAATAGCGTCATAATATGCAATAGAAGTGTGGGGTACAGCAAAACCAACCACAACCTCCATAATCATCTCAATATCCCATTTGTAAAGGACCTAATTCCCTTAAGATTCAAAAAACTCCACAGCAGGCTATCCGATCATCCTAATCCAGAAGTCCTAGCCCTTTCCAGTACCACTCATCCTTATTTCCCTCCACGGCCCCTCAAGAGACAATGGCCCAGAGATCCTGAAGTGAAGTGATAGCAGTGGCTTTTTTCTTATCAGTGGCATTCCTCCTTAGCTCTTGACTTCCTTGCCAGGCAGGGAGAGGCTGCTCCTCTTATTCTGGTGAAGGGCTGTTGCTTCTGTCGAGAGTGATGGAGAACGATTGAATAGAACATATCGCATTACAAAACGCATTTAAGTGCAAACTGTAATATTCTTAATAAAATGAAATAAACTATATAAAAAAAAAATAGCGTCATAAGCAGTTCAGAGAGATGGAAAGAGGGTTTGCTTCTTATCTTTATGATGTAAAAGGCCTACATATTCCAAATTATCATTTGTGTTGACCAGGTAATGGCTGACATGCTAGTATAATGTTTTTACTTAAAAAAATAAATTCTTACTAAATATAATTTTCTTCTAATTTTACTCCCCTTCTCTGGAATGCTTAATTAATTATAGGTAAATCTTCGAATTTAGACCATGTTATAAGACCAAATTGGACCAATGCGTTACTTCAAAAAAGGAGAACATGAATGAATAAGTCAAGAAGGAAGTGGAGAAGAGCCGAGGAGAGCAGCAAGCACCTGAAGTGGTAATTATAAGCATTAACAGCTGGCTTAAGATGTCTTTCATCGGTCGCCGCTCCTGCTACAAGGTTACCCCTTGTTAATTGCTTATTTTAAAATGGCTCTAACGGGCCAATGATACGCTACCATTGAGGAGTGCCGACTCAACCCTGTCCGATGACTGGCACCTATCGGCCCCGACTATCTATCAGCGTGCCATCAAACATTAACGATAAGAGCTAGAACTCTATTACTATTAAAAGAACTCATCTCGGAACCATCAATTTTAGCGACCTCTTAAGTGGCTCAGTTAGTAATTTAAAGCAGCAAATGTCTTTTCAATTCTCTTATAAATATTACATATCATCATCTTAATAATACTTCCGTGTCCTTCAATTTATTCACTGATTCATCTAAATTACAGAGATCATTAGATAATACTAGATGACTAGAATTAAAGCTTGTATTTCTCTTAAATAAAAGTTACGAATAATATATACAAAGGATATTTAGGTAGGTATATTTTACCCATTTAAAACATTCGAATATACGCATCAAATTTTCCATGTCAAAAACTATTAATTTATAATTACATCACTCAATAACTTAAATGTGAAATTTCTAAGCTTCTTGCTTCATTGATATGTGTCAATACAACTTCAGCAATCCATGAACCTATAAAAACCAATGATTATTCATCAGTCCAATGAGGGAAATTTTGGTTTTCATTCTCAACAAGTTGATAGGTTTTGAAATAAATAATTATTTGAAATACACAGCAAAAAAAAAATGAATAAATTAAAGTATGAGAACCATAGTAGAATACCCCTTTTAGCTCCCACTGGACTCATCCTTCGAATTTCTTTGCTAATGTGAAATTAATGTCATTGGATTTTGTTGTTTATCTGTCATTTCCAATTTACAATGCAATATTTAGTTAAGAACATCGAGTATGTACAGATTGATAAAATCCTTAATCCCACCCTGGTTAGAAAATGGTGGTAACCTGTAGATACCGCTTCCCAATTAGCCGTAGTTACAGAAAGTGGATGTAAATAAATAACAAAACAATTTCTTTAAGGACGCTTATATTTGAATGTGAATGTATGCATATTAGTATTTTAAGTAAAAAAAAATATTATATGCTGAAGTCTTATGCTAAAAGGAACTCCTGTAGGCAAAAAGTAAAGCAAAAAAAAAAAAAAGTTATACCCAAACAATGAATGATTTCTATAACTTTTACGGGTATATATGTCGCTGCTCTTGATCTTATATTTGTGTTTCATTTCTGTTTTGTGTTCCATTTCTATTTTGTGTTTCATTTCTGCTTTTGTGATTCATTTCTGATTTGTGATTTTATTTTTGTTTAAATTAATATTGTTTTTATTTTTTAATTTTATATATTTTTTTTGTCCGAGCAACATCGCCTCAGCTGTGAAGCTCCAATAAATAAATATTGATCTTATCAGCTGTTGACTAACTCCACGCAAGTACTCACTATTCTCTTCCATCTGACTCTAGCTTAAGTGGAATGGTTCCTTGCAGGAGAGTATAACTATCCGCTGTGCATAGTCTACAAGAGATGAAAACAAGACGAAATCTTACACTTGGTTTATTATTCTACTAATTTCTACCATTCAACGATCAGTCGATCTTTTTAGTGTATAAAATACTTCCTAAGATTTGTCTTACATGTGCATGTGAGAGTGTGCTGGGGCATTAATTTAAATCTTTATTAATGACGAATTTCAAAAGGGAATAAATAAACACAAGTTTTAAATAATAGGTTATAATATTTATTAACAATATTCCTTTAAATTAATTTTATACCATATATACAGTATACACTGGACATATATATTACACCAATTACGATATAATTTATATTTATATGTTTATATTCTTCTATATATTTATAAATATGTACATGATACAAATAGACAATGTACAGAGTTAGAAGCTCTCGTAGGAAAATTTGTGTAGGAAATAAATATATTATCACAATTTTTTTTCTTACAATCACTTAGCGCAAGGACCAGATATCTTATACATATATGAGTAAACAAAAACCACGTCCTTAATTATTTTTGTACTTAAAGCATTAACAAATAATATCTAGAGAAACACAAGTGACACAGGTGGAAAATATTTAGGAAATAAAAGGTTTATCGTTGAGTTGAAAATGTTGCTCTCATATGGTACATCAGTGCGCAGTGATCGATATATGTAAGAAATTATAAGAGACTCTAGTTCGAGTCAATATAGACACTTGGGGGTTTCCTGTTTTGTGACATCAAGGTATTTCACAACTGATTCTAATACAAATAAATAAGTCAACAAAAATAGAAAACAACATTTTCCTGCTGCAGGTACATTCAGCAATAAAATCAAAGATTAAAAATACGGGTAATTCAGTTTATATTTTTTTAATTGAATCAAATGTGAAATAACTTGCTGAGACATATCGGAAAAACCCGATGCATTTTTACAGCAATTGCACACGCTCGCCTTAACGACGACTACTAACATACAGACGTCAAATTTATATTAGACACAACCTCTAACAGGAATTTCACAACATTCAAGTATAGTACACAAGTTTACACATATAACTTATATATACAATAAATCAAAATTACAGTTTGAATAAGGTTATTAATAACCTTGTTCAATGAGTGTATCAGAGTCAGGAAAATCTTTTTACTCAGGGACTTATTTATTGTCATGAAGGTCCCAATTTGTATTATTCGCGAAAAATGACGCAGAGTCTTGTACTGCGCATGCTCCAATAGTGTAATTTCTTCTTCAACAAAAGCTGGATAATTGAAAACCAGAATATTAATTTAAAACATTAGTGCTAGTGTTCATAATAAAATTCTAAATTCTAATTGTGCAATACCAGAATTCTTTATCACATTATGGTGAGAGGGGGGGGGATTAACTATGAATGACATTTTAGTCATATTTTTTAGGAGGTGACCTGCAGCTAACTCGTTTTCCTTCGTAGGCTTACACGAAGTTGGCGTCAGTAAAAATAAAATGGTCATGGTTAGTTATATGAAATAATTACTTGAAAGCTGATCATGGTGACGTCATTAAAGTTATATTCATTATACAACTCTGAGCACCGGAAATTAACTTTTATAATAAATTGTCTATTTGAATGTTGTAAATTTTCTTGTGTAGTTATTTTTAGAATAAATGAAAATTATTGCTTTCGACTAGCATTCCTAATTAATTAAAACTTGATAATTTTTTTTAATCTCTAATTGAAGATACATTTAATTAGTTATTCTCGTATTAAAGAAATATCATGATCATTAATAACCCTATGCTATTGGGTTTAGTAACTATATAAAGGGATAAATATAAAATCAAATCGTGAAAACGGGAGGGAAAAAAAATAACCAAAGCCCTTTTACAGAACTTACAAAGAATATAAGCTCAATTCAGGTATGTTAAATAAAATAAAGGAATGTCAGAATTTCCGTTCATTTTGAATTTGTAAATCAACTCAACTCAACAATGTCAAC
Organism: Riptortus pedestris; assembly: GCA_019009955.1. Classification (NCBI taxonomy): domain Eukaryota; kingdom Metazoa; phylum Arthropoda; class Insecta; order Hemiptera; family Alydidae; genus Riptortus; species Riptortus pedestris. Next base: position 75,396,163 of record CM032229.1, read on the forward strand.
TAAAATTGAGTCCAGCTTTTAATTGAATTAAGTACACTTCGGAACAACAAATAAATCTAAGATTTTTACCATTTGGTAGTCCTTGTTATGGGACAAAGCGTATTGTTTGAAACATAACATTCACTTAGCCACTCAGCAAATTGTAACACTTGGTATAGGAACGAAGGTGTATATTTTGGCCACCTAAGCTGTTTATTTCATCATTAGTCAAGTGAAGAATCAATTAATAGTTCATTTTTGTCACATTAACAATATGTTTGGGAATCAATTATTAATTTCCATCCTTAATTAAAAGTCTGTTAAACAGACCGCTTTTAGATATGGTGATATGTCGGTCTTTTAGCGGATTTCCCTTGAGGGAAAACAGCTACTGAGGTTGAATTCAACTATTATCGTTTGCTCCACAGGGAAGTCGTAGGTGTCCCGGTTGTTGGGGCCTCCGGAGCAGCAAGGGCTATAGGTCCTTGGCAGGGATTCCGAAAAGGGCTTGTCTCACTCACGAGCTGCACTCTAGCGGCGAAGGGCTAAGGTAAGGGCTGCCGTGGGGCCCTAAGCTGTGGTGGTAAGCCTCCAGGCCACCGCTTCCGTCCGACAACTTCTCTTTTCCGCTCCCTCCTTCTTGTTTCAGCACCATTCGCCGCCATTTTGCTCTAGCGTTCTGGAACCACACCTGCAACAGAGAAATAAAAAAAATTGTTTCATCGTTTGATCCATTATTATAGTGGTATTTATGGCAATAATGCAACAATATTATAGTTCACTAGTTTTATTGTGTTTTGCAGATTTCCCGTAAGGGAAATCAGCTATTGAGGTACTCATGAATTAATTTACATACATCCTCCCACATAATACAATAAAAAAGGTCAGTTTTTCCCTTATGAAAAGAAAAACAAATATTTTCAGGAATTATGTCTGCTGGACTGGTTTTTAAAAAGGCTGGGTTACAGGTGTTTAATTTACGGCCACGTGACAACTCAGCCTAGGGAGACAATGAGGCGCTGCTAAAATAAATTATTAGAAAAAACGAATAATGTATATTTTATTCACGCCAGTGAAGAGCGGCTTTAAAATTAAATATCCCGTAATCGAAAGCCTTTTACACGTTTTTAGACGATTCGTACACAGTACCTACTGTAATGGGCTTCCGTCATTGAATAATGTTATTTTAAGACTATTATATTTAATAGTTTCATTTGGGGTGTATAGACACCTTTGTAATGATATGTTAATATCATTACCTAGCCAGAGCGGTCGTAATTTTTGTTTGATCGCTACCAAACACGATATTTAAAGGTTTTATGTAAAAAGACAGATCAAGTTCGTTAACAGCTGAAATCGGACCAATGGGGGGGGGTTAGAGGGGATTTACAAAAAATCGGATCAAAAAATTGTATAGAACCAATCTTATTGAAAATTAAATGTACTAGGAATATTGTAATATAAAATTGTTCTCTGTCTTAAATATTGCATATGCTGATATATTTGCATTTTTCTGCTTTAAGCAACCCCCCCCCCCTCATGACTTATTAAAAATAAGATGTTATATCATAAACTATTTCATTCCAAGGCTAAATACCTAATATTGTTTTTATTGAACTTCTACTTTGTGAGGTATATGAATATACGTTCTATTAATCCCAACTCCCCCCCCCTCCCTTCTTTTGTTCTTGGACTACTAAAATTTGAGTGATAGAGATATCAATTATTCTGATTCTTTATAAATTAAAATATTAGATATGGTATATAGTTTAAAAAAAAAATAATATGTTATAATCAGATATATTTCAGTAATTGTTTTTCTTTCCGGTGAATAATATTTCTTATTGTGTCCTAATATAATTAGAACAAACCAAAATATTAAATTTACATTTTAATGCCAAAATTTCAAATGGATAATGTTAAACTAAATAAATAGCTAACTAGACAAATTATGCATCGAATATTTCATTTTTCTGTTGGCAAGAGGAATGTAAGTTCAAAACAGTCTTATGTTAGCACCCTAAAACGTGGAATATGTAGGCTAGCACTCAGTTTGTTTTTTGGAAAGAAGGGGCTTTTTTAAATAACATTTTCTTGTAAAAGCTTAACACTTATGTATTTAATTAAGGGGGTTACAAATTCATATAGTATAAAATAGAATAGGTCTACATCATACGTTGATTTCATCATAAAAGATTTAAAAGGGATAACTTTTATTATATTTATGTAGACAAAGTACGGATGTAAAAAACACTCGATATTTAAGGAATATTTTCCATAATATATAAATAAAGCACAACCAAGGTGTGCATGAAGGAATAAATATATTATTCTAACTACCCTTTAAACAGAGGTCTTTCCAATTACCGTCGATATGGGACATAAACCAAATAAATAATAATAATTTAATTCGGTAACGACCACGAACAAACAAAAACCAACGTTTGCGGTAACAAGCAAATGTAATAAACACATATATCATTTTTAACGCACCCCTATTTCGTCATCATATATCATATGATTCAAAGAACATTTGAAGAAATTTTTCATGACATTCGGCATTACCCTTCGATGTATTATGATGAACATGTAACAAGAATTAGTGGAAGAATTTATGTCCTATAATGATATTAGAGGAAATTTGCAGTAGCGTTCTAATTCTACGCAATTATTTAGAAAATAAGACTCATTGAACGGGAAATTCCTTAATATGATGCGAGTTATCAATGATCGAATGTGAACAATGTTTAAAAAACTATGATATAATGTAATAGGGGTCTAATTTCCTTAGACAGACAGATATATTATTTCCGTTCTAATTGCTCCGTAAGAGCGTCTATTCCTGGTGGAGCTGACGGATAGAAGATAGAGTCGAGCCAAGTATCGCCCAGGCCAAGCGTCAAACAGCGTCTCGCCCCATTTCAAGCAGAGGTTCTCAGTAGCTCCACGCCTTCTGGCTAAAGCCCTTGTAAAAAAAGGCGCGACCATACGTCTTCATTGCCGGGTAAATTCGGCGGTTGACTGGTCGTTTGTCTAGCAGGCTAGGTGTTGCTATTGTTGCCAGATAGCAGCAGTTGCCACGGCGGGTGACGAATAGCGATGCACTGCCAAGGTGGCGGCCTCTTCTAGGGCAATAGTTAATTACCCGTACGCATTCTTGTTAGTCTTAAGAGGTTCTTTTGATTGGCCACCGATTATCTCTTTTCGTAATCGCAGCAGGCACCGAATTAAAATTATAACCTATTTCCTATTCATGGGATACCCTCAAGAAAGAAATTTTAAGTATTATAAATTATACTAAACTTACAAAAATAAAGAGGGTGCATAAACTAAGAAGAATTCTCATATGCTCCGACTTACTTGTAATTGTGCATTTCTCTATTAATTAAAAGCCTGCGATAATGAATTTTGAAATTAGATATTTAGCTAAATAGCAGCAACAACCAAACATAGGAATCACTAGTTTTTTATTCGTCTGTTTGGAATGCTTGTGGGATGAAAACAAATCACTTATATTAAAAATACAATCTTAGAGACTTTTATTTTAAAAAATGTTATTAGATTTGGTTCATATAATATACATATTAACAGTTGCTTTGCAGAAGATAATTATTTTAAATTTGCCTAGACAGAAGTCGGGGAGTGGATTATTCATGAATAATAAAAATAAAGATAAAATAATAATAATAATCCAAAATGGGAAAAATGTGTAAATTCTTAACCGATATAACATTATCAATAAGAATGATCACATAACATTTTTCAATTAGGCGCAAGATAACAAACGTAATAACTATTTTACATTATACCCCATACCTAATACCTCAATCTCCTTGTTTCGTCAAAGTCATGTAATTGATTTTTTTGTGTTAAATAAAATAAAATAATTTACATTCGGGTATTGAATTTGGAAGTGATCCATATATACAATCATTTATTAAACAGCTAAATTAAAGACACGCACACAAAGTTCGCGACATTTTTGTAAGAATTATTATTACCAACTAAAGGAAATTTTCATTATAAAATCCCTGATTTTAAAACCCAGCCACAGAAATGTTCCGTTATTTTCCTTTTTTTTCTGCTAGGTTAAACAGGAAAGCTCGTAATGACGACTTTGGTTTGGAGAAACTAGTTCGCGTGAAGTTTTTCCATCTAAAAAAGTTACTCAGTCCCCGGATGAGGGTGGCTGGTTCAACGGAGATTATAGTCGGATTTGGATAGGACAAGTAATTTTAATTTATTTAAAAATAAATTAACTTCAACTTTGTGCAGCCATCGCTAATTGGTGGGTTCAGATAAGCCGTCTGAGATTAAGCGATGGTCATAATATCACTGAGTAAACCTAAAGTGGCGAGATTCCCGCTTGGGATCTAGGGTGGCAATCTGTATCTAATCCGTTCTGGAACAAGTAAAACTTTGTATTTTGGTACTGTAGCCGGGAATTATGTTTTTCTTTCACTGAGGTATGACACTATAGATGTTAAAATACACCAGCTTTGTAATGCAGTAGAATATTAATTACATTCTAGAGCACATCAATGATTCGCAGACAGCTAAAACTTCAGAATACTGCTATTTATGGATTATCTGTGTTTTTGATATTTACTATGTTTCAATACACTCTTGAAACTATATCCGTTTAGGAATCAATAAAGAAGTATAGAATATCATTTTTCGGGCTTATAAAGAAAGGCAGATCACAATGAAAGTCAATAAGTAGAACCCGCATGTCTACATTAATACATGACCTCTGCTCGGCTCCTTTTTATTAATTTCGAAGTAACTATTAAAGGAGTACAAGATATCAATTACCAGGGAAGAACTACTTTTTTATATATATTCATGGGGATTTGTAGTTACTATAAAATAATTCTAATATATTTAAAGACTTTGAATGTTCAGGAATATATGTGTGAGTGTTTGCAAGAATATATATATATATACTAGCTCAGATACCCGGCTTCGCCCGGGAATTCAATTAAGGCTGGATGGTATTTTTTTGGCAAGGCTTTACTTTGCACAATATTTTGACATTTACCCTTCCCAGTGTTTAGGGTCCATGGTATACCCGTCATTGCTGTGGATTGGTTATTAATAAAATTAATTTTTTATGTAAGACTTCACTGTCCTCCATATTGTCATATTTCCCGTTTACTGTGCATAATGCATAGATTTAAATTATTAAGGACAAAATATTATATTATAATTTGAATTAATGTTTCCAGGTGAGGTACCTGGTAGTTCATATTGAAAAGAATTGTTGAGCAAATTTCTCTAAATAACAAAATAAACAACTTTTGTTATGTGCATATTTGCCGAAACCCCAATAGGAAACGAAATATCACTATTTTTAATTTCAGGTCTCCCTTACAACCCCCACTCCTGCCCGTCCCTAATAATGTTGGTATGGCTTTTAATAATGACGGCGTTAGTGCTAATACAATACCGAATTTTATTTAGTTCGGTTGAGTGTTTTGTGCCAAATAAAATTGTTGCCTCCCGCTATAATGTTTAGCGTATAACGCATTTATACTTCGGTATATGACGAAAGTGTATATGACAGAAGTTACTCTAAATAACAAAATAAATAACTCTTGTTATTTGCGTATTTGCCGAAAAACCAATATTAAACGAAATATCGCTATTTTTTATTTTTGGCCTCCCTTATAGCCCCCACTCCTGTTCGTCTCAGAGAATATTAATTTAGCTTAGTGTCTAAGTTGGTCTAGTAGTAATATACATACCAAGTTTCATAAAATTCGGTTCAGCCGTTTATGCGTGAAAAGGTAACAAACAAACAAACAGACACCAAAGAAACAAAATGCAGTTATGGTGTCTATGACATGTGAAACGAAAAGTTATCGTGAAATTCCGCGAAAAAAATCAATGTACAGACAGAGGTTACAATTTTATATATATATATATATATATATATATATATATATATATATATATATATATATATATAGAGAGAGAGAGAGAGAGATTGACAGACAGACCAAACATAAATAAATGAAACCTTCATAAAATTGAGTTAGTATTACTAAGAAATAAAGGTTGTCTTCATATATAACATACATAACAGAGATCTCTAAACAATAATGATAGAGGTCTATATTTTGAATGATAAAATAGGTATTCATCATTTATAATATACAAATATAATGGATCTGTAATTCGAAAAAAAAGACAAAAAATTGTCTTTTAAAGACGACTGCAGATTGAGGATTTCTGTCTTTGAAACCTGTATCCCTGGTATGCAAAACATGAAAAATGAAATGATTTTGATCTGAATGATGGTTGTTAGTGTTCTTAAAATAGTAAGTATTCTCTTGACATTTAGTAATCTTACGATTATGTTTAAACTAAATTATGGGTGTTTTACTCCATACTCTGAAACCACAGTTTAGTTTATTGATATAAAATGGAATATTTGAAAAATAGTTATGTTTGATTCATAGAACATTTTTATTTTGCGAATCCAATGTTCTCAAAACCGTAAGTGTGGTTTCATTCTTAATCAAACATTTGTTAGAGTAAGCTGTTCTCTTGGAATACTCTAGACATAGAATCACTTTATCGCAAGGAAGTAAACTTCTTGACTAATTTTGCCACCTGCAATTGTATTGGCTATTGGGTTTCTATCAGAGATAAATGGATAAGGTTTATTAAATTGATATATTTTAAGACATATCACTCATGTAATACCTAGAGAGAGAGTGAGGGTTTGCTGTACTACTGGAGGGGTGTGGCAGATACTACCCAAGACGGCAATTCAACCAAGATGGCCGATTCTCTTATGTAAAACTCTAACAACTCGCATCGATCAAAGCTCCCTTCAATTCCGGACACATATAAGCAACCCAAAAAAACAAGACCACGATAAATAACATTAAAGAAGGCAGCTTCTTGAATCTATGAACTGACAAAATGCTCCAGCTGAAAGAATGAGGAAACTTAATTTTTCTTTTTTTTAAATAAAATTTATGATTACTATTTCAACCATGTGAATAATAATCAGAGAACTCAGATCATTTCTAGACGATTACCAATTCCAGCTATTTTTGTATCTCTTGCCGTTAATGTCAATTTTAGCAACAATCAATAATTTAACATAGGAATCACTAGTTTTTTATTCGTCTGTTTGATGAAAACCACATCTCTTTTATTAAAAATTTAATCTTTTAATTAAAAAACTGGAATTAGATGTGGTTCATATAATACACATATTTACAGTTTGCAGAAGATAATTATTTGTCCAACTTATTTTTTTTTTTATTATTAAGAACGAAAACATTCTACTGTTAATGATGAGGCACCTTTCAGGGTTCATTGTCTTCCAGAATCCAACTATTTTCACCACTGGGTCTGTCCTTACGTCAGTCCCTCTCAGCTCAACTTACTTTTTAGCGTTTAAAAGGCAATTCTAGAAATTAAACATACATTTATAAATTATAACTCACTGTCAATAGCCCTTCCGCCAAGGGAGTCTAATATTCTGGAAGGCCGAAATGTGTGTGACTTAGGTACTGATGACTAAAGGGAGATCCCCATTTTGTAATCAATTATTGGAAAGCTCTTGTAGAAATAAAATGTTTTTAAATTCCAAGACGGCTGCAACATGGGCGACTAAGGTTAGGCAAAATTTGCGGCCACCGTTATTGGTGATGAAAGTGATTTTGTTTTAAACTGAAATTCATTTTGTCCACAGTTGCTCTCAAACCAATTATGAAAATTTAGTTCGGAATTTGGGAAGTTTAAAACAAAATTTAATCATATATAATGTAAAAAATTATATATCATAGAATACATATCTTCATATAACTCATAAGATATGGCGTACTTTGTTTCAACCTGCGGTAGAAAGAATAGTAACCTTATTTTGATAAGAGCGCCTTACTTTGTCCTCTGTTGTGTAAATACAAATGAATCAGAATAAAGAAACTAAATCTCTTAAACGGATGTATAGAAAGTAGTAGATCATTGAAAAGTTGTTGATGAGAGAGCGAAAGTGAAGAGTGAGTACTAAATAGTGATCTGATGACGACATGAACTGGTGCTTGGCATGAACTGGATGTGGCCAGCGAAGTCGAAGGGTCCGCTGGGAACGAGTGTACTTTTTTCTACCTCTATGTCCCGTTTTCGCAGCTAAGATGGCGACAGCCCCCTAATTCCATAGCTCCGCGGAGGAATCCACCCTCCCGGCTACCATTCCTTACTGGAAGGCCGCCTTCGTAGTCCGGGTGTCCTCAAGAAAGCCGCTTCTGCATTCTGACCCATTTTAAAGGGAATTTTTTTTTCTTAGTTTTTTCCCCCTTTCTTCTTTTACGTAGCGCGATCTCGGAGAGAAACACGGCCTGTCTTCAGAATACGCAAGTGATTCATTGGTTTCACTCCGGTGGAGAAATCCAAATGTGATCGCAATATCAATTAAGCATCGTTTCCAGACGGCTAGCTATTGTGTTCTTATTAGTACATCGAAAGGATTTCATAGTGGCTACTCTATTACCCTCGTCACTTTTATTAATTTTTGTTTTACCACATTTTGAATAACAGGAGTGCTTCATTGTATATTTGGCTTCTCTGAGATTTCGTGGTCAAATGTCGGAGAATGAAATATTACACTTACCAACTGAGTTGAATGGAAACGCTACTTGAAAAACGAATTGAATTAGGGGAAAAATGTAAGCGAAGAATAAGTGTTAATGGTAGATTTTTTGTTATGCCAAGCCAATTCCCTGTATGCTATTTAGAGTCTGTTGTGTAGGGATCAAAGAAATCTGTTGCAAGTGTGATCTCATTTACCATTTCACAGGAAATGATGGACATTTATTATTAACAGAATGTATGAGTAAAATTAGACTGGTGAGGGGGAAGGCTGTTGGAGAGAGAGGCCTTTATTAGAGGAGATAAGAGGCTGAAGGGCTTAGGATTAGGTTGGCCAAACAAGATCCATATAGGATACACTTGACGTTTGATGTAGTGCTTACAGTCGGTTAGGAACAGGCAATATGTCGGACGAGCCTAAGTCCCCCAGGGAGCTGCTAAGTCCCCTACCCACACTACCCCACTGAAATACTAATCCACAACGGAATTGAAAAGACGCCATTAAATTCTTTCAGACGGCCGGTCAGTGTTTGCAGACTCTTCAACAGAAGGGTGGCTTCTTCTTTAGTTTTATTCTTTTTCTTTTTTTTTTTTTAATATTCACCCTCTTTCCCCACAGTACCCTCCCCAGCCCTACTGCTGTCACCCCCCCCCATTGTCGTCCCCCTCTTGAAAAGGCTTCGTTAAATAAGAAACCCAAGGAGACAAGCTAACTGGAAAATTTTCCTTCTCCTCTTCACTTGCTTTTATCTTTTTTATTCGGCTTTGTTCTGTTTATCAATATTTCAAGCCCTCTCCTTATTCTCTTGAGCTGGGTCTTTTCAGAATATAACCTCTTGTAAATGAGCCCCGTCCCCCTGCTCCCGTTGAAGGGAGTGCATTGCTTTTCTCCTTACTCTTTTGTGCTGCAAGTGCAAGTGTGATGTTAATGATGTGATTTTCTAAAGAAGGTCTTTTCTTTCCCTACTTTTTGTTTAATTCTTTCTTCAGTGCGAAGGCAGAAGAGTGGAACTTTCCCAGAAGTTTCTTCTCAAAAGGAAACCTACTTCAATTTACCCAGTTTTTACTTTTGAAAATACAATAATAATTTTGGAAACAGTAATAATTCAATTGTATTTGTACAGAAAGGATTTCATTTGGATCCATCTCATGCCTTACGATATTATATTAACTAGTTTAAAGGGCATGAATCCTTTAATACTTTTTAAAGTATTATGTGCTTTGAGGTGTTGCATAATATTTTTTTATAATCTTGCTTACGTTTTATACAAACCAAATTTATTTATTCCCCATGACTTAAGTTCAAACTTTCAATTTCTGACACTATTACTTGTACTATTATAATATTTCTATAAATAACACCGTCGAACATACCAAACATCAAATAAAAAAAAAAATGTCATACAAACGTTATTGTTAAACAGATTTGTCATTTCACTGTAGTTATCTTTCACAAGTCTTCTCTAAGTTACTCCAAAAAGAGGAATGGAAAATATACGTCCTGATAGCTATTTCAGTGATTAGGGAACCTTCACTTCTGCAAACATTCCTTTGGGGTCTTCTATGATCACGATCTTCATAGATTGTAGTTCATATCTTAAGTCTTGTGGAAGAAGTATTATAAATATTTTTTTCTGTTTCCTCCTTTTAATGAAACAATATATAATATTCTACCAATTAATTTTTTTTTACCTAAGCAACGGAGAATCTTTCGTGGCAAATGCCATGTTAATTATAAAATCATTGTGTGAATCCGGGCAATTGAAAGATAGGCGAAAATAGATAAGTAATTGAAATCGCGCAAAATTATCAAATCTGTCAAAGTGACAAATAACAACATATCTACATAATATGTCAGATAACATGTTATGTACCTTGTTAAAGAAATACTTAAAATCTTTTTGCTGCCAAGTAAGTAACATAATACCTCAATGTTATGCCAAATTTAAAGCCAAAATAAAAAAAAAAAAAAATAAAAAAAAAAAATCGCATATATTCTAAAGTTATATCTTTGCTACAGTAGTTATTGTCCTTGATATTTGGCTTTTTTTTTAAATTTTGCAATATACACATTTATTTTTTTTCGTACATTTTGCCTTGTGATAAACCCTTTAATTTATGTTGGCTATAACTGTCCTGATACAAATCTTATTTGATAAGAGTGTTGAGCGTTCATAAACTCTCCATTTGAGGGGTAGGTATGTACGTACTTGTAAAATAAATTTATAAGTAGCCAGAGCCACGGAATCAAACAACTATACTAAAATAATGGGTATCAAAAATAAAATCTCCCTTCATTAACGTGTTAAGTTCAGGTTTTTTGACTTCGACAATAGAAGTAATAGAGTTTTCAATTTTCGCCAAAAAAATAATTTACTAATTAAAAATGAATCTGAACTAGGTATAGGTACTATAAAAAACACATGGTATGTTACCTGAAGGACCCTCTTTGGAAGCCCGGTCTTTTGGGAGAGCTGCTTCAAGTCTTTGGCATCAGGATTATGGTTGATGGCGAAGTAAGACTTCATTGTCCTAAGTTGGTGGTGTTTGAAGGAAGTCCTCATCCTCTTTGTTCTAGTGTGATGAGAACCATTTGCACCAGGTAGTCCAGGGGTTCCGGGCGCGAACGCCACGTCCAGGTATTCAGCATTCAGATCTGTAATTGAAAGAAAAACCACACGTTTAACTCGCTAGATTTATAAAAATATTCTAAAAGCAATTCAAAGTTGTGACTCTCACTCATACATCTAGATTGGCAGAACATATTTCGTAAAAACAGTCACTTCATCACATTTATTACTCGTTTCTAAATTTGTTACTTTACATGAAGACAGGTGAGACAAAAAATTGCAGGAAAATGCATATCTTCCACTCAGAGAAGAATCTTAACATAGGTCTCTCAGCTGAATGAAATATATGTTAGTTGGTGATGTAAACTCATAATGAGGCTTCGTACGAAGTGAAGCATATAGAGTGTAATAAATGTGTGAGAAATTAGTTATTTTATGAATTGCCGTTCAGCCAACATGGAAAGCTATCTAAAAGTGTATAGTAGTAACAGGAGTATAGATTTTTAATCCTTGACTAATAAAGTCTGGGATATAGCGTGGAAGAACTTATATTATTATAATGTTTTATAATAATATAAGTTCTTATATTATTAATTAGTACTTATAAAATAGTTATATATATAACTTCTTAATTGGAAGTAGTCCTCATCTTGTATAGACTACAAGCCGGTGACTATCAGTGCATCAGTGCATGACAGTGCATATGACATCAGTTGATTGTAAATATATTTGATTACTGGCGCCTTTATAATCTGCTAAATTTGATCACATTTCGTAAACGTTAAGAGTAGGGCAACCACCCTGCTAAGTATATACCAGTATAACAAATGTTCATTGTTTTTTAATATCCATATGAATATTACTTAACTTGAAATTGTAGTTTTTCCCCATTTAATCGGGTCTGTGCTTTCACCTTTCGTAAAGTATAATTTTTACGTAACAGACTTCAGAATGTACAAGCCAAAGGTAACTAAGAGTTGTGAAGTTCTACTTAATTTTTAAGTTCTCCTTTATTTAGAGTTCAGCAGGTAAAAAAAAAAGTGGGGTAATAATTTTTGAATTAAATAATTCCATTGCCAGTACCTCGAGCTCTTATTAGGTTCAAGATATTTCACTGTGTAGAAAGATGAATGTCAATTCTAACAGCTAATACCCCTACTCCTAGAGTTTGAAGCTCTCAACGAATGTGATGCTATGAACCACTAAAAGCAGCTAAGCTTTCAAATAAATCTTAAAAAGAATTGATGGAGTTGACCAATATCGATTGCTTTTCCAGCACAAATCTCTCATCGTGTAATGGATTTACAATACTTTCGTGCACAACTTATATTCATCTCCAAACGGATTCTTCAATTTCTACTTTTACCTATGAAGTGTTCGAACCGCGAATTCCGAGATATAAAAAAACATCTTATTGGGGTGAATTGCCAAACTGCGAATTTCTCGCGTTAGATACAGATTCATAAAGGACGACCAATCTAGTCGTGCGGGTCTCCCAATTAATATAATCTTTAAAACATCTCAATCAGAAAAGCTGAGATATTTACGGTTGCCACGGGTGGCATGCATTTTACGATTCCTTTCTGAAAGTTAAATGCCGATTATCAAACATAAATGTTTATAAGTGTGTCGATGCAACAATGGACCTGTGGAATTTCCTTCAAAATACTAATATGTTTAAACGACTAAACGCAGTTTCTACTACATTCGCTGCGACGTATGTATTAATATTACAGTTGTCAATATTTTTAGAAACGATACGACCAAAGAAAATAATTTTGAGAAATGAACCTAATATACATTCAAACCACTCACAAAATTAAATTGTCATTTGTAGTTAATCATTGGCTGTAATGAGAAAGTTAAATCTAGTATCAATTGAAGCGGAAAAAGGAAGAGAAAAAGGTATAATATTAATTATAAGAAGAGGTGAGTGTGATTTAGTCTAGTTTTTATTGGGTCTGGCAGAGGGAGCTGGTGTCGTGTGCGTCCCAAAGATTTATAGGGGTATCTCTGAGGGGTAAGTGTTATTGGTGCTTTGGATGTTATTTTTAGCTAGTCAGTTCCTATCCTTGGCTCTTTAGGGTTCCGTATCCATTCGGGGTATTTATGTACTCCCCAGACTTGAGATAAGTTTGGGATACATGTATAAATGACTTGTTTTTGCCAAAGAACGAATATGTTAATATGCAGTAAGTTAGGATAACCTGAGAAACGTTTTTTGCTCAATTCATTAAGAATGAAGATATACATTTATAAAGAGAATTAATTAAATTGTAGTTTTTTTTCGTTTATTTGGCAATTATTACGTAAAGCTAAAATATTCCTTTTTTTTATTTATTGAATGTCAAGTTATCTGTCACCTAAAGCAATGTATTTGCCATGATTTTAACAATTTGAGTCCAAGAACTAATTTTAATTGGGTTTAGTCAGTAAATTACTGTAGTAGTGATTCCTTTTATTGTTCACATAATTACGTATACCAGAACATTATAGGTAACCCATTCTAGTTTCGGATTTATCAATCAGAACTAGTCATTAAAACCCATCAGTTTTAGCTTTTATTAAAAATATATTGTGAAAAAAAAATATATATAACGCTGTCTTGCTTATTTGAAATCCACCAATTGAAATAAGCAACAAATAGGTATGTATGTAAATATTTGGTGGGCATTTAGAACCATAAGTCAAACAAATCATCATCGGTATCTTTTAAACCCTTCTCACAACTTCTTGTCGGACTTAAATTGTATCTTTATTTATATAAAATAGAAAAAATTCTAAAACAGATTCTGTATGATAAAACGTCCGAAAAGGTCCGAAATTTCTGATTAAAGAAACATATTTAACATGGAAGAGTACAGAAATACTATATATGCGCTAAACGCCCTTTCTCGGAGCATTTACTCTATATAAAATCATCCTTCTATGTGTGTTGTTGTGGCATTGCGTTCAGGCTATTATTAGTTTAGAATTTCTAATCTGCTCTACCCCAAGAGTATACACAAATTGAACTAGTATTAATTCTGTTTACACGGCCACCTTATACTATAATAGAGTGGGGGACGAAAAGACCTTTATGGACCGACTGCAGCCTAAATCCTATTAGAGCTAAATCTCTCGCCGGGAAGGTAATGGTCTGCTGATAGCTGAGACGGAGGACGCGTGGCATAACAAGGCCCGGAGTGTGTCCTGCTCCAATTAGCTGGATTAACCGAGGTATGGCTGGAGGTCTTCTTCCGGATTAACCGGGGGGACTCATCAGAAATCAATCCCCTAGCACTCCTCTATCTCTCTAACAACTAGCTCTGGGCTTTATCAATAACTTATGGTTAGTAGTTAGTTGTAAATAGAAAACCACAATCAAACAGTTATATTCTGAGTTGGTATTCTGGCAGGTGGAAGTGACTTCTAATGCAGTGCATCATCGTCAGTGCCCTGTTGGCACACAAAAACAATAGTTTCAGATAGTTTTAATGTCCTACTTGTACTCACTTAATTTAATAAAAAACTGCATGTCGATATATGAAAAGTTTTATATGTTATTTAGTTCTAAGAAAGATAGTTTTTATTGTTATATGTTATCGAGTTTACCTCTTATCTATAATATTTTAATAGAGGTAGTAACTATTGTTTGTGTGTGTCAACAGAGCGATGATTTACTGCATCGAAAGTGCTCTGCCGTTTTAATAAATTGTTATAGTGGAAGCGTAGCCAATTCCTTCATCCTACCTACAGCACAATTATAATATTTTAAAAGAAAACTCTTGTAGATCCTACAGTTAACGAAGGATATGGGTCATTCCCATCACTGTCTTTCAGCATTCGTCACGATTCTTCTTAGCTAAACATTATAATTATAAATGCCCATAATTCATAAATCGCACTGCAGATAGTCAAAAGCCTTTTGCCTCGCAGTGCCTTCCTAATAGCCACACATGTTATCAATTTCAACATATACATCAACTAGTTTTGTGATAAGCTTCATTTGACAGCAAAAAATATTTGTCTAATGGCTTTCTTCCCCAGATTAGATCTGATGAAAGTTCTCTCCTGTATTCTTTCCTTAGAATCAACTGAGCTAGATTGCTATACCCGTAATTCCAGCTTTGCCTATTTCTAAATTTACTTCCCTCCACAATTTTTTGAAACTGAGAGCTTTCTACAGGGAATAGAATCCAGTATTAATGTCAACAGTCAAGCTTCTCCTGTCCGTTATCATTCAAGATACATACCCAAATAATTTAAATTAAATGATTTTATGCAAGGGTCTAATACCATTGACATTGACAGCCCTCATTGGAGTAGATTTAAAATTAAAAAATAGACATAATTAAATGTTATATTAGAACAAAAATATTGCCTTGAGAAGAAATGGATAGGCTAAAATCGGTCCAAGAATAGAGGAATTCGTTTACGATTCGAAATGACTAGAGTAAATTTCGTCACTTATTTATTACAAAATGATCAAATTAAAAAACATTTGGATCATGTGAATACGTCATTGAGTATTTCATAACTCATAAATGCATACATATTTAACTCCAATATACCTTGTAAAGTTCCGGATCATCAATTCGATTAGTACCAAGATGTGAAATGTTTTAATTTTTCAATATTATATTAAAGTGATTAGGGTTTTTTTTAAAAATATATATATATAGCCCATCTGTTTTAACAGCTAGCTTTCTTTTTTTTATATTTGGATATATAAAAACCTTCAGTCATCTGATGTGAAGCGTAAATGAGCTTTCGAAATTGGTTTTAAAAGCTGGGCCTTCGCTCCGTCGACTCCTAAAATTAACACTTCAACTTTGAGAAGGTATTACGGCAGAAGTATCGTGGCATTTAGATCAGGAATGAAGAATTCGATCCAGTACTCATTTTGGGGGATCGATTCCCAGGTCAGGGTCCTGAAGAACCTCTCCACCGGCCTAATTCCAAAAGCAATAAAAAAAAAAAAAATAGAGGAAATAAAAGAGAGAGAAATAAGGGTCCACCGCATAATCTGGCGGGCAGTGTTTTTTAATTTGTATTAAGAGCCGGGAAGCCGTGGTTGTTGAAAGGTGGCGGGCACCGGCTGTGATGTATGGGCCATAACTCTCATGAGAGTGGGGCTCAAACGGAGAGTTGGGGGCTCAAACTGAATCCAGGCCTCATATGAGTCTCGGCAGCCCTACTCAATTAATATGCAAATGCCCAGGGCTGCCCCGGGCTCTCCTCTACCCAACCTCTTAAGTACCTCACTAAATCCGACTCTTTTATTTCATTTTATTTATATACCTTATTAAGGAAATGAGCTATCGATGATAACCCTCTGTTCTTCACGAATAATCAATCTTCATCGAATGAGCACGTTCACATTAGCTGAGGTCAAGAAGCAGCATGGCATATTAGAAACCAGAAAATTAAAGTCAGTTTAAAGTAAACTGCTCAGTAACTTACAATACTCAATCCAGTACATACCCATAACTACCAAATGCCTTACAATGAGTAAATAAATACTCACCATAACATTCCTGGAAGGAACTCTACTTAAAGGGATGAAATAACAAAAAAGTCCAGTTCCTTCTCAGTATTTACATTTAATGTTCAATGTTAACCCGATTTCTGCAATACATATTGCTTGCTAGATTAAGTGTTGGAGTGTTTGCATTTACTTATGCGCGCAAAGTGGATGAGGAATGAGTTATCACAACACACCGAGTGTTTAGATTCTCAGTGGACATGATCCATGGACCGGTTTTCATTAAAAACCTGGTCACAATTTTCAAATGCACAAGTTGAACTAAAGTGTACAAAAATCAACTAGTAGTTAGTTATGCAAACCAAGTTTGTTTATAATTTTTATAGAAGGTGAGGTAAAGATAGTTCTACCTTGAAGTGGAAAACTATACAATATCATATTGCACATTGTCTGGATAATATTAATTTCCTTCCTTCTGATAATATCTCCACATCTAGCTAAAGGGGCTCTGGTAACGAATATATCGATATGTTAATAGGTTTGAAAGATTTTTACTTCTGATGCAGGTAAGTTATGTTCCGTTTGTTTTTTTATGATTATAACGTATACTATGAATAACATATCGACATCGTAAAACATGGTTCCTTACTTCTTGATGTATTGACGAGAGTGAAGAGAGAATTGGTACAAGTGATTGTGAAGCAATGGTTATAAGTATTTAATTCTGAATAAGATAAAATTTGTTCATTTTTATTTAAATGAGTCGTGTTAAATCAGTACGTGAAAAAAACGAATAAACCCTTAAAAATACATGGTTATACAATACAGATATAAAACTTGAGAAGCTAGGAGATTTGAGCTCGGTTAAAGAGATTTACAGCCGTAATAAATGCAAAACATTCGTTGTGAGAGTGCATTTTTATTAAGCAGTTTTATATGAACATTAATGTTGAGCAGAAATCTGCGCCGAGGAACACGCGTAGTAAATCAAAACAAGGACATGAAGCTGTCTGCATTTCCAAACAGAGATGTCCGCGGTCATTATTCAGAGCCTTGCTGCATAAGTCGGGTTTAGAACCATCTGTCAAGCTCTGCAGGCCGAGTGCAACCGCGAGCATGCAGTATTGGAATAATCTGCAATGTGTCAGGATTAGGGGAAGGATATAGTGTGACGTATGTTCTGCGTGGAACATGTCACGGTAACTCTATCCTATTCGCCACGGTAAGCCAGCTACGGGCACAGTGCCTCCTAACCTTTCCAAACAATAATAACACACAGACTGCACATGCACTCATTGCAATAAGATATCCCTACTGCCTCTATAACAGCACTGCTGCATTGCTGCCAGAACATGCACATCCGATGCAAATGCATCAATGATAAAAAATACTACAACAGCTGAGACAGAAGTCGGACTCTCTCTCTCGGGTTAACTTAAAATTTCAACAGAAAGACATTTTATTTAAAATAAATTGTGTGGATTATTTATCCCTACTAGGTATGGCCAACCTTTGACATATTGCGGGCCAAACTTTAGTGTGCAAATACTTTAGCGGGCCGCTTTTTAAAGTAGTGCATTTTAAAGTAGTGTTCATAATTTTTAACGATAGATATCAGACATGACATTATAACGACAATGCAATTATAATACAATTTATTAAAATAACAAAATGAAATGAAAAACATAGGTACAAAATTATTATTAAATCGTAAAATTTGGAATTATTACAAACAACGAAAGTTAAATAGTGACGCCGAAATCTCTGAGCTTGAATTTGGGAAACTAATGCATCGATTTTTGGATTAATTCCACTGATACAAAGACGAAACAATTTTCCAAATAATCGTCAGTCAGCCTTGTACGATGTTTTGATTTATTAACTTTCATCAATGAAAAGGACTGTTGGCATTTATAAGTACTGCCAAACGCACAAATCTCTCCTCATTCTTCCTCATATGGAGTAAGTAGAGTAATATTTTTGTTTAATTGTTTTTTTTTTCAAAATGTATCGAGGGCCGGATCAAACCTTACCGTGAGCCGGTGGTTACGCACATATGATCTATAAAATGCATGCGGTTCAAGAGTATCAACGTGTGTTCACAAATGAATAATAATAAAAAATGAGAAAAAATCAATATAAATTAAGAACAAGTATCAAAATCTAAATAACTCTCGAAATTAGTAAATAAACAACTAAGCTGTTATTTAACTTTATACACTAGGTGGTAGTTTTGAATTTATAATTTTATGAATCGTTTTTCGAAAATGTCTAGACTTTTTTATATTCTATTTGCTTGACTAAAGAGAATATACTTTGAAATCCTTTTGTCAGTTTTATTCGTTAAACATTGTGAAGGAAGGCATTATACTATACTATTCGATGTATGTTCAATGTAGTTATAACAGTTTATAAGTAGAATACATTTCTCTCATTTGAGCTCAGTAATTTGGTACACATCGGGGACCCATCTTAATTTTGCATTTATTTTTTTTGGGGGTAGGCGAATAATTTAAAAAATAATAAATAATATATTACCCTTACATAAGCAAGCTTCGTGCATTTTTTTTTTTCGCGAACTCGTTCTTATCCGTATACACTACGACTAAATTGAAAGACATAAAAGATGGGAAACTTGGGCACACCTTTTTTTGAGTACACCATTCTAACCAGCATAATATATGTATTTGTTATTTATTTGTCTCTAAAACTGGCTCTCATCTAAGGTGATTTGAACTACCATAATTAACTCACCAACTAAAATTTCACTATCCACAACTATTACAGTGCTTTCCCAACTCAGGCAATAAACAGTATAGACAGTTTAAATTTTTTCTCGCATGGATAAAATAGATAAATTGATAGATAGGCGTTGAATATTATTTCTCTTGT
This sequence comes from Riptortus pedestris, assembly GCA_019009955.1. Classification (NCBI taxonomy): domain Eukaryota; kingdom Metazoa; phylum Arthropoda; class Insecta; order Hemiptera; family Alydidae; genus Riptortus; species Riptortus pedestris. The sequence continues at coordinate 75,415,681 of CM032229.1, forward strand.
ACGCTAATGGAAAAATTCTGAAATATGAAATATTATTTTCCAAGTACCTGTTGATCCAGCCGTCACATGTGACGAACAGTGGAAAAGTATAGACGAATGTTAGAAGAGCGAAAAGAAAGAGGTATGCGAGCGGGGTTGCGATATAGAAAGGTCTGTCGCTATAAAATTTAATCGACTCCCTGTCTCTTGGCTCGGGTTCCCACGGGCCTGAGATTCCACCAGCAGCCCGGGAGATGGCAGTAAAACTGATGCCACTACTCGCTTTAAAACTTTATTACACTTTGTATTTTATTATTATTGATACAAAAAGGACGTTAAGAGTGCAATCTTTCACTCACTAGCTACTCTTATAGTCTTTTCTTCTTTTATAACAGCTTTTTATTTTAATCCCATTACTTTTTGCTTTACGTTTTATTATAGTTTATTGTTTCATACGTTTGCTTTTAACAACGATATTGTAGACAATCGTCCAATGTAATCGTACAGACAACTTTGTGAAAATGATCTGTATTATATTTTCACGGCATTATCTAGTATTTGAACTGTACTAGTAAAAAAAAAGACATCCGAGTATGTTGAGAAATCGAAACGGCACTAATCATTTTCAATACAATTTATTTCAGTACTATTATCTGTTTTATATTCAAATAGCTAGTTTGCTATTATTCTTATGTATTTTTTGAGAGCAGCCTGAGAAAATGTTTGAACTGATTGAGCGACAGATGGAAGCCACCAAAGAATCCGAATTAATCCATGGAAAGGCTGATAGTAGACAAAAGAAAAACTGTGGCTAGTTTTGGCCTCTTGCTTCCCTTGATCTTTTCAGTGAAAATCAGAACTTCCTGTTGACCTGTGTAAAGCTTACAGGCGTATCCCACAGAAACAAGAAGGTACGAGGAGGACACCGTTTCCAGAGTTGGATGAATGGTTCGCTTGGAAGTAAGCCGAGTAACTGCCTCGACTATCTGTGCGAGAGAACTGACTATACTTCCTTGTTCGAAGTAAAGGAAGTATTGTAATATGAACTATTTTTTTTTTCCGACAGTATCATAGTGTTCACACTCCAGAACATATTTTTACTAGTTCTACGTATCTCACAGTCTTCAAAACCAGTTAGCTGTGGAATGTTGTCATTTCATATTAGGGATTGTTGAAAAACCTATTGTAACTGTGCGCATGCCCTTTATAAAAAAATTCCGTCACGCAGGGGCAGCGTAAACTAAGCAGATTTCTCAATTTTTCGATCCGACGTATAATAACGGAGATATTCCGAATTTTCAAAAATCCCCCCTCTAAACCCCTCCTCCCACTGGTCCGATTTCAGCCATTAACGAACTTGATCTAAAACGCTTAAATATGAAGTTTGGTAACGATCAAACAAAAATTGCGACCGCTAGAGCGTTAACAGACAAATATATCTATATATATATATATATATATATATATATATATATATATATATATATATATAATTTTGAACGGACTTCAGTTTTGTCATCTCCTGGGTAGGATCGATGGAGATTTGAAGAAATTTTTCAAAACTGGCGTCATGAGTACGACCTCAATAGCTGATTTCCCTTAAGGGAAATCTGCTAATAGACTAAGGGGGAAAGGGTTTTTACAGGAGGGTGAAAATAAAACCATAACAAGATCCCGATTTCTCTCTATCCATCAGAAGTAGAAAACATTTGTATTGGATATTATTTATTTATTATTAAAATATCTATATAATATTTTAAATGATATACGATACAAAGCGTCGGAATCTTGACATATAATTTTAAATGAAAATTAGCAAAAAATTTGGTTTATTTAGTAGAAATTAGAGGCAACGAGGTGTTCCTATTCAAGAATTCATAGACCTGGGGCACAAAAAAAAAATAAAGGATAATCCGACGTGTTTCTTTAAGAACATTAAAGTGCATTTATATAGAATGTCCATAGAAAATGAGAGAACTCAAGTAAATATCTTGAAGGTAAGTGAAGGAGCCTGGAGCGGGTCGGAGGTAAAAGGAAGGAGGTGCTTTAAAACCGGATCGGCATTCCCATTCAGCGAGAGGGGACTTCGCTCGAGAGAAAGAGTGTGTGTGAGAGAGAGAGAAGAGAAGAGGAGAGCGAAAAAAGGAGAGAGCAAAACAAACAAGAAGACTCGAGAGGGCTTTGGAGCATTGTTTCGCCAAGCCTGGACCTTCCCGTGGTAGGCTAACACTACTGTGTAATTCCAGGCTCTAGAAATCTATAAGTGACTACCTAAATAACAGGCTTTCTCCTCGCCGCTTTAAATCACCTCAAGCAAACACCCGCCTTTGCTTTTTGCTTGAGGTTCCTCGCCCTAATGAATGGCCTGACTGAGATATCGCCACTGCTAGCCTTCACAATATCCTCCCATAAAGCACACTATCCGCAAACCAATGAATGTTAGTTACACCGAAAATTAATGTGAAACATTTGTGATAAACATTCATATTGCTATATATATGAATAGAATTAGAATTTTTTTAATAATTGGTGATGTATTCACTACAGCTTAAATTGTTCGTCATTCCCAGAAAAGCGAACATCTTTCTCATTTTAGCATTATTTTAACACCATGAAGAACGATAAAATTGAAGAACTTTATTTTTGGAGGCAATATTACAGATTATTATTAGAGATAAAATCGAAGTCTCCTTCAGAAAAATATGTTCTTTTTTCACAGATGTAAAACGGCGAAAAGGAACTGAAAAATAATAACTCCCCTGTTAAAATTAATAGTGAAATTAAATTTATGCACATCACTCGTGTTTTTATATATTTTATATTTATGCATGCTTTTTATGTTTGTTTTATTTATTAATGCGACTATTTTTAATAAAATATGCTTGTTTCTGCTTATCCGAATTTTTCCTAGATGAAAATAATAATGAATGTGAAGTTCTATTTGATATCCAAAGCGAAAATATATTCCTTCTAAGGTTATCTGAAACCCCTCCTTTGGCTTATTAAGTACGTTGTATACCTGTCTTTAACAAAGTATAAAAAACCAGACACGCATCCACACTATTTTTCAATAATTACTTTAAGTCATTTTTATCAAAGAAAAACTAATTCTGTTTGGTATAATGACGGATCCAAAAGCAATGACAAAGACAGACCTGCAGCAAGCACGGAAAGAGATTTTTTTTTCAGAAAAGTTACCTTCCCGCTACAGCATACATAGAGCTGAACTCCACACAATTTGGTTGGCACTTAAAAACATGATTCCTACATCATCACAGCCCAAACACATATTAACTTGTTCTGATTCACTAAGTGCATTACTAACTCTCTGAGACATTTACACCTCTCACCCGCCGGTACTAACGAAGAACAGAAGAAATTTATAAAAAACAAACATACTAAATACAATTACCCTATACTGGCTGCCAGGACACGAGGACCAGGTTAAAGTAATTACTCAACAAATTCAATACACACAACAAACTTTCTATACGAAGACATACTGAGACATATACGAGACCTAATTCTAGACAAATGACATTCAGGATGGATGAAAGTAAACAACCACCTCCGCAATATCAAAAGTACAATTAAGGAGTGGCCATCGAGCCTAGGTGGACCAGTCGGGGGGAAGCTGTTCTTGACAGACCCAGGATCGGCCACATACCAAACACAGACAATGACAAGGACAGACAAACTTATATGCAAATATTGCAACAAACACCTAACTATAAAACACATACTGACAGGCCACATTAAACGAAAAAAACCTTGACATACCCCACGATATGACAGAACTACTAACTGAGAACAGCCAATATATTACACACATACTATCACATCTAAAACAATTTATATGTATCGGTAAATATTTATATTTACCAAAACATATTGAATTAAAATATAATTGGTCTACAACATACTTACGAAGAATTATAAGGGATAACTTTATTTATATTCTGTAGGCAAATACAGATATGAGGAAGCTTAAGATATTTAAGGAGTATTTTCCATACTATATAAATAAAGTTAACTCAACTTGTCACTTAACGACATGACTTTGATCTGGGGCAGTACCAAATCAATAAATAAATAATTTTGAAGATTCTTCAATTTGATTTTACATTAATAACAGGTAAATATGGGTTCAAGGATCTCTTATAAATAAATAATGCGGAAACTAGCGGTGTTAACATGTTTAGAATTCTTGAAGATAAATGTTCAACACAACCTATAAAATATCAACAGGTTACGGTTAAAATAAAAAGTGAATATTTATATTATGAACTTTTTCTTAAGACAAGGAAATAAATGAAAATATATATATATATATATATATATATATATATATATATATATATGTATATATATGTATATATTCTACAGAATCCTTTGGAATGCCAATTATTAAATTTCGCTTTATCAATTAACTGCATATCAAAAAGTATATTCCTTCAGAAATAAAATATAACCTAGAATAATTATAATGCCAGGATGAGGGGTTCACTATAATTCTATATATATATATATATATATATATATATATATATATATATATATATAAATATAAAAAGATAATAAAGCTTAAAAAAAATTCTAGCATAAGAAATAACATTAAAATTCCATAATAAGTGCTATCAAAATACATATTCAGGGACGGTCTTTATTAATATTTAAATGAAATAACCATTACAACATCCTATAAGCATGAAATAATAAGAAATAATTGTCTTCTTTGCATGTAATTGGTCACAATAATACCGGAATGACGATAAGAGTTTTCGTTTTTCTAATCTTTCTTAGAGTGTGAAAAAAACGAAGGTACAATTATGCAATTATCTTATTCAGGGGTGTTCATCACTTACAACAAGGAAAACACCCATCTAAATAGGGCAAAAAGCGCTTTTTAAAGCTGCTAACATCATTTTACCACCAGATGTATATACATTGTACCATTATTTTCAATGTACCTCACTATACTTTACTACACCTCTCTCCCCCCCAATAATCGGTCACTTCATGAATTTGGAAACTTTTTGCATAATCAGAAGTTAATATTAATGGTTTTGATGATATCCAGGCGTTCCCTAAAATTTCAGGATTTCCACTGTCTGGGATTATCAAGTCCGTTCAAATATGGGTTTACATAAGTGCTCATGCCCACTTTTTAGCAGATTTCCCTTAAGGGAAATCAGCTATTGAGGTCGTACTCATGACGCGAGTTTCGAAAAATTTCTACAAATGTCCATTGATCCTACCCAGGAGATGACGAAAATGAGGTCCGTTCAAAATTATATATATATCTGAGCCCGTATATATATATTAGTCTGTTAACGCTCTAGCGGTCGCAATTTTTGTTTGATCGTTACGAAACTCGATATTTAACCGTTTTATGTAAAAAGAAAGATCAAGTTCGTTAATGGCTGAAATTGTACCAGTGGGAGGGGGGGTTTAGAGGGGGGATTTTTGAAAATATCTCCGTTATTATGCATCGGACCGACAAATTGTATAGAACCAATCTTATTGCAAATTAAATTTACTATAAATATCGTTATATTCACTTATTCTTATTAATCTTGAATATTAACCGAGATATTTGCATTTTATGGTCTGTGGTCGGGTGTTGTTCGGGTTAGTTCGGCCGTTTTCGTAAGTCGGCTCTGGCGGAAGCTTCTAACCTAACCTGTAGTTTCTAACCTTACCTAACATTCGTTACTTTGTGAGATTTATGCAAATACGTTCTGTTCATCCGCCCCCCCCCTTCTTTAGTTCTTGGACTACTAAAATTTGAGTTATTAAAATATAAATTATTCTTACAATTCAGAAGCCGTTTCAGTTGGGAGTTTATTAAAATTAACTGAAAGATTTCTCATTACCGTTTGTATTTTCTTATGGTGGTGTTGTGTTACCAGTTGGCAGATTTCTCTATTGTAAAAGTTCACGTGGGAAATCTGCTTAGTTTACGCAGCCCCTGAGTGACGGACTTTACAATAGCTCCTAACACACATGATCAATAATGACTTCATTTGCATAACACCCTTGGGGTCGCAATTGTGATTTGATCTTGAAACTCAATTTTTAATTTTTTCACTAAAACTAAAGCCGAAGTTTTGCAATGTTCAAAATAGAAGTTAATTTTATTATTATTTTAATTATTATTAAATTTATTGTTTGGAGGTTTTGATTAGCACAAGTTTAATATTCTAAAGCATTATTTTTGTAAAAACGGTATATGCCATTTGTGTATATAAAAAAAATTCTATACGTGATGTCTATGCCTGAAATTGTTATTTCAACAAGCCTCATTGCCATGAAAATATCAATATAATATGTATTAGACAGTAATCTCCTACAAATGAGCTCCTGGCTGTTTGAAAGCTCAGTCTGGCGCCGAGTGATTTTTTAATGCTCACTACATAAGAAAATTACAGATCTTCGCTAAATTGTTCTCATTTGATTCGAATGCAACCTACCATGAAATTACAATCCTGGAGTGGGGGAGGGGATTGGTAAGCGAGGGCTGTATTGAAATGCAACTGTAATTACTCCATCACCGTTAACGTTAATCTTCTGTGATACTAAATCAGATTTGAAGAAGATAATGTATATCTACCTTTCATTTCATCCATAATGTCTGTTTATGAAGATTTTATATATTATGTAGTAAAAGTATTCATGAAAAGATAAAAATAAAAAAATATTTAAATTTTAAAACAGTTAAAGGTAACTGATGCGTCACATGAATGTGTGAACCATTTGCGACTTGCGACCAATATTTAATGGTAAGAAGAAAAAGGCCGCCAGGGCAGCGTAAACTAAGCAGATTTTTCATCTGCTGATATGACTCAATAATGATCTCATCTCACCATATATCCTCTATTTTTAAGTAAAAATCCGACGATAGAAATGGGGATTAATGAAGGTTAAAAACAAAAATGTAAGAATTACGAGAAAACGCACAACCAATATATACATATATATATATATTTTTGAACGGATCTCATTTTCGTCATCTCCTGTGTAGGATCGTAGGACATTTGAAGAAAGGAAAACCACGTCAAGAGTACAACCTCTATAGCTGATTTCACTTAGGGGAAATTCTGCCAAAAAAATTGTATGCAATAAGTTATAGATCTTAGAGTCTTTTTACTTATTCCAGAAAACCACCTTTCACTGTCTGACTTGTTAGCTGTCAGTACCTTGCTAGACTATTATGGGATAGTTAAAACAACACAATTATAATAATCTATGGCCTGAGAGAATATGATGAACGTTTCCCACGGGTCTCATGAATTTCTTCAATGAATGAGTTTCTTCTTATTGCTTGTACTATGGAATGTACATCATGGAGGAGTTAGAATTTCTACAAAAGCTACGTTCTAGCTCAGACTTTAGAAATTATATTTCTATCTTAGTAGCATCTTAATATTTTATGAATGGTCCACCGGCTCATTTCTAATCTTGAGTTGGGGAGGCTATTTAACATATCCTTCATAGCTACTGCTATGAAAAAATAACAAGGCTTCAAAATTTACCAAAATGACAACTATCGTTCTCATTCATTTTTTTTTTATTTTAAATGTGCTTCACTCTTCCCAACGTGAATCCGTGCTTTTCCACATGGATCCAAAACTTTAGGACTTGTAAATCAAAAAATATTCTTGGAAATAACTCCAGAAGAATGATGAAAAAAAAAACTTAACATTGGAGTCAGTGAGCCAATATTAAAAAATATGTGAACACCTCAGGGTGCCAAAGAAGAAGACAGGATATTATATTGTCATGATTGCGAACGAGTCTCAAAATATTGAACCACGCCAATACAGGGGACCAGATCTCTATCCCCTACTTTAATTGATTTGTTTTTTTTATTCTTATTTTAATTATTTATTTTTTCATTTCATTTATTAATTTTATTTGTAATTATCTTACTTATTTTAATATTTTATTTTATTATATTATATTTGAGTAGATAGTTGGTTAATGTGTATATATTGTAAAATAAAAATGTATTTAAACATAATAATACATGTAATATGCCATGTGGAAATGGAACATGTATTCAAATAAATAACTCCTCATATGGTTACTATGAGGAGAAAAAAAAATATCTATCCCCTATGTAATGCCTCCTACTTTAAGACACACAGAATGCATCTCATTGAAAATAAGAGACTGCAATATAATATAACCGACATTAATGTGTGTGGGACCCAAAGACAATTTGAATTATCCTATCCCGTAAATGCTTACCAAATAATATAATATAAGGAACATCGAGTAATTCTTGCAGGCTGTGGTCTGAGTAGTTTGGTATGGAGCTTAGACACTGTGTTGATCTGATCCAGCGTTGTAGGCTTTACTAGGAACACTAGCAAAGTTCTGGGGTAGTTTGAGAAGGAGGCGAGTGTATAATTTGTATTTGCTACTTGAAAGAGCGGTTTATAGAATAAGTGTAAAGACTATTCGGTCTTACGGTTGATAGTTATGCCTGTTTCTAGAAAAATCAGGATATCTATATGGGAATTTGAACCAACATTACTTAATATGAACCATAGCTGACTACCCTTAAGGGAATCAAACTAAATTTATAAGATAAGATTTATGCAAGCAAGGTTTAGAGAACTTTGAAGGAAGACTGAAGCGAAAAGCCCGTAGTGCACACGGAATTTAGGATTGGAGCGCCACTGTAGCTAAATGCAGAGAGATGTGGATCTTGTCGTGGATCTGGCTCACGGAGGGCCGTAGTTACCCGTAGAGGATGGGTGGTCCAGATCCTAGCAATGGATACATGTATAATGTCCACAGCTTGGAGGCTCCTTCCAGGAAATTTAAATGCTAATGTGAACTGCCACCGAGTGCGTCTTTCTACCCGAGTAGTAAAAGGAATTATTAGTCGGTCAAATCTACACAATGAGTGATTACTAACCACTGCCAATGGAACATCAGTAATAAATTGAAAATTAATTATTGTTGCCTTAACTCGTCCCATCCGCGGACGATGAAACTGGTTCTCAACGTTTTCCAGAGGATTTTTTGTTGTATTAAAATGTTAAACGATGTTTCACAATAAAATACACTACACATTTCAATTCGTGTCGCATTAACGAGCTCCAATTCTCAATAGGAAGAAAAATGTTAGTTACTGCCCAAAAGAAGAGCAATATCCATCTCAGCATTCTGCCTCATTGGCAATAACGTCTATGTAAGTGTTATTTTTTAAGTCTTATTTTATAAAATGACACTTCGGCTTGCAGTAGCAATACACTAGTGTTGTATAACTCGTATGTGTTTATTAGTTTTGTTCTTTTAGAGGTTTATGTTTATAAATAAACATAAAGCTCTTGAACTCATTAAATAAAATCCTTAGTCGCACCCTTGCTAGAAATGGGTGATAGCCTGTAGATAACCCGTCCCAATTAGCTACAGTAGCAAAAAGTGGACGTTAATAAATAATAATAATAATAATTTTGTCATATTTCAGTCGTTCAACCTATTTTTTTCGTTTGTCTTTCAGAGACAGTAATTCATAATGCCAATTGAGCATCTTCAGATGTTGCTGATAATTTGAAGGAGTAGATAGCACTTCGGATAGAATCTAGGATAAAACTCTTAAGTTAAGTTGAAGAAAGTTTTGAATCATGTATTTTTGTTGAAAAAATAAATAATACGTTCTTAGTGATTATTGCAATTAATTTAAGAACATAGCAGAGTAAGTTAATAGACATTGTAAATGCGGTATCGCAAACATAAGTCATCTGTGCTCGGAATTAAAACAAGATGTTTCGGTCCAGACATCATCAAGATCACGTCCGAAGGTGCTTGGAAGTATTAAATACCTACGGCTGGAACACTCAGTAATGGCTTCACAATTAGATTTGTTATATAATTGTCCAGTGGTCGGTAACTTAATATCGATTTTACAATATAAACAAACGCGTACACATGTGTAAAATTTCAAGATGTAGTCAACTGATACAGTTATTCAGCTCAAAATTGAAAAAAAAATAATAATAATAAGTAAATAAAAACAATAATTGAGGTGTTATAATTTCTAAACAAATCACACACATACACACACACACACACACACACACACACACACACACACACACACAAAAAACAGGTTTTAGAATTATGGGAAAAAGTAAATTCACTTATTTAATTTAATTAGTTCATAAGAAAGTAACAAGGTTGAGTTTAAACAACTCAAGAAAAAAAAGTAATAATATATTTAACCTGTTTATTTTACATGACTTTTAATGGACGACTTGAGAAAAACAAAAAAAATGTCTGGCACGTACTATGGAAGAAAACTTTCAGAAGCACACCCAATTCAACTTTTATCCATAATATCGGTACCGTATTCAATTACAAGTTAGTTTGAGGAGATCAGCTATTGACAGCAATGGAACAAGAAGTTTCTGAAGGATTAGAATATTTTATATTCCTTGTAGCTCTGCAAATGTATTTTAATTGATGCATCGGGTAGGGTCGGCCGTCTTCCAAGAAAGCATTTACCTTTTGACGGACTAATAGTTGCCGGAAGGGCGGCTCATCAAAACTTCAATTCCGCCATACCTGGGCAGCTCGCCGCTAAAAAATCAGTGTAAGGGTTGAAGGGAATCGATATAGCGTGGACAGGGAGTGACACGGCGTGTGACGGGGCGGTGCCGCAGCGGGGGGCGTGTCCCCAATGGCTGACCTCTGACCCCCACCTACCCGGGAAAACTCGTCCTCGGCCAAATAGGAACTAGTTCCTAGTCCTATTGTGCTCTCGCCAAAGGGTACAACCCTGGCTAAAAGCTTTCCCATTGTCGGAGCATATGCCCTCTTTGTTCACGACTTTCCCCACAAGCCGCAATGAATGCTCTAAAAAGAATTAAAAAAAAATCGGTGTTGACAAACGACTTTTGATTAATTTCCGAACTGGACTAGCTAGTTTTTAAGTACCGACATTTAGTACTGCTATTTCATTTTTTTACTTTGAGAGGAAATTCAATGATACAGGAACTCTAAAAACTTCTTCCAATAAGGGCATGCGAACCTACTTTATTCTGAACCGTTTATAAAAAGTAAACTAAGCAAATTCTTCTGGTGCAGGTATGCCATAATACTTATATCTCTTCCCATTCTAAACGAAAATCAGATAAGTAGAAGTTAGGTTTACTGAATGCTAACACTATTACTATGCTACTGAAAATTAAAATATTTGGTATTTAAGCATCGAGTAAAGCGACCGATGACAGATTACTGTTAATATGACATTAGTAGGAGTGGGGTTATACTGAAAGCTGAAAACCAAAAAAAAATGCTAATATCTCGGTTAATAATCGACGTAGTGAAAAAATATATAACAGCCTTTCTAATGTACAATTTTCCGATCAGAAGAATAATTCCAGAGATATATCGAATTTTCTAAATTCCATGCCTCCATGAACCCTCCTTCCCCCATCTGAAGTAATCTGAAGTTACCGAACTTGAGCTTCACTTTTACATAAAAAGCTTATATGTCGAGTTTGGTGGCGATCAAACAAACGCAACCATTAGAGCGTTAACAGAAATATATATTCACACACACACACACACACACACACACACACACACACACACACAAATACACACACATAATTTTGAATGATGCTCATTTTCGTCATCTTCAAGGAAGTATCGATTTGAATAAATGTTTCGAAAATCATCTCAAGAGTACAACCTAATAAATTGAATCCCCATGAGGGAAATGTACTAAAAATGGGCAAAGGTTAATGATATTCGATCATTATCGTAGCAAAAGCACTGTTCAGTAATTTACTTATAAACAAAAGTCTTCAGGCCAGATTAAATATGTAAATATCTTAATATATCACCACTAATGATAAAATCTTCCAAGATTTAAGAACATGTTTTCACACAAGTAATATATCATTTCGTTGGACTATATGACAGCAAAATTATAATGAGCATTAGATTGGAAATGTAAAAGTTGTACAAAGTCATGGTTTTTTTCAATTTGCTTCTAAATTACATGGAATAATTAATTTTGCATAACGTAGCTCTCAGTGTGAAAGCTGGATTGTTTCGAGATAACATTGTAGTAAATAATATTCATTCTTATTTAATTCCTCACCATAACGGTCTCGGTAGAATTGCGAACGTCTGTAATGATTAATTAAAGCAAAACATGTTGCTTTATGGATAAAATTTCAATTACTTTAATGTATTATTTTTTTTTTTTTTGTCAAAGGTGGTCAAACCAAGGCATAATAACAGTTCTATGATTTGAATAAAATCGAGAATTATTCTAGTAACCACTCGTTTTACTCTCTATTATGTATTAAATATTATGTCATTTGGGGTTGTAATGTACATATAATGAACGCATTCATTGAAATTTCAGAATATTATGTCATAGAACGACTATGAGGTCGTATAATAAATTAAATTATTTTATTTTCGTATTATAAATTAAATTCGAGGTACTGTATAATAAATTAAATTATTTATTAACGTCCACTTTTTGCAACTTATACTAATTGGGACGGGTTCTCTACAGGCTACCGCCCTTTTCTAGACAGGGTGGGTCTTAGGGTTTTATTTAATCAACTTTGTCACTAAATAAATTCCCCTGCCCAGGCGAGAATCGAACTCGCCACTCTAGGTTTACCATATGAGGTTATGGTCAACGTTTTAAAACATAGCCAACCTGAGCCCCCGCTGAATAATAAACAAGACTTGCTAAATGATATGAACTAGTTAATATAGTCTAGGAGATGATTGACACTATCATAAGTGAGTATGTAAAAGGACGAAAGAGGCTATTGTTGGTATTCTTATTGTTAGTGAGCATCAAGTATGAAGCTATTGTAGCTACCGCCTAGATTATTTAAGTGAATATTGCCAGTCAGTATCGAGAGGGGAATCACTTTAGCTATTATTAATGAGTACTGAGCATGAGATTAAGGTACCTTATTATGACCGAAGATCGAATAGGGGAATATTGTAACTATTATTAGTACAATATACAAACAATAGTACACATTAGAAGTAATGTAAGAAATGTGGAGTATTGTAATTATTTTTAGTGAATATTTATGTGTGATTTATATCGAATATTTATCCGACTTTTAGTATAAAGTGGGAGGACTTTTGTAACTCCTCTTAGCGAGAATCGAGTAGGACTCTATAGTAAATATTATTGTTGAGCATAGAGTAAGGAGACTGCGGAAAATATGATTAGTGAATATCGAGTAGGCGACTGTTGTAAATATGATTAATTTCTCTCGAGTAGGTGACTGTTGTAAATATGATTAGTTTATCTCAAGTAGGCGAATGTTGTAAATATGATTAGTTTATCTCAAGTAGGTGAATGTTGTGAATATGATTAGTGAATATCGAGTAGGCGACTGTTGTAAATATGATTAGTAAGTATCGAGTAGGTAACTGCGATAAGTATTATTAGTGAGTATCGAGTAGGTGACTGCTATAAATATTATTAGTGAGTATCGAGTAGGAGACTATTGTAAATATGATTAGTGACTATCGAGTAGGTGAATGTTGTTAATATGATTAGTATCTCTCGAGTAGGCGGCTGCAATAAGTATTATTAGTGAGTATCGAGTAGGTGGCTGCTATGAGTATTATTAGTGAGTATCGTGTAGGTGACTGCTATAAGTATTATTAGTGAGTATCGAGTAGGTGACTGCTATAAGTATTATTAGTGAGTATCGAGTAGGTGGCTGCTATGAGTATTATTAGTGAGTATCGAGTAGGTGACTGCTATAAGTATTATTAGTGAGTATCGAGTAGGTGGCTGCTATGAGTATTATTAGTGAGAATCGAGTAGGTGGCTGCTATAAGTATTATTAGTGAGTATCGAGTAGGTGAGTGCTATAAGTATTATTAGTGAGTATCGAGTAGGTGACTGCTAAGAGTATTATTAGTGAGTATCGAGTAGGTGGCTGCTATGAGTATTATTAGTGAGTATCGAGTAGGTGGCTGCTATAAGTATTATTAGTGAGTATCGAGTAGGTGGCTGCTATGAGTATTATTAGTGAGTATCGAGTAGGTGGCTGCTATAAGTATTATTAGTGAGTATCGAGTAGGTGGCTGCTATGAGTATTATTAGTGAGTATCGAGTAGGTGACTGCTATAAGTATTATTAGTGAGTATCGAGTAGGTGGCTGCTATGAGTATTATTAGTGAGTATCGAGTAGGTGACTGCTATAAGTATTATTAGTGAGCATCGACTAGGTGACTGCTATAAGTATTATTAGTGAGTATCGAGTAGGTGGCTGCTATAAGCATTATTAGTGAGTATCGAGTAGGTGACTGCTATAAGTATTATTAGTGAGTATCGAGTAGGTGACTGCTATAATTATTATTAGTGAGTTTTGAGTAGGTGACTGCTATAAGTATTATTAGTGAGTATCGAGTAGGTGGCTGCTATGAGTATTATTAGTGAGTATCGAGTAGGTGACTGCTATAAGTATTATTAGTGAGTATCGAGTAGGTGGCTGCTATAAGTATTATTAGTGAGTATCGAGTAGGTGGCTGCTATGAGTATTATTAGTGAGTATCGAGTAGGCGGCTGCTATAAGTATTATTAGTGAGTTTTGTGTAGGAGTGTATTGTTATCTGGGATTGGGTATGAGATAATGTGAAGGCTGAGCCTAATTGAATGGATGATAATCGGCCGGGAGAGGGATGGTGTTACACTGGAGTGGCATCGGAGGGAGGAGGGTGGGAGGTGGAGTGCCACTCCATCTCTTTGTCGAATTGAGTATAATTCCACTTTCCACAACCATGCCACTCCTGTCCAGCAACTCAATGGAATCCTCCAGCATATTTACGATCCTCCGTGGTAACTCGTTCACACCCTCTGATTTTTCACTTTTCTTAGTTAACACCCGCGAATAGATGGAAGTCGAGTATTCAGTCAATACAAAACCCACTCCCGTTACAGTTATTTGTCACTGCCTTTCAATCGCCATAAATTTGTCAGTGAGTCTTCCTGAACTGAACGAAACTCATGTAGCAGTGTAACTTTCAATAAATGAATATTTAGCGTAAAGTACTCTAATAGCAATGCAATATAGATGATTGATGATGTATTGAAATATAAAATGTATGCGGTTTGATGCCCTCCTTAAGTGTAAAAAGTCCGTCACGCAGGGGGTGCGTTAACTAAGCAGATTTCCCACGTGCGTCACGTTTTTGCATTTATCTCAAATATTAGAATTTCAATGAGAACAATATTTGGTATTTAAGCTTTAAATAAAGTGATTCATAGCATAATAGAATATTGTTAATATGAGATGAGTAGGAGTGGGGGTTTACTAAAGACCGAAAACTAAAAAAATATCTCAGTTAATAATCAAGATAGTGAAAAAATGAACATAACAACATTTATAGAACATTAAATGTGCAATAAGAATGGTTCTATATACTTTTTCGATCCGACGTAAAATAATGGAGATATTTAGAATATACGAAATTCACCCACTCTAATCCCCCCCCTTCCACTGGTCCGATTTCAGCCGTTAACGAACTTGATCTATCTTTTTGTATAAAACGATTATATGTCAAGTTTGGGAACGATAAGACAAAAATTGCGACCCCTTGAGCGGTAACAGAGAAAAAATATATATATATATATATATATATATATATATATATATATATACACAGTGTGAACAGACCTTATTTTCGTCATCTCCTGGGTAGGATCGATGGACATTGGAAGAAAAATTTCGAAAATTCCTTAAGGGAAATCTGCTAAAAGAACACTAACCAACAAAGTTCTTAAACAAACAATATACAAAACCCCATCAGTATAAGAAGTCTTTATTTTCTAATAGGAACAAACTCACAGTACTGTGTTTCAACCCCTCCCCCCCCCCCGCCCACGTCCCTTCCCAAGCTTCTCTCCTCCTTAACCAATTTTGATAGTTAACTGAATTCGGAATCAAACCAATTATTTGGTCAAAATTTATTCCGAGAAAAATGAAACGCAGATATTTCCATGCTCACCCTGTATACGAATACGTTATGTGTAGGTACTCATAAAAACCGAAGTGAATATAGCTCACATACAAATTGAAAATGGAAAAAAAAAATATTCACATAAAGACGACTCGTCAGTAAATTTTTCTCTTGAAAGGAGTAAAGTCCTTCTTTAGACGTTATATAGTAGCCTTCCTTTTCCCGGGAAAAGATATTAAAATGCGGTTCCCCGTTTATCGGTATAAATTACCAAGTCCTAAAGCCAGGTTGATGTTTCCATTAAGGGGCAGTAATAAAACCTTAAGGCCCTAAAGTCGGGAGGGAACCTCTGCCACCTCTCCAAGATAAATAATAAAGCAATGAATGTCCAATAAAATACACTGGCTCCCGATACACATACAACTTCTCAAGAAGGTTTGCATCGATCGTGATAACAGTCCTGAATAGCCTCTGTTATCAAGGTGATAGAATTCTTTAAACCACTTGCTTTAAACTAAGTCTCGATCAAAAATTATGGATTTTATTGGACCACAAAGTGGTACAATTGTAGCATGTTAGAGGCAAAAATGTGAGATTACGAGCGAATGACAAAACCAAGAAATGCATTAAAATCATAAAAACATTTTATGAAGCTATTGTGTACCTAGTGTCTTAAGGAAAACAAAACTAAGAGCACCCACAGACATTATAATTTTAGCACGCATGTATTTAATAATGCTATTCTAGGCCCATGGTTCTGGGAATGTGGCCCTGGTAGGTATAACCAAAGTGTATTACAATGGGATAGATATAAATCCAATGATGAGAACGTCATAATCTAACAAAAAATTTATAAGATAATGATTTACGCTATTTACTATAGCATTTTTTTTGAAACTATAAATCAAAAGTAATTTATGTTATAATATGACGTGCAACTTCTGGAGCTGTTGCGTGCATATATAAAAAATCCTCTTTGACAAATGCAAAAAGGCTAATTCACAAATTTTCAGAATCGCTAGTTAGCATTGTGAGGGGGATAAGGGATTCTTATTGTATAAATATTAAGAAATGAAATTGAACATGTCTTTAACTTATCTATTTGACTTATGTTATTTTAAGATATATTGAATTATTTATTGAATAGTTCAAAAATGTTTCAAGAAGAATTATAATACATTCTTTTCCTTCTTTTTTCTTATTTCTTAATATTAATTCTTAATATTGAAATAATTCCATTAAATTATATATTGTATTAATAATGTGTTGTATATTATATATAGATAAGTCGCAGGACGATGTGGGGATACTTTATAATTCTTTAGGACTTACGTTGCAAATATTTGTTTCGCTTTATAAACATAAATTACTGTTTATTATATATTCTGCCGGATAAGTAAGTCTATTCTATACTTGCTTCGAAGATCAATGGACATTCGTTGTTCTAATTATGTATTTTCTGTAAATGTATGAAAATTGTTGTTGGCTTCAAAGATAAAGGGACGTAAATCGCAGAGTACGGATTAAAGCAGAAATGCCTTGACTTTATAAATAATCATGGAATACAATGAGCATGGTTTCACCATCGATGACCTAACGACGCCTTTTAAAACAGATCTCTATCTTCCAAGGTGATATTCAGTTTACATTCATAGTGATTGGTGATAAAAAGCTTTAATCATTGAAATGTGAGTTTAACAATGAGCATGTTTGATTTAGGAATATGCGATAGTATTTTCAAGGACTTAGAGTACTTGGCTGAAAACAAGGTGGAACCCCTTTCCTTGAGTATCAATAAGTTCTGTTGCAGTATTAATGTATTGCCAATAACTATTGAATGATAGAAAGACACATTTCAATGATATAACTGTAGCTTGGATGATACAGCCACTCTATAATTTAGTCTAACTCAGACAATATCTGTTGGGTGATTGGTTGAATGGAGCAATGCTATCAACATGCACGGCAATATTCAGTAATTAAACAACACAGTAACTCGAGAAAATATTCATATAATTAAAACACAACCGTATATTAGTATATAAACAAACTATAAACAGTTATCAACTATATGTTAGCCATGTTAACAAGTTAAACCTACAAACAGAAACAGTATTACACAATGTAAATAAATAACAAAACAAAATCAATCAAAAGCAATTTCTAAAAAAGCAATTAATCACTGCCAAAAATAAACTCACAACCTAACAATCTAAAAGATAGAAACATGATTTAGAAGGTTTTAATATTTTTTTTTGGATATCATCTTTGATTTTTTCTTTCTTAAGTCTTCTCCATCAATATTATAATCCCTTATTTTTTAAATTTTATTATTATTAGTATTTTCAATAATTTATTTATTTTTTGATCTGTTGGAAAAGTTGATTTGATTATTTGTCACTCTATTAAAATGTTTATGGCAAAATAGCATTTTGACGCACAATATTCTCTTTGGAAAAAAGTTGGAATCGCTGTCATTTACATTTGTCAATATGACACTCGTTGACCGGGCCTAGAAAGAGCTTAAGGGGCCGGAATTTTGGACTAATATGCGGCTCAAAATAATAAGCGCACGCGTGGCATTCGAAAGAGGTTAGTGTAGTTGGCGAATGATTGATATTATGGAAGAATATATTCAGAATCGAACGAAGGAACAGCCATTTCTTCAAGAACATTGGTCTTCTAAAAGCAGTAGTGATAATGATAATTAAGGTCAAACAGCTTATGAAGATGAGAGGCTGTGCCTTCAGCGATCGAATAATAATTTTAAGGGTAATACTGGATTTTTCCTTTATATAATAAATACAAGGTTATTTTAAATATCCAAAGAGAATTCACGAATACAGGACTACTCCTTGCCGACTGTAGAGCAAGCGCTACCTGTTGGCAGACATGGGAACCAACATGAAGGAATGACGTTTGACGGATAGGCTAACGGGTCGCGGCGCAGTCTCCGTGGTGAATGAGAATTTTTACATACAATGGCCAATTATCGGGCCTGATCGGGACGGCGATAGCCTACCGTGAACATGAGCAGAGCTTCTCACAGATACTAGGTCAACTCGAATCCTTACCCCTTTCAAACTTTTTCTGGGGGTAGGGTGACGATATTTCACTGTTTACACGAAACTGGCGCAGGTGCGCCATGAAGTAAATTTTCACATCCCTTTATGCAAAAGAAATTCTTCTTACATTTACAAGACTAAACTCATCTTGAAATTCACTTTAATTGGAACTTTAGAAAATAATTTTCACTTAAGATTAATCATGATTTTCCGATACAAGATAAGGAAGATCATTGAAATGGAATTACAAACTTCTAGACTCCAAATTCTGTTGATTTTATACATGAACTAGCGGACCCGACAGACGTTGTCCTGCATGATATTTCTAGCGATAAGGATATTAAATTTAATAATATTATGTTTAAAACAAAAGCTACTTTTAATACTTTAATACTTTTAAAACAAAAAAAAAAAACTTTTGTTATGTTAACGATTGCAACAACAAATAGAAAATGAAATTTCGCGATTTTTTTATTCAGGTCTCCCTTATAGCCCCCACTCCCATTCGAACCTAAAAAAATTAATATAGCTTGGAAAAATTAATCCTAATTTATTATATATAGAGTTTTGTTAAGTTCGGTTCATTCATTAATGCCCAATAAAGTTCTTGGCTGCCATTTTAATTTTTTAGTGTATATCTCGTTTATACTTTGATATACGAAAAAGTGAATATAACAAAAGTCACTCATAATAACAACTTTTATCCTGTTCATATTTGCCTAAAACCAATAACAAACGAAATATAGCTATTTTTAATTTTAGGCCTCCCTTACAACCACCTGCTCCATCTACCGGGCTGATTTGTGAATCTAAACAATCCAGGGCGTCACCCAAACGCATACAAAAAAAATCATTCAAATCGGTAGAGCCGTTTAGGAGTTCAGTGACATGCACACGTACAGTAGAAATATATATATATATATATATATATATATATATATATAAAGATAATATGGTGTTAGGTTTAGAAATATTTTGGCCACTTGAGCCGATATGGGGATAGCCGATTTATTTCCAATGAATTGGTTGGCTATAAAAACTAAATTAATTTTCATGTGCTATCAAACAGTAATTCCAATAAACCAACAAGTACTCTTTACAAGGCCTATTTACAAACAGTAATCTGTCAATTACATATATATGCGTGCGTGTGTGTGTGTTTGTTCTTGATACAACACAAATGAACTTGTCTTTAGTTAATTGTGTTCTACATATTTATTCAATTTCAGAGCTGAAGTTAACAAAATTCAATTCGACTTCACCGAGTAGTGTCCCGTTATTAATTTTTGACAAATATATGAATGTAGAATCACAGATAATCTTAGTGGTAATAGCGTATCCAATAAGGGGAAATTCGCTAAAAAAAAGGTTAGAACGAAGGGAGCTCTAAATTCAGGAAATTCATTCCCTTTAAATCTTGAACGGGAGAATATTTTAAGAGGACTTAAAGCCGTTAGAAATGCATAGCATGATAATAAATTCTGACGAATAATCTGCGAGTGAATAAAACATTCGGAAGCCATTAAAGAAATCTACGACAGAGGCTAAATCGTTGGAAGGTATCGGTGGCTAACTCGGGACAGGAGCATTGGAGTTCTAAATGCCTGCACTTTCAGCTATAAAAGAAAATTTGCATCTAAATAAGAAAGACTTCGAAAGTATGACTTTAGGATTTACTGCACTTCGAAGGAACCTCTTTTAAAATTCATTTAAAAGCAGACTTAATTCAAACTTTGTTCTATATTGGCTAGTTATCAGATAAACAGTGTCCCTGCCAAATAAATCATGTCTAACAGCTGCTGATAGCTTTTAAATGCCAATAGCTGTTCTTTTTGCGTCATTTATACAAAATAAAAAATTGATTCGTTTAGAAATCGACTTTTTTTTTTTTTCTTTTTCTTCCAAAAACATATATTTAAATTCAGAGCAGATATGGAAGCTAGAAATTCATTATCGATCCTTTTAGAGGTATCATCAATACTGGATTTTAGAAGAAAATAAACCTCTAAAAAAACTAATCAAAGCACGTTTATTATAAGTGATGTTCTTGGAGTCAAGATAGAAAAAGCAACACATGATCCAATAGTCACTCAAAAAATAATGAGGATCCAATTTATAGCATTGAATCTGCGTATTGTTACGTACTAATTTGGCACATACATGAAAGTACAGTATAATGCTCTAACGTATATTCTTTTCAATAGCGTATTAACGTCGATTGGGTTTACTTGCACTATTTGAAAATCAACCAATAGCGGGAGAGAGGCATTACTAAAGATTTGGAAAACAGTTTTTTTTTTTTTTTGTTTTTTTTTTCAACTTCAAAGTAAACCAAAAATAATTACTTCCTCATAGTAAACAAACATTTTGAAAAAAGAAAAAAACAAGCCTATTCAAAAAGAGCCTCGAAAAAGTTTTTATATAGTAAGCAAACATTAAATAATTATAGCAATTAAATCAATAGATTTTAAATACATATATTGTTAAAAAACAAAATTGAAATCGGTGTGTTCCAAAGCTCAATATAGAAAATGTTTGCCACAAGAGAGGCAGTATTCTTGCCGGACAATAGTAACCACTGCAGTTTTATTAAACAAACAAAACTACTTCAGTAATTGAGGCGGTATTAAAATAGAGATTGTGGTAATATTAGTAGGATAGAGCAGTTCCAAATATTTACAAAACTCATTCCAAAATATACCGTTAACATAGAAACAAGAGCGTAGCCAGTAGATTTACGATACAGCGAAGGAGCCAATTCATGACTACTTTTATTTAACTTTAAATATTATTATTATTATTATTATTCGGGTCATCTACAGGTTTCTACCCTTTTCTAGCCAGGGTGGGACTTAGGATGTTATTTAGTGAATTTCGTCACTAAATAATTTGCCTGGGCAAGCGAGAATCGAACTCGCGACTCTAGGTTTACCATGTGAGATTAGGGTCAACGCTTTAACTCACATGGCTAACCTGAGACCCTAAAAATTTTAAATAGACTTGAACTTTAGTTAAAAAAAAAAAGGAAAAAAAAAGCAAACAAGAAAGAATAAAGTTATAAAATGTGAGTAGTCTTGGCATCCTTTTAAAGGAAGAGCACCCTTTCGACCTTCCGCCTAAACAGGCCTCATTAACAACGGTGTAGTAGTAGCGGGTGATCCGAGTCACGGGGAATAGTTCACCGGCCGACAAAAAGGGTTTCCTGTTGGGAGAAGAACCGGGTTTTTGTCGCTGGGATCGCACGCTCTGCTGAACGGCTCCCAGATATCCCAGCCTGCAAAAACCAGGGAGGAACCTGCCTCTTTTACCTGCGTATTGATGCCGCGGGGCATATAGAACAGACATTAATTGTCGGTAAAGGAACATAAGCCCAGAATTTCGAGAAGTAAGCAATGTACATGGTTAAGGTAGTGGGTATGAGATGCAAATCGTTTTCTAGGAAATTAATATCAGCTACTATTTTCTAGCTTCTGTGAAGTATTTACAATTAAAAAACAAATAATAATTAAGTTCAAATTATTTATTTGTTTGTTTTGAAATGAACAAGCTTAGGGTGCGGTTGCATGTTTTCTAGAAATATAATGGAAATTATAAAGAATAAAAGAGTATTTTGTTTAGGGCATTTGTGCTTTATTTAGAGCAGGTGTGGGCAACCTTTGACATGTTGCGGGCCAAACTTTAGTGTGCAAATACGTTCACGGACTGCTTTTAAAAGTAGTGTATTTTAAAGTAGTGTTCATAATTTTTAACGATAGATATCAGACATGAAATTATAACGACAATGTAATTATAATACAATTTATTAAAATAAAATCAAATGAAAAATATAAGAACAACATGGAACAATCAATGAGCTTGAATTTGGGAAGCTAATCCATCGATGATTGGATTAATTCCACTGATACAAAGACGAAAAGTATTTTCCAAATTATCGTTAGTCAGCCTTGTAAGATTTTTTGGTTTATTAACTTTCATCAATGAATCGAGACTTTTCACATTTATAAGTACTGCAAAACGCACAAATCTCTCCTCATCTTCCTCATTTGGAGTTAGTAGTTTAATATTTTTGTTTCATTCAAAATGTCTCACGAGTCGTTTCAAACCTTTTCGCGGACTGGGTGGGGGACCACATATGATTTAGATAATACAATTTAAAGTAGAAAGGTTATTTTCATAAAGAGCACAAAATCTTATTTCTGGTATTGACATTTTTATTGCTAACAATTCCCACCAAATATAAGGGATTCGTTATGGCAAAGAAGTGGGCTTCTCGAGTTCATGGATTATATTCAGCATTTCAAAGAAGAAGACGTCTCATATAAGAACGTATTTTTCAATAATGTAATAAATATTTATTTATAATCAATTAATTATTCACGATTACATTTTATTTTTCTTAATTGGAGAGTTTCTTACATATGGAAAATTCTTACATAAACTGTACTCACGATGCAAAGAAATATTTAAAGTCATATTTTGGAAAATGTAGAAGTTAGAACATACAATATACTTGTTTCTATCAGTTTTTTTTTTGGGTAGAGACTGTGTTAAAATGCTCTGTAGATGTTTGCTAGTCTCAATGTCATAATCAAGAGATCCAAGCACACTACGACATATTTTTGTTACTTTTTTATTGAATCGCGATATTTCACTAAAAGGTCGTTTGGAAAACCGTTTGTATTGAATTTTATTTAAATAATGAATATTCGGCACAATTTAGTAATAATGATGATGAGAAAGATCATGGAAAGTTTACGGAAGAACATGAATAAATATATATTCTTTTTTGAAGTGTGAATTCCTCGTTATTAATTATAGTTTTTGTATGCGAGAAAAAATGATTGCCTTTCGCAAGACTTTCTCATGGGTATGTGCTGGCCAGACAGTGGGGCGTATTCGAATAATTTATAAAAATCGGAAAACATTTATTAATTAAATAAAACCCCGGATGATGAATTATTAGTTATCCGAAATAAACAGAAATATTAGAAATTATTATTATAAATAAGCACCATAATTCGTTATTTGTCAATCCGTTGTCTTTTATTCGTTATTGTTTTTTTATTCATCAAAACGTTAGGAGTATATAATTAAAATATAAGGCATATATAAAATAAAACATGTGGTATAAAATTATTTGATTTTGATGACATCACACTCCCTCTTTTGCTTTATCCCCTGCCCAGGTATTAATATTCTATGCTTATCCTATGCCTCTTTTCCAATTCTAACAACCAAAAAGTCTCCGACAAGTAAAATTTTCATAAGACGCATGAATGTTTTATCCAAAGGATGAAAATTATTTAGATACCTTTTTTAGAATAAAATTTAATATATAACAGAAACTATTTGTCAATATTTTCGAATAACGGATATCCGACATTAATAGATAAAATTTATAGAATTTTTTGTTTAAATTTTATCTATTAATTTCGTTTTTCTGTCATTCGACATGAAAAATAATTTTGTCCACTACTTCTTCTGGCTCTTTATGTCAATATTTTACAACTAAGTAATAAGAGTAATTAAGGACATGATGAAAGGAGGTTTTCTCCCCTAGCTCCCTCCTCAGCACTCGTCACTATACGCACACTATCCATAACGGAGGAATACTGGTGTGCAAAGCCAGACAAACCAAGCCCAGGGGTGGAAAGACAATTTTTTAAACCAAAAACATGTTGTCTGGCCGATATTTCTGTACTATAAGAAATAATTAGATATTAAATATTATTGAGAGTGCATTAAGTCGTTAGCACTAATTAATTATATATTAATTAATAGTAGTTTAAGATAATCGAATCCCGGAAGTAATATTTATTTCTTTAATGTTCCACAGCAAACTGATGGAGGGCGTGAAGCCACATAATTAAAATATAGGATTCCGTCCTTTGTATAATGTTTAGCCAACTTAATTGACTTATAAAAACCCGCAATACTTTAGTAGTTATTCAAACTATGATATCCAATCTGTAACTTCAGATCAACCGCAACGTATCCCTTCCTGCTGTGATTCGCTCTGCTCGTCTCTGAGCTATAGCGTTCTGAGATCGGAGTAACCTGAATAAAGTATTAAGGCGTGGCTGAAACCTCAATGCCTGTAATGACATGGCTCATGGGTATCGAAGAGAATGGAATCTTGTTTATTTTTAGATTTAAAGGGATAGATATCCTTCGTATTAGGTCCTTAGAAGATTGTTTGTTTTAGTGAGTGGCGTTTCAATATATTTTTTTTTCACCCCAAGTAGCTTCAACCGGTGGCATTAAACTCCCACGGGAGAGTGTGGTGGCGGAGAGCAACCAGTAGTTAGGCAAACCTCTTGGTGGTTAGTGGTCTTGCTCTGGGAAAAACCTACAACCGATTCGCTCCAATAGGTTCACGTGCCCGCTCCTTTTTAACCATACCACGCCCCTTCAGAACCTTTCTTCAACCACTAGTCATTGGCTACAGGTTCAAGTTACATTTTGGGAGATTGCCCTGCTAATGCACATTGGAAAGACTAGAGATCTTAAGTATACCATGAACACCAATGAATATCGTATATGAATTAATACTTGGGCTGTAGTTGTAAGCCAATATAATCGTAAAGTTAAATTGAAATGCGAGAACTCAAAAACTACAAGATAACAGAATCCATTTAAAGGTATCAAATCTAACTTTACATCGTTAAGTTCAAAGCCGTTTTGATGGAATATGCAGTTTTCTCTGACATTAACTATGGCGATGATGTCTCAAGGACTGATGCCATGTAACTCAATGCAGTACTATATTTATTTAATGACGTATACAAGATTGTTACTGAAGTTATACAAGAACCAATGTTTAATCAAGTTATTAAACTACAAAACGAGTTTTTGTACGACGGTAATGGAGTAAAAAAAAAGTAGAAAAAAAAGCAGGCCACAATGTATTCCGTATAAACAAGAAGAGTTTCTGGATGTTCTGAAGTATGTAAAATCAAATAAACCATGGATCGATATATTTATTCATTTCAAGAAGACAACTTAAAATGTAAAAACCTTTAAGTTCGGCTTTTAAAACAAATAGCACTGGTATAGCAAATGCATAATAACCACATTACCTCACAAATAAGGATCTATTTAATTTATTAAAATTAATAATCCAGAGCAGTTGCTTAATAAAATAAAAACTAAGAGAAACTCATAAAAAAAAATTAATTATTCCAAAGCACTAAGAAGTCTTCCATAACGCAGTATTTCCTTTAAAGGTATATTCGGTATTAACAACATTCGAAACCATTTAAGGTTAAATACTGGAGCTAATGGTTGCAATATGTCAGGTTAGGTTCATGTTATTACCACCCATTCTGCTTTCACTATAGCACTCATCAATATTAAAGTAATAATAATTTTTCATTTTGGCATTTGGAGAATACATTTTTTTTATGTGATTAACTGTATCATTAAACTATCTGGTTACTACATTATTCAATCTTTATACCTTTACAAGAGTAGAACCGTTTTCTCAGTGTAAAAAAAAAAAAAAAAAAAAAAAAAAAAAAAAAAAGAATCTCTTGAACCACTATCTCAACAGGCAGGAATTCTTAGCAGCATTCCTTTCTGTGTAAATCAAAATTTTAAGCCACGGATTATCTTTTATCAAGTTGCTTCCAGTACCCCTAGAGCTTGTGCTTCACCGATAACATACCCCAATATTTGACCGTTTAAATCATACTAAAGGCTGAAATGTAATATATTACAACTGTTGTTCTATACATTTTTTATCAAACTCAGATATTAACCGTCACTCACATTCATAAGTTTGTCTTCAAGCGGCTGTATCAATTAACATCACATGTCCAACCTTGTTCTCCTCATTACGTGAGAAACAATGAACAGAAGATGGGATGTCTTTATAAGCTTTTCAATGGAGCAGGTAAGAAACCTGCTACGTCTGCGGCTCGCCAGTGTGGCGGGCTTTTAATCATTATGAAACTTCAATTTGGCCTCAGTGAGTGGATGGTTGTAAATTTAATTATTTATTTTTCTTGATCATGAAATTAAGCAAACTCAATTTTAATTAATTCTAATAATTATGGATTTTCTAGTAGACAAAAATATTAAAATGTTTTTTTTTATATTCTAAAAATTAAATTAGAATATATTTTATATATATCATTGTATAAGTACTTGTGTGTCTCTTAAAGGTACCTAATATTCCTAACACGTGTGTTCAATAATTAAATATTCTCTGTTTCTGCACTTTGTAAGTATATGAAACCATGAATGAATAGGCAGAACTCCAGAGGCGAACTACATAGTCCTAGTTGTTGCATGTTTGTGTGAATATTTTAGATAAATATTCTTTTTTCTTTTATTATTTGTTTTAAAAACTAGCAATTTATTTAAAATTGTCATTTGTATATTAAATTGTGTAGTATATTTGAATTTTGTGTAGGTATGAGATATACTGTTAATGAGTGGGCTTCCTTCCGCCAAAAGTTCTTGTAAGTCATAGGGTAAGTACTGGTGTCGTTTTCGACATTCTGTCAGTATATGTCTTATCGTCAAGGGAATGTACCAAGTTGAGCAAGTAGGCCTTGTACACATGTATATGTTTACCCCGAAGGAGGAAATTACAACCATTATTAGCAACAGTACCATTTTCAGCCATTCATTTCCTATTGATCATCCACCAACTATGCTAATCACCATTTTTTTTTATTTTTTTTTTTTATGTTCACTTATAAAATGTTTATCTATTTCACTTTTGTTATTTGTCACTGTTTTTTGGTATTTGTTATTGTTACTTGTTGTTATCTATTTTACTTTTGTTATTTAACTTTGTGCAATTTTTGACTTTTGAAAGGGCAAATCAACTTTGATGTGATGTCCATAAATAAATAAATTTGTAATTTATTTTGATAATGTTCTAAATAAACATAATTTATTATTATATATCATTGAGAAGGACGAAGATGGATTTATAGGGGTTGCATCTATTAGCACGACTTAGTTCGTGCAATTGAGACGATTTATTTTCTACCTAATGGATTTATATTTCTTCATAAAAGAGATAATTTCCTTTGGTGCTGTAGGCAGCGTGAATATCGACATTTTCCGCGTATTCCTTTCGGTTTTCTTTCGGCATCGAGTAAATACAAAAAAAAACAGAGGGATTTATCATTCTATTTGACCTATTGACTTGAGAATGTTTTATTAATTTTTTCCCCCGTTCCAGCATCCCATCCTATGGTCGAAGTTCTACCTAGAACCTATCTATGACTTGTGACGCGGAACATCTGCACAAAGAACTTCAGGTCCTCTTTTTTTTTTCTTTTTTCTATCCTGCCTTTTCAAGGAGCCCGGACCCTCCGCCTAACCTAAACATGATTTATATGACGGCAGAAACACTCTAACTCTATAATTACAAATACCCACTCATTTCCATTTAAATTATTATACTTTCGGTAAATGTAAATAGTAAAATATATATTCTGATTGAAAAGGTAAAAAAATGGAAGGATAAAAACCCTATCTAACATCTGTCATACCTGGCTCCTTTTAGCATAATTACTTACTACTAACGTTTTCACACATTTATTTTTTTTACTTAACGTGCAAAAGTAACATTAGTAAGCTTAATGTGTATATTATATCTTATGCATACTTGTCTTGAATATGTTTACATTTAAATCCTTATATTCTCTTGTATAAGATGTACTGAACTATTTTGTTTTACATGCTCTGGAAAAACACTTTTTTAAACAGTGATTATAAGTTACTCTGTGATTATAGTTAATTTTTCCAGCAGGAGTAAGTTTAAAAATTGTCTTACATTATTTCAAGAAAAGGAATGGCTAATAAGATGAAATAGGGGCATTGCACTAGGAAGTCGCAGATTAACGGTGCATTAAAAGTCGTGTATTTTACATTTAATGCCAGAGTCTCGGGCAACGTAATGTTATTTACTTAATAAGGAATGCGGTCTCAAAAATTGTAGTTCTTCACTCTATCAAAAGGAGTGGCTAAATAAGATAAAATAGTAGTCTTGCTCTAGTACAAACAAAATACACAAAGAAAGGAAAAATTAAGTCATTGCGGATTAA
This sequence comes from Riptortus pedestris, assembly GCA_019009955.1. Lineage (NCBI taxonomy): Eukaryota > Metazoa > Arthropoda > Insecta > Hemiptera > Alydidae > Riptortus > Riptortus pedestris. The sequence goes on from CM032229.1 coordinate 75,444,773, forward strand.
TGGCATTCCTTTTACATTTAATGCCAGAGTGTCAGGTGTTGTAGTTAAGAACGAATGTTCCAAAAAAAAAAAGTCTAGAAATGTAACCAAATAGGAGATAAGAAGCCTGTTAGAAAAAACATATTTATAGTTGGTTGATAAATAAAAAATAAAATATACACACAAAAAAGAAGAGTTAGTGGGTTGCTTCTGTTTGACGTTCAGCCAAAGGGGGACTATCTGTTAGGATAAATCACGCAACGCCACTAGCGCACTCTAAATAATGTTTTCTGTCGGGAGATTTCAAAACAAACTTGTCAGAGTACGAAGGGCTCGTACACCTTGTCGGTTCATCCTGCTTCCTCCCCGTGCCCAAATCAATCTCGACATGGCAACGGATGATCTGGAGCTCTGCCAAAAACCTTCCTTCATCTCCAAAAGGTGTGTCAGCAGGCGCAGATGGGATTGGAAGGTAACTTAGATGTAAATTAGTTCACACCTGTGCCTCTTGGCGTCTGATTGCTAATGATGATGGTTAATTAAATACGAGCATAAATCTATAAGGCCATTTTCTGAAATGAAATCGTGGGCTCCGATCATTGGTATTAAACGACTTCCTCTTCACGTTTTCTTTTACTAATTCGATTTGGGCGTTCTGAATTTCATTACTAACAATTATCTCTTTTTATTGCTTCATATTAATCGCTTTAGTTAGATACTTATTTACATTCTATTAGTTTCATTAAATTCAATATTTATATAGGTATACATTTTTTTCATCTTTGCAGATACACAAATGCTTTATTGTTTTCCTTAGAGGCGCAGTCTAAAATGATCTATGTACGATATAATGATGTTTCCTCAGCACTGGCAGATTAAACTTATTAATTATTGTAAAGATGTTATTGTTAAGATTTCCAAATTGCAATTGTTTTATTTCAAATCGTGAATTTTATGTCTGATCTGACACAGTTTCTTTTTTAAATAATAATTCCATATACAATAATTAGTGATGAGTTTCAAATAAAGTTAGAGTTTTAAAACAAAACCATTCGATCCCATCTTAACTCAAAGCATTCCTTCAATTTTAAAACTGTGATACTGATAAAAGTTTAGATGCAGAAGTTCACTATACAATGCTTTAAAAAAATATAATAAAATTTTAATCATGCTAAAAAATCTATCCCTTATTAGAAACTGTAAAGTTTTTTTTGGACATTCGAAAAAAGGCACAGATAAATTCCACATTTCCACTAATAGAGGGTCAACTCTAACATTTAAAATTATAAAGATCAAACTCTTCTCTGCATATTGTATGCTTTATAGCTAAATTAAAAGACCTGCAGTAGCTTCGTTTAGCCCATAATATATGAAATCAAAATTAAATCAGTAATTTGTGGATAAATGTAATGTAGCATTTTATTTTTTCTAATTTTAGGTTATCCCCAACCCCTTTCCACCCCGACCCACCCTCGTCCTATTCTCATTCAAGATGCGACTTTCACTCAGTAGTGCGTTAGCTATTTGTGCCACGCTCCTCCTCTAGTACAATTAGTAAGTACCATTTCTAACTTTTATATTATAGGCTTTTTTACTCCGCCCCCCCCCCTCCAGAGTGCAACAGGGCAGACTAAGACCACACAATTTCAGAGGAGGTTTCAGAGGTTTTGATTCTCTGGCGCCTAATAGAAACTAATAAAAGTTATCAATATCCTAAATACGTGTGGTGGTATTTTGAATGAGGAGTCAAGTATTTATATTATTAACGCCATTATTACATTTGTTTGAATGAAGTCACAAAATGCAAAGAACATTATATTGTTAAATTTAAAATAGCATGCTCACAATAACAATCTTACATGGTATGTATGAGTTGTGGAACCTTCCAATATTCAAAACATTATTTAAAACAAGTTGAGAGTTTTGTATATTTACTAACAAGTTCACATTTACTTGAAACATAAACATAAAAACGTCCAACCCCTTACTGATTTGTACATAAGGATTAAGCTTCGTTAGAGAATCGTCTACATCGAAACAACTCAAGAGGGAGAGACAACACAAAGCCACCAAAGAGGTAGCGCTACCATCGCTACGATTTTCCATCGCATGAGCTACGAGAATGCAATACAGGAATTAGGATGGAAGTGAATTGACTTTGAGTGCTAATATATATTTATGAGAAGGTTTGGACGGTTTTAGCATTTATTGGGTGGCAAAATAAGTTCGTAGCGTTTTTTAATAGTGATTTCAATAATAATTTCAGAATCTCAAAATATTTTTAATCAATTATGTATGAACCAGTTTGATCTATTAAATGTTGCCATATTTTAGGTAATTTTTTTATTCCGTCCTTCCAGAACTCATCTGGATTTTTGCGGAATGAACGCATCTATGCCCCCCCCCCTCCAGCGAATTAAAGAGTTTCCCGTTAAAGGGCCGAAATAAGTGAAAATCTGTTGGGACAAGGTCTGGTGAATAGAGTGGGCGGGAGATACATTCCAGCCCAACCGTCTGTGCAGTGGAATTTCCTTTTCGGAAATAAAAAATCATTAAATGCGGAAAATGATTTTTTTTTCCTTCCATTTTGAGCAAGCATACCACTTAAACTTAAGGAATCTCGGTTGAAACTGATACTTATAAGTACCGTAACTAATAGAATATGTAAACATTATTGACCAAGGTAATATGATTTTATAAACACAGAGAGGATTAAATTGAAATATTGATAAACGCTACGAACGTATTTTAGAGCCCAATAAATGCTAAAACCATCCAAACCTTCTCATAAGTATTTATAAGCACTCAAAGTCAATTTACTTCCATCCTCATTCCTGTATTGCATTCTCGTAGCGCATGCGATGGAAAGCGACATCTTTGGTGGCGTGTTGTTGCCTCTCCCTCTCGAGCTGTTTCGATGTTGACGATTCTGTTGATAGCATATCTATTTTATGCAAGTATAAATATCATTTATAGGAAGATTTCAAACTACACATTGAAAATGGTTATACTGTATAAAATGTTTCAAAAATAATTAATGAAACCTGTTAACTTACTTAGGAAGTACTCACCGAGGTTCGCTGTCATCCCTTCAAGGTCTTTGGGCTTTCTCTTCCTCGGCCTTCCCTTCTGCCTGGGCGCCGGAGCCCCATTGGGGAAGAAGGCATTGGGTATCTTGACCGGTTCGGGAGGCTGTGCTGCCTGGGGTGGGATGGGCGGCGTAAGCCGGGGGTGGTGATACTCGTGAGGGAAGGGGCCTTCAGGAGGTGGAGGGTACGGCGAGAGGGGTGGCAGCTCCGAGTAGTGGAGGCGGCAGAACACCGCCCCGTCCCTCATACCGAAAGTATCGCCTTTCGTCAGGAGTGCAGAGCAGGCCGCGCACGTAAAGCAATGCACGTGGAAAACGAGGTCTCGCGCGCGCATTACCAGCTCCGTAGAGGATATTGCAGCCTGGCATCTTGCGCAACGCTTCATCCCGAACAACCTGCAAACAAAAATAAATAAATTGTCAGATGGCTAAAGATGTAAAATACTTAACTATTTGTTGCAAAAGTTTCTAGTCTAAGTAGTGCCTCTTGAGTTCTCTCTTCTCACGTAATAGGTTTCCCGCAAGCAATTAATATTTTAGGAAAATATGCGGGTATTTTTTACATTAGCCCGGCATTTCGAATTAGGTTATAATCACATGATTATAGAATTACCAGTGATAAAACTCTTACTAATAAACTATTATATTTATTTATTTATTAACGTCCACTTTTTGCAACTTAGGCTAATCGGGACGGGTTATCTACAGGTTACCACCCTTTTCTAGCCAGGGTGGGATTTTAGTAAACTATTATAAACAATGATAAAAGAAAGTTTTAAGAGAAGCTGAACCACATTTATTACAAGCATAAAATTAACAAAAATAACATTACTTTGGTGGCCAATAAACCCTCATACTTGATAATATTGCACTGCATAAGTCATCGTTTTGATGCCCTCTTCTTCAGACGAACTCACATATGTAGGAGTCTACTCATTGTTCTCCTTGTTCCACAATCACGTTTATTTCTACGTTTTAGTGTGGATCACAATGATCCCACACGTTGTGTATGTGCCCCAGTTTTCATATCAATGAAATTTTTAGAGTGGTTAACTGTAAAATGTTTATATTTCATTCCTGGTTCCTTTTTTGGCCGCGATACCTCCAGCAGTCAAGAGTATATTGTTGTTCCAGGCCTAATAGAATGGATAATGCACTCTGTGAATGTTTCCAATGTTCCTAGGTAATAAATTGTAACAGTTATTAAACTTATATCTCAGAAGTATTTCTAAAATCATGTGATTATAGCCTAATTCGAAATACGGGGCTAATGTAAAAAAGACCCAAATATGCTAAAATAGAACTTATATGCCAAATACTGAAAGTGATTACTCAGATTACAAGAATGCTGTAGTCACAACCAGACTTAGCGGCACTGGTGTACTGAACATCAGAGCCACCGAAGCCGTATGTGCTAACACAACTTCACATGTAAAGGAAATAACACTTCCGTGAAGACAGTCACTCCTTAAGTAACCATCAGCCAATAAAGCGTTTATTGTTTTATGTACTTCTTACTTAGATGTACTTAAAAAAAGTCATCATTTATTACAAACTCTACTTCTTCTTCAATATTGACTAAAGAAAACCTTACTGCATCCTTGATTATCAATTAAACGGAATACGCGAGCCTTATTCATTTTTGAGCAAAGAAAAGCTCCCTCCATTTTTCAATATTAAATAAAGACCTTCCCTGATGATTCTCCATTATTAAGTAATGAAAACCCAGCGTGCCTCTTCCATTGTGGAATATAGAAGATGGACAGGCAACTTTGCTGTAAAAAGAATCCTTCCAGCTTATTAATAACAGTAAATTTTACACCATTCTATTAAAGCTAATAACAATAATAATAAACGCAAAATAAAATAATAATTAACGTAAAGCTGAGAAATAATGTAGAGATAAATATATAACAAAATATCATCAATATAGACCTTCACAGGAAGAAACCACTTTCATAGTTTTTAAAGTTTGTTTAGCGCCTTTTGTGGTTTAGGGGTGTTTTGGTAGTTTTTGTTTGAAAATTTAAGTTTGATTCATTACTCCTACGTTTGGAAATCAGTTACTTTTTGCATATATTGCCTTAGGGTTTTCAGAGAATAAAGAAATTATTAATATTTTTGATGGAAAGACTATTCCTAGGACTAACACATCGTTGATTATCATTAAATATTAACTAATAACTAAGAAATTTCCTTAAAGGAAAAAAAAATCAACATTTTGTATAGAAAATTAGTCATTTAGTTTGTAATTTTTTATTATGAAATAAATTCTATACACACATTTAAAAATTATAAGCTAATTTTCTATGCAGAGTAATTAAATAAAACTCCTTTTCTACTTCAAATCTCTTTACTAAATTTTACTCTACATGTTTCATGGCTAATATTTCACATCTTCAGAGGCTGAACCTGGACGATAGAGCAGAGCTTGTCGGTTTTGAAATTATTGAACATTCCCTTGACTGTATCTGACAAGAATAAAGAAATTATTGATTTCAATTGGACTCATCATTTAGTTTTTAGTTAGTACATCGTTTGCAATTCAACGATCAATTACAAATTCATGGGGCAGAGTTCGTGATGTCGTCCAAGGTTTTCGAAACGGAGCCAACGAACCGGCTGAAAGCAAATCGAAAGTCCTCCTTAAGTCAGGGGCGACCGGTGATTTGTTAGGGGACGAAAGCACGAACAGTGAGCAGCAATGGCAGTAGACAGGCAACAGGACGTGGGCCCGATCCGAGCCTTCTCGGATTGTTCCCGCTTAGATTTGTAGCGCAGATGAGAGAGTGTCTACGTTCAATGGGAATATATATAGGTCTCCAGTCTAGAATGAGTACATAAATCTACTCTCAGCTGTGACAAGGCGCAAGTAATAACTGATAGAGTGTAGGGTATGTACTACAGTACAAAAGGAAGCAAGAAATTCCCATAAATAAAATTATTCTTTTTCCAAGGAAGGAATGCTCCTAAGTATAGTATTTTTAACGTAAAGTACATAAATTCCAATTATACAAATTATTCGCGCAAGAAGAACTATAAAATCTTGACCAATGAAATAATATCCAAGCATTTAAAAAATTCTAAATGATAATTTGGTAACAATACAATGCAATCAAATGTAAAAAGTCTTTGTCTTTTTAGGTATGGTTAGGTGCTATACTTCCGCCATAGACCCATATAGCCTCGGCACCCTTTCTATACATCCGACTCTCATGTTTTAGCAGATTTCCATTTAGGACAATCAGCTATTGAGGTCATGACGCGATTTTCGAAATTTTTCTTTAAATGTCCATCGATCCTACCCAGATGACGAAAATGAGGTCCGTTCAAAACTGCATATATATATTTGTCTGTTACCGCTCAAGCGGTCGCAATTTTGTCTTATCTTTACCAAACTTAATATATAATCGTTTTATACAAAAAGAAAAATCAAGATCGTTAACGGCTAAAATCGGACCAGTGAGAGGGGGGGAGGGTTTAAAGGGGAGGATTTTCGAAAATTTGAAATATCTCCGTTATTTTACGTCGGATCAAATATTCGTATAGAACCGATCTTATGCAAATTAAATAATCTATAAATGTTGTTACTGTCCTCAGTAAACTGCACTCCTAGTCATGCCCATATCAACAATAAGGTGTTATATTATGAAGCACTTTATTTAAAGCCTAAATAACAAATATCGTTCTCATTGAACTTTTGCGTCATGAGATAAATGCAAATAAGAGACACAAGTTGGAAACCTGCTTAGTTAACGCAGCCCCTGCGAGATGGACTTTTTTTTCGGATGGCACATATATTAATACATTTGTGGAAGGCTATTGAGTACTCTGAAACCGATGCTGAGAAATATTGAGAATAGTGTAACTGGAAATTGCATTTTTGTTACTCTCTCTTAGAAGAAGACCAGGGAAGTACATTCACCAAAAATATTGCCCAGTTTTTTTATGAATAGTTTGAAGGGTATGCACCGGCGTAGTATGTTAGTGCTTTGGTTGCAATGGACAAAAGGTATGTAAAGCAGTTTATATCGTAAGCAGAAGGCCTATGTCTTTTTAATCCATAAAGGATGTTTATTGTTATCAGTCGTTTACATAAATGATTTATTCCTATCGCCTTCAATTGGTAGAGATTTTAAAACGATTTTCATATCACTTTCTCATATGGTAATAAGATTAATTCGTGCTTCTAGTCCATGTTGTTTTGACACTCCATTCTAGTATTTAATGTGGAAAGTTTCTGGACAGAGTTATGATGGATTAATACAAGCAAATGTTGTGGAGTGCTAATCCTGAGTTACACCTTCATATTTCGCCTACACTAACCTGTCGGATTAGACCCTTCCTTTAATCAACTTGCTAACACTATAAAGATACCTCTTGTCATATCAAAGACGTTTATACTAAATGAATATTAATTTTTCCTCTGTTATTAAATTGTAACACAGACAAAAAATATATATACCATTATACAATTAAGAGTTTTTAATAGTGTAATGATATTTTATTGAAATATATCTTTTTAAGTAAATTTCTTAAGTTTTAACACTATTAAATAAGATATGCTGGAAATACCGAGAAACGTAACGCATTCATTAATTAAGTCCATATCTAATGGTATTCAAAAATGACTTTCCTTATTGTGAATAAAGTGATATGAAAACAATTACTCCATAGGAATCAAGTGCATATTTATTTAAAAGGAGACCGTATAGACCTTTCGATTATCGTTAGATTATAATGGTTTTTTTTATGAAGATTTATAATGAATTTGATAATATACGGTTGTTAGCACTAGAAAAAATGTTTCTTTTCCCGATTAAAATAAAGCGATTTCTTCAAAAGCGCAAACTAGGAAAATGTATTTTTATCAAAGAAAAATAATTCGTAGTTGTAATTTTTTGATAAAAATACATATTATATATTAAATGTATTATTTTCTGTACGATAGAAATATTTATGAAAAACAATTTTAGACAATTGTATTAGCAAAAGATGTGCAGAGATATTCAATGTGAAAATAACATTAACAATCACGACCATAACTAATAATAGAAAAATATCGTCTACCTCCTCCGTGAGGACAGTCGCAACGTAATGTAAAGGGTAAACGACCACTTCAGAAATGGATAGCCACTGAAGAGGTGGCAAATAAGCCATGAAACATGTAGGGCAGGTTCAATATAGTTTGCACCGAAAAATAAAAACGTTTTTTATTGGAGACCCTTGCCATCAAATTTGAAGAATATATTAATAATATTATGTCCAGAATAAGAAAAATAATATTACAATAGTATTGTTATATTACAATGTATTGATCTGAGTACATAATAAATCAACAGACAACGGGCTGCATAAAATAATATTAAACAAGTTATATAGAAAAACTAATTGATATTTTACATCATTAATTAACTGTTTGTAACCTTTACCACATGTAATTGGGCTCAAAGCCAATTGGTGGAACATGCAAAATAAATAAACATTACATAAACAATGAATTCAAACTGATATTAGAACTAAAATTGGTGGCTGTCAAACTGAACTTTTAGTGAGATTAATATAAACAATAGTAAGATTAATTATTTTTAATTTTACTTTAGTTGTTTTGAATTATACTCTATCATTTTGTTTTATTTTTGTTGTGGTGTCTTCTTTTTCTAAAATTCTAAATGTTGAAGTTTTGGATTTCATTTAGTTGAACATTATTTTGTTTGTATTATCATTTATTCTATGTTATTTATTTATCCTTCTTCCTAGGCCACCAGGCCCCTGTAATAGTTATTTAAAAAAATACAGAATATTATTGATTGATTGATATAAACAATAGTCAAATTTGATGAATAAGTAATTAGAGAGCTATGGCGGAATAATATGACGAGGAATATTTTGATGTCGTCATTTCCTTCAATAGCTGCGGAAAGTTTATATTTTACAGGGTAAAAGAAGCATATAAGAAAGTAGGCGGGCAATTTTCTGGGGTGACATTCGGAATTCTTAGCCCATATTTGGAGAGGCTAGGCTCGAAGCTATTGGTCCAGGGGTTGCCAATTGATTGAGCAGTCTGAATGAGGAATCCCAAAGGAACGATCCGACGTCTAATCGTTCTGGAAAAGGCCCAACTGGAAAAAAAGCGAACCAAGTCCTTGGAGTGAAATTAAAGCAAGGTCCGTCAGCGGTCACACTGTAATGGATATAATTGGAAGTGGATTGGCTTCCACTTTGAGGAATGCAGGCATGTGGCATTCCACCTGATGCTCCCAATGGCGGCACTTAGCCACTCGACAACGGAAAGGCCTTTTTCTTTTCTTTATACTGAAACCATCGGGGCTTTTTGTTTTGTTTTATTTTATATATATTCTGAGACGGCAAGATGGAAGAGCGTTCCGCATGCCATTCTTCAGTACTACAATTCGCGCGCTACCAAAGCAATGTTCCAAGCCGGTCTCAGAAGATCTTCCTTCCGAAAAAAGGTACAAATGATTTGGTCGAATCAATTAGTGAGGACTTAATGGCCGTAGTTCCGGTTCCAGGAGGTAATTTAAATTAAACAAGCCTTTCGACAATTTAAATCTCACATGTTTTTACAATATAACTGGAGGCTCCAGGGATTTCATCCCCACTCTTCTTACTCTCTGACTCTTAAGCTTGAATTTGCAATACAATTTAAAAAGTCCGTCACACAGGGGCTGCGTAAACTAAGCAGATTTCCCACGTGAAGTTTTACAATAGAGAAATTTCACTAGAGCCGAACAGTTACGAAAACGGCCGAACTAGCTTTTGGTGGGAAACTCACTCTCCTCCGTCATCCGCTCACATTTAATAAAAATGAAAATATCTCGGTTAATTTTTAAGATAGAGAATCAATTTATATAACAATATTTATTGTACATTTAATTTGCAATAAGATTGATTCTATACAATTTTTCGATCTGACGTATAGTAACGGAGATATTTCGAATTTTCGAAAATCTTCCCCTTTAAACCCCCCCTCCCACTGGTCTGATTTCAGCCGTTAACGAACTTGATCTTTCTTTTTACATAAAACGACTAAATATCGAGTTTGGTAACGAATAAATAATAATTGCGGCCGCTAGAGCGGTAACAGACAAATATATATATTTGAACGGACCTCATTTTCGTTATCTACTAGGTACGATCGATTAACATTTGAAGAAAAAATTCAAAAATCGTGTCATGAATACGATCTCAATAGCTGATTTCCCTGAAGGGAAATCTGCTAAAATCAATTATTGACATTCAAATATAAAAAAAATAATGATAATGTGGATAACAAGGAATCCATATTTCCTACTACTAAAACATGTCAAAATTCCAGGTAATTCATTTCATTCAAAGTTCCTAGACAAAGGTTAATTATAGATTTTAAATCGGATCGTCTCATAAAGCATAACATTGAAAACATCAAGCCAAAAATGAAGTTTAAACATAATGACGCCTGAAAATACCTTAAATAATTTCGAGCAATTTAGAAAAATGGACTTCATTCTATAAATCGGGATATATCAAAGTCAAGTTTGACGTTTCTGTTTCAGAATGTATTCATCTTACCTATATTATAAATTAACTAGGGGACTCGAGAGACGTTGCATGATATTTCAAGCGATTAGGATACTAAATTTCATAATATTATGTTTAAAACAAAGCAAATTTACTATATTTCGTTTATACTTCGTTATACGACAAAAATTAATATAACAAAAGTTACTCGAAATAACAAAATAAACAACTTTTATCCTGTGCATATTTGCCGAAAAACCAATAGGAAACGAAATATCACTATTTTTAATTTTATGCCTCCATACAACCCCCATTCCTGCTCTATCTGCCGGGCTGACTTGTGAATCTAAACTATCAAGAATAATTCATTCAACTTGGTCCAGCCGTCTAGGAGGAGTTCAGTGACATCCACACATACAGTAGAATTATATGTATATATATATATATATATATATATATATATATATATATATATATATATATATAAAGATATTCAGATTCAAAGCCAAATGGAGTGTTATGGTATTTGGCGATTTATCAAATGAACCATATTTACACATTCATTTTTGCCGATAGGAGAATTACGTTCTTTCTTAGATGATGCCTGCATTAGCGCACTTTTCCTCTTTGGAGGTGCTCGTTATAAGTTGGTAGTAATTGAGAAATGATTATCACGTTCCTATGATTATCTCACTAGAAATGATCTTAAGATTCAAAAGTTATCGTTAAAAAGCGTGTTTACATTCTCACCAATAGCCGTGAAATGAATTACTCTCGGGAAATGTAAGAGTATATTATACATTTATTATGAACAATTATAAAGGTGTTTTAAAGATAATGAACGCTCTAACATATATGTTTATAGCAATTATTAAACGATATCATTAAGATCGTTATATGATTCAATCCCAAGGTTTTAAAGGCAACATAATACTTACTTCCCTTCAATCGGCTCCATCCTTGCTGTGAAATACCTTCTAATGGGTCATAAAATAAAACGAAACTAATAAGTCCAAACATGAGTAACAACACGATAATGCTTATCACAATTGTGTACGTTCAAATTAGTATCGCAATTAACTTTGCAAAAACTGTCTATTTTTTTTAAAGAAGACGTAGATATGTCTAATAAGAGATAATAAGAACGACAGTAAAAGGTGATAGCGATAAAATAAATGACAAAATTTTCTTACTAATTGAAAACAAGGAGCTCTTTAATGAACAAAAAATCATAAAAACTTACTTGCTCGTACTCTTACAATATGTTAAGTTTAAAGTAAAAAATAATAATGGTGCAAAGCGCCAAAACAATTTACAAACAACTAAAATCATGATAATTTAATTCAAAAATTTCCTATTGGGTTTTATAGTTTTTCACCAAAGGTTTATGACCTGAGACATGAGAAAACTTTACTCACTCCATTTACTTTGAGCTCAGATTAGCTATATGTGTTACTCCGTTGATCTAAATTGTTTAGTCGTCATTGAAGGGGGGGGGGTCACTTCATAAGGGACGTAAGGAACTTATTTACTGAAGATGTCATAAATAGAAAATTAGTCATTTAGTTTGTATTTTTTATTATGAAATAAATTCTATACCCACATTTAAAAAGTATAAGCTACTTTTATAAGCAGAGTTATTAAATAAAAACTCTTTTTCTCCTTCAAATCTCTTTACTAAATTGTGCTCTACCTGTTTCATGGCTAATATTTCACATCTTCTGAGGCTGAACCTCGACGATAGAGCAGAGCTTGTCTGTCGGTTTTGAAATTATTGAACACTCCCTTGACTGTATGTAACAAATCAATTGAAGGAGACAGTTGGTTCAAAATAACTCGTAGAAGGAAAACAATTAATATATTCTAGGAATATATTAATTTATTCCTGGGCCACCTCCAAAATATGAAATGACAAACAAAATGGTTATAAATAATTAAAAAATTAACGAAATTAATTAATAGGTCAGTGACACAAATACGTATGCTGAAGCGAAAACTTATCAAACCCATCCAAAGTAATGAAATTAAGTTAAAAACGATATGGTGGAAATATAATTGAACAGGAAGTATATATGAGGATTAGCAATAGGAACATAAAATTTAATTACATTTGGTTCGTCTGATATAAGGGTTTTTGTAG